>OY744542.1:1297500-1450000 GCA_963556195.1 Sepiola atlantica
GAGTAGAGAGAAAAAGCGATAGATAGGGATAGAAAGATAGCGGATGAGTTAGAGAGAGATAATGATACAGTGAGAAAGTGAGACAGTGATAGGAGAGAGAGAGAGAGCGCGCAAGAGAAAGAGAGAGAGAGAAAGATGGAAAAAGAAACTAAGCTATATAGAGAGACATCAATAAAGAGGAACAGAGAGAGAGAGAGAGAGCAAGAGAGAGAGAGGGAGTAGAGAGAAATGCGATAGATAAGGATAGAAATATAACGGATGAGTGAGAGAGACCGAAAGAAAGAGGGATAAAGAGAGAGAGAAAGTTAGAAAGCAAGAAAGAGAGAGAGAAAGAGGGAGAGAGAACGAGAAAGAGAGAGAGAGAGAGAACTAGAGAATGTGATACAGAGAGAGCGAGAGCTAAATATATAGGTGTAAATTGGTTGGTGTTATGTTTGCCGGAGATAACTATTTTGTCTGTATTAATCTGACTAAGCTAGATTGAAATGAAAAGGAAAATAGGGTCACCAGGTTTTATCTAAAATCCCATCATATTTTCTACATTTAAATCGATTTAACAGTATTGTCAAATAGCAAAAAAAAATGAATATGAGGCAACAAGGCAAGTTTGTTCGGCCGGCATGTATTGTCAAATAGAAAAAAATTCGTAGACTTTCATCGACTGAATCTATGAATAATTTCTCAACTAAGATGTAAGTCTCAGTTGAAGTAATTACCACTTCCCATTATTGTTTTACGGTTAAAATTTAAATTTAAATGTAAAATGTAAAACGCACATGTAGACTATAAATGCCTATAATTAGTAACAACTTTAATTTATTCTATACTTTTATTTAAGAAAACCTACAATTTATATGATAATCAAAAGAAAATTTAATAAAAAATATCAATCAATAAGCCTCTATATAAAAAATACATAAACAAATAAAATATATCAATATAATCATATTATTATAAACAAACAGTTGATTACTGACCATATCATACCCAGTTAATTAATTTGATATTAATCAGTTATTTTGACCACCATATCTATGTGTAGTATATAATTTAAACATGTATTGATTTATTATCTGCTGCAGTGTTTACATCTCTATATGCATAACTGGCCTGTTTTCATTTCTATTTTCTGGCATCCATCTTAGTGAATTCCAGACAGTCTGACTTTTATTTTGTGTTCATTTTTTACAAGAGGCAGATTTTCTCAGAATATCAACTGATTTCTAATCGTCCGGACATCACACACAGCCACCACCATACTTGCTGTTTTTGTAAGATTGAAAAGAAAAATAGATAGATAGTTGTAAGTCCTCTTTTTCGATTGTTTATTTTTTTTCTTTCAAACTTCTCATCAATCCGGCTCTCTGTATTGCTTTCAGCCTTCTTAATACATTTATTAGATAACAAAATAAATATGAATTTAAGGCAACAAAACAATATGGTTCGGCCGGCATGTTTTAGAGTAGAAATGTATTTGAATCAAAGTCTTTTAACTCACCATTACGGAACGCCTCACGTTTAAGCAACGACGAGAGGCGAGCCCGAATTTTACGTCGTGTTATGTCTACATCACGGTTGTTACTGAATCATATTTTAGCGCCAAACTCTCTGGGCGAAAATGTCTAAAATCTGTGTCGCGCAAAAGTGATTGAATTGCCCGATATATGTCTATGCGAGTTTGAACATGGCTGTTTTCGCCAACCAATAAACAAACTAATCACTACGTACGAGATTACATTTAAACAAAAACAAAAGTAGGGTTCGTTATGTGACTGCTACAGAGTGATAAAGAGTTAGCGAAAGAGAGGGGTATATATATATATATATATAGGGATAGACAGAAAGCGGGAGAGCTAGACCGAGAAAGAAATAGAAAAAGAGAGAGAGAGAGAGAGAGAGAGAGAGAGAGAGAAAACGAGAGAGAGAAAGTCAGAAAAAGAGGAAGCCAGAGAGCCAGATTATGCGAGATAGAAGGACATTGCGCGCGCGCGCGAGAGAGAGAGAGAGCGAGAGAAAGAGAGAGAGAGAGAGATGGAGAAGAGAGCGTTGGAGAGAGGGAATAGGAAAATATATTTTTAGAAGTGTCCACGTACGTCTAAATTCCAGCCCTCGTGGCAGGCAAATATAAATGAGGACGGGTGTGTACCTATGCTCTTAACCCTGAAATATCTACTACCATTTTGTATAACATTCCCTAATTTCAATTGTTCTATTTCATCAATTCATATTGATCTTAATGAATTATTTATGCCGTTTTTGTATCATGGCAGCCATCTTGGATTTCAGAGCATTACAACGCAAAAAAGATCGCACACTGTTTTTATCTAATGTTCATATAATATTCAAACAAAATCAGGCAAGTTTTTGCTTTTACTGAACAAGTTACACAGATTTTTATGTTATGACTAATGAGACTACGCTAAAAGCTCGTCAAAATCAGACATTATAATATTGTACAAAAACTAAAAGTCTGCAGACTAAATAACCAAGTACTATGTCCTAGAAAAGTACCTGAAAACAACTTGATTTATAAAAGGCAACTATATTGGTCAAACAAAACCTAAAAAAATACCTTGTATCAATACCCAGGTCAACCAAGAAGCTGTGAAATTCAAAAAGCAGCCATAAAACGCAGAATATCAATATTGAAAAGAGCCCTGAGATAGATACAAATAGAAGCCATAAAAACAGAAATAATGTGCTAATCCCATGTTGGGACCCCAAAAAAAAAAACTAAAATAAATTTTAAAAAAAGAAGTCTATTCAAAATATGAATATCTCGATGAGCCGGCAACCTTATAACTCTCGCTTTCTTTATTTTGTTCTTTAGTGCTCACATTCCATGAACGATGTTTTTGAAAAAAGGGGGAAGCATAGCTGTTTTCTGGGTCATAATATATACATATAACACTTATCGGTGTTCAGTTTCTGACCTTGAAGTTGTTTTTACTTAGCTCCTTACATCAGGTGGCTTCATGCTGTTTCATGAACAAAAATAACGATTGATGGAATAGTAAATAACACTCTTAACCGTTAAGACACATGTGAGTTAAATTTACCTTCGAGTGACGAGTCAAACAGTTCATTTAGTTATTGTAAACTCTCGAATATACCAGGTGTGGGTTCCCTTGATATGTACAAATAAGTAATTCCGTATGACTGCATTTTGCCCCATTGTTCCAACTTTCGTTAGATATCAAGAAAAAAACATCCAAAGACTAGTGCTATGAAAATAAACAGTACTTTTTTAGTAAAAGTCAGCACTTATCAAGTCTCAAAGGTCAATCGAGGATAATGGTTAATGATTTGTCAGGTATACGGTGATACAACACCGTTATGATCGACTATGGTGGTGGACGTTTGGCAGAGTTTGATTATTAAGGAAGACGGCTTAACAAGAATTTGATTACATTGGACCTTAAAACGACAAAATAGTAGTAAGCTGGCAAACAGCTCAGCGATATTGAGTTCCACAGCCTGGTAATTATGTTTTTATTAACGCTAATAGGTCACAATTAATTCTGTAAATCCTTACAGCGAAATGAAAAGAGTTTGGATTTTTCAAATTCTGTTGTTTACAAATATATAAGAATTATTGCATAACTTTTCTTACAAACCTTTTTAAAGAATTGCGTAACCCTAAAAAGATTTGTCCTTCCCTGACAAAGGCTAAATATTTCAACGAAAGGCTTATTAGGCTAAACCTTCTCACAGAAACTGTTTATATGGAATTGGGTATAATGTAATATATATATATATATATATATATATATATATATATATATATATATATATATATATATATATAAATATATATTTAAGTATATATATATATATTATATCATAAATTTTATATATATATATATATATGTCATATGATCAATTTTATATATATATATATATATACTCAATTTTATATATATATATATGATATTATCAATGTTATATATACACACATATATATCATAGAATAAATTATATATATATATATATTCAGGTAAAAATTTATTTTTACAAATAAGTTTCGCTACTCATAAGCATACCTATTACAGCGAGAGCCTTATTAAGCTAGGCTTTCGAGAGCGAAATTATTCATATGGAAGTGGGTATTATTTAATATGTATATGTATATATATATATATATATATATATATATATATATATATATATATATATATATATATATATATATATATATTATATTATCCATTTCATATATATATATATATATATATATATATATATATATATATATGTGTGTGTGTTATATTATAAATGGGGCACAAATCTCTAGATACGATTAAGTAGTCTAGTGTGAATTATGGCTGGCGTCAAATGAAGACAGTCAGTACTGGTCGAGCTGACATGCACCGAAGGGGACCGTTCAGAGTCAATCATGTTTACGCCAGACCATAACAAAGTTACAAATTCGACTCCGACACAGGAAATCTCGGGTCGGAAAAGGTCAGAAAACATGAGTGAAGGAAATGCTTTTGCATGACTGTCGCACGTGTGAATCTGTGACGTCACTTTTTCTTTGTGAAAAACGAGTTTTTGAAACAGAACGCTTTTGGAAGTGATAGCGTAACGTCGATGATGTAGTCGCTCGTCGTAATGGCTGGATCTCGAAGAGATCCAGCAGATATATTCGTGCATCGTCGCACCCCACGAGAGGTATGAATGGGAAGCATGGCAGAATTGAATGTATAAAAAACCCTCCAAAAACAAGACCTAGAATAAAAGAATTGAATCTCTCTCTGAGGAAAAATTGTCTCTGCGTTGTCTCCTGCCTGTCTATAAAGTTCAAAGACCATCAGCATCGATCACGGCCAGAGACTCCACGAAACCGCCGGCACCGATGGCAAAAGAAACTGTAAGGTAACTTTTTGTGCATAGCATTTTTGTGTCCTAATCTAAACAAAAAGAGAGAGCTGAAACGGAAAGAAAAACTGCACCATGCTTAATTTGATATGTTAAAAAGAACTGTTTAGGTGAACAATGTTTGATTTGAAGTTAATTTGAGAGACTGAAAAGATAAACTGTGACAATGTTTTAACAAAAAAAAGTGTTTTAAAGAGAAATGTGCTTAACGATAAATGTTTAACATAAGTAAAATGTGCTTAACGAACTGTGTAAAAAAGAGAACAATGTTTGATATAAAATAAAAATGTGTTTAACGAGAGGTGTTAAAAATGCACCGTCAGTTTAAAGGCTTAAAGGGGTTTTAATAACGAGAAGTGTTTAAGAAGTATTGTGTAAAAGGACTGACAGTTTAAAGGCTTAAAAATGCCTTAAAACGAGTGTAAAAAATAAGTTTTATATATATATATATTCAGGTAAAGAATTATTTTTACAAGTATGTTTCGCTACTCATAAGCATACCTATTTTAGCTAGATCCTTATTAAGCTAGGCTTTCGCAGGCGAAGTTATAATTAGGAATTTGGTATAATTTTCGACGAACATATTACTAAAGCCATAGTAGCCACGTAGTAGAAATAACAATAATACGCATTGTATTAATTTTTTTAGAAATCTTTCTTACATACTCTATATGTTTTAAAAATTTATTTTTAAATATTGAGAACTCACAGTTGACAGCGGTAAAATTTAACTTTGTATATATATATATATATATATATATATATATATATATATATATATATATATATATGATAATTATAAAAATAATATTCTCACATAATGGAAAATTATAAAGGAAATACCTAAATTATTTATATAATCATCAACGTTTTGTCTTTATTTCTATCATCCTGAGAAAGTCTTGAAATTAAGAAGAAACGTTAATGAATATATAAATAGTTTCAGTATTTACTTTTTTTCATTTTCCATGTATATATATATATATATATATATAATACATATTTGTTTTTCTTTATTATCTATGTACGTATACGTTTCGTCCTTTATTATCGGGACTCATCAGCATAGAAATATTACTATTCACTACCGGTCATGCGATTCGAAACCCCGGATTACGAGTATTTTGCAACTCAAATCCTGACGCCCCGAATCACTGGACCAATGCAAAACAGCGAATAAACTGTAAAAAATTTCACATTTTATGTGGCGGATTGACGTCATAAGAGCGTTTTTACTTAATGAAAGAAACGATGCATTTATAGCTAGCGACGTCATCCTGTGTTAATACTACACTTACAGTGCTTTTCTAGACGGGTTTTTCTAGGAGCTACAAATAATAAATATTTGTTATTGTGTATTATCTATGTACGTATACGTTTCGTCCTTTATAATCGGGACTCATCAGCATAGAGATATGACTATTCACTACCGGTCATGCGATTCGAATCCCCGGATAACAAGTATTTTGCAACTCAAATACCAACGCCCCGAACCACTGGTTCCCGACACCTTATTGGTGACTGTTATTCAAGGATGGGGGGGACATAGTTACCCCGCAAGGCACTGCAGGTTGGCGACGCTATTTACACATAGTTAACTGCTGTACAGTAGGGCAGGTCGATTTTTCACTTTTGTTAGAAAATCAACGCTGCTACGGTGGCGAAATCTGGGGTTTGGTGTTGTGAGAACTGATACCAAAAATTAGATTCCTAACTTTAAAACTTAACTGAGCATTTAGTTTTTAAGATCGGGTACGAAAATGTTCAGAAATACCTAATTTCCGCAGGATTTTGCTGACAAACTGACTTCAAAATGTTACTATTTCACTAATAAGATAAAATTGATATTTTTTGTTAGATACAATGAATAGAAACTATATTCAAACCAGAATTCTAAGTATGAATCACCACTAGTAAAATATGTCATTTTTTAACTGTATTCAATAAATGAGAACTGTAGAAATTGTACAAAATTACAAAAAAGGCTAATCACTTTTACATTTTTGGTCATAATTACTTTTAAAAATATGTAAGTAAAGGTGTATTATACAATAATACTACTGGAAACAGATTATAGGAACAAATGTTTTAAATTTGAATTGTTCATTGAACAATGTGCTAAAACCTACTGCACCATATAACATTATGGGTAAGCTTACAGTGTAGTCCTCAGGCCATAACTTCTAAATAAAAAATAAAACAACACTTACCTTACATAAAAACGCATCAGAATGAAATTCTCTACAAACCTGCATAGTTTAAGCATGTGAAAACCGAATTTAATTTCATATGTTTTTGTCTTTCACCTGAAGTGTAAACGATTTTGAAAATACCACCATATTGGATTGAGACTGTCACGAAATGTAGCGTCATGTTCTTGTTTTAACTGCTGACTTTTTTCTAGCTACGATAAATAATAATTAGTTTTGATACCGTTAATTTTGCTTTTTAAAGTATGCGATTCGATATATTTATTTAAATTTGTTTTGCACTGTAAGTTTACCAAATTATGTTATAATAGAACTAAATTGTTCCCTGTAGTTTCCCTTCGAAGTAAATGAAGGTCTTATTTGGTGACACAATGTTTTGGTTATAATGTGCTTGTGCCTTGCTTCCTGTCCATATACAATTTGTGAAGCTTCGGTTGTTAACTTGACAGCTCTTTCCACGCCTTGTGAATGTGCAGGTTAATTTGGAAATTCCAATGTTGTTCCATTCATTGAAGCTTCTAGGAGTTCATTGTTTGAAAACCTTTCTGCGAGTGTAGGTTCACAAACCCTTCTTTGTGAGAGGTCAATCAAAGCTAACCAATGTGTGGCAGTAATTTCCTTCAATCTTTTCTTTAGTGGTTCGCTACTTCTGAAACAAACCAAAAAATATTTATATTAGAAAATTTACCTGTACTTGGTTATATTTTTTATGTAATTTTAATAAAACTTAAAATTATTCTTGTAAATTGACATAACTAATTGAGTATACATAAATGTTTACTTACCTAATGGACAAGATCTTTTTTATGGCCTCTTCCCTCACCTCCAATTCATTTGACTTCAACATCGACAACAGAATGTTTTCCGGAAGCAAAGCAAAAACATTGTATCGTAAACTTTTTAATACAACATTCTGGATTTCGGTCGACTGTTGCTTGACTCTCTGGATCATATTGAAGATATACAATTATTGGTTAAAAAATGTATTGTCCCTTTTGATCTCAAACCAACTAACTGCATATACTTCAATTATACATTTTATAATGGTGTGTAATTTATCCGAGAGTTCAGGTGGATAGGCACCTCTGGTCCTTGTGCACATTAACCTGATGGCTAAAGTCAGCCATCTTGATTGATTCAGAGGCCACATCTTCCAGGCAGCAAATCTAGGGTTTACTTTCCCTGTAGAAATGCCTATAGCATATTCCCAAAGTAGTCGCTGGTCACCACTTAAATCATTCATTATCTCTGCAGTAAGATATAAATTATCCAGAGGACCACTAATACTATGAAATGCTACCTGGGGCAAATCCTGGTAATTAGTTCCACAAAGTTTCCCTAAAGGACCAGTGAAAGTGGTAGGGCTTCTTGTAGTTCCATCAATTAACTTAAGAATAGCTCTAAATGGTAGTTCATTTTGATGAAGTGAACAGCCAATGGTATGTAACTTTCTTTTAAGTTTTTTCTCCAAAGCTGTAACCATCCCGGTTTCACAACCAGTGTTTGTACTGGTATTGTCCACCAGAATTGCCTTAACGGTATTTACACTGTTGTACTCTTCTAGAACAGCAGCAACATCCTCTGCTAGAAGAACACCAGTTGCACCAATGCTGGGTATCACTCTATGGGTGAGATATTTACTTGCAGTTCCTATCTCTCTGGTAAATGTTAAGTGGCGTTCTGGTCCCTTGCTTTTCTTAATCACTTTTTCACCATTTTCCCCTGTAACTTCCTTGTAATACAAAGTGTCCTTATCAACTCTGCAATCAACTCCAATGCAGATAAGATGTTCATATTCCTGGACATGTTTTTGATGACTGGTTACTCTCACTCTTGCCTTTTCTCTATCTATTTTTGATTTATCTATAACAATGTCTTTTAAATTAATGGTTGGATGAAGATGGCCCATGTGTTGTAAGTCTAATAGAAAAGCATTAGCAAGGCAAGCCCCAAGGGTAGAAGATATATAACCTCTAATCAGTTCCATAGAATATCTCGAGACTTTTAAAAGACTGTAAGGTCCCTTAGACTGTCTCCCTGGCTCAAAACTGTCATCGGTTGTTTCTTCACTGGAAGATGTCTGTGAAAAGATTTCTGATATAGAGGAGGTAACATGTGAAGAATCTTGTTGCTGTCTTTCAATTTGCCTGTCTAATCTATCTGCTTCAGCTGAATCTTTTTTGTATTTTTTGACAGCATCTATGTCAATAGGTCCAAATTGGAAACTGCCTTTTGGTCCTGTTTTCTCTCTCTGATCTTTTAAATATTCTCTCTCTTCAATGGGAACCTGAAATGTCAAAATGTTTATGTGTTTAATAACAGATCTAGCATACATGACAAATATTAAGGAAAATATCACAATATTATTTACTAGAAAAAGAAAGATTATCAGAAGTAAATTCATATTTTCAATTAATTTAAATATTGAAAATTGGGACATGAATTAGTTCAATTTAAAAAATTCCAACGAAAAACAACCATAGAAGTAATATTCCATTCTTGTTAGGAGGACAAGTGCAGACTATATGCCTTGTTTGACAATTTTCTGTATTGCACTTTACAGAAAAGTCATCACATCTTATGACAGGCAGTTTGCAGCAACATGAAGAAATATCAAATAATTTATCCAGCTGTTCCTTAATTATTTTCACTTTGGGTGCAGTAAGCGTTTTCCTGTTAATCAGTTTGGCCCTCTTGAAGCAAAATACATTCACCCTCTGCCCTATATAATATTCCCGTAACAAAGGCAATTGTGGTTTCACTGCTTGCCAAATATTGATTATTTCCTTTGCGATCAATTTGGAAATATCATTATTTGAAAAGTGGGGATAGGTATTTTCAAGGAAATAACTAAACTGGATAACTTGTCGTAAAGTTGGGGGTTCCGTTTTATCCAAAGGACAAGGTGGACCAGCAAATCTTTTGGAACTCTTACTGCGAGTTAAAACAGAACATCCTTTTACAGACATTTTTATCTGAAAATAAAAGAAGAAAATAAATGAATAAGTCTAAAAAAGTTTTATTTATATCTTTTAGTTTCATATTTAAAAAATGGCTGACAATTATGGTAAGGAGTTTTGGTTAGCTTTAGTGATTGTCTGTTGGAGTTAGGGTTAGACTGCATCTAAAAGTGTGGCTTAAAATGACAGGACTATTTAAACAGACTCAATACTGTTAATGTAAAATCCTTTTTTTTACCCAATAATTTAGATTTTAGAGAGGGGGATCACTTTCCTAAATACATTTAATGTAAAATGACCACCCAATTCATGACAATCACACTAAAAATAAAAATACTCTAAAATCTAAAATATTGGGTAAAAAAACGGATTACTCTAGCGACATAATCGGTAATTTTACACAGAAAAAAATGGTCCGTAAAATAGAAAAATAAATAAATAAAAATGCGCCCAAAATTAGTTTTTTCTAATACAAAACTGAAACATTATGGTATTTTTATACAAACTTCATTGATTAAATTTAATTTGAAACACGAAGAAAAAGAAATAGAACGAAAATCACTTACCTAAAAATGGAAATATTTCTTCAACGGAGAAAAACAAACGCGTTTGAAAGGCCAAATACACTTAAAATATAAAATGATATAGATTAAACAAGCTTTTTTTCTTTCTATGTCAAATAATTAAGTTTCTTACATAAAAATACAAAATTACTAATTATTTTTACAATTAAAATCCAACAGCGGTCAATATTTTCATACACTCGATATACAATAACAAACACGCATTTAAAACGGTGTAAATTTAAATAATACCCCCAAAATTTTCGGTTTAATGGTGTTTTATTGATAATTAAATAATTTGTTTTCTACTGAAAAATCACAAATCCTGAATTCCACGAGAGAAAAAAAATAAAGCAATCTTTTATCGGTCACTTACGTAAACAGTAAAATACTGTATATTTAATCTCAATTTTGCCTTTACAAGTGAATATTTTTCATTATTTATGATCCTTATTTATTTTTATTTGATTTATTGAGAATAATGTAAATAATTTAGTTGACAAAATCTTTATTAATTCATATTTACACATTTCTATTTCTCCAACGGTATGGAATGTTTTTATAGCGGAAAATATTTCACTGATCACCGAAAACACATGCGAAATTGCTAATTTTCAACCTGTAAAGTCGTTTCCTCAATTAACGGTAACGATTTGGGAAAAAATATTTTGTGTCGTGATTTATTATGCCAAACTCCAACTATCATGTCATCGCATAACCACGATTCCAATTCGACCTGCCCTACTGTACAGCACTGGGATTTTAAATAGTCACCCAGCTAGTACTGACCAGGCTAAACGTCGCTTAATAGGTGATCTAGCGAGAACGTGTGTGTCAACGTGATTATGTCGTATATACCTACATACTCTTTCTAATATTAAACACTTTAATAAACTTTTTAGTTTAATCTTAGTTTATTTTCCGTTTATACTTAATTATGTCCCCTTGACGTAGTTATCGCAGATAGAATATTAATATTGAAATTGAAAGTTCCGTTCTACACACCAAATAGCTTAGAATAGATATTACATGTAATTCATAGATGATTAAAATAAACTTAATTATAAACTTCTATTACTATATTTTTTGTTTTGCTTTCACTCTTGAAAAGAGTAATGAGGGTGTTTTTTGTTTAGATGCGAACATATTTTCATAATATGGAATAATTAGTGGAAAGTTTGAATTATCTACTAAACACCATCCTTGGGTGTCTTCGGTCTCTCTGTACGAAGGTTTGTCAGGACAACCTGACATGAAAATACTTTACACTACGAGTTAATCCTGACGAAATATTCAAAATAACATAGTATTCGGAGCCCAAATAAGACTCCCTCGACACGGCTATACATTGGCTCATACGAGAAATGGTGCACCTTCTCTAAGCAATATTACCTTAAATAAAAACACTTAATCGATACCCCACCAGACCATGAGAATTATTGTCCTGGAATCTGGTAAGACGAACAGACAAAAAGAAGGATATATTATAACATAATAAACTGATAAATTGGGGAGAGGAAAATTAATGTTCTTAACTTCTTTACTAACTCAACGTTTGAGAGATAAAAGAGAATGTTATTAGAATAGAGAGAGAGAGAGAGAGAGAGAGAGAGAAAGAAAGAGAAAGAGAAAGAGAGAGTGATAGACATATTCTATCTCTTGGTTGGTCTATCGATCTGTCTATATAATTATCTATCTATCAGTACAGGATAAAACAAAAATATCTAAGCTAATATGTCCCACACTGTCGGCCAAGTTCCAGCCCCTGTCGCATCACTAAACTTTTGCACCCCTCTTCTTGTTTTACAAGTACTTTCATGGAATGCGCTCCGGCGAATTTACTGAACTTGTGGCCCATCAACATGAATAGCCTCGACTTACCCGACTATTCGCAAAATCCCACCCCTTCTCTGACGATTTTTTCTACATACCGAAAGATTGTCTATTCTAATAGCTTCTGTCGTCGGATCGCTCGTCTTTGGTATTCACTGGTTACTCCTCATTCTCCCGACTTCACAAACATGCAGAAATTTAAATATAATGTGAACAAACATTTTGCTGTCCAACTCTTTATCTAGCTGCCCGTTATAAAATTCCCCCCTAATCAGAATAGCACCTTCCACTTCAAAAGCAATATGCCTTGTTTGGGGCGAAGAAGAGTAAAAAAAAATATGTTAAATTGGAACGAATCACATTAGTGTTCCCATGAAGAATGTATTTTTTTAATTATTATTTTTATTTTGGAATATGTTACATTGTTGACCCGACCCATCTACCCACATGCCTATCTTGCTAGCTGGCTATATATGGACCTATATCCCCTAACCAATCAATAAATTGCCCGTTACATAAGCCTTATTCAATTATTTAACATGTATACATTTTTTTCTATATCTTTTGTTTCTTCTCCTTTGTCGTGTATGGTGTGGTTATGGGGGAGACATACGGTGATGAAAAAGTAATCTCTAATTGAATTAAAATGATAGATTTGAGCGGTTAAAAACGAGGCGACCATTACAGGCACCATTCATCATCTTGCTGTGGTGAGACTAGTAGAATGATTAATTTCTAGGATATCTTTCAAACAAAAAAAGCTCCCTTAAGAGAACAAAGGAGAGTGTGTATAAGAGAGATAGAGAGATAAAGAGAGACAGAGAGAGATAGAGAGTGAAGAGAGGCACACAGAGATAGGGGAAGAAAAAGAGATAGAAGAGTTGGAAGAGAGAGAGAGAGAGAGAAAGAGAGAGAGAGAGAGAAAGAGAGAGAAGTAATGAAAAAGGGCAGGAAATGGCAATAAAGAATGAGAAAAAGAAAGAAAAAAGAGCAAATCAATAGTTGATAGAGAGAGAATTGGAGAGAGAGAGCAGGACAGAGGTGGATTAGATAAATGAGAGAGAGAGAGAGATAGAAAGAGAGAGAGAGAGAGAACGAGTCAGAGGGATCGCCAGAAGTTATGTTAAGGTGGTGGAGCAGGAACAGGATAACAAGAATGACAAAATTTGGAGAGGAAGAGATAGAGTTTTTGAGGGAGAAGGCAGAAAGAAAAGTGGTGATGTATAGTTATCCAAACAAAACAGCTCCCTCAAGATAACAAACGAGAGTGTGTATTAGAGGGAGAGAGAGAAAGAGACAGGGAGACAGAGAGATAGAGAGAGAGAGAGAGAAGGACAGACAGATAGACAGACAGATAGAGAGGGTGGGGAAAGAGAGGCACGCAAATATATGGGAAGGAGAAAGATACAGAGGAATTGGAAGAGAGAGAGGTCATGAAAAAAGAGACAAGAAAGAACAATAAAGAGTGAGATTGAGACGGAGAAAGAGAATAATTGATAGGGAGCAAATGAATAGATGATAGAGAGAAGGAGAGATATTTCTAAAGAAGGTGATGGAGAGAGAAACAGATAGAGATATAGAGAAATACATTACAAGAGAGAGAGAGAGAGCGGGACAAAGATTGATGGGATAAATGAGAGAGAGAGAGAGAGAAAGAAAGAGAGAGAGAGAGAGAAAGAGAGAGAGAGAGAAATAAATGGGGTGAGAAAGATGGATCGACAAAAGTCATGTAGGGATGGTGGAGCAGGAATAAGATGACAAGAAAGAAAATGATTTGGAAGGGAAGAGAGTGCGGGAGAAGGAAGGCAGAAAGAAGAAGGAATGATATATAGTTAGAGAGAGAGAGAGAGAGAGAGAGAGAGAGAGAGAGTAAGAGAGAGAAAGTAGAGAGAAAGATAAATAGAGATAAAAAGAGTACGATAAAATATGAAAGAGGGTGATGAAGATAGGAATAGCAACCTCAATATAACAAAGGAACAAGAGGGATAGAAATAGAGTGATAACGAGAGAAGAAGTGAGGTAGAGAGAGATAGAGGAAGAAGGAAGAAATAAAAGGGTTGGAGGAGAGAGAGAGGGGGGATTAAAGAGAGAGGAGAGAGATGATAGATTGAGAGATGGGGGAGAGAAGAGGGGATGAAGCAAACAAATAGAGGAGTTATATAATAGGAATAAAAATGGAGGTGGAAAAAAAGAAAAATACAGAGAGAAAGAAAATGGAGGATAGAGAGAGGGAAAGAGATGAATAGGATGAATGAGAGAGCAGTAGAAGGAAAGCGTGAGAGAAACAGGGATGGAAAGGGGATATAGAGAGGGTGTAGATAGAAAAGAAGAGCAAGAAAGTGATGGATTTAGAGAGGAAGAGAGGAAAGGTGGGATAGAGTAAGGAGAAACAGGATGCAAGGAGATATAGTTGGGGATAGAGAAGGAGAAGGAGTAATAGAGAAAGAGAAAGGGGTGGAAGGCGGAAGCCAACAAAGAAGGAAAGAGTGGGAGAGGGTTGGAAGGATAAATAGGAGGAATGAGAGAAAAAGGGAAGGGATTGCGAGAAAGAGTGATGGGGAGTTTTGATCTAGGAATGGATTGAGGGATAGAAAGCGAGCGACGTAGAGGAAAAGAGAGACATTGAAAGGAAGAAATAGAGAAGAGGAAAACATGGGTTGCAAACATATATAAGAGGATAGAGAGAATGAAGGTTGTGCCACCGTCTTGGTAGTTGAAGTGATGTTGTCAGACATTGGACGAATATATGAATAGTAACTTGAATGAAAAATCTACTGTATGAATCAACAATGATTATTTATTCATATTTCTTAATTCAAAAAGTTACTTTTATAACGAGGACATTAATTGAAGCCGCTGTGCGACACACGCCCAGTAAATGTCGGCCTTCTGAAATAAATTCCAGGGACGTAACACTACTCAGGGAGGTGGCGGTGGTTAAATTGTTATCGACACATACTAACTACCTGAATGTGCCAATTTCGAATACAGTTTATTCCACAGAAACACATTCACTTAAGATGTTTTAACCTTCACGTATTCCATCCTGTGTTTCAAAGAAATGATTCTAACACGAAAGATACCAGGGAAACTAATGACAACAATAGAATCATCTGATTTATAAGAAATGAATGAATAAACTCTTCTATAAAATATATTTGAAAAAAGTTAGACAATGTCAACGGTTACTTCCCTTTGACATACAAGAAGGTTTCCATAATTATTTTAAAAAAAATTTAATTCACCCCAAACAAGGCAAGTTGCCACTGTACATGTTATGGACTACTGAAAATTAGCGTGAAGGTTTGGGGGAGGGGGGTTATTCTAAATAGGGAGCTGTGCAGCGATATGCTTGTTTACATCAGTTTTACATGTTTGCATGTCGGCACAGTCGAGGAAACATGGAGCAGAGACGGAGTTCCAAAAGCCGGCGGTTCGATGAAAGAAGCTATTGGAGTAAAAGGCTCGTCGAAATCTGAGGACCTCCACAATGAATGGTGGGATTGAGCTGATTGTCGAGTTGGTTGAGTGTATTTATGTCGGGGGGGGACCAGAACAACTAGTTCATCAGAACACATTCGATTGAAGTACATGTAAAACAAGCGGAATGATGCAACATTGCGGCGATAGGATAGTGAGGAACCTGTTAGATTAATGACTCTTTTTTGGACCTAGTCTAAGAGGGAGAGACTAGTGGATGGTGCACCAGCCCAGTGTGAGAAATTTTCTAGCACGGTAAAGGGAGCCATTTGTTGCAGCTGTCTTGGCAATGTCTTCTATGTATTTGTTCCAATTCATGTTACCTATGAATGTTGGGTCTAGGAGTTTTAACGTTGGACTCTCAGGTAGTGTGTTATTTGCCATGACACTCGGTTGTTGAAGAAGTGTATTTATATGTGGTATGTAGCTACCTAATAGAAGGAGAGAAGATGCGAGGGAGAATGAGATTCGGAGAGATTGATATAGGGATATAGGGGTAGAGGTAGAGAGAAATAGGTAAAAGGAATGAAGAGAAATGAAGGAGAGGCAGATGGAAAGAAGAGATTTAGAAATAAAAAAAAGGAAGGAGAGAAACAGAGAGAAAAAGTAGGAGAAAAAAGATGAATAGACAGAAAGAATGGTATTAAACTCAAAGGCTACAATCAATTAACACTAAAAATAAACGAATTAAAACTCTTTATAATGTAAAATTGGCGGAATAATGCAGTAAGTTTAGTCATATAGCGTTCAACAGCATAGGCTGCAACATCGCATAACGCATAGATTATTATGAATTCTTTTAGAGGCCCTAAATCCTTAGTATAAGGGGGCGATTACAATATTTTTTATATTAATATTAATTATTTTTCCTATATAGATACATGCATACATACATAAATAAATACATACATACATACATACATACATATGTTTCATGCTTACGCAATCTTCAGTGTAGGAAATTACTGTCGGTCGAAGGATTCAGACCCAGTTTCAAAAGTCACATTGTACTCTGTAACCTAGAATTTAAAATCTATATAATGGCGAATTGGCGGAGATGTACAGTAAACTTAATCAAATAGTGATCAACGACATAGGCCATAACACACACACACACACACACACACACACACACACACACACACACACACATATATATATATATATATGTATATATATGTATATATATATATGTATATATATATGTATGTATATATATATATATGTATATATATATATATATATATATACATGGAACCTCATACTATATATATATATATATATATATATATATATATATATATATGTATATATATATATATATATATATATGTATATATATATATATATATATATATATATATATATATACACACACGGCACAATCACGTTGACACACCGGTTCCCGTTAGATCACCGAAGTTAAGCGACGTCGAGCCTGGCCAATACTAAATGTGTGACCATTTGGGAATACCAGGTGCTGTATGTGCTCTCTGCTTATCTCGGCATTGTTTCCAGTCGTCTTGTATTACTACTTTCCATTGGAATCAAGCAAGGCTGACTCAGGAGAGGATTGCGCAACCCTTGCAATTACAAATTCACGCGCGGGCTGCCCCTGGCGGGGCACTCATACGTCGAAATCGACGAGAGAGTCCATCATATATATATATATATATATATATATATATATATATATAATAGTTTCATTTGTTTTAGAAGCACTACCCTATCCCGCCGCCTCACCAACATCTACAAAAACATAACTGCCCTCCCTTTAATTTAAGACAACTTCTAGTTAATAACACTAAAATTATACATTTCGAAACCAATTAAAAAAATAAAAAAAATACTGGAAGCTATCTAAATAAAATCACAACAGCCTAAAAGTAATAACATCCTATATGAAACAAGTGGTAAAATGCTTAAAGTTTAACGATTTTGTTCTGCGATGCCATTCCAGCGTCGCTGAATTTCAATCATCAACCACTTTCCTAGAACAATGCGAAAAACTTGCACTGCGCGTTTCTCCGCCGTCTTTGTAAAATTCTCTTCTTTCTCCAGTTTTTTGGCTTATTTTTATGACACCCGATGAGAGTACGACGGAGAAACGAAAACTTTCGTGAAACCTATAGAACATTTATTAATTTCTTTTATTTCAATACAAAAAGGCCATCAGAAAATTGTAAAAATAAAAAAATATTAATTAAACAGACAAATCCTGTTATTTTTGACAATGCTTGTATATATATATATATATATATATATATATATATATATATATATATATATATATATATATATATATACTTGGCTTTTTAAATTAAAGAGAAAGAGAGAGATAGAGAGAGAGAGAGAAAGAGAGATAAGACGCGAGAAAGGAGCACTTTTTGGAATAAAATAAACACTTTATGTATATATATATATATACGCGAAATATTTTTATTGAGTCCCTTCTCCAACCAATCAGCCAAGATCTTTCTCAATTTGACTTTTCCAGACAAACTGATCTTGTCACAATAAAAATAAATTATTTTTTTCAAATTTGTCCTTTTCTTCTTTTAATCGCTTTTATTCTTATTGTTTGTATTTCCTGTCTACAACCATTTTTTTTTTACATTTATATTGCAAATTTCAACTCCAGACAAACCCTGGAGAATTACAACCAATAAAATGATACCCAACATAACCCGCAATCCCAAATTAGTCTATATAATTTTCTATAAAAAAGTTGATATTGAACTTTTCAACTTTGAAATGACTGCTGAATTGTTCCGATTTATTTTGTCCCATTTTGCAAATTAATACGCCATATAATTTTGTCATGTTTGATTCTTACGGATTTATTTTTTTATTTATTAATTTTTGCCTTTAAATTATTTAAAAACTTTTATTCAACCCGAACCAGTAACATTGCCACTGAAACGTACGGGGCCAGATTTATAGAGGGCATCCTAAGTGAAAGACTTTGCAGCGAGATGTTTGTTCACATTACATTTAAACTATACATGTCAGTACAGTCAGAGAAACAGGGAACAGGGAGGGAAATCCAAAGACAATCATTTTGATGTAAGAAGCTATGAAAGCAGAAACACCTACGCTTTCTGGGGACGTCATTTAGTTGATTGTCGCATCGGTTAGGTTTATTTACGTCGCAGAAAGTTCGTCGGAGCACATTTCATTGAAGTACTTGTAAAACAAGTACAGGGATGCAACATAGTGGCGATGGGATAGGGACTGGAACTTGGTGGACAATGTGAGATCCATGAGATTAGATACTCTTGTTTTGGCTTTGCGCAGAATAGAGAGAGAGACAGACAGACAGATAAATAGAAACAGACATATATATATATATATATATATATATATATATATATATATATATATATATATATATATATATAGAGAGAGAGAGAGAGAGAGAGAGAGAGAGAGAGAACGCGATAGATAGATAGATAGATAGAGAGAGAGAGAGAGAGAGAGAGAGATAGAGAGATAGAGAAGGAGAGAGCGAGAAAGAGACCAGTTGTTCGTGCACCAGCCCAGATGTTACAACAATACTCCATGCAGCAGCATATGGTGGTTTTGTAAAGATATAGGATACTAGCCGGTGTGAGGAGTTTTCTAGCACAGGAGAAAGATACCACTTTATTTGAAGCATCCTTGACACTAAGTTCTCTGTATTTATTTTATTCATGTTACATGTGAATATTAGGCCTCGGAGTTTGAATGTTGGACTCTTGGCAATCGGTGTAATAATGTCATCAGCAAATATTCCCAGCTCCGACACAATTCTATCAAGGAGGTCGTTTATGATAATGAGGAACAATAGAAATTCAAGGATCGCAGCCTGTGTTACACCCGCATTAATGTCACATTGTTTGGATGTACGCCCATCGAGGACAACCATAATCTTTGTTTTGGCAGGAAGGATCTAATATTGAGTTCTAGTCCAGTAATACTGTACGAATTAATTTTCATGAGAATACTTTCATGTCAGACCTTGTCAAAGGCTTAAGATATATCAAGCGCTACCGCCTTAGATTTACTTGCCTTGTCCAGTGTATGGTATATGTGGTCAGAGATGACTGTTCGGATATCTGCAGTTTGAAAAAGGTTTACCATTAACGAGTTTGTTAACTATTACAAGACTGATTAAAGATTCAAAAAGTTAGCGAACAACGGGAGTAGACTGATGTGGCAATACTTTTAGAGTAAGGTCTTTTACTAGAATTCTTGAACACTGGTACCAGAAAGGCAATTTTCCAACTATCGGGGAAGCAAGATTCAGAAAGGCATTTTGTATAGTGTTTGGAAAGAACAGGAGCCATCTCAACTTAGCATTTCTTTATTAATATAATAGGGATAAGATCAGGCTCACATTCTTACGAGCTTAACAGATTTTTATAATATCCCGGACACGAGAAAGGGTGGCTTCAGTACGCAATGAGAAATTTGGGACGGAGTAATTTTCGGAGTCTAAGATGGAGTACAATGCGAACTGCTGGCTAAATAGTTCAGCCTTGCCGGTATACATACTGTTACCTGCAGGAATATCAATGATTTCTTGATGCTATAAATTTCTGTCTATTTGTAGTTGACTGATGTCGGTTGAATTAGGAGAATGCTTGCTGCAAAAGTTGAAGTGATCCATTGTGGAGAACGGGGCTTGCGTAGGAACGTAGGCTTCAATACTTGCTTTGACCTATTCGGTTCTACATTTGTACACCGATAACAGGGTGATAAACATGTTTACTTCATGGGGTACATCTGATGTTATCTCTGATAGATTCCAAATCTGCCAATTTCATGCATCTCGTCATTTCGAGTTACGGCTGGTCGGCTTATGGTTGAGACTTTAGGTGGATATAAATCATTATTACACGGTAATCAGCGTTCCTAAACGGCTATGCGCATCCTTCACACGAACCTCGGGCAGTGTGGTCAAATAATGTGCATAGAAGTGAGCGATGCTGATCTTTACGATTTATGAGGCTGGTCGAGAAAGTGACAGTCTGTGAAAATGAGTTTGCAATGGTGAAACTATGTGTGCTATTATCTGCTGCGTCTCTATAGTTAGAGAACACCAGTCAATCGCGGTGGTAGATATTAAATTCCCAAATACATGTATTTGAGCACTCGGTTCAAATGAATGCTGCAGCTATATTATCAGAGACAAAGTCAAGAAGGGTCGAAAGAGAAAAATAGATGAAATATAAGTAACTACCGCTGTGTCGAAAGATTAATTAAAACACATGTAGGCTTGATCATCTGATTGATAACTATGTTTTCTAGTTATGGGGTGGGAGTACCGAATATTAACCCCGAGTCCGTGCATTTGTTTGTCAGAATCCTTACGGAAGGTATCAAATTATGTCAAAACGATTAGCGCGACATTTTCTCATTTATGCAAACATTGTTAAAACTGACCCATGAGGATGATTCGACGTAGAATCGCAAACGGTTTGTTTTTGATTTTAATACAAAAGACCAGAAAAATTGAAAAAATACTAAAAAAGTATAATCAAGCCGACGCATTCTGTTCATTTTAACAATGTTTGCATATATATATATATATATATATATATATATATATATAATTTTATAAATAAATATCAAATTATATATATATATATATATATATATATATATATATATATATATATATATATATATATTTTAATATATCTGAATGACAGACACTACGGGTGAAAAAAACTTGGGAGTGGTTCCTCCACAAGAGGTAAAATAAAAAACACCCTTATTACGATGAGGATGATATATATATATATTTACCTTGTTTTGGCTTCTAATACTTATGAATTAAAATTACCCAACGCAAGCGTTGAACTGAAAAATCTCTAATTCCACTACGCGCACCGATCATCCTCCTAATAGAAACAGTTTTTAAAAAATCACCTTGTAAACCCATGCGTATTTCTAGTGACACCATAGTACAAGAAAGACACATTGAAAGGAAAAAAACACAAACTGTTTCTAACCCTTAAGAAGACGTTATACCGTCGAAACTTAGTAGATTTTACATCAATACATATTTATTCAATATATATATATATATGTGATTTTCTGTTGACTAATTATTCATATATATATATATATATATATATATATATATATATATATATATATATATATAAGTGTAAATTAGTCGTCCAAGGCTATAGCAATGCGATGTGGTTGCCGTGAGATGGAAAAGTGAAAAGAAATAAACGCAGGAAGAGAGTGAAACTCAAAACGATTTATTAATAATTTCACGAAAACTGATTAAATACCAAATAGTATTTTTTTTTTTTTTGGTAAGTAACAGATCGGCAAAGGGTAATCTTAAATTTTCGAAAGAACAACTTTCATTATCAGAAGACAACAATAGAAGACCGAGAGGGTCGGAAAAACGTGAAAAAACCGGTGTCAGATCATCGTATTTCAGGGGAAAACAATTGGCAGTAGGAACGCAGAAAACTTCAATCATATAACTAAGGTTAAAACATTATAAACATTAGTTTAGTAATATACCAATTTTTTAAATTTTATTATGTTTCGTTTTAAATGACTCATCAATCTTTATTTATTTATTTATTTATTTATTTTTTTTTTCATTTATTCTCTTCAAATCTAAATTTAAATTCACTGTCAAAGGGAGATAACTTATTCTAAATAATATATTCAGACTTTAGAAATGAGATTGGAAACTTGAGAAGGAATTTGAGTTGTGAAGTGGATTAGGAACGCAGAAAACGTCAAAATTCGTTTAAGCAATCATATAACTAAGGTTAAAACATTATAAACATTAGTTTAGTAATATACCAATTTTTTTAAAAGTTTTATTATGTTTCATTTTACATGACTCATCAATCTTTATTTATTTATTTATTTATTTATTTTATTTTATTTTTTATTTTTATTTTTTTTTCATTTATTCTCTTCAAATCTAAATTTAAATTTACTGTCAAAGGGAGATAACTTATTCTAAATAATATATTCAGACTTTAGAAATGAGATTGGAAACTTGAGAAGGAATTTGAGTTGTGAAGTGGATAAAAGCCAAGGATGGGACCTTTTTTTTTTTTTTTTTAAATTTTATTAGCAGGGGAAGGGGGGGGGAATAAGAAGAGAGAGTATTATAAAAAAAAAAGAAAAAAAAAAAAAAAGAAAAAAGGTAAGTAAGTTGTGGGTGGGAGTGTGAGGAGGTGGGAGTGTGGGGATGTAAGAATCAGAGGATGAAGGGAGATGACAACTTGAATCTGTTATTCAAGGCAGGGCGAAATTTAGAGATGAGGATAGCTTCCGAAATTCGAAGCTGGCCTATATTGCGGACAGAGTTGAGGATGCGGACACTAATGGAGCGATGTGTGTTGCCACATGAAATTAAGTGTTTATGGAAGGAGGAAATGTGGGTGTTTAGATGCTCTTTAATACGTTGGTGTAGAGGCCTAACGGTACTACCGATGTAGAACTTTTGGCACTTAGAGCATTGCAGGTTGTATACTGTATATGTGCGGAGGCAGAGGCCAGAGTTGGGGATGGGGCAACTAGCTAGAGAGCAGGGGTCTGGGGTGTAGTGGCTTTTTTTTGATAAATGTTGTCGGAGAGAGGTGCCTGTGTGAGAAAGTTGTATGTTAAGGTTCTCACTACGTATGGCATTGCGGATAGCAGAAGTGATACGGTCGCTAAAGAAGGGGAGTTTAAGGAAGCATGTGTTGGTGAGAGTGTGGTGTCTACGTCTTCTGGTGTTGTTAAGGCTAGATATGGTAGTTAGCGGGAAGCCGTTGGTCAATAGAGTTTGGTGGAAGGCTTCGGTGTGTGTTGTTTTATCGGAAGAAGAAGAGCATTTGTCTTGTATGCGGGTGATTTCGGTTTGTGCGTAACTAATTTTGGATTTGAGGGGTAGTGCGGATTTGTAGTGGATAAAGAGATTCCTGCAGCGGGTTTTCTATAGAAAGTGGTGTGGAGAGATCCGTCGTCATTAATGCTGAGTTTGAAGTCTAGAAGTGAGAGAGAGCCTGAGGTGTTGGGATGTTCGATGGTGAATTTAATGTGGGGGTCAGAATTATTAAATGTATTAAAGATAGAGATAGCTTCCTCTCGGGATGAAGTGAGGATCAAAATGTCGTCGACGTATCTCGAGAAGAAAATATGGGAATGGCAGGTGCTAAGTGCTTGCTGCTCTAGTCTGTTCATGTAAGAAATGGCGAGGAGGCCGGAGAGACTGGAACCCATGGGTAGGCCAGAAACTTGTTTGTATGTGTCTTGTTGGAACTTAAAGTAGGTGTTATCCACAATGATACGTAGGAGCTGATGAATGTCTGTAGGGGTAAGCCCAAAACAGTCAAGATTGTTAGAGGAGATGTGGTCAGTTATGAGGTCAATGGCGGGGTGTGCGGGAATGGAAGTATAAAGGGAGACTACGTCAAGGCTGATGATGTAGTTGTTGACGCGGAGCTGTTGGGGTTGGAGCAAGTTGAGTCTATCTATAACCTGGTCAGAGCTGCTGACGTGTGCCGGGAAGGTGGGGAGTAGCGGTTTAAGTAAGTGGGAGAGGAGCCAGGAGATCTTGTAAAGAGGTCCCTCAGTACTGGAGACTATAGGTCTGATCTGTAGGTGGTTGCTGGTTTTGTGGGTTTTAATAAGATGGTAAAAGGTGGGGAGTCTACTGTTTCTAGTGGTGAGATTGAGCCTATAAGCCTTGGGGAGATTACGTCTGGAGCAAATTTGGGACCAAGCGTTGTTAATAGTGGTTTGTATGCGGGTAGCAGAGATGTCATTATCGGGTGTGTAAAGGGATGTATTGCTGAGGTGTTCTAGGGCGAGAGTATTGTAGGATTCTTGGGAGATAATGCAGAATTCCTTGCCTTTGTCAGAGGGTAGGTAGACCAGGTTTTTTTTCTTAAGGCCTTTGAGGGTGAGACGCTGGGAATGGGAGATATTTGGTGTGATACGGTGTTTTTCCCGTTGTATTATGGAGAAAATCTTATGTTTGAGATTTACCAACTTTAGGTCTAAAGGGTGGTTTTCAGGAGGAGGGTGTAGGGGGCGGTCAGGTTGATAAACGGGGAAGGGGTTGGATGAAAAATTAGGGGGATCGGTGGGGATGGAGTCGTTAAGTGGGTCTAGGGAGGGTGGTTCAAAGGCTGATAACCATTTCAAATGGTACGCTGTCCTGCAGAACTGTGTTTCTATATCGAGGAGGGTTTGGTCATTAAGTTTTTGTGTAACGAAGAATTTGGGTCCGAGGCTGAGGAGATCAGTTTCTGTTGCGGAGAGAGAACACGTGAGGTCAGTGATAAGTGGTTGGGTAGTAGCTTGAGGATGGAGAGGGGGTCCGTGTACAGCTCCATAATTGGTAAGTGGCTGTAAGATCTGTTTTTGGTGGAGCCAATTGAATTTAAGTATGAGTCTGTTTTTTTCCGTGTGGAAACAGTGGTGGAAAGCTTTGTTGACAGATGCGGAGATGTGGGGTGGAAGGTGTGAGGGGGGGGGGAATTTGCTATCAGACATAGCGTTGATATGTTGGTGTAGCTTGCAATGGAGGTGTTTGATGGTTTTCTTTATACAAAAGGTATGTATGAACGAGCGTGCAGAGTGGAGAGTGGATAGGTAGAAGCACGACGGTAGGTGAATGTTCTTGATAGTGTTGGGGAAAATTCCATGTCTGAGGCATCTCTTCAGGAAGTTGATCTGGCATCCGGTCCTAGCCCGCTTCTCCGAAAGTCGGAACATTTTCTTGGTGTATGCAAACTCTGTCTGGCCGAGATTGAGAGATAAGAGGAGATTGTAGTTTGCTTGAAGCATTGCTGGTAAATGTAAGTGTAAATTAGTCGTCCAAGGCTATAGCAATGCGATGTGGTTGCCGTGAGATGGAAAAGTGAAAAGAAATAAACGCAGGGAGAGAGTGAAACTCAAAACGATTTATTAATAATTTCACGAAAACTGATTAAATACCAAATAGTATTTTTTTTTTTTTTGGTAAGTAACAGATCGGCAAAGGGTAATCTTAAATTTTCGAAAGAACAACTTTCATTATCAGAAGACAACAATAGAAGACCGAGAGGGTCGGAAAAACGTGAAAAAACCGGTGTCAGATCATCGTATTACAGGGGAAAACAATTGGCAGTAGGAACGCAGAAAACTTCAATCATATAACTAAGGTTAAAACATTATAAACATTAGTTTAGTAATATACCAATTTTTTAAATTTTATTATGTTTCGTTTTAAATGACTCATCAATCTTTATTTATTTATTTATTTATTTATTTTTTTTTTCATTTATTCTCTTCAAATCTAAATTTAAATTCACTGTCAAAGGGAGATAACTTATTCTAAATAATATATTCAGACTTTAGAAATGAGATTGGAAACTTGAGAAGGAATTTGAGTTGTGAAGTGGATTAGGAACGCAGAAAACGTCAAAATTCCATTAAGCAATCATATAACTAAGGTTAAAACATTATAAACATTAGTTTAGTAATATACCAATTTTTTTAAAAGTTTTATTATGTTTCATTTTACATGACTCATCAATCTTTATTTATTTATTTATTTATTTATTTTATTTTATTTTTTATTTTTATTTTTTTTTCATTTATTCTCTTCAAATCTAAATTTAAATTTACTGTCAAAGGGAGATAACTTATTCTAAATAATATATTCAAACTTTAGAAATGAGATTGGAAACTTGAGAAGGAATTTGAGTTGTGAAGTGGATAAAAGCCAAGGATGGGACCTTACCTTTTTTTTTTTTTTTTTTAATTTTATTAGCAGGGGAAGGGGGGGGGGAATAAGAAGAGAGAGGATTATAAAATAAAAAAAAAAAAAAAAAAAAGGTAAGTAAGTTGTGGGTGGGAGTGTGAGGAGGTGGGAGTGTGGGGATGTAAGAATCAGAGGATGAAGGGAGATGACAACTCGAATCTGTTATTCAAGGCAGGGCGAAATTTAGAGATGAGGATAGCTTCCGAAATTCGAAGCTGGCCTATATTGCGGACAGAGTTGAGGATGCGGACACTAATGGAGCGATGTGTGTTGCCACATGAAATTAAGTGTTTATGGAAGGAGGAAATGTGGGTGTTTAGATGCTCTTTAATACGTTGGTGTAGAGGCCTAACGGTACTACCGATGTAGAACTTTTGGCACTTAGAGCATTGCAGGTTGTATACTGTATATGTGCGGAGGCAGAGGCCAGAGTTGGGGATGGGGCAACTAGCTAGAGAGCAGGGGTCTGGGGTGTAGTGGCTTTTTTTTGATAAATGTTGTCGGAGAGAGGTGCCTGTGTGAGAAAGTTGTATGTTAAGGTTCTCACTACGTATGGCATTGCGGATAGCAGAAGTGATACGGTCGCTAAAGAAGGGGAGTTTAAGGAAGCATGTGTTGGTGAGAGTGTGGTGTCTACGTCTTCTGGTGTTGTTAAGGCTAGATATGGTAGTTAGCGGGAAGCCGTTGGTCAATAGAGTTTGGTGGAAGGCTTCGGTGTGTGTTGTTTTATCGGAAGAAGAAGAGCATTTGTCTTGTATGCGGGTGATTTCGGTTTGTGCGTAACTAATTTTGGATTTGAGGGGTAGTGCGGATTTGTAGTGGATAAAGAGATTCCTGCAGGCGGGTTTTCTATAGAAAGTGGTGTGGAGAGATCCGTCGTCATTAATGCTGAGTTTGAAGTCTAGAAGTGAGAGAGAGCCTGAGGTGTTGGGATGTTCGATGGTGAATTTAATGTGGGGGTCAGAATTATTAAATGTATTAAAGATAGAGATAGCTTCCTCTCGGGATGAAGTGAGGATCAAAATGTCGTCGACGTATCTCGAGAAGAAAATATGGGAATGGCAGGTGCTAAGTGCTTGCTGCTCTAGTCTGTTCATGTAAGAAATGGCGAGGAGGCCGGAGAGACTTCCACCAAACTCTATTGACCAACGGCTTCCCGCTAACTACCATATCTAGCCTTAACAACACCAGAAGACGTAGACACCACACTCTCACCAACACATGCTTCCTTAAACTCCCCTTCTTTAGCGACCGTATCACTTCTGCTATCCGCAATGCCATACGTAGTGAGAACCTTAACATACAACTTTCTCACACAGGCACCTCTCTCCGACAACATTTATCAAAAAAAAGCCACTACACCCCAGACCCCTGCTATCTAGCTAGTTGCCCCATCCCCAACTCTGGCCTCTGCCTCCGCACATATACAGTATACAACCTGCAATGCTCTAAGTGCCAAAAGTTCTACATCGGTAGTACCGTTAGGCCTCTACACCAACGTATTAAAGAGCATCTAAACACCCACATTTCCTCCTTCCATAAACACTTAATTTCATGTGGCAACACACATCGCTCCATTAGTGTCCGCATCCTCAACTCTGTCCGCAATATAGGCCAGCTTCGAATTTCGGAAGCTATCCTCATCTCTAAATTTCGCCCTGCCTTGAATAACAGATTCGAGTTGTCATCTCCCTTCATCCTCTGATTCTTACATCCCCACACTCCCACCTCCTCACACTCCCACCCACAACTTACTTACCTTTTTTTTTTTTTTTTTTATTTTATAATCCTCTCTCTTCTTATTCCCCCCCCTTCCCCTGCTAATAAAATTAAAAAAAAAAAAAAAAAAAGGTAAGGTCCCATCCTTGGCTTTTATCCACTTCACAACTCAAATTCCTTCTCAAGTTTCCAATCTCATTTCTAAAGTCTGAATATATTATTTAGAATAAGTTATCTCCCTTTGACAGTAAATTTAAATTTAGATTTGAAGAGAATAAATGAAAAAAAAAAAAAAAAATAAAATAAATAAATAAATAAATAAAGATTGATGAGTCATGTAAAATGAAACATAATAAAACTTTTAAAAAAATTGGTATATTACTAAACTAATGTTTATAATGTTTTAACCTTAGTTATATGATTGCTTAATGGAATTTTGACGTTTTCTGCGTTCCTAATCCACTTCACAACTCAATATCCATTCTCAAGTTTCCAATCTCATTTCTAAAGTCTGAATATATTATTTAGAATAAGTTATCTCCCTTTGACAGTGAATTTAAATTTAGATTTGAAGAGAATAAATGAAAAAAAAAAAAAAATAAATAAATAAATAAAGATTGATGAGTCATTTAAAACGAAACATAATAAAATTTAAAAAATTGGTATATTACTAAACTAATGTTTATAATGTTTTAACCTTAGTTATATGATTGAAGTTTTCTGCGTTCCTACTGCCAATTGTTTTCCCCTGTAATACGATGATCTGACACCGGTTTTTTCACGTTTTTCCGACCCTCTCGGTCTTCTATTGTTGTCTTCTGATAATGAAAGTTGTTCTTTCGAAAATTTAAGATTACCCTTTGCCGATCTGTTACTTACCAAAAAAAAAAAAAATACTATTTGGTATTTAATCAGTTTTCGTGAAATTATTAATAAATCGTTTTGAGTTTCACTCTCTCCCTGCGTTTATTTCTTTTCACTTTTCCATCTCACGGCAACCACATCGCATTGCTATAGCCTTGGACGACTAATTTACACTTACATTTACCAGCAATGCTTCAAGCAAACTACAATCTCCTCTTATATATATATATATATATATGAATAATTAGTCAACAGAAAATCACAAGCGAATAAGTTGAAAAAGAAATATACTAATAGTAGTAAATAAAAAACTAGAAATTAAGGAAAAATAAACAAATAAACGTAAAACTTAATATTTCGAGACGAATTTATTGGACCATTTTAGAAGCAAAATAAAGTACATCCAAATTCGAGTTTTTTTTTTGGGGGGGGAGGGGGTACAGTGAGTAAGAATATTCCGGGAACCATTCTTTACTCAAGCCTTCTATTAGGTGTGAACAGAGTTTTTGAATGAATATATATATATATATATATATATATATATATATATATATATATATATATATATATATATATATATATATATGCGTTCTTTTTTATTCTGAATCTTACACATGTATATATATATATATATATATATATATATATATATATATTATTATTATTATTAAAAATAACCGACAACTCGTGTCTGGATACTTTTGTATGGATCCCTTCCATTTTCCGGATTAAAGTCCTTATCTCGAATGAGAATTGGCTGATGAATCTGCCGTAATTTTCTTTTTTGGTCAAAATTACTTTCTGACCTATCTGGGTCCATCTTTAGTGGGAATAATATCAAGTTTTCAGATTTGCGAGCGGGGACAGGAATGTTCGTTAATGAGGTGTCTAGCTATGGCACTATTATCCGATAGATGCATGGTCAACCTCCTGGACAAAGTCGTGGTAGTTGAGCCAATGTATACGTTTTTTTCTTGGTTGTCAGAGACACAGTCTAACAATGGACATTTAAACTCCGAAAACTTCTTGTAGACAACACTAAAATCTTAGAACACAATACGAATACACAAAAACTCCATATACTAGGAGATTTACACATCAAAACGGTTATTAACAGGATTAATTTTAACACTAGTACTAATATACTTAAATGTTTATAATACTAAATAAATATAGTTTCGTATTTAAATTTTCCCGCCAAAATTAACTATAAACCTACTCAAGGTCTTTACCTGATTGATGAAAAAGAAGGAAAGTGATAGATAAAGAAAGAGAGCACGAGTTGAGTACCATAGCGACTTGCTGACCACCGGTATATGCTATTTGAGGATCGGCTCTCGACAATTAGTCTGGCAGAGACTAGGCCAACTCGGTGGTCTTTTATTTTTCGGGTTGTAGTATTTGTCCTGGGTAGTTTTAGTTTTAGATCTTGGTTCCTCTTTTTTGGGAAGGAGTCGGTTTATTTCAAGCTGCGATATGCGCACCAACCGGTGAAAGCCGACGGGGTTGCCCAGACAATTTCTAAAAGGCAAGAGTGGCCCTTTTTTGGGTCGCTGGCTTACTCTCTAATTTCCAGCATTGTGCCACATTCTCTTGGGAGTATGCAAATACCGAGAGAGAAAGGTCCGTAGATCTGTTCGCAGGTACATTTAGGCCAATTCTACAATAAAGCCTTACATTTAAGTTTAAAAATGGCCGACAATTCGACGTGATTTGAGTGAGAAATAACCAGACACTAAAAAACTCAACGAAAACTGAAACGAGAAATCCACGTTTCATTTTCAGGTGTCAGTCTGCAAATAATGGGAATTATACGAAAAATTTCGATGCAAACAAGTTCGAATACGTCTTTTAAAGAATTTTATTTATCTGCTAGTGCATTCAAATCTTTTTTTTAGTTTGACAATGAATTAATTTAATTCCAATTACTGTAATTCATTTTGCATTAGAGTTTCGCCATTTTATCAGTCGGAATAGAAGATTTAAATACGGCTTCATTAATTGTATGAGAAAACGATTTTTTCGGTAAAAATGGCGGGATATAGAGAGAGAAAATGGCGGACGTAAAAGGAGGAAAACTTGACGCGTTGTTTTATAAAATTATTTAATAACTAGCTGGCGTTCCCCGCTCGCTATTACTTCGCACTCTTCGCTATTTGAAATACTTTAAACCTTAATTTAAAATCAACATTTCATTTATAACTGCTCTAAACGCGAGACACAATCTTTCTCACTTATTTATACAGTTTCATAAATATTAGAATTTTTGTTATTTCGATACAAATTAATTTATCATTTAAATGTAACGGTAAAAAAAGAAAAAGAAAAAAAATCGATTTTACTTTTCACTTGCAATTTAGAAATGAATCGAAACTTATTGAAAACTAAACTGTCCCTCAAAGAAAAGAACATTTGAACACATATACTAAATAGTCGAATCAAAAAACGATAATAAATAATAGTCAATTAATGAAATGTTTTTTTCCGAAACTAATATACAAAGCAATTAACCTTGTGACTGATATCGAACATATATATGAACAGTATATTAATAATCTTGTGCGCATATAGTGTAAAGTTTAATGAATATTAAATAGGACGTCTTGATTTTACCATTAGTGCGATAAATAGGCCCACCTTTCAGATTTATTGATTTAGATAGTAAAAATGATTTTGTAGATATTCGACGCTGCTTTCTACATCAATGTGTATAATTTAGTCCTAAAAATAATGAATTTCAAATAGCAAATATCTGTCAGGGTTAATACTGTCGTCGTGCCGACACTCGTTTTATAAATCGTCACACCTAACACAACCGGACGTTTAATCATTGAATTCCTTAACTCGTGTCACAAGAACAGACACAGTTTTTCTTTCTCTGCGTATATTGTCATTCGATCATATCTCTTAAAAGCGTTGCGCCAGCAGCAGTCACTAATACCTTATATAATTGTGTGTGTTATTCACTCCGCAGTTTTTTTTAGCGCTTCTGCAGTAGACTTTGCTGCTTGACGCCTTTTCCTCCGTCTTTGCCGACGTTACCTGCTCAACGAGCCTTTGTCAGACATTACGGCACCCTTTCACAAGATCCGACTCCTGCGCAACCTTTAATATAGCCCAGACTGCCTCTCCAACACATTTCTGCTGCGGTTCCTGCTCCAGCTCCTTCCAAAGGTTCCTGCTTCAGCTCCTTCCCGCAACTTCTGCTCATTCCGGCGGCTCTTTTGCCTCAGGTTCTTCCAGCAGCCCCGTGCCTCTCCGGCTTCAGCAAATTCCTTTCAATGGCTCGTCGACGTCCCACCTTTCCAGTGCCTGTCGACGCTCTGAACGTGCCTGTTCCTTTCGACCCAGCACTTGGCCACGTCCACACGGACCAGACCTACCATAAACACATAGTTACACCTAAAAGACTTCCACATAAAACTCCGTGTGACGTCATCTCATGCTGTCTAAGTTCCAGAATCGCTATTCCTGTCGATCCAGCAGTTCGTAGATTCACCCTAGAATCACGAGCGTAACGCCTAAGCCCACACGGCCGCGAGAAAAAACAAATACAGTAATTGAAATTAATGTACACTTACCCGAGATGTGGGGTAAACGTAATGTTGTCGATAGTGTTCATCACTCGAGCGGAACTTATATAGTAACGTTAAATACTTAGACTTTGTTGGTAAACTCACTAGACAAAGAAACCATCATCTATAAGCTACATACATGATATGTTAAGTCCATTGAGTCCATCAGATAACAATAAATACGGCAGGTATAAAAATCAGCTCTATGGTAAGTGTCAACCAGAGCTTTTATATAATAACAAAGAAATATGCAAAATTATTACATATTCATCATTAAGTATACACGTTAAGAAAATTCAACAGGTTTAGTGTATGATCGTTTCCTAGACCAATTTTTGTCTTGCTCAGCACAAATTAAGAAGGGGAATAATCAAATATTTCACAAATTACCCAACATGAGATAGTAAGGTCTCTAACGGAACCTAGAGGCTATAGACTAGAGTGATCTAGGGATTATGACATCGGGCTATTGGTGAAATATTTCACGAATTTTCTTCTAATTTGGGCTAATGAAGACCGTTAAAATAATAAAGAAATTTGTATCAGAAACGATCGTACATATAAACTTTGTTGATATCGATTTTTTAGAATTTTAATTCTCAATGATGAATATGTAATAATTGTGTATATTTCTAAGTCGTATATATATATATATATATATATATATATATATATATATATATATATATATATATATATATATATATATATATATATATATATATATATAAATAAAAAGGGTAGTGCAGTATTAGTGCAGTTCCAACGAGAGAAAAGTATATATGTAAAGGAGTAAGGCTACCAACATTTGTAAAAAGTTTTTTCCACATTTATTTATCATTTTGTTATTTTATCATTTTATAATTTTATATAACGCGTTTCAAGCGGTGGTACGCTCTCACCAGATATGTAAATACATTTGAAGAAATGTCTTTCTATTTCTTCAAATGTATTTACATATATGATGAGAGCGGACCACGCTTGAAATGCGTTATATAAAATTAATAAAATTATAAAATGATAAAATAAAAAAATAATAAATAAATGTTGAAAAAACCTTTTTACAAATGTTGGTAGCCTTACTCCTTTACATATATATATATATATATATATATATATATATATATATATATATATATATATATATAATATTTGTTATTGTTTATTATCAATGTACATATACGTTTCGTCTTTTTTCAATCGGGACTCTTCAGCATAGAGATATGACTATTCACTACCGGTCACACGATTCGAAACCCTGGATTACATATATATATACACATGCATAAAATATAATGATAAATATTTTTACATTCTTATTGACATACACACGTGTTTCATCCTTTTGCAAAAATCGTCAATGTGAAGGATGAGTGTTCTTCCGGTCAGACGATTCTAAATCCTCAGATCACATTCAAAGTTTTAACTTTATACTTAGTGTCTAAATGCGTAGTACCATAATTTCACAACCTAATTATAATTCTCTTAAAAGGACTGTTTTAGAATTAAAAAGGCTATAAACTATATTATGATGGATATTTTGAAATTCTTATCCACATACAGACATGTTTCATATTTTCCAGGAATTATCAGTGTTGAATGAAAATTATATATATGCAAAGTTCCGAAAACATTCGTAGAACACTCTCGACTAGTCTTCTATCTGTGCCCGCTTCTAGGTACATATAGATCTTAATTTCCCTTAAATACGTGACAGTTTCTGTTGGCCGAGTGGATATGGCGACTGCTTGCAGATTCTAGGTTGACTCTGTGAACCAGGTTCGCGCCTCCAGACCATCTGAAATTGTTACTTTCCTGCACTGATGAGAGCAATAAGCTTGAAACGCTAGCGTCTGTAGGTATTCATAATTTAATATTTATATATATAAATATATATATTTATATATATATATATATATATATATATATAATTCTACTATTTCAGTTGTGTGTTTAATGCCTCGAGTAAAAATGTCAAGGGAAGAAATATAATTACTAGAAGAAAGTAGTCAATCGATGTCCATTTTTGATTTTCTTCTTTAAAAGAAAGAAATATATTCCGAACCATCGTTTGCTTTCCTTTTCAATTCTTAAATCGATTCTATTATTCTGAGAGAAAGAATTGGTACCATAAGATGAATTTTATCAGTCGAATCATCTGAAAGCTTTTAATCGAGTCAAGAGGTCGTCTGTTTTCTGCAAGTTCAAAATGTCATTAAAGACGGAATAAATATAGACGAAGAGGCTTTCAGGGATAAAAAGATGTGAAAAGATTAAAATGACCTCTCAAGCTATAAAGACACGAACGACGAAACGGTTCAGGGACAACGTTCCTTCGTTAAATCTCTATAATTTCAAGGCGATGTCTCACTCAACGCCCTCCTCTCTCTCTCTCTCTTTGAAGACCCCTCCTCCTGTGGCGGTCTCCTATATATATATATATATATATATATATATATATATATATATATATATATATATATATATATATGTGTGAATTAAGAAGTGAAACAATCGAAATAGTAATAAGCAAAAATACAATGAACACTGCAATAACTAATAAAAACAATTACATGAAAATACATTAAATATTTAGGTGATAACACCCGTACATATTTCTAGACAGGGCGTCGTAGTAAGTAAGACGCTGGACTATAAACATCAATATCGTCGGTTTAATCCTTGTCTATGTTAGCTATGCTGATGACGAATGTGAGCCAGAAACACGTGTCAATAGATTACATCTATGTACGTATAGAATAATTAAAATATATATATGTATATATATTTATATATATAAATATATATAGCTATTCACATACACATGTTTCGCTGTCTCAATGACTTAAAAATGTGGTATGTACCAATGAAATTAAAAAGGGAGATTTACGCAAATTACTCCGGCGTTATATCAAACTGAGGCACGAACATTTTTGTGGTGGTATGGGAAATTGTATCGCATTATAGATGATGTAATTTATTTAAATTTTTGTTTGCGATCCTCATATTTGAAAGCATATATATATATATATATATATATATATATATATATATATATATATATATAAAATTATTTATTTAAAAAAATTACGTTGCATATTCCCTAAACATACCATAGTTACATTAGCACATTACGATTAGGACCCATACATCCGTGTAGACTACTCTGACAAACTTTGTACCTTCCCCCAAAAGAGACACTTATCGAACGATTAAACCGATGATCTTTGAATTCTATTTTGTTGAACTGTTTTGATTCTTCGAGTACCTTAATATTTCAGATGGGTTGTAACTGACTTTTCTAAAAAGTGTTAAGCTATCGATGTCCATGAAACTATGGCAAATCTCAGGAATATGTAACGTATGTTTTTTAAGTTTATAATTTTAGCTCTTACATTTTTGTGATCAACCACTTTATTGATTTGATTTTAACATGGCTTTAAGCCGTATATATATATATATATATATATATATATTCGGCACTATTGCAATGTTTCTTTCTAAAGTCGAACTCTGAACGACAGCTTCCTTTAAGTAGGATAAATCAGACGTGTTTAATTTGAGTTTGAAATATTACTCGTGTTCGGGAGTTCGGTCCTGCAACCGGTGTGTATAATTCTTCTCTACACTGACGATTCCCGTATGGATAAAACGTATACGTATGTAGATCAAAAAGAAATATGTATAATTAATTATTTTTCACCCCCCCCCCCAACTAAGCCGGTCTTTAGGGGCGAGTAGTATTAACACAGTCGTCATCGTGGCTTAAAAGCAATGTTTCTTTCTAAAGACGAACACTGTAAGACAACTGCCTTTAAATATGATTATTCTCTCGCTGATTTACTGAGTTCTGGACGGCGGCCGTGAGGGCAAGACCTTGGAATTTTGAAATTGAACTCGTGTTCCGTGGTGGTAGGCTGGCGACTGATGTGAATAATTCTTCTCTACACTGACGATACCAGTAAGGATGAAACGTATACGAATGATGATAAAAATAAATATTTATAATTATACATATACATATACATATATATATATATGTATATATATGTATATATATATATATATATATATATATATATATATATATATATATATATATATATATATATATATATATATATATTAGTATTTTCTTGTATCTACATAACATTTTATCATGACATCTAATTTTTTTATGTATCAATTTCCAGTATTTACTTCAACAGTGCTTGATACGTAACTAGAGCTAGGTAGTAAGCTATGAAAATATATTCATGGCAATTAAGCTACACAGAGGCTACCGCGTTTCATCCCCGGGGGGAATCTTCAGGCTAAAATGATGATTCCCCCGGGGATGAAACGCGGGAGACTCTGTGTAGCTTAATTGCCATTAATATATTTTCATAGCTTATGTAAAATATAAGTATACTTGTTTAGCTGTTTTACTATTAAATCTGGTGTTTTACTATTAAATCTGCCTGATGAGATCTCAGTTTATAATAGCTGTTGCTTGATAACATCGACATGACAGTGTCGCAGATTTTGTAATGTTTGTGTAAATAAAAATAATCATATATATATAAATGAATAAATGCGATGTTTCTTCTTATTGATCACTCCTATATTACAATCAAAACGGGTTACTCTAATTTGCATAATTAATACACTATATTCCTTTGAACTACTCTATTTATAGCCATGCACAGTCGCAAACACAATCTTTTGTTTACATAATTAGCATAATTATATTTTTAAGCATTTCAAAATAAATAATTATTTGTTGTTATTCGTTTATAATTTGATTGCCCTGTTTGCTTAGACCTATGGAATAGTTTTGTCGATATTACCAGTCATTAATTAGATTAATAATAATAATAATACAAAACTACGTTCATTACTTTTCAAAAAAACGTGAACTCTACTATGTTGCAAGGTGAATAATTTCTTTTGACAAATTATTTATTTCTAATTATCCTCCACCGCTGTAACAACAATCGACAACTTTTTTTTAACTTAGCTAATTATTTTTAGTACACCTCATTTTTAAAGCATAGTTTTTCATAACATAACAGCATACATTATTCGGGATATAGAATACCAGGGGCTTATCGAGATGAGGTCGTGATTGAAAAAAAACAATAAAACGCAATTCGAAATGAACATTCTTGTTTAACATAAACTAACCGCGGATTAAAATTTAACACCGAAACATCGGTTTCGCTAGTAGTAAAAAAAACACACTAATAATATGCAATTAACGTCGTGGCTAGAAACACAAACACACGCAAACAGGCACGTCATAAGTGGCTACAAAGGTTTATTAATATTGAGATAAAATTAAGCTACTACGAAAACAAAACTAGACATCGTTTTTATTTCTTCTTTTCAGCAGCTGAAAATGTCTTTTTATCGAGTTCCCCAACACTTGCCAATCAGCGAAAGAAATATCTAAAAGTGACATTGCCAGACAAATTCATTTTGTCGCACCAAAAATACATTTATTTACTAAGTGCCTGACTTTTTTCTTTTGTGCTATTTATTCCCTTTGTTTATTTTAAAACTTCAACTCCAGACAAACAGTTGTTTATAGTAATGAATCACTAATTATCAAGGTCAAAAGGAACTCAAGGTTAATGGTTAATAAAATCCTCAGTTGGATGATGAATAATATTATGAGAGGATTACCAACGATGAATAGAATGAATAAAAATTTGATGACGTAGGAGGACGGCTCGACAAATATTTGTTGACGTCGAATTTGATAACGAAAATATTGTAGTCTACGGAGGAGGTGACAAGCGAGAACGTGGTTCAAAGGTTGAAAGTTATTGGAACGACATTCTGTTCATGGAAATTCTGTTTGGTTCAAGATGCACAAAGAAAGTAAATAAATGTTTATTGAAATGGGTGTCATCGGAGAGTGTTTTGTTTTGTTTAAAGCGGCATTTACCTTAGTAGAGCTGAATCGGCTTTCTTCCAAAGGAGGAAGTTTGTAGGGAGTATCAAATTCAAAAGCGGTCCCCAGTCGCAAGTATATTCCGGTCAAGGGAAATGACGACAATTCTGTTTGGTTCGAGATGCACAGATAGAGAAAAAGGTTCTTTGCAATTCTGGTCCCGGTCAAGGGAGATGACGTTTTTGCAGTTATTGCAAGGAGGTTTTCTCCAATTGTCACCCATCTAGTACTGACAGGGTCAACGTTGCTTAACTTCGGTGATCTACTAAGAACCGACGTGATTATGTCGTATACGTCGAAGACTTACAACACATTATACAAAATTAACGCGAAAAAGATAGATTAATTAACAATGATGACAGAATCTATAACATGTATTTTTCTATTCTTTTCGTAAATCTCTAAAGCTTACAAAATAAAACAGTTTGTAAATAATTTGATGGCATGAAATGAAACAATTTTAAAAGTTTTTTAAAATAATTACATACTCTCAGCAAGAAGGACAAACAATGGAATAAGTAAAAAGGGAAGCAACACTGCTGTTATAATTACAACAAGCGTAAAAGAGTCTGAACGATTCAGTATCTTCTGCTGCTAAATAAGCGCTACAATCACTACTACAACTGCCACAGGAATAATTATTACGACATACGACGTGTCAACGAACAACATCGCTGTATACAAAAGTACTCTAGTTTTTGTTTCATTTTACTTCAATCGAAGTTCTCAGAAATCAAAGGACACTTTCCTAAGGCTAACACTGAATCTCTATATGAGATACATAGTTATACTAACGTTCTTTTTATGTAGAATTTGGTATATTCGGACTACTGTTCTCATCTTGGGTGTCTTTATCACAACGTTTCGGCAGATGTAACCCCCGATTTTCTGCAGGTGTACCGTGTTGAACTCGGGAATCTTTCTGTCGAACTCGGCAATCTGGAGGGAATTTCGAACGGAACCCTTTATTAAATCCACGGGGGTAGAATGTTCTCGTTCCATTTGCAATACTGGAAGAAGTCTTCAGTAATTCGCAATTCTTCGTATCGCCCGCAATGGAACCTTCAACCTTCAGATGACTGTCACTTAGTACTCACTGTCACTTAGCACTATATCCACTGCGCCACGCGTCCATGCTACTCCCGTGGATTTTATAAAGGGTTCCGTTCGAAATTCCGTCCAGATTAACGAGTTCGACAGAAAGATTTCCGAGTTCGATAAGGTACACCTGAAGAAGGTCGGAGGTTACATCGGCTAAAACGTTGTGATAAACGCACCCAAGATCAGAATAGTAGTCCGAATATACCAAATTTTACAAATTATCAACCTTCATCTAAATAATTCTTAAACATAGTTCTTTTTTATTTCTCAAACGTTGAGTTAGTAAATGGTGGAATACATTACTTTTCCTCTTTCCAATTGACAAGTTAACTATTTTATATTATATCTTTCCTGTTTACGATTTCATGTACCGTCGGTGTTAACTAATCAACGCATTGTCATCGCCTTCAAACAACACTTCTTATATATTACGCACAATGCTTATAGTAAATTACAACTTTCTTGTTATATATATATATATATGAAGGTTTATAACTAAAAGATAACTTTTAGAGAATTAGACCTATTGTGGGATGAGGAAAGCTCAATATACTGGATAGAGCAAAAATAAGGTGAGTCAATGAAAAATAGTTAGACCTGTAAATGGAAACAGATCAATATCTTCAGTTGTTCAGAACAAGGAGCATTTAGTAAATTAAAATATTTCTTCTTCTTCTCTTTCAATTGCATTCCTTAAGCACGGCTTTTCAAAGATTAAAATCTTATCATCAGAGGAAGTAGAGATTGATAAGTTGACATATAAGAACAATCAATGTTCAAAATTTGGAAAAAGTTTTTAAAAAAAAGTTCTTTTTAAAAGGTTTTAAAAGTTTAAACGGGTGTGTTTCAATGTAAATGAAAGTCACCAAATACGGAGATCCAAGTTGTATGGGGTTCAAATGTAATTGGTAAATCCAGAAGAATCTGCATGAAAATCCAACGGCGAAGATTCCACCTAAGTGATCTCTTTCCATTTACAGGTCTAACTATTTTTCATTGACTCACCTTATATATATATATATATATATATATATATATATATATATATATATATATATATAGGATCAAATATAAACCAAAGTAAAAACTTTTAGTAGATGGAACCTATTGTGAAGAGGATTAGCTCAATATACGAGATAGAGCAATTGTCACCTCTGAAATGTTAGAAGCTCACTCATTTGATTTCTATTTTTAGAATACAATCTCGACACTCCTATCCCGCTTCAGATTAAACCCTACCCTCCAAAACATATATCCTACCGCCCGCCCACACCCTCAACCACCCTGCCACTTTAACTTCATCCCCATACCAGCCTTCCTCCTGTTCCTTTGCCTTCTTTTTTATTTCCTCCCAACTCTCAAAGCGGCTATTTAAACAATCCCGTACCTCATAAATCCTCCCCCCTAACCCCAAATCTTTAACCATTTTGCCTTTTTGTTTCATTTGGATTTAAACCTGGAACGAGATATCATCTGCTTTATTTGGTCCGGGAAGTATTTAAAAATGGCCAATTTCTCTCTTTTCAATCCCCTTTAAGTGCGTCTGGACTCACCTATATTTTGAGCACTTTCTCCACACTGCTCCCACGCAAAGAGTTTTCTTCACATTCTACAATTCATTTGACTTCTTTTCAACGGAAATTTACCACCCGGACAATCTGCATATATTTTTCACAGAATTTTTCTTTTCATTCACTGCGGTTTTTTAACAAAAATTCCTTTAATAATAATTTTCATATTTTTCAAATATTTGAACTTTGTTTTTTTCGAAAGCCAACCTATCCATCTGTATTTCTCCTCTGATGATAAGATTTCGATCTTTGTAAAGCCTTGGCTTAAGGAAAGAATAATAAACACTAGTTTATTACTGAATACACCTTGCATTGAACAATTGAAATTTGAAATAAATTTGGACAATCGTCGCATATTTATCACTCTTTTTTTTTCTCTCTCTCTCTCTCTCTCTCTCTCTCTCTCTCTCTCTCTATATATATATATATATATATATATATATATATATATATGCATGTTTCAATGATCAAAGTTGACAATCTCTGTTTGTTTAATTTTCATCCATTTTTCAAGTAAGCGGACGAACGATCTGATGTTTTGTTCAAGTGTGAACAGAAACTCATCAAAACTGAAAACGTTTTCGACTCCCATGCGTATTCATGAAGCACGTGAGGAGTTACTAAAATTAAAATTGGTGAAGTTATTCAGAATGTCGATTAAAACTACTTTTTATTTTATTTTTTATGTTTTTATTAAAAAACATTTTAATACAGCTTCCCCCCCCCACCTGTATCGAGTTTGGTTGATAGTAGGTTTGTTTTTTGAAAGAAACAAACAGTAATTGTCACACTTGCATTCAAACATGCATCAGCGAAGACATGCTTTCTAATTATTCATGCATATATATATTTTGTTTTAAAAGTATAATTTTATCTTTATTTTTTAATTTACACATATACATATATATATATATATATATATATATATATATATATATGTGTGTGTGTGTGTGTGTGTGTGTGTAAAGTAATAAAATAATGATAACAATTATATATTTAAATTATATCCTGTCTTGAATAGTCAATGCTTGATCTACAAAATAGAGCAATAGTATAAGTTATGTAGTACAAATAAAAATGGATAAAATGTAATATTTATCAAATCATCAATTGTTAAAGAAAGTTTATATAAAAATATTATTTTCTTTAATACGGGAATTTTCAAAGATATGCTCTTCTCATCAGAGGAAATTCGACGGAAAGTTCAGTAACATTTACTGTAATGCAAACATTTGAAAATATAAGAATATAAAATATACAAAAATGTGTTATTAATTTGTTATCAATTCCCCCAGAACATATACTTCTGCAGATATTTTTGTGATTCATTTCACTGCCAACTAACTTTCACCTTGAATTTTAATACCTCTATCTCCTGAAATCGAACTTTTCACAACTTAGGATACCTAGATTACCCTCAACTCTTCACCCTACACCCGCTCCATACTATGAATCTTCGAAGCATCTTATAGGAACTTTCTATGCTTCTTCAATGTGTCGATGTTCTTTGGAAATTGAAACAAAACACTTTTTTTTCCTTAATCCATGGATTTAAAAATACTCTCTCATCATAAGAGAATAATCAGAATGAGGAATCAGTAAAAAAAGCTTTTGACTACACCGTGTGCTTCACCCTACATATACTTCATATCTCGTATTCTTTTGATATGCTGACATGGACATTTTATACGTCTTCAGTAGAGATGGGGGGTTTTACCGAAAAACCGCGGTTTTTCGGTTTCGTCTCCATACCGAATACCGAATCGGTTTTTTTTAAAACCGTAACTGTTCGGTATTGTGTTTTTACTACAGTACGCCACCATATACAAGGAAACACGGTTGAATAGTTTTTCCGATTTGAATAAAATTGAATATTACCAAAAAATGTTATATTAGTAAGAGGACAGATTGAACAAATATATGATAAAAACATTTAATTGACTTGTACGAAGAAATCTTTGTTTACAGTTTGTTTATCATTAACATTTTGAATTTTCAAATGAAAAAAGTGAAATACGACAGACAACATAACATCGTATTTTTAGCATAAACTATTTTCAAATGAAAAAGAAAAAATCAAACGCGTTCCGTATGATGTCGAAAATCTATTTGATTCAACTCAACATTTTAAAATAATTATTTATATTTGTTTCAGAGTTATCTAAAAAAATAAGTTATTAAAATGAAGTAAAAAAATACTTGTAAAAGTAAATAAACGAAAAGTAGCGAGCGAGTATAAACATTTAAAAAGAAAAAAAAGTTGTTGTCAATGCTAGTATCACTTTATTCGGATTTTTAAAATTATTTTTATTTGTAAAATTATTTTGTTTGTTTAAATAAATTTTCGTTTTTTAATTTCTTGAATTTCTGAGTTATATTTTAGCTTCTGATGGGTTAAAGAATTAGATAGAATGTATATTCAAATTCAGTTTTATTCTTCAGAAATCTTTCATGAATCTTTGGTCACTGTTTTAACGAGTTAACTGTTGAAAAGGTATCAGAACTTTGATTACAACAGTCAACACCTTAAAACTTATATAATTCATATCATGGAGAATGATTCAGTCACAAAATTATCAAAACAGTGGCATAATTCAAACCGATACCGAAATTTCAAAACCGCCCCACTCTAGTCTTCAGTGAAGATGTGTTTTTGGCTTAAAATATTTTTTTATATTTTTATATATTTTGAAATATTTGCTAAACAGTAATATCAATTTTACTGATCTTTCCTTTTTATTTATGTATTCCTTGTGTAAATTCAGTGATGACTTAATAAATATTGTATTTAATCCAATTTTTGTTCTTATCATTCATTTTCAGATATATATATATATATATATATATATATATATATATATATATATATATATATATATATAGAGAGAGAGAGAGAGAGAGCGATAGATAGATAGATAAATAGATAGATAGAAAGATAGATAGATAGATAGATAGATAGATAGAGAAAGAGGAGTTTTCTTCGCTGTATCACATCTCTCCAGTTAATCTGCATGAGAGAAATTTTAAAGCCCAGATCAAAACTCAACCGGATTGTCTTCAGTCGTTTCTATTCCTTTGCCATTATCATTCCTTACTAAGGGAGCTACACTTAAATGGCTATATAAGTTTTATACACACATTATACTTACGTTTGTTTTCGGATCTCTTTTTGGAAAGTTTGCTTGTCGTTCACCATTAAATTCAGGCCAATTGAAAATAAAACATTGCATACAATTTTCAAGATGGCCGCAAATCCGACGTGATTTGAGTAAAAAAATAGCGCAAGAAAAAAAAACAACCTAAAAATAAAACGAGATTTCCCCGTTTTGTTTCATGCTTTTCGTCTGTAAGAAAAAGGAAAAAGTTAAAAAAAAATTGAAAGTTTCTTTTTATCTTTCTACTTTTTCGCGCGAAAATTCAGTCTTTTCATGGATTTTACAAAAGAATTCATTTAATTCCATTTATTGTGAATTATTTTGCATTCGCCATTTTATCTGTAAGCAAAGAAAAACTAAATCTGTATTCATTAATAGTGTAAGGAATGAATTGGCAGGTAGAAAATACAAAATTGCAGGCGATAGCGAGAAAATGCGCGAGCCGCGAAAATTTGAGATAAAATAAAAAAGAAAGAAGGCCACAAACATGTGGAGATAAGATGCGTTGTTCAATAGAGATGATTAAAGTACGACGCACATATTAGCATAATTTCTACTTATCTATCTGTATATGTCTTTCTTTTTCTCAATATATATATATATATATATATATGTATATATATATATATATAAATATTTATATCTATATATATATTTATATATATATGTACATTTATATATATATATACATACATATATATATATAAATATTTATATCTATATATATATTTATATATATATGTACATTTATATATATATATATACATACATATATATATATATATATATATATATATATATATATATATATATATATATATATATATATGTATCTAGATCTAGGCAGCACCTTCTCTTGCAGGCAAGTATTGTTGAATATAAGAGACAACTCATGTCTAGAAATCCTTTGGTAGATCCTTTCTATTATCCGAATCAGGATTTTAGTTTCGGAGGAGAGGTGGTTTGGATTTGTCTCCCAAGTACTTTCAGACCCATTCGGGTCCATCTTCAGAGGAATGAGGTTAATCACGTACAGACCATGTGTTAGTAGTGTTTGGGCGGGAATTATATAAGTACGAAACTATATGGCAAATTCATCAGCCAATTCCCCTATAGAAACGATCTACTAAAGGATATCTAGGCATGAATTGTCTCTTATATTCAACAATACTTGCCTGCAACAGATAATGCTGCCTAAATACACATATTTTAAACTACATAATCCTCCAGCTCACTATATATATATATATATATATATATATATATATATATATATATATATATATATATATATATATATATATGTATTATACTAGTTTCTGCAGATGTAAATCCGTTCAAACTCCAGTGTTTATAAACAGTGCTCAATATCAAGTAAAGCTATTCTTTAGTATACATTTGTATTCATAAAAACATATTTCGGTTGCACTTTTCACAGAGAGTCAACCTCTTCGGACCAACGAAGACAAAGAATTTAGATTTGTCAGAAAATCGGTTATAGCGTTATCAGCAGTGGCCTTTCTCCTTCAAAGTACGCGAAATGAATGGGATTGATGGCTTCGACAAATTAGTTCATGTCTATGTAAGCTAGGAAGTTTGTCTTAGTCGACATATGTTACAGCCAAGCTTGGCTGGCAGTGGATTTGAGGGGCGGAAGTTTGAATCTGCCATTTATTCTAAACTGAGAGGGGGAAGAGGAAAAAGAAAAGTATTTTTAATTAACACACACACACACACACACACACACATATATATATATATATATATATATATATATATATATATATATATATATATATAATAATTAATTTACAATTTAATGCGACACTTTCAATGAATTGAAACGAAAGTATTTTTAATTTTGTGTTGCATTTACTTTTTAAAATGCATTTTCTTTTTTTGCAATTTCCATTCGATAATCTTTGAAATAAAGACAAAAAATAAAATGTACAAGTACAAAATGAACGATCTCGATTGACCCGTTCACGTGTGTATGCCATGTGACGAGATTTTTAGAATTTAAATCTCGTATAAGCGAACACCGCGGTCGATATCGGCGGGTAATTAAATTCGTCTTAATAAACTGCAAAAATCCTGAACAATACAGTGAAAATGATAAAAGGATTTATCCTTGAATAATTAAACATCCATCTTGAATGAAAATACTTCGATGTTTTTGGAACAAGTGAAGCGAAATAAGTTTTTCACCATTTATATTTTCGTTCTGGAATTTTACGTATAATCTAAATTGTAAATTCGAAGATAAAATTAGTGATGGCGTACAAAAAACGACGCTGAGAGTTAAAAGCCTGTGAATTAAAATAATCAGTTAAAATTCTGTATTTAGGAAGACACGACATAAGGATACTGATATCTTTACCGGAAGTTTTGTCACCATGTTCACTTCGATAATAACATTATAATTAAACGTTTTAAAATTTATAAAGCAACACACAACCCGGCCGGTGTTTGTTTTGAATTATCATTGAATGATTGAGTAGAAATTTCGTTGATAACCTTGATAAATAAAAATATCAAATATTCTTATTGTTCAGTTTAGGTAAGTTTATAAGCCACGTATTTGGCAAAAAAATAACAAAAAAACATAAAATATTTGTAGTTCAATATTTTTCGATCGCGTTTAATTTCACGATTAATATTTTCTTTTCGAATCATATGAAAACATCTCACACCTGACAGTATCCTATATCTCTTAAAAGCCACCATCCACCCATGCATGGAGTATTGTTGCCACATCTGGGCTGGTTCACCATCGACTAGTCTTTCTCTCTTAGAAAAAGGTCTCCCAAAATGTTCTAATCTAATAGGTCCCTCACTATCAATCAAGCTCCAGCATCTATCCCATCGCCGCAATGTAACATACTTGTGCTTCTTTTACAAGTACTTAAATGGAATGTGCTCTTGTTAGACAATGGCCCTATGGGAGTGGACGTGTCCGTTGGAGATCGGGTTTGACTTGCGCGATTTGTAGCGCAGTCCCCTCGTGCACATAAGAAGCTCTATTCGCAGAAATTACTGATGATTGTAAAAGAAGGAAAGTTTTTCTCCGTTGTGGTAATAAGACGATTTCCGCTGGAAATGCCTCTCTTTCTCTCACCCCTCTCTTTTTCTTTCTCTCGCCTTCTCTCTTTCTCTTTCTATCTCTCCATCTTATCATAAGGAATATACGTGAGGAATCACACGTATTAAATAAAAATGCGTCACTGAAGATTAACCTCCTGATATTGTAGGCATACGTGGATCTTTCTAAAAATGTATTTTGGTGTCCTGTTTACATCTTTCTCTTTTTCTCTTTATCTCCCTCTCCCTCTACGTCTCTCTTTCCGTCTTTTTCTCCCCTTTAGTTAAAGAACATGCATTAATAATCCCACGTATAAAATGAAAATGCGTCACCGATGATTGACCTCCTGACTTTAACATTAATTTTTCTGACCGGAAACAAAATGTAATTAATGTCTATCTCGACAATACCACCCTCAACCGGCTGGGGTTTCGACGTGATATGGTTCATTAGTGGTAATATCGCCTACAAAAACGAGATTAAGGCAAATACGTGACATTCCCTAATACAGTTTACCAGATGCGACTTAATATCAACCACGTCGGACCAACTTACTAATTTGTACATGAATAAAATTGTGTGATCTTTTGGCTATGAGAAATGTGTAGGATCTGTTCTGTTACGAATTTCACATTTCTAGAATTTATACTTCTAGAATGAGGCGATTTTTATTTTGTCCTAATCAAGAGTGCCCCTTTTTTAGGGTGCTGAAGTTTTTCCACATCAAATACCGACTTGTGTTTGTATTCTGCCCTTGTAAGGAGGCAATTGAATAAAGTACAGATACTTTGTAAGCGATGCGTTTCTTGTTGAGATAATTGCAATTTACGACTAATCAAACCAATTAAATTGGAATGATTTGCTAGCAAAACGCAATCCCAAAATTAAGGAATATTTTAGCACTTGTTCACTTTAATTGAAATCTATATTAAAAAAAGTATAATGGAAATAAACGTTTATTGACACAGATTTTGTATAATAATGGATAAAGCCAAATAATATTCCGATTAAAGTAAACATAACGAATATTCTTAAATACTTTACGCGCTTTGTACATTCAAATCCCCAGCGTCGATTATTGACAAGCAAAACAAAGAAAACATTGACAATGCATTCAACATTTAATTTGACTTGGGAAAACCGTCACGATAAGTTTATATGACAAGAAAATAAAACGAGAACAAAAACTGTCAGAATTCCATTCAATTTTTAATCTTACTCGATTGATACGAAATCACGTTTTTGTTTTTCATCATATGTTAAAATGGCGGGAAATCTCATCGTATAAAACAGCGGTTTCTTTTGTTAATTTAAATTATTATTTCCTTTCTCTATTAACTTCGCCTGTTTATAAACACAAACAGAGAGAGATAGAGAGGGAGAGAGAGAGAGAAAGAGAAAGAGAGCGAGAGATATTAAATAAACAAAGGATTGTAGACATAAAGTTTCGTATCATTATACCTTCATTTTAATGTTTGTAAGGGAAATAAAAGTGGTGCAAAACTGTTCTGTCGAGTGAATTTATTTTTTCCTGTTATTGGACGGGTATTCACCTCATATATATATATATATATATATATATATATATAATCTTGGAAGTTTCTCAACCATTAAAACTATATTAAAAAAAAACTTAAAAAAACAACAACTTAAGTCCCAAGTCGTTCAGTGGAAAATCACTCATGTAAGTAAATTTAACTTTTTCAGTTATTATATTAGTTTGCTTCTAACATTATTTAAGGGATCATCAGTTGTTTACCATGAAAAACTGTTTCAGGAATTTAAAAACAAGACAGTATTTAATTTCATGGCTTCCCAGCAGAGTTGATCAGACACCACTTCCCTTAAAAGACAAAAACATAAACGTTCCGTATACTAAACCTAAGTTTTGTTCCGTATAAATTTTTTGCTAACTTATATTAGAAAAAGTCCTCCTTACCTGTGTTGTTCGTCTGTTTAATAAAATTTATCCGTTACTTACAAAAATGTTGATGCATTTTAAAGTGTGTAGACGAATCCATTGAAAAATTGTTTAAATTATATATATATATATATATATATACATATATATACTTTTAGTCCTTTTTTCTCCCCCTCCTCCCCCCCTCTTCCTCCTTTGTTGTTCAATTCCTTGACATCAATTTCAAATAAATATTAAATCCACTTTGTCAACTCAGAGCGTTCATAAGCTTAACTGCCGATTTTTCTCTTTCTTTTTCTTTTTTAACTCACAGCGCCTCCAACCGGCGTTCATAAGCCAACTGTCCATTCTTTCTCTCTTTCTTCTTCTTTGTTTTAAAACTCACAGCGTCTCCAATCGACGTTATAAGCTAACTGTCGATTTTTTCTCTTTCTGCTTCTTTTTTAACTTTTTCAACATTTCTTTCCTTCTTCATCCCTTTCTATTGTCTATTAAACGTAACTATTTTTTATATAATTAGTATATGTGTTATATATACGATTGTACATATTCTACATTATTTTTATTTATATTTAGATAGCTTTGGATTTGTTCTATCAATTTACTTTGATTAATTTGATAAGACTTAAAAGCATCAGGATGGCGAGTAATTGCCTTATTTAATTGTCTAAATATTTTATTCTGATCGCCACCTTGTTTAATCATTCTTATTATTAGGTCAGAAATTGGGGGCATAAAATCTAACAATTTTAAGGTAACACGAGCAATCCTCAGAAATTCGGACATAATACTCCCGTAAAATATATACACAGAGCAAGTACTATTTTTATGTGGAATCCGTACGATACGAAAAGGAAATGATTTTCTTTTATCAAACAGTTTATAGATAAATATTTTATCTTCAATTTTTATACCCAAATCAAGAAACGTAGCTTGTGTTCCCTTATGTTCACTATTTAATTTTAAGTCTTTAGGATGTATTAAATTTTTAGTATTTGTAAACTCATCGCTATCATTAATGCAAACAAGGTCGTCAATATATCGCCTACATCCATGATAACTATACGCTCTAGATATATCGTTTTTTATTAATGATTATGTATACATATATTCAAGTCTATGTAAATATAGATTTGCCCAAAATGGAGAAGGATCCGAACTCATTGGAATACCTATTGTTTCGAGTAGTACTTTATTTCCTATTTGAAAGTAACTCTCTTTTATAAGGTGACTTATAAGCATTGCCAGACCAGTTTTGGACACACTCGTCTTACCATTTTTAGTTTTACACCAAAAGGCTTTAGATTTTGCAAAGTCTATGTATTTACCTTTTCCTTCTGCAAATATATATATATATATTAAAGAAAGGAAGATGAAGATAAAAAATTGTATAAAATTACATAAAATAACATAAAGTTTCATAACATTTATACAAATTTTATTACATCGAAAGTTCAGATCCAAGGAGTTACATTATTCGTTAAGCCATGGTTTTTCAAAGATAAAACTCTTCTCGTCAGAGGATAACATTTCGTAATGTGGTATTTATAATAAATATATATTACCTAGGTCCATTTCACTTTGAAAAATTGAAGAATAAAACTAGAAAGGTTGAGGATAAAGAAATAAATGGCCGGAAAGGGAAAATTAGCAGTATTGAGTAGCCATTTTCGAAGATAAAGGGGGGCGCTATGGTGTAGATAGCAAAATAGCACATGTTTGTAGAATTGGAGAGAGCTTTTTAACAATTTGTACAGGGTTTCAAGTAATAGGTAGAGGGTTAAAAAATATCCCACTTGCTCCGTATAGATTCGTGTTCCGTTATGTGTATAGTTCCGTAGAGTTACAAGTAAAAATCCTGGACTGGTGTTTTAAATATCCAATTCGGCAAATCCGAGGTGAAGATTGTCTGTTGAAAGGCGCTATATGGAAAAGTTCATATCTGCCTTCAAAAACCTGTTTCAAAAGATTTATATATTATCTTAAATATTCTGCTTATGGTAGGAAGCTTTGCCGAGTAAGAGAACAGAACCGGATCCACCGAAATTAAAAGGATCGTTTATTCTATTATCATTAGTATATATATATATATATATATATATATATATATATATATATATATATATATATATATATAGTGTTAAAGTGAATAATTTTTGTAAGAAATCCGAGTAAGAGAGCTCAATGTAGAAAACAGAGCAAGAAGAGAATATAGAAAGAAACAATGCACATACACATTGCAACGGTCAGCATTTATAATTTATTTCGAAATAAATTATAAATACTGACACTTGCATGTGAATTTTTTCTTTCTATATTCTATATATATATATATATATATATATATATATATATATATATATAGTGTTAAAGTGAATAATTTTTGTAAGAAATCCGAGTAAGAGAGCTCAATGTAGAAAACAGAGCAAGAAGAGAATATAGAAAGAAACAATTCACATACACATTGCAACGGTCAGCATTTATAATTTATTTCGAAATAAATTATAAATACTGACACTTGCATGTGAATTTTTTCTTTCTATATTCTATATATATATATATATATATATATATATATATATATATATATATATATATATATATATATATAACTTCTTTTTAATATAGTAGGAAAAATCCGACAGAGTGCTCGATTAATTGAAAATTTAAGTCAAAAATTAAAAATTAAGAGCGGGAAGAGAGCCGGATGGCTAAGTGCTTCTGTGCTTGAAACCGACGGTACGAATTTTGTACTAATTTTTCTGTACCAAAATAAATATTTATATATATATATATATATATATATATAAATTAAAAAGGAGGATAAAATTATCCGACGTAATGGAAAAAAAAAGAAGCCAAACACTATATTATCTATGTATTCATCAATGTTTCTTCTTTATTGAAACACTTCCTCAGGATAAAAAAATAATGTAGAAAAATCATACAAAATATTAATTTTGATTTGTAAGTAAGTGTCCAAACTTCGGCGTGGCTGTAGACGCGAACAGGCAAAAAAATGAAAATCCTGATTTTGGTTATAACGTTATCATCAGTAGTTTGTCTTATTTAATGGATGCGATGTGAATGGGAGTATGGCTTCGACTTATTAGCTTCCTATGCTTAGTTTTATCTAGAAACAGTGGTAGCTAATTAATGTATTATATTTCAAATAACATGGTTCAACGATAAGAATGCAAATTTGCGAGTCCGCTGTAAAGTTCGATTTGTCAGTTCAAATGCTATTTGGATTTAATTTGGGAAAATCGACAATATCACTTCATATGTTAGGTTACGTATGTCTATAAATACCTTAAGAACCTTCTGTATTCTAACACCCTACCGACGATCTTTGACAAGAAAACTCAAGAAGAAAAACCCGTAAAAATTCCATTCGATTTGTAATCTCTCTTGATTGATATGACATCACGTTTTTTGTCTTTCGACATCTGTCAAAACGGCGAGAAATCTCATCGAATAAAACAGCGGTTTCCTTTTTCGTTTATATTCATTTTGTTTTTCTGCCAGAAAATGGCTGACATATGATGACAGGCAAAAACAATAGGGCTTTTATTTTGTCTAGCAAAAATAATCCGCTGCATATGTTTGCCAATATGCGTTGTCGGTGCATTGCGTGTATCTATCGTAACAAATTATGCGACAACTTCGCGTGTGTCTGTGTGCCTCGCCTCGACACTATTATTTTTATTTACTATTTATAGATTTTTATTTGAATAAAACCTAATAGAGTAAAATAACATCTTTTTGAAAGCATATTTAAAAATAATTATTGCGAAATCAAATCCACCAGAATGCATATCGGTTTATTCCTAATAACGTAAGATTTGCATTGTTTCAATTATTCTAATAACTGTTCTCATCTTGGATGTTCTTTTTACAACGTTTCGGTTAATGTAACCTTTCAACTCTTTCAGATGCATCTTGTCGAACTCGAGAATCTGTACGGAATTTCGAACGGAATCTGCTATTTAATGTTCGGGAGGTAGCTTGTTCTCGTTCCGTCAGCCATAACCGGGTAGAAGTATTAAGTAATTCGCAATTCTATTCTTAGTGTCGCGCACACTGACGATTGAACCTTCAACCTCCAGAAGTGTCACTTAGAACTGAATTTTACTTAGTATTTTATCCTGGTCGTTGCGGTTACATCGAGAATAACACTGAAGATGTGAACAGTAGTCCGAATAATCCAAATAATACAAATTATCAATCCTCATCTGAATAATTCAGAAACGTAAACTCAACTTATGTTTTACTCAATATTCTATTGCAGTAGACAAAATAAAAAAGATCCAAAAATGCGCAAGGAGTATCTAAATAAGAATAGATATGTACGTTTGCGAAATAAAATAAAACTATGAATACTTTCGGGCAACGCCGGATCTGGATAGCTAGTTTACTATAACATTGGATCCACTAAAGCTAATCTCACTTGTGCTAATATTCAACCAAATTCCCATTATGATTTAATATATATGGTATAACAGACAACGTATAAATATGCAAAGATGCGCACGGCGTAGATTATTACAATATACAGGGTGTTTCAAAAGTCTTGGGAACATTACATATGCGTATATCTCATGAACTATTCCAGGTAGAAAAATGAAACTGGTGCCATTTTAAAGCTTGCTTAATCAAGTTTTTGGTCATACTAATGATTTTCGTGTTATCTTTCCAGGTGCAGTAATGGCGTTCTCTAAACAAGACAAGGCATTTTGCGTCCTCCAATTTGCAAAGACTGAATCGTGGACATGTGTTCAGCGTGCATTTCGCAGGAAATTTAAAAAAGAAGCCCCTGAAAGGAAATCCGTTGTCAGATGGCATGCTAAATTTGTGAAAGATGGGTGTTTGTGCCCAAGTAAGCGAACAGGTTGCCCTTCAACTTCAGAAGATGCAGTTGAGCAAGTTCGGACAGCCTTTCAGCGGAGCCCCCGTAAATCAGTGAGAAGAGCCAGCAGGGAACTTCAGCTTGCTCCAGCAACTGTCTGGCGTGTCTTAAGGAAACGACTGCAAATGGTACCTTACAAGCTCAAGTTGGTCCAAAAGTTGAAGGACACTGATAAGCCACTTCGCCGTGACTTTTGCATTGCAATGCAAGAGAAGTTGGAAGATAACGGCTTTGATGACCGGCTTGTTTTTAGCGATAAGGCGACCTTCCATCTGAATGGCAAAGTTAACAAGCATAACACTCGCATATGGGGTACTGAGAATCCTCATGAACTTCTTGAGCACGAGCGAGATTCACCAAAAGTGAACGTGTTTTGTGCAATTTCCAAGAAAGGTGTCTATGGGCCGTTCTTCTTTGAAGAGGCAACTATCACTGGTGAATCCTATCTCAACATGCTGGAAGACTGGTTAATGGCTCAGTTGGAACAAGCAAGATTTGATGACTTCATTTTTCAACAAGATGGTGCACCACCACACTGGAGTCTTAGAGTAAGGCAGTTTCTTAACACAAGGCTGCCTGGTAGATGGATTGGGAGATCTGGGCGAGATGATGACGTTCTCATGCCCTGGCCTCCTAGGTCTCCAGATCTTACCCCGTGTGACTTTTTCGTTTGGGGCTTTGTCAAGCAACAAGTCTATGTGCCGCCCCTTCCAAGAGATATTGACGAACTAAAGGCTCGAGTAACGGCAGTTGTTGGAACCATTGACGTCAAGATGCTGGAACGCGTTTGGCAGGAAATGGACTATCGACTAGATGTCTGCCGTGTGACGAATGGTACTCATATTGAGCAACTTTGAAGATTCCCCACAAAACTTGAAACTTTAACCTTTCCAACGGTACCAATTTCATTTTTCAACTCCTAATAGTTTTTGAGTTATTAAAAATCGTTATGTTCTCAAGACTTTTGAAACACCCTGTATATCGACGTCTGCGAAACAAAACTAAAAAATGAAATACTCCCGGGCATTGACGGATCGGGAGAGCTAGTTTAATTAAAAATGTGATACACTCAAATACATAGCATTTTTTCTAATCTTTCCAATCAATTTCTATTATGTTTTTATTACTATTTAATTACAGACAGCATGTAAATATCTACAAATCAGCACGAGTCTTATTACAATAGACTTCGATGTCTCCCTTCCTTGGTCTATTTAACAATCTGTATTTTCTCTATTATCGTTTTGCCAAGAGTTTTCGGATCAATGTCGACAATCAACTCGCATGAGAATCCCACCGACCCATACATCATTCTACATCACAAAATTATTTCAGCGAAAAATAGGGAAATAAATGTCTCTTATGAATATGATAAGATGCAGGCAATATTTTTATGGAAATTAATTCAATTTTGGCCAAGAAAATAGCGGAAAAGTCGGAATCGCAAATTATCAGCTCGTGTTTTTCTTTCTTTTCGTTCTCGCGTCGTCTTGTTATTTCCTTAAGTTTTCCCTTTAAGTGGGGACAGTGAGAGACAATGTAAATGTCTAGTGACTACATCTGCTCCATATTCGTAGGTAGAGAAATCTAGTGAAGTGAATTCTCTCAATTTCGCTAATCTTCCACACAGATTACTTTTTAATTTTTCATTACTATGGTAAAACAAACATGAGACAAATATGCACGCACGAAATATTACTATTGAATATCGACGTCTGAGAAACTTTTAAAAAATAAGTATAAAACCATCGCTGACCATCTGTAGATAAGTACAACTATGGTCAAAATAAACAATTAAACACTAAAAGATGTGAAAATTTTGCTAATCTTCCCGAAAAATCCAACTTATGTTTTAATTCATATCGTATTACATATATATATATATATATATATATATATATATATATATTTTCTTCTATATATATAAAATAGTAACTTAGTCTGTGTGTGTGTGTGTGTCAGCGTCATCTTTGTGTCTTATGTTCACCTAAACCGCTGGACAGAATTGCTTAAAAATTGGCATGTGGACTACTGACCTCTAAGTAAATGGTACAGGCTATTTGCGAAATATATCACTTACACGCTGGGGCTCACCGGGGGCAAACACACAACCCCCACTGAAAACTGTTTTCCCTTAGATTCAAATAAAATTTAAACCATAAGTAAATGACCCAAACTGATATCTATTCACAAAATTTCTGCAAATTTTTATTATATTAAGAGTGTCCTCGGGGATACAGCACCTCCACTGAAAACTGTTTTCCCTTCGATTCAAATGATATATATATATATATATATATATATATATATATATATATATATATATATATATATATATATATATATATATATATTTGTCTGTTCCCGCTTGGAACAAATAGGATTACTCCCCTTCATCCACGTGGTTATTTTTTGTGAACGTTTTGTTAGAGCGCTTGTTTGCAGAGTCTAGGGTGATTTAGTAACTGGATTCGACTCTTGCGACCGTCTAGAATTATCATATCCTCCACTGATGATAGCAGAAGCTTAAGATGTCGGTGTATGTAGGTAAAAATAATTCAAGTCAAGTCGAGGGTTGGTTTAACAAGTCTATTATTAACAAAGTAAGAAAGTGACTAGCACTTGGCTAGACAGTTACAAGACTGTGCTTTGTCTTCTCTGTGTCTCTGGTGACTCGCACTATTTATAGTGACAACCGGTGTAGTTTTTCCTGTGTAAGAACGGCCGGTGTAACAATATATAAGCACATTTTCCTTTTTTTTCTCTTTAAGAACACCTGGATGTCTTTTGTTAAAATATTGCATATTTTTATTTATAGTTTAATCTGTCTTTCAAACTTGTACCCGTTATTTTAAATGTAATTGTAACTTCAACTCGCACCTTAAAATGAAACACATATTTTTTTCAGCATGGGCTTTTAAATACCTCATATAGGACACAGGCGCGTTGCTACACCACTCAGTGAGATAGACCCATAGATTTTGTTAGATCATTCATATAGGAGACAAAAAACTCTGATATAAAACCTGTGCTGTACATTGTCTTTCAGTCATCTTGCATCGGCTTGTCCCTAAAACCAGACTTTGTAGAAAAAGAGCGTGATGTGCGTGTCGTACAAGCGCACAGCATGGCCATCTTCATGTACAGATATCCCAACATGAGATCCAATGATAGGAGCCAACAACACAAGTATTAAACAGTGTATATAGCTATGTACAAACGGTAACCAGTAGCCTTGTATGCCATATTTCTAGCAATACTTATAAAAATACACGTCGAGCCTGCTGAGTTGTCTGCGTGCCCATAAGCGGATATTTGTAATCTTGTAAGGATGGCGATCTTCTGTGAATGAGTGGCAATCACCATATCTTAATATATCTGTCTAAAGATGGGACATAATTGTTAGGGAGCCACCCTTAAGTTGCCATTACTCACACACAGGTCCGCTCTGGCCCGGGATGGTAGTTCCTGTCAGAGTTCCATTTATGGATTAAATAGAATTTGTTCTGAGAGTTTGTAGGTTTGGTTGATTTGCCTTACGGCATATCAACCTTTTTCGGGTTATTTAATGCCGAATTCAATTATTTGGGAAAAGTTTTTTATATCATCCAATATTTATTTATGCTGTTTAGTTCAGTTAATTTTTACGGCATATCAACCCTTTCTGGGTTATTGAATTCCAAATGCAGTCATGTTAGAAAAAAGTCTTTATGCTTCTAATTATTGATATTTTAGAATATGTATTCATACTGTATTGTTTAGTTGATTTGTTTTACGGTATAGCAACCCTTTTCAGGTTATTTAATACATTAGGTGGAAAAATGGCGGGATAAAAAGAAAGAGAGAGAGAGGAATATTTTGTTTTTGAAGAACATTATTGAGTTTTGCAATGGGAAAATGTTTGGTTCAGTTTTTTTGTCAGGAAGTCGGTATTTGTGTTGAAAATAACATGAAATTATGACTCGTGGTATACACATAAATGGGGTGCTCGGATGAAGAGTTTAAGTGACGCCCAAAATGGAGGGAGTTAAAATCGAAAGTCAAGGAAATCACGTGCTTTCTGGCAGAGGCGTTCTTAGCCTGTTTTTCTTGCTGAAGTAAGTGGGCACAAAACGTAGTCGCTCCCGTGAGACAGTCGAGTACATGTAGCTAAGTGTAACGAGGCAGGCGGTTTATCTGTTAATCTATCTGTTTGCCTATCGCTCTCTCGCTCTCTCTCATTCTCTCTATTTATATCTCTTTCTCTCTATCTCTCTTTCTCTTCCTATCTCTTTTTCTCCCCCCCCTCTTTCTTATATATCTCTCTCTCAGTTTTCTGTTCTGGACATGTGCGTGTAATAGTTTTATACGGAACCGTAAGGCGTAATGTTACCCATATAACTTTATTCCTGAGACACTAATAAAAGAAAACTCCATGAATAAATATTTGAAGATATTAAGAATTCGAAAATAAAAAAATATCAAGATGAATGGAGTCTGTATTAAATAAATGCAAATAGGTTTATATGTTGGTTCAAAAACGCACACATACAAGGACTATTGAAATTTGCACAAACACTTTCACATACACATGCATTCATATTTCTGAATTTTTGAGATGAGGATAGATAATTTGTATAATTTTGGTTATTTGGATTACATTTTTCATCTTGAGTGTTATCATCACAATGTTTCGGTGTATCTATTCAAATTCAAGAATATTTCTGTCGAACTCGGGAATCTGGACGGAATTTCGAACTAAACCCTTTATTTAATCCACGGGGGTAGCATGCTCTTGTTCCGTCAGCCATGACTTCAGTAACTCGCAATTCTTCGTATCGCCCGCACCGAGGATTGAACCTTCAACCTTTAGATGACTATCACTTAGATCCGAATTTAACTTAGTGCTATATCCACTCAGCCACGATTACACCTGAAGAGAGAGAGAGAGAGAGGTAGATATCTGTTTTTCTTTGTCTTTTTGGTCAATGTGTATTTTCGCTTTTGACAAGACTTTTTATAATCAATATCCATCATCAACTCGTATCCCAATACCACCCAACTACGCGTCACCCTCCATCACAATATTATTTCAGTAAAAAAAAGAAAGAAAGAAATGTCTCTTCATCAATATGATGACATGCAGACGATGTTTTTATGAAAATTAATTCAATTTTGGCCAAGAAAATAGTGGGAAAGTCGAAATCACGAATTATTTGCTCGTGTTTTTTTCTTTTTCTCGCTTCATCTTTGATTATGATTCGGTAAAATTTCCCCCCTTAAGAGAGAACGAGGTTTTACGATGTAAATATGAAAACATTTACGCTAATATAATTTTAGACGTCAGTTATGAAAATAAAAATGAAGCATTATTTATCGAGACGATTGTAAGGGTAAATGTTAGATAGTGGGTTGTGTCGAACTGGGGGGACGCACTGAAGGTGGGAGTGGTAAAGCCGAAAGTCGGAAATGACGTCACTTCTTTTCGGGGCTTTTCAAGTGTCTAGCTCCTGACTCAGAAACAGAAGCAGACGTGAAAAGCGCGGTCCGCTACACGTAGATGGAGGCCGGTGAAGGGGATCGCAGTAGCTAAAAATGTCCTGACTTATGCTATGGTAAATTTCCTTCCTCGTAATTTCTTCTTTTTCATCTTTCGTACAATAAAATTAATTCATGTCTCTTTTTTATGTTTTATAAAACTGCTAAAAACCTAACAACAGGCGTCAGCGTTGTTTTGTCAGCATCCGGACTTACAGCGATAATGATGGTGAGAGAACCGACCACCACGGGGCAGACGGGTCCGCGTGCGTTGTCAACTTCACGTACAACGAAAATATATACTCAGAGGTAAGCAGCAATGCTTTTAGTCTCACCTGGCGAGGAACAACTTAGGTAAAGATCATCCTCGACTTTATTCATTATGTTGTTGGTTAAAATCCGTGAAAGAGATTCCGTTGATTATTGATAGTTCACATAGACGCATAATCCTAATATAAATACTTGTTCATATCGTACAAAAATAATTAAATTGGAATTCCGAAATCATGAAAACAGATTTACAAGATAAATGGACTGTTTTAATTGAACGTCAATAAAACAACTTGTTTCTCTTTGTCCATACGAAATTATCAATTCGCTAGAAAAAGTGTAACGTTTTTATGTCACCCGAGAAACCTTAAGAAATAGCGAGACTTTTACAAAATGGTCGCTCACTTGGCATCCATCTTGTTTACTCAGCAAAAACAACCGATCATTAATCGACTGAAGATGTTCAGGTTAAACGGTTTCTAATTTTGGAGCAACGCAGACAAAAATAACTAAATGTCCGTCGAGTGATGTTGTCGTCTGTAATAAGCGAAGATAAAACGCTGGGTCTGAGTTTTTTTTCATTCGTTCGTTTTAGACCTCGGGGGTCAAAGGTGTCTCGTATGCTGTGTGATAGAAACCATAGATGGTATTGACTGTGCGGTAGATCGGCGTGATAAGAAAGAATTCAATTTAAAAGCGGGATTTATTTCTAACAAGTTGGGATAGAAATACACAACTTTATAGGCTATCAAAGTATTTCAGCTGCAAGTCTGTTGTTCAGTAAATGAGTACCATTTGTAAGCTCTAGAAAAATAAATGTGGGTTAATTGCTTTTACGCAATATCGAGAAATCCTGATTCCTTATATATAATTGTATCACAGTCGATAGTTTTCTTCGAATGTCCGGCTGGCTTGGCAGGCCGAGAGCAGACTCAAGGTTTTTCCACGAATAATGGCGATAGAGAGACGCTCGTAAAGCCAAGATAATTTGCGATTGTCCCCGGTGTTGTGCGAGGAAGTCGCGTGTGGCAGACCCAATCACTCCACTCGTTACCTCAGCGAAATACAAATCTGTCGAGAAGATAGGCATATTTTGACCGCTTGCGGCTCTCTACTGACTCAAGGCGTTTCCACGAATAATGGCGATAGAGAGACGCTCGTAGAATCAAGCCAATTCGCGATTGTCTTTGGTGTTGCGCGTCATTAATAGACCAAGGCTACCGAGGAAGTCACGTGTGACAGAGCCAATCACTCCACTCGTCTCCACACCGATCGGTTGAAATACAAATCTGTCGAGAAGATTGGCATATTTTGACCGCTTGCGGCTCTCTACTGACGTTGGTGCATGCCCTGGGGCTGTTGCCGATTCTATTACTGATGAGGGCGCAAAAGTGTCGACACAAGTCGCATCCCATTTGTAAAGAGAAACACCGTGAGGCCATCAGGTCGTTTGCCATCCCCTCTGTCAAGGCTTTTTGATTTCTTTCGATCAACCTACTGATATATCTGTTTAGATATTTTATAGCCGAATTCGTATGGACAATATGAGTTGGCAAACACTGGTTTGCGTTCCATTATACTGATCATCAGGTTCAATCGAAATCGGTGGTAACATCATATCCGGTAATGCCTGCGCAGACATCTTTGTAGCGATCCTGAGAGAGATCATGATGCCCGTTGAGGAGAATGTAGCTTACAATAAAATCACCATGTAAGCAATGTACTTTCGAGTCGGCTTTCATAGAACAGATCCTGTAGTCCCTGTACCTTTAGAGGAGCACCTTGTTCACCTCTCTCCAGATATCAGATATCAGGTATTAGTATTATAAGTACTTATTAGTACATATTAGTATAATAGTATACTAGTACATTAGTAAATTTGATTATTTTTATTTTATTATTCTATTTTATTATAATATTGTTTTAGTCTCCGTTCTTGATTTTTTATTTATTTATTCTTTTTTGTTTTTATTAATTTTTTAATTATTTAGTATTATTCTATTATTTCTTAACAATTTTTTTATTACTTTATTATTTTTTTATTATTTATTATTATTTTATTATTTTATTTTATTTATTATTTATTATATATTTTTTTTATTACATCATGTTTTTTATTATTTTTTATTATTGTTTTATTATTTTTTATTACTTTATTTTTCTTTATTATTTCTTTATTATTATTTTTATTATTTATTATTATTTTATTATTTTATTTTATTTATTATTTATTATAATATTATTATTTATTTTTAAAATTATTTTTATCATCATTTTATTTTTTATTATTTCATTATTTATTATTTTATCATTTTATTATCATTTATTATTATTGTTATTATCATTATTATTATTTATGATTATTATTTATTATTATCATAGTATAATTTTATTATTTTATTATTTATGATTATTTTTATTATCATTATATTATTTTATAATTATTTATTATTAATATTATTTTATTATTTTATTATAATTTATTTATTATTTTATTTTATTATTTGTTATTATTATTATTTTATTATTTTTAGTACATTAGTACATATTAGTACATATTAGTATAATAAGTACATCTGCTAAACGAACGCATTTACACATTTGTCTATACGTGCACTCTCTCGCTAACAAAACAAGCACGCTAATATACACACATGATATTCTATTAGTATTCTATTCACACACGTAAACAAACATGCTCCTACCTGAATTAAACACAATATAAATTCTCGCACTAACAAAACATGCACGCTAAGAAACACACACATCTATTTCTATTTATTTACACACCCGCCAATGCATGCGGCACCAGCCGAAACAAACTCATGTAGTTACTTTCTTCTTATACAAAAGAAAATCACTCGGAAACGTTTTTTGAGACTCTCTGAATATTAGTATGCTACAAACTCCTACCTTGAATACTTCGAATTGTCATTCTTTACGAATTTTATCTTTTAGCGTCCGAACAAGTTAAGTGAAACATTCATTAATTTTGTGTAGAGAGACTTTGTCATTCTTTCACTTAATATATTTCTGAAGCAAAAGAATAGAAGTGAATGAACCACGATGTAAAACTTGTTGTTTAAATAATCTTATATTATAGTTAAGGAAAGTATCCACGATCTTAGTTTAGTTATAATCAATTATAATTCAAAGAGAAAATTACGTTTTATTTTTTTCGGAATTTGCAGATGAGGATTTATAACTTTGATTATTGTGATTATTCGGACTACTGTTCTCATCTTGGACACGTCGCGCAACGCATATACGTGCTAAGTAATGCTCAGTTCTTAATGATAGTCTGCTGGAGGTTGAAAGTTCAATCCTCAGTACGGGCGATATCACGAATACAATAACGAATAACATGAGACTTCTACCCAGTAATGACTAACAAAATGACATCAGGCTACCCCCGTGGATTGAATAAAGGGTTCTGTCTGAAATTCCGTATGGCTTTTCGAGTTCGAAGTAAAGATTCCCGAGTTCGACGAGACGCACCTTCATATAGTCGTGTAGTCTATAATTCCACACAGTTTCAGGGTTCATACGGCCTGTACTTATAAAATGGGGAAAAAGTTTTCTCAATGCTATTAACCGCCTGATACGTGTCTTATCCATAGTCGACTATTGTAAACGTATTTCTAGATAACTATGAAAACAATTCATTGTGGACCACGCAGAAGAGAGCCAACATTTCATGAGAATACGTGTGACTGTTATGTAAGACGCAGTTAAAATTCCTCCATTTTACTTACGGAAATAATCCAATATGTTAATTCTGTTATACCATCTTTTTACAATTAACATTTATTAGTAGTTTTTTAAAAATTTTGTTATGTAAACATTTATTCCAGCCTAATTGCACATAAACCACTTAGACACAACACAACAATACAGGCTCGTAATGGACAACACAGCAAAACAGCTTAGTCAAGTCAACCGAAGGAAACAGGCTTGTCATAGACAAGACAACGAAAGAGGTTAGTCAAGGACAATACAACGGAACAGGCTTGTTATAGAAACCACAAAAACAGCTTAATCAAGGACAACACAGCGAACAATGTTAGTAATATAAAACACAACGAGACTAGCCAGTCATAGACAATACAACGACATAGGTTACTCAAGGATAATACAACGAAGCAGGGTAGTTATTGAGAACTATAACATCGCCCGGGACTGAGTCAGCGAGTAATTACCGGTCCAACGATCAATCACTCAAAGACAGAACGATTGATATAAGGAACTGTACGAAGGGATTACGAGGATGTATCAGTTTTGTAACTATAAAAGACAAATAGAGACAGCGTTTATTAGAAGAGAATGTTGGAAAAGTGATGTATAGACATGTTTAGATTTCGTAGATTTGGTTAGAGTTGAAACGATGACTGGAGAATTCCTTGCTGGTAAAGCCATGTTTTCATAGCGTCAATATTAAAAGATCACGCGATGATGATGTTGTTGTTGTTGTTGATGATGATGATGATGATGATGATGATGATGATGATGATGATGATGATGATTTGTTTCGTTATTTTCGTTTGTAAGGCGAGTAGGGCCTGCATACGATCACCAAAATCGTCCTTCAGGATTGTCATGAAGTCGAAGCTAATCATTAACTTGCAATATTTGACACCGAGAACAGCAAGGCTTAGCAGAAAGGTTTGGCTCAGATCACACAAAGCCATAGCGCAGAAGCCGCAGCAGTTCTCGTATATGGAATAAAGGAATGGACTTTCACCGAAATAGTCGAGAGGAAAAGAGGCAGTGTGTACCTTCAGGCCATTGACTTGCGGTTTAGCGCCTGATACGATCTTGCTTGTCACATGCAGATGCCTCGATGGGCACATGGTGACGCGTCCTGATGTCTAGTCCCCATGGGTTTTTATAAGAACTCTGTTAGCCGAGCAGCTTGACACTATCACGTTGCCACAGTGAGGAAGGGTTGGACTTTTGGGGATTATGATGATAATGAGGAGAAGGAAGACGAGGGGGAAAAGAGAGGAGAGGGGGAAGGGGCGGATCAGTAAAATAATGATGATGATGAAGAGGACGAGAACGACGACTACGAAGATGGAGGCGAAGGAGAAGAACAACGAGGGGGCGGAGTAGGAGAAGGAAAACAATGATGATGATTAGAATGACGATGATGATGTGACTTTTAAAATAAAAAGACTAACATAAAAAACCGGCGTCAGCGAACCAACTTGATAGCAATTATTCATGATACGCGCTTGTTTTTCTGAAGGAGAAGAAATTGTACCAATTAAGAAATGCATAAAGGACTTCAAAAAATTAAATAAAAATAGAGTAGACCAAGAAATGAAAAAAAAACAACACTTTTTTATGCAGAACGATTCATGGATTCCGAATGAAATAAAAATGGCGGCCAAACTGTTGTATGTACCGGAAGTCGTTCATTAGACATGACATTTCAGAAGAAAAAAAATATAACGAAAGAAATTTTGAGAATTTACGAATCAACTGATTTCCCTAGTGAGAGGTTTAAAAAATTTAGATTTTGATGTTCTGTTTTAGGTTTGTTGGGGTGTTAAAGATAATAGGCATCCTCCCCGAATTAGCATAGATTTTCTGTGACAAACGATCAATACCGGGTAGCTTTGTGAATTACACGTAGTGTTTGAGAGTTCGATTTATCTAAAAGGTGTAAGTAGAAAACTAATTATATGACGAACATCATCTATATTTATATATATTTATACATATATATGCATATATATATATACTTATATATATATATATATATATATATATATATATATATATATATATATATATATATATATATATATATATAAACAATATTAATCTAAAATAAATAATTTAATCTTATTAAAGGGGCTTATAACAATATAATTTTAAATAAATAATATTAAATTATTTTTAATTACGCTAGCGTTTTGAGCTTTCACTCTCATCAGTGAAGGGATTTAAAATCTCGGACAGTCAGACGGTTTGAACGCCTGCGACAGAATAAACCTAGAAACCATAAGCAAGCGCTGTAACAATTCGGCCACGGAACATTGCCACATTCAAGAAGAGAATTATGTTTCGGAGGGCGGCATCTTAAGAAACACTGACTATATATATATATATATATATATATATATATATATATATATATATATAATATTCAATTTACCTCCCGTTTTTTTGTGTTTTATCCCACGCTGTGCAGTTTTAAACGACTATTAAATTTAATTCATTTTAATCGCATTTTAGTATTCGCTTGCTCTTTATTTTCGTTAATATATTTGATTGATTATACTATCGGTTTCTCCTGACGAGATGATAGTCGAAAGTCGAATTTTCCGCGAATTATTTTCAAAAACATGTATAAATTTGGTGCCTGCAAACATTTGTTTATATATATATATATATATATATATATATATATATATATATATATATATATATATATATATATATATATATGTATATATATATATATATATATATATGTATGTATGTATGTATGTATGTATGTATGTATGTACCTCCAAACATTTGTTTATATATATATATATATATAGATTTAGATTTTTCACTTATAAAATAGATCATTCAGTGAAGACCGGGGTTGTTCCAATAAAAAACAAGCTCGATGATACTCGATTACAGAGTACAGAGCATTTATATGTGATTTTATGAAGGCTTACCAAAGCATTCCTTTCAAGACACCAATGATCACCATTAAAGATATTTTTTCTTACAAATACTATTTATTCAAATTAAATGTTTTTTCCTACACGTGTTTCACTACCAAGCAGTTACTTGCTTGGCAGATCATCAGGGAAATTAAATGTCTGGAATACTGGTTTCAACTGCCGACAAAACACAATGTGGCGTTGTAATAGTTGAGGTCACTTAAGAAAAGAAGAGGAAAAAAAATAAAAATAAAAATAAAAGTCAAACTTAAAAAGCAAGGAAGAACAACGATAAGAAAAGAAAGTCCTAGAAAAGTCTTAGAAAAGTAGCTTGTGCATTATTTCTTCCACCAAGCCAACAAGCAAGTAGTCGGTCCCAAATATATTCAATAAAACCACAAAACCGGAACAATGTGCGATAATACACTTTCACGTTAGCCGGTACAATGATGAATAAATCCCCCCCCCCACAATAAAACAAAAGAACTAAATCATTCAAGATACCGCTCACAAGTTACCATTCCAATCCAATGATAGTATGGGAATTCTAAATCCAACTTCTCACAAAAAAAAAAAAAAAAAAAAAAAAAAAGAAAAAAAAAAAAAAAAAAGTCAACACAAATGTTCGTCCGAGTTCAAAGAGTCTTATTTCAATTGTTGATTTATTACCCTTCGAAATAAACACACGACGAGTTGAATGTCAATCCCGCAGAAAACTCCCTTCCATCAAGAAAAAATCTTAATATAGAAACTATTTATTCAAAATACTGTTTCTAAAAATATTTATTATTAAACCTATTCCTTATAGAAATTAATCATCTAGTGTCTGGGACGTCATTTTACATTTTGGGAAAATATCCTTCATTTAATTAACTGCCGAATTATTATCGTTTTGTTGTTTAACGAAGCGAAAAAAGCCTATCCCGCAGAATTTGTTTTTAAAAAAATTATTCATATATCAAAAATAAACTGTTATTATAAAAAGGCCTTCTACAAAAATCTAGTTATTATTTTAAATCATTTAAAATATTTCCTTAACGGCTGTGTCTGTTTGTAACTCTCTGTGGAGAATATTATTCTATATTCCATAAATAAATGTTACAACGGAATATCGTTATCAGAAATCTATTTTCTATTTTGAAAAAAAAACAAACTTTTTTTTAATGGACCGGTTTATTTTTTTGTCAACTTTACGGGAAAATATCACTCTTACTCGTTAAATGACAGGAGACTTTATTATTACTAATTTAAAATCCCGTACAAAATACTTTTTTTATAAAATTCAATTGTTTCTATTTTTAGAAATTAAGTCCGTGTCGGCATGCATGTTTTTAAAATTATTTTTTCCTTAATTACTTTTCCCCATTCCTGCCACCAAATTGTTTTATTTATTTTAATCTAATTAAAAACTATTTATTTTTTATTTTTTTTCCTCTTCTTTTCTTAAGTGACCTCAACTATTACAACGCCACATTGTGTTTTGTCGGCAGTTGAAACCAGTATTCCAGACATTTAATTTCCCTGATGATCTGCCAAGCAAGTAACTGCTTGGTAGTGAAACACGTGTAGGAAAAAACATTTAATTTGAATAAATAGTATTTGTAAGAAAAAATATCTTTAATGGTGATCATTGGTGTCTTGAAAGGAATGCTTTGGTAAGCCTTCATAAAATCACATATATATATATATATATATATATATATATATATATATATATATATATATATATATATATACATATATATATATGTATGTATGTATAAATGTATATATATATACGTATGTATGTATATATATATAATATATATATATACACACATGTATATATACGTATATATATATATATGTATATATATGATATATATTAATAGCATTCGATAAACTGAAAGAATAAAATAAGGTGCGAATCAAATTTTATTAGAATTCAATGTTCAGGCAAAGTACCTTAAAGTCCTTAACTCATGAGTTTTAAAAGAAAATTCCACTCCTCAGAGAACCATTACCGCAATGACTTTATTTTATTACCTGCAGTAATGTCATTGCAGTAATGGTCGTCTGAGTAGAAGAATTTTCTTTGAAAACTCATGAGTTAAGGACTTTAAGGTACTTTGCCTGAACATTGAATTCTAATTAAATTTGATTCGCGCATTATTTTATTCTTTCACTTTATCTAATGATATTAATGCTCTATCCAGTATATTGACCTTCAGTTTTATCCGGATGTTCACCAATTAAAGATATTAGTTGCCTATTATATATTTTGTTAGATTAACCTTATATAATATATATATATATATATATATATATATATATATATATATATATATATATAATATATATATTTATTTATAAAATACAGAAATGCAATGTAACATCAGTACCGTCGGTTTCAAAGCGGGAGATTGATCCCGATTATCGTCAGCTGATAAACATATTCAGGAAACAGATTCCTGAATATGTTTATCAGCTGACGATAATCGGGATCAACCTCCCGCTTTGAAACCGACGGTACTGATGTTACATTGAATTTCTGTATTTTATAAATAAATATTTACGCTCTTAATCCTTCGAAATCTCGGATTCTTAATTAATCGAGAACTGTGCTGGATTTTTCCTGCCCTACCACACAGTACTTATATATAATATATATATAGATATATATATATATATATAATATATATATATATATATATATATATATATATATATATGTATATATAATATATATAAATATATATATATAATATAATATATATATGTATATATATATATATATATATATATGTGTATATCTCTCTCTCTGTCTCTCCCTCTCTCTCTCTCTCTCTCTCTCTCTCTCTCTATATATATATATATATATAATACTTGTCCCATTGTGCATACAATTATTTTTAAGAACAGGTATACCCCACGCGTATGCCCGTAACGAAGAATAACATCAAATTGTATGTCTAGCCATATTATTGATTTACAATTGAAAACTTCTGGCAAAAAAAGATTCTAGCTGAACTGATTGTTATTCTGTTTCCATAGAAACCATTATCTATTTTTATGAACCAAATCCGTTTCTCGAAAATAAACAAAGAAAAGTTTGTGTTACTATTCAGACGCAAGATTATGCAAATGAGATTAAATTCAACTAGTCATTAATTGACCAGCGGGGAATTTATGCTAATTTACACCGATGAACTCTCCCGTTGTCAGAAAACAGACAAAGTAATTAAATGCTACACTCAAGAAAGATTAAAAATAAAAACGTCTCTACATTGACAATAAATTAAGGGAAGTAAACCTTTTTGTAAAATGTTTATTTCTGGTTTATACACAAACAGACAAACACTTACACAAATCTACACACGCACACGCAAACTTACTGAGATGAAATCACCTACTGGGGTGTTTAAATTACCTACCGGGGTGTTTGAATTACTTAATAGACAAAATCCTTGAGTGTCTTAGGTCTTTCTGTACAAGGGTTTATCAGGATAACCTGGCATGAGGATAGTTCACCCTACAAGTAAACCCTGACCAAATATTCAAAATAACATATTCGAATTCCAACTAAGATCCCGTCGACGCGGCTATACACTGATTCATATGAGGAATGCTGCACATTCTCCAAGTAATGTTACCTGAAGTGACAGCACTTAGCTAGATACTCCACCAAACTAGATGAATTCTTTTTCTGTAATCCAGTAAAACCAAGAGACCACAAGGAAACTATATTATAATGTAGTTAAACTGGTATATTGAAGAAAAGAAAATTAATATTTTTAACTTCATTACTAAAGCAACGTTTGACGAGTAAAGGAGATCTTTAATGGTATATGAGAATATCTATGTATCTTATATAAATATCAAGTGTTATCTCTAGGGAGGGGCCCCTAGATTTCTGAGAACATCAACTGTAGTAAAATGATACACAAACACATACACACACACATATATATACACACATCCATATATATATATATATATATATATATATATATAGTAAGAAAATATATACAAACATTTTGGCAACATATATGCAATACATGTTTTTGCAACGACCTTACTCAAAGTCTAACTTCCTCAGCCCACAGATAAGATACTCTTTATTTTCTTCGTATGGCATGAGGAAACTAGACTTTGAATAAATTCGTAGCAAATAGATGTAGTATAAAAATGTTTTTTTAAATAGTTTCCAATCCTTTTATATTGCTGATCCATCATCTAAAAGAAAATATCACTAAAGCTTATCCTCGAGTGGCCTTTTGCCTTAGTGTGGGGATTCGTTAGTATATAAAACCCCATACACAAATCTATGATGTGCATTTTAGATAGAAGTGTTTTAAAGTCTGAGAAGTATGTGGTAATGGGGTAATGACATGAAAGAGGCGCCTCCGTTAAAGACCAGATATCAGAAGAAGAAAAAGAGCAAAAAAGTAAATAGAAGAAGAGAAAAAGCAAAGAAAAAGAAGAAGAAAAAGAGAAAAAAGACGAGGAAAGAGAAGAAGTAAAAGAAGAAAAAAGAGGAAAAGAAAATAATAATAATGATACGATTATAACAATAAGAAGAAGAAGAAAAAGGAGAAGAAAAACAAAGAAGAAGAAGAAGAAGAAGAAGAAGAACAACAACAACAAAGAAGACAACGACGAAGAAGAATAAGAACCAGAAGGAAAAGAAGAAGAAAAGGAGGAGGAAAGGAAAGAAGTAGAAAACTAAATGTTCTATCCTGTCAAAGATAGGGTGTGATTAGATGCTGCCTGAGGTCAAACTCCTCGTTGAAAGTCGCCATAGGGTACACCAATAGAAATCAATTTAGTAAACTTGATTTACAGAATTTAAACAGGCCATGCTCTTCACACCCTGGAGAAGACGCCGATCATTCTAAACAACCGGAAGCAATATTAATGTCAGTGCAACTAATTTTCAAGATCCTTAGAATTTTTAAAGAATTCATTGAATCTTTCTGTTCATATTACATCTCTATAATTTGATCAATTTGTAGAACTGCATTAATCTAATTGTTTTATTATTTTTATTGTTTTGTTTTTAATTAGAATGGATAATCAATTATTAAGGCCAAACACCATTCAATAAAAGTTGATGTGACACATGGACGATGATGAATATTATAAGAATGGAATGGGTCAAATTTGATTACTTTTGAGTACGAATTATGTCAAATATCTATTGATACTTGATTTTAAGACAACCATGTTTAAGTCTACTAGTTTATACTGTTATCTTGATTGCTTGTCACCGTACACACTTTATCTGTACATAATTTTCTAAGGCGGAATTTTTTAAGGTGGAATGACTAAAAGATAATGTAAAAAAGATCACTGATAAGATATGTAGCGAGAGGAATGGAATGATGTAAACATGTAAAGAGAGTGGGGAGAAAGGAACGACTAGAGATAGAAGTCGGAGAAGGGGGTAAATTGTGAAGTGAAAAAGAAGAAAAAAGAGAAAGGGAGAGTGGGTTGATTATGACATAACAAGAGTGTCAGTGTCTAATATGCCGCCACCCTATACATATCAACACGGCTAGTATAATTTATTTCTATATTTGTGAAAACATTTTATAATTTTGAAAGATTTTTTTTTCATAAATGTTTTGAAATTCCAAATTTTTTTCATAAATATTTAGAAATTAAAAGAAACTATTTTACAAATATTTACAAATATTTACAAATTCCAAAATGTTGTAGAACAATCCCAAACGTGTAAGACAGAAAATTGTCTTCTTGTTTTTCTTATTCTTTGCCTTCTCCGTATTACTTTTTTTTACTTCTTTTTACTATTTTCTATTTTCCTTCTTTTTCTTCATTTTTTTCCTGCTTCTTCTTTTTCTCTTCTTCTTTTTCGATTTTCCTTTTTCTCTTTTTCTTTTTTGTCTTTTTTATTTCCTTTTTCCTTTTTTCTTGACAACATTCTTGTGATTTAGTTTTCGAATCTGCTGCCGGAAACTACTCATAACCTGCCAAAGCTATTAACAAAAGAAAACTGGTTTCCTTTTTCTTTGGAAACTTTGTCGGTCTGGCCAGTATTTAAAATGATGCGTACTCCAGCTCAGTAAAGGCTGATCATTTTTCTCTGTCATAGTAAGCTGTTTCAATATGTGATAAACTAGAAGATGTCAATTACATCAGATACGTAATCGGCTCAGTTTTACGTAATATGAATGTCCTCCACCAAGATCAACTGCTGACATACTGACTGTGATTTCGTATAAGATCAGTGGATCTATAGATGGGCCTGAGTTTCTAAGGAAAACCCTTCGACATATCAAAAGCGTGTGTTATGGTCTTACACAAATGATTGCTTAACATATTTTCTAGCTATGGAATGTCTGCCACTTTTTTTCTACAATCAAATCCTTTACCTGATTTGTCGATAAAAGTAGGTGTTGATGGGAAGACGTAAAAAGCACATAGTACAACGCTAGATTTCCCCAAGGATCTATTTTGAGCCCAACCCCGTTTCTAATCTTCATTATTTATGTTATAAATTATACTCCTAGATCATTTGTTTACATCTATGCAGGTGTCGCAACTCTTTATAGCGGCACGTCGAAGAGCGTTGGTTTCTTTTTCCTATCCTTAGCACGTGCTGTGATATGGAATAGTAACATGTTCTTTTTAACACAACCAAAATCAAACTCTCTCTTTTCACCACCAACGCTTTGATCCTCGTTAAAATGAAACGCTCGGTTGTAAACGTATATAAGAATGAGATACGCTCGAAGATACAATGCTGCTGTTTCAGTTTAAGAGGTGTCACTCAAAACATTCTTTCTCATCCTGACAGAGGAGAAAATAAATGAAGCAATGTAGTGGGGATTATCACTTCTGATCTTTACATCCGTTTTCTCACAGAAGAGATGTTTATCGGCTTTTTATAGTCGATCGTTATTTCAATGGTAGTGCTCGACTGAGCTCCAAGCTCGAGCCCTTCTTTGTAAAACATTCACAGCAAGAACTCCTTACACTACCACTTCTGGAAAGATCCTTCTTTTCTCATTCGGTATGCCTAGCATGAAACATAATTTTTATCAACAAGGTTTCTTTCCAAGAACACTTATCTGGTAGACCATATTATTACGGGATGGCTTGCCTGTAGACTACAATATAGTTCTCTTCAAATCAAATGCCAACAAATACTTGACATAAAGTGTCTTCATGAGTAATCACAGTTTGATCATTCTTATTTATCATTTTCAATCTCCTTATTACACTCTAATCAAGTAGGTCTAACATTGCTTGAGCCCATGTCGCATCGTCTCAGTGTTACACCTCTGTGTTTGTTTTACAAATACTTCATGCCAATATACTCCAGTAAACTTGCTTCTCTAGTGCCCGCTCGACGTAAATACCCCCGAACAACACGTTAATCAGCAAAATCCGACCCCTTCACCATATAGGTCCCCAGACTTCGGAAAAACTTTCTACTCTAAAAGCTTCTTTCCTCGAGCTAGTTACCTATGGGATTTCTGTGGGTTCTTTCTGTGTCTTTGACTGTACTAGTATGTCGAAGTTTAAATGTAATGTGAAAAAACATCTTGCTGCACAACGCCCCACTTAGAATGCCCCTAAAAATATGGACCCTTATTCACAGTAGCTTTTTACGTCTCAGTGGCAATGTGCCTTGTTTGGTGTGAACGTAAGTCAATAAATAAATATTACTCATTATTCAACTGCCAATTTATCACTCGCATCAACCTGTATCCTTGAATGCCATTTGTCCTTGATTATTGGTTACCCATTAGTAATAAAATTTAAAAGAATAAATTTATAAAGCCATTAGATTCATGCAGTTATTTAAATCTATAAAATTTGGATATGTAATAAAAAAATAAAAATCTATAAATTCTTAAAAAATTCTAAGGATCTTGTAAATTACTTGTGCTGGCACCGATATTGCTTCCGGCTGTTGATAATGGTTGGCGTTCTCTCCAGGATGTGAAGACGATGACTTGTTCAAATTCTGGGAATCAAGTTTGATCAATTGATTGGTATTGCTGTACCCTATGGCGTTTAACAACCATAAGTTTCACCTCAGGCAGCGCCCGACAACGCTCCGTCTTTGACAGGATAGAATATTTAATGTTCTTCTCCTTCCCATTTTTCTGATTCTTCTGATTCTTCTGATTCTTCTGATTCTTCTTCTTCTTCTTCTTCTTCTTCTTCTTCTTCTTCTTCTTCTTCTTCTTCTTCTCATCATCACTATTATTATTATTATTATTATTATTATTATTATTATTATTATTAGTAGTAGTAGTAGTAGTATTAATACTACTACTAGTAGTAGTAGTAGTATCTTTGTAATAATACTTTAGACAATGTTATGTTCGTACATACGTTATCTCTTTAAAATATTTTTCTTTAGATGTGATCACCCGATCGCCGAAGATGCAAAAACAGTAACTTTTTACATTTTAACGTTCTTCCTCTTCTTCTCCCTTTTCTTCCTCTTCTTCTTCTTCCTCTTCTTCTTCTTCTTCTTCTTCTTCTTATTATTATTAGTAGTAGTAGTAGCAGTATCCATATGAATAAGGATTAAGTAGAAAGAAGGGGAGGTCGCCCGACAGAAAATAAGATTTAACTTCGCTTTTGTTATTGTCTAGGTTAAAAGTAAATAGTAAGATATAATATGAAAAAATGAATGTATTTCGCTTTGGATATATTAAAGAAATATAGTTTTTTTCTTTATAATCTAAATTAAACTGCACTTTCTACGTGACAACAGATATAGCGTGCATGATGACAAGCCAACAAAATGATAGCATCATGAAGGCCTTAGTCGCATACAAGATTGTTTAGTTCGTTTGTTTTGTTTAACGACACTTCAACCTATGTGGGTCATTTAATGTCAAGAAAAGGTTTAATTGTTTTGTTTTTTAAGGTTTAGGTTTTTATAGCTGTTTGCTTTGTTATATTTTATTGTGGAGATTGCTTTAATAAATGTATTATTTCTTCTGGCCTGGTGTTCTTGAAAAGGTTCTTTTAGGTTATCTGCCTGGTAGTATTAGGATTATCTTTGCTTGTATTTGGCACATTCTATAAGAATGTATTTAACTGAAAGGGGAACTTTACATGTTGTACATTTCGGGGGGTCTTCTCTTTTTAGATGGTGTGACTGTGTAATGTGTGTTTATTCAGTGCTATATCCCATCTTCTATTAGTCAGCGGTTCTGTAGGTTCTGATTTGACTTTAGATTAGTGTTTGTACAGTTTATTGTTTGGGAACATTTTATTTGCCATTTTATTAAATATATGGTTTAATTTTCGTTCTTTCATCTGTGTGTCGATGTTAAAGTTCTTTTATCGTCATTTTGGTGGCTCTTTCTTCTAGAATGTTAACCATAAAAACGTAGGCATCTATAACTTCGTTTTGGTTACAATATTTACTTAAATACTTATCACTGTATTAATCGAGCTTATATTCATTGCAATTGAGCTAGTGAGAAGCATTTATGTTTCATTCTTAGAGGAAATCATCGGACTAAATTCCCGAAAAACACCGGATTTCTTGCTATTATATATATATATATATATATATATATATATATATATATATATATATATATATATATATATAGTCTTGTTTTAATAAGAAACGAATTACTAATATACGTTAAAAGGTTTAATTAATACATCTAAAATCGAGCTTCTCTCTTTTCCCCATAAAAGCTCGCATTCTCACTTTACCCTAATCGAAATGTATGCCCTCTCTTTAGTAAGCTTCCAGAACTGACCAGCACTCCAAACTTGAAATGGAATATATAATCAAATATATTTCTAACGTCGCTAAAAAATGGTTAGATCATGTTATCACTCATGATTGTATCTCACTCATAGCGAAATCCTTTACCTGCACAAGACTAGAATACGTCGAAAGATGGAGTATTGTTGCCAGATCTGGAGAAATACCGATTTAAGCAAACGTTCCTGCCTTAACCGTTACACATTCGACTTCGAAATCTAGTGGAAAATGTCCTCTTCTCTTATCTACAACCTATTTCTCACAGAAGAGATCTTGCTAGTCTTTCTCTACTCTATTGTCATTTTCATGGTAGGTGCTTGACAGAGCTCCAATCTATGGTTCCTTCTATGAAACGTTTACAGCCAAAACTCGTCTAGCTACAACCACTAAAAATGTTCTTCTTTTCTACATCTGTGTACCCAAAACTAAACGGAACTTCGGAAGTTTCTTTCCATAAACTAGCCGTACGTAGAACAAAATACAATGGGGCTGCTTCCCAGCTGGCTACAAGATGATCGTTTTCAAGTTTAAAGTTAAGAAATTATTTCTAAGCCGTTCGTTTTAAATAATCCCAACGCCCAGTTGCAACCATCGTTACCAATCCATCGGACAATCTTATTAACCCTTATCCTCGAGTGGCCTGTTGGCCTTGATATGGTGTGACTCGTTAGTACGTAATAAAATGACAATATATTTAAATAGTTATTCTAATATTGATGTGTTTTGTTATACAACATACGTAAACATTTTCAGTACATATTTTGTTTTTAAGATTAAATAACGGTTTCTACGCTAGAATCAAATCTTAGTTGTTAGGTGGATAATTCTTATAATATTCTTCAATTGAATCCTAACCGTGCTCTTACGTTTCGGAATTTTGAGATGAGGATGTATAATTTGTATTATTTTGATTATTCAGAATTTCGAACACAATCCTTCATTTAAACCACGTGGGAGCCCGCCGTCGTTCTGTCAGCCATGGCTGGGTAGAAGTCTTAAGTAATTCGTAATTGTACTCTCAGTTTCGCCCGAACTGAGGATTGAACCTTTTGACTTTCAGAAGACTGTTACTACGTATTTATTATACGTAGCAATTTTATCCGTTGCGTCACGACTTCTTCCGTACAGATTCCCAAGTTCGACAGAAAGATTTGTGAGTTTAATAAAATACACATAAAGAAAGCCGGAGGTTATATCGCCGAAATGTAGTAATAATAACAGTCAAGATAATTTTAATCTGAATAATACAAATAATACAAAACATACCATTTCATAACTTCTATTTTAGGTGATTATTTAAAAATCTTCATATTACTAATAAACCGGGACGGACTAAGTAATTTAAAAATAAATTGTAGCGAAATGCCTTATTATATTGACAATAACATGGCACAACAATAACACATTCAAATTAACTTATTAGAAGGGAAATATGGTATAAATGCTATTTAAGTCTAATTTAAAAAAATACGGCCGACTTTACTTTCTGTATTTTATATACAGGGCGCACATGATATTTGCGGATATGTTTATTCTAAGACAAACATTAAATCGCAGAAAAAGTTAACATTGAATTAATATCTAAAGTATCGAGAATAACAATAAAGTATTGTTTTGTGATTTTATTCAGGAAGTATCCAATAACATCTATGCGATTCTCTATTATATTCTTTAATTTAAAATAAGATATTTATCTTAAAGTTTTTAAAATTTTTAGATGATTATTTAAAAATGTTTCTTATTAGTAGTCGTATAGACGGATCGAATAATTAAAAAATAAGTCTTAGATTATTAGTTTTTTATACTGGACTCATATTTAGGCTGGTGAATCTCGCTCTTTCGAGGGTTCTTCATAAGGTGCAAGCACGTATCTGTAACATTATTGGCCCCTACCTTTCCTTCTTCTCTGCAACCTCTTTCTCACGGAAGCGATGATGCTAGCCTAAGTATTTTCTATAAATATTATTTTAGCATGTATGATTCATAATTGTCTGATATATCAACTGCTTCCTTTGTTCCACGCGTTGGTCTCGTTATCTCCATCAAATCGCTGTTTTAATACCTCATTGTAATACAACTACCTATTCCAGTAGCTTCTTTCCAAGAACTGCAAGCTTGTGTAACTTTCTTCCTGCCGATTGTTTTCTTCATACCTATAGCCCTAGTCTCTTCAAGTCTAAGGCCAATAAACATCTCATGTCTTTGCAATGATCATATTTCGTTCTTGTTAGCTCTTTATATCAAATGGTTTCATGCCTTGTCAGGAGCGATTTCTATAAAACTTAAATATTACTAGTGACACGGTAGAGCAAATGAACATGATCATCTTCTATTCTGAAGTACATTTTAATTGGTCAGTTTCAATGCTATTTAGATCTGAGTTGGTAAAACGATACGATAACTTTATATGTTAGATCACGTATGCTCTCAAATACTTTACACGGCCTATATATAATAAAAGCCTACCGATGATCTTAAACAAGGAAACCAAGACAAAATCTCCACAATTCATTCAAGTTTTAATCTTACTTGATTGATACGAAATCAGTTTTTGTTTTTCGCATCTGTCAAAATGGCGTGAAGTCTCATAGAATAAAACAGCGTTTTTTCTCCGTTCACATTCATCTTGTTTTTCTTTCCATAAGTGGCTGACATCCGATGACAGTCACACAACTCTTATTTATTGAATTTCTTTTTATTCCTGACTGAAATTATACGCTTTTTGGTGCTTCTGTTTCATTGGGGACATATGATTTTTTTTATTTTAGAAGAGTCAGTGAAAGGGGAGATAATTTAAATTGTTTTCTCATCGTATTCTCTGAGGTTTTATTTGATTTCGTATTAAAAAATCAGTGCCGAATAGCATCGAACGTTGTGATTGATTTATTGATAAATAATCCTTTTCCGTATTTTTTTTCTGCTTATACAATTTAAAAAGATAAACACAAAATAAATATAGAATGTTTAAAAACAAATTGTATTAAAAGCTGTTTACAACGAAATGTAACCCAAAAGAAAACAACATTCCCATGATAACGGAACTCAAATCCCGATAGAAGTTAGATAGAAAAACAAAACAATATATTTGTTTAATGTAACTAAACATACTACTTTTGTTTATAAATTAATTCACGAGGAAACAAACTAAAAACAGATGTGTATATAATCAGGTAAACAGATATATGGATAGCTTGACTGAAAAAGAGTTAGCAATATACAGTTATTTGTCGCAGTCAATGCTAGCAAGCGGTACATATACACAAACACGCATATAAATAGGAACACACACTCACACACATATAAATGATCAGCGAATTTTCCTTACAGCGACCGGAAAATTTAAATTAAATAAGAAAGCTTATAATTAGTAAATTGTTTTTCTATTTATGCGTTTTACTGTTACCGCTATCAAGAAGCCGCTGAGACGACTTGATAAGCACTCAAAGCAAAAACAACTGAATCTGCAAAATTTCCCTTTCGATTCAGGGCATGATAATCTCTCAAATAACGCTACAAACGTGTGCACATAACGTTACACATGATGTTACACATGATATTACATATTTTGTGAGGAGTGCCGACCTGCGTCGGTGAGCGGACGCAGATTTGGAAATTAGAAATAGGAAAAAAAAATAATAACAATGTCGGATTCTAATTTTCATTGAAAAAGATCAGTGTTGATCGAAATATTTTATTTATTGTATATTGTATTGCCATCTTTTCGGCTTCCAAAAGAAAATTGCATTTCACTTTTACGATGCCTTCTTAAGTAGAAACCATTTTTTAATACTTAATATATATATATATATATAAATATATATATTAATATATATATATAAATATATATATATAAATATATATATATAAATATATATATATATAAATATATATAAATATATATATATATATAAATATATATATATATATAAATATATATATATATAAATATAAATATATATATATAAATATATATATATATATCTATATATAAAAATATATATATAAATAAATATATATATATCTATATATAAAAATATATATATAAATAAATAAATATATATATATATATATATATATATATATATATATATATATATATATATATACTTAGGCAGCAAGTTGTTACTCAAACAGGCTTTGTGAAACAACACGGAATTTTCGAGTTTACATAACTTCATTTTAAGGTGTTGGAGGCGGCGAACAACCTTTCGGGTTTCAGGCGGCAGTCCATATAATATTTCGCTGATTGTTCGTAATTCGGCGATTTCTCTAGCGCGTTCGACCTTTTTGGTCGTCCTTACCAGTATCTTTTTAAATTATGAATGAGAAGACTTGACCTATTGTTTTTATAGGTATCTTGAAGGGTGAATGAAGGAAAAGATAGGGGGTGTGGTTGAAATAATTATTATTTTATGTTTATTTTTATCTTGTAATATTATATTTTATTTTATTTGTTTGTTTATTTTCTTAGTTTTATTATTTATTTTCTTTATTTATTATTTTTTTTCAGTTTATTTTATTACTTTATTTTCATTTAATTCTGAAATACGTTTAGTATGTTGGTACCGCTGTTGAAAGCTATTTTGTTAATATTGGACTATTTGGTTTTAATAAATATTTTAATTTGGGTTATGCAATTATTCTTGTGTATGATTTTAGTGTTAGATGTTTATGTTACATAATCCCTGAAAGGGGCGCGGCACCAAAGGAGACTTGTTACATAGTCATCACTCCTGCCTTGACCGCGGCAGTTCTCTTAAACCAGTCAAACAACTGGTTACGGTCCCAAAAAGGCATTTTTTTACATAACGCTTGTGAATTAAATCTTCTCGTAACCGAAAACAATACGAAAGTTAATGAGAAGATTATTAAGCGGTTTCAATCTTTTTTAACTCTTTCTGTAAGGCACTTTCAAGCGACATTTCTAACAGGCACTTTTAATACACATTTTGTTAGGGCGATTTTATGGCACTTTTAAGCCTTTAAACTGTCAACCTATTTTCAACAATTCCTGTTAAAACATCTGCTCTTTAAAGATTTAAAATTACGCATTTTAAACATAGCTCTCTTTTAAATTCTTACTCATTAAACACAGTTCATTCAACATTGTTCGTTAGGCATATCTTTCGATTTTTAGTTCTTTCCGTTTTACATATTAGGACCCAAAATGTAGTGCACAAAAAAAGTTACCTTACGTTTTCTTTCGTCGCCTGGTCGTGATCGTCGTTGGTGCCGTTGGTTTCGTTGTGTCTCTTTGGCTGTGATCGGTATCTGTGGATACAAACTTTATGACAGGCAGAAGACTAACGCGGAGACGATTTTCCTCAGAGAGATTCTATCTTTTATTCGATGTGGGGGGTTGCTTCCATTCATTCCGTGGTCCTCATTCATTCATTCTTCCTGCTGGGAAATGCGACGATGCACGGGAAATTACTGCTGGATTTCCAAGGGATCCACCCATTACGACGAGCGACTACATTTTCGACTCCCCGCTTCCACTTCCTGAGCACTTCAGATAGGTCGACCGTTTATCTTGCTTTCAAACTAGTAACTTATTTCCAAACCTTAGTTTCTCCTAAAGAAGGAGCGACGTGACAGATGTACACGTGGGACAGTCATGCAAAAACATTTTCGTTCACTCATGTTTTCTGACCTTTTCTGACCCGATGTTGTCTGTGCCGGCGTCGACTTTTGAAAACTTGTTATAGTTTTTCAAAACACGAGTGACTAATAACGGTTCCCTTCGGTGCGTGTCAGCGTGACCTGCACCGAGCTCGACAAAGTTCACCCCTTCTCATAATAGAAACTAGTGGACCTACATACTTTTAGGCATACGGGGCCCCTCATAATATAACATTTATATTTTCCGTATGTCGGTCGACTGTAGTTTTTTGTTATGTGAAGTAATGTGACGTTGGATGCCGCTGGTATCGGATAAATGGTAAGTTAGACGTCGAGAGAGAGTCGTTATAGAATGACCAATATAGGTGCTATGTACTATAAAAATAATAAAACCAAATAAACAAACACATATGTGGCACTCAACTTTGCTCAATGTCCGTTGAATCTTTGCGAACACAAATAACAGGTTGCCAGTCCTCTGTTATATGTTAATTGTTAAACGAGTTGAATTCTTTAGTTTATTGAGGGCCTGTTGTTTTGTAATGGACTGAGCCAATGACCTCTGACATATACGACAAAAATAGCCCGTGTCGTGCATGAAATTGAATAGCTTCCAGGTGAGTTTCTAAAAAGAAAGGATTTGAAAATGAACATAGAATAAACTGGAAAGCGGCAGGAACAACTGTTGATTATTAGACGATTGTCGCGGATTTTTCGTTTTGTTTTGTGCGTTGCTTTCTTACACGCTATTTCGGCATCATGATGTGAGGCCAGATTGATCTGAAGCTTATAGTGGAGTTTAGTGGTTCGGACCCCAGCCAATCCATTATTGAATGGATTGAAAAGGCTTGGGTACTGTGCTCTGTAAAGAAGATGGAATGCTAATCCTTATTCGTCTTACAGGTAGAGACTTAGCGGTGTACAAAAACTTGAGTAAAGAAAGAAAGAGGGGGTATGCTCCATAAAAGAAAGCTTTATTGACAACGTTCGCCCTGGACTTCTTTGCGGCATATGCCTTGTTTGTGGCACACCGCATGCACCGGGTGAAACCGTAAATGTTTATCTTGTGATCCTGCGGACGCTTTTTGTATCATTCGATGATATGCCGGATCGAAGCCTCAAATCAGCTTTTGTTCATGGGTTGCCCGATCATGTCCGACAACTCCTTATGAGCTTCTCGAATTAAAGAAATAAGCATTTCTCAGCTACTGGCTCGAGCGAGAGCTATGATGAAATATGATCCACTTGGACCCGCATCTATCACGGAAGCCGTGGGGCCAATGCAAACTAAGGAAAGCCAACCGAAGAACACCGAGATAAGATGTTTCGAATGCGCTGGAATTAACGATTTAGCTAGGGATTGTCTCGCTCGGCGCGATAGACGAAGAGCTCGATACCCCCAACTGGGAAAAAGTGGTGCACGTTGTTACCGATGTGAAGAACTAGGCCACACGTCTCTGGATTGTCCTGGAAAAAGGTTTAAGGAACGAGAGCTATGCGCCTGCTTCTTTCAAATACATGATGTGAATTCAGCGCTGCAAACTGTAAGATTAGCTGTGAACGGGAAAGATTGCATCACTGGTTGATTCGGGGTGCTCTTGTATCTTAGTGAGGAAATAAGTGTGCCGGATGTGTCGAAAGCAGACCATCAAGGTGGTTACTATTCATAGGAGAACGCAGACGTGTGGAGCTGGGTTCGGTAGCCTCCGTCTGGAGAGTGGACGTGCAGTTGTGAATTAGGTCCATTATCAACGCAGTCTTATCGCAAGACAAACACATCAAGAAGGCGACCTGGACTTAAGTCGATGATATGTATGTGGATGAATGTGTCGCAGCTGCAACTTGTGTTGTTTAACATTTGTCGCGCTTTGGACTTGTCAGCAAAACTCAAGAGCGACCGAAGGATGAGGGGCGGGTACTTTGCTTAACTGTATGGGGAGTAGACGCTATCCTGTATTTGAAACGTGGGAATGAGCTGCCAGATGTCCGAGACACTATTGTCATAAGGCGAAGGGCAGGCGCGGTCAAAGAAGGATGGGGCGATCAAACTGAGGATGCCCCATTAAGACGCATGCTAAACGATACTATTCATAAAGAAAGCAAGACCGACCAATGCAAAAGATAAGTGGTGCGTAAATGGCGTGTCGCTTCATCTATGGGTTGACGCAACTTCTTAAGCTACAACCGCCCTGCTCGAATAACATAGGAGCGCGATTGAAGATGCGTGTTTGATGCGACCAAAATCGGACACACGGTTCATAAATCCCGCGGAGTTTCATGCTATTCTAAAAAAGAGTAAATCTGGCTATACACTGAAAGGCTACATCATGTGTTCAGAGATAGCTTACTTACACGTTGACTAACACGTCTAGAGTGAGCACAAAGGTGGCTAGTAGAATAAGTATTAGAAGACAGTTACAGACCTTTTCAGAACTTGGCCACAAGTATGTGCTCGTCGTAGATGTGCTCGTTAGGTTCAGTCAAAATAAAGCCGATAAGATCAAGAGAGTCCCGCAGAGGTTGCTAAGACAATTAGAAAGGAAACAGAGCCTGTGTTGCAGATATGTGCAGCCGCCGATAACAGCATAGATCTGTCAAACGAACAATATACTTCGTCAGGAGGATCGCCCCTGTTACGACAAAGAGGGCTGTTAAATCTGCAATTGCATCCTGTCGCGAATGTCTTTCTATTGATGCTGCACCGATAGAATGGCAACATAGGAAGCGTATGGAAAAAGTTAGGTATGGATGTCACTCATTATGGGGTGTTCATTACCTAACCCATATCGATTGCAGGCCTACCCGATTTGCTATATGGCAATTCTGGCGACGAGAAGATTCTGCCGCTGTAATACAATGTCTCAGCTCTGTTTTCATTGAGAAGTGTCCACCCTAAGAAATGTTGACCGACACCGGTACAGCTTTTAATAACAATAGGTTCAGAACGTTTGCTGAAAGCTGGAGTGTCCGATTGCGTTTTCGGTGTGGATATGTACCGTCAGGAAATTGTATTATCGAAAGTTCCTATAGATCTATAAAACAAATTGTCGCTAGGAAAAGAAGGCACTGCTGAAAAGGTTGTTTATTTGTACAATATCACATCCAAACACGATGTATATAGTATGAGCGCTCTGGCGAATGCATAGTGCAAGTATGAATCCGGGTGAAAGGCATCGATGAAGCCTTTCCGTTGCTACCAGAACACAAGTAAGAAGGGAGGGACGTTTTTCTGGTGGTATCTCGACTAAATAGGTGCACGAGTGAATAGAGGAGAGGAACTGTGACGAGAGTAATGAGTCCCCAAACGGTGTGTGTGGTCGGAGTGCCTCGCCATGTAAGAGATACTTTCCTGTATTCTGCAAATATTGCCGACTTCTTTAATAAAACTTTAGAGGTGTAGAAATTATTAACATTCTTTTGATCACATACTAAAAGGTTTTAAAGAGAGATAAGTAAGTCACTTATAAGAAATTTTAATTTATTTCACACTGTATAAGTTTTATTGCTTTTCAATGTTTTTTCGAAAGTGAAACGTCTTACTGCATTTTTAAACACTTTTTTTATTTTACTTCAAGTGAAGTTCTCAAAGATCAAGGGCCCCTTCCTGGGGATAACACTAGATTTCTATATGAGATACATAGATATGTGGTTGTTCTATGAAAGTTCCCTTTGCAGACAGTGTGGGACATATTAGTTTAGATATTCTTTTTGTACACTGTACTGATAGATGGATATATATATATATATAGAGAGAGAGAGAGAGAGATCGCTTGACCAACCAAGAGATAGAATATGTCTATCACTCTTTCTCTCTCTTTCTCTCTCTCTCTCTATTCTAATAAAATTCTCTTTTATCTCTCAAATGTTGAGTTAGTAAAGAAGCTGAGAACATTAATTCTCCTCTCCTGAATTGACACGGTAAATATGTTATAATATATGTTTCTTGTGGTCTCTTGATCTAACCGGATTCCAGGACAAGACTTAATCTTGTCTGCTTGATTATCCAGCTAAATGCTGTTACTAGAGACAACATCACTTGAAGAAGGTGCACCATTCCTCGTATAATTCAGTTTTTAGTAGCGATACAAAATCGATCTTATTTGGGCTTTGAATACTATGTTATTTTGAATATTTGGTCAAGATTTACTTGTAAAAGAAAAGTATCCTTATGCGAGGTTGTCTCTAAAACACCTGTTCAGAAAGACCTTAGACGCTTGACGACAGTGTCTAGTATGCATTCAAACTCTCTCCAGTAGCATTATCGTTCTTTCCAGTAGCATTCAAATTCTGTCCAATAGCATTCAAGTTCTGTCCAGTGGCATTCAAGTTCTGTCCAATAGCATTCAAGTTATGTCCAGTGGCATTCAAGTTCTGTCCAGTAGCATTCCAGTTCTTTCCAGTAGACAATCATGTATTCTCTTTTTTGTTTCTATTTACTTCACTTGCAGTTCTCAGATATCAAAGGGCCCCTTCCTAAGACTTACACTTGATCTCTCTATGAGATACGTAAATATTCGAATATTCCATAAAAGTTCTAATTTACCTGTTAAATGTTGAGTTAGTACAGAAGTTAAGAACATTACTTTTCCTCTACCCAATAAATTAGTTAAATATGTTATAGTATATATTTCTTGTACTCTCTTGGTCTTACCGGATTCCACGACAATAATTCATCTAGTCTGGTAGAGTATTAATCTAAGTGATGTTACTTCAGGTAACATTACTTGGAGTAGGTACATCATTTCTCGTATGAGCCAGTGTATAGCAGTGCTGAGGGGATCTTATTTAGGCTTCGAATACTATGCTATTTTGTCAGGGTTTACTTGTAGGTGGAAGTATCTTACGGTTAAGATGTCCTGACCAACCCCTGTACAGAGAGACCTTAGACACGGTTGGGCAGTGTATAGTAAGCATTCAAGTTCTCTCCAGTAGTATTCAAGTCATCAGAATATGTAGTGAAGGGTCCATTTTAATTCAAATTAAGAAGACTAACATTCACGACTTATCCTTTACGTTGTTGGAAGTGCATACGTTGAGTCGGGGAGAAGAGAGGTAGCTGATTTAGAGTTTTTACTATATTAATGTTAAGGTTAGATTAGAGTTAGATTATGTTTAGTGCCAGAGTTACTGTTAGTGTCAGGTAAAGATTTGTGTAAGTTAATAACAGGGTAAGAGCTATTCTTGGGATTAGAGTTAATTTAATTAAAATTAGGTTTCAGTTAGTATTTAGTAATGGTTAGGGATGAATTTCGGTTAGGCTTAGGTTTATGGTTAGGATAAGGATTAAGGTAAGGAGAAGGTTAATTATAAGTATTAGGGATTGTAGTCTTTCACCCCCACAAAAAACACACATAATTTCCCAGTAATCAATGAGGACACCTGTCTACTCTTAAATAAGTAATAAGTTTCTCACAAGAAGTTCAAATATATTTCGTATCTCTTTTGTTTCACATTCTTTATTGCTTTTCAAAGTCTTTTCCAAGGTGAAACATCTTAATTCACTCAGAACCACTCAAATAATTTAGCGAATGGCCTATTGTAATGCAAATGAAGATAATTTACATCAGATAATGCGTTGTTCACTTAGACGAAATTAGCCTTTTAGTTGCTGGGGTCATGTGGTGTGAAGATGCGAAAAGAAAGGTGGAAGAATTATGGTTATCGTTAACGTTAGAGAAAGGTTAGGGTTAGAGTTAAGGTTAGGGTTAGGGTTGGAGTTATAGTTAGAGTAAGGTAAGGGTTAAGGTTAAAGGTAAGGGTTAGGATCAGCGTTAGAGTATGGTTATGGTTATGGTTATGGTAAGGGTTAGTGTTATGGTTATGGTTATGGTTAGGGTTAGAGTTAACGTTATGGTTATGGTTACGGTTACGGTTATTGTTAAGGGTTAGGGTTAGTATTAAGATTAGCGTTATAGTAAGGTTATGTTTATGGTTAGGATTAGTGTTATGGTTATAGTTAGGGTTAGCGTAAGGTTAGGATTAGGGGTTGGGTTAGCGTTAGAGTATGGTTATGGTTAAGGTTAGGGTAAAGCGTTATGGTTATGGTTAGGGTTAGGATAAGGTTAAGGTAAGGGTTAAGGGTTCGGCTTAGAGTTGGCGTAAGAGTAGCGTTAGTGTTAGGGTTAGTTTATGGTTATGTCTAGGGTTAGCGTTAGAGTAATGTTAGGGTAAGGGTAAAGTGTGTGGGTTATGGTTATGCTTAGGGTTCGAGTTAAAGTAAAGTTAGGCTTAGGGTTAGAGTAAGGGTAAGGGTAAGGGTAAAGGTAAGGGTAAGGGTAAGGGTAAGGGTAAGGTTTGAGAAGAGTCACTATATACTTGTTTCCTTACACAGCCAGGGTTAAACACACTATCGTTTCTTTATGTGGGGGATATCCACAATGAATAGAGTAAAAATAAAAATTGCCCGAGTTAAGAAATGTTTCTCATCCTCCGACTCAGCTGATAACAGATACTACACTTTGAAATATTTATTTGCACGAAATATGAAATTTACATACGATATATATAAGGCACAAGACCATCAAAGGTGTGGGAGATTTGGGTGCTGTTGGTCATTTATTGTCTAACGTGAAAATATAGTATATACTACTCTTAACTGAAATAATCTCAGTCACCAAAATACCACATTTACTCTAAGGCCCGCCATACTTGAGATAGCCCAATTGGATTATTATTTGTTATTTTAATTCAAAAACGGTACAGGGATACATTGGAATAAAATGAAGAATGGAGAAAAAAGAAAAAGAAATTAGTTAGTAAGACCATTTAAACTGTTTCTAAATAATAGACTGCTCACTGTTTTCCGTTTTTTTTTGTATCAGAACCGAAAACCAAAAGCTTAATCTCTTAATGGAATTGGGATCTAAGTGGGTTAACAAATACAACGGGGATGGAGTTTGCAGAGTCGGTTGTGTATTTCCAAGTTAGACGCAATTTGGAAAAAAACGAGGAAAAAAACAAAAAAAACAAAAAATCACATTTATCCTCGCGCAAGTATTATAACTATAAAGTGATGTACTCATTTTGGAAATGAATATCGTTTTATTTTTTGAGTAATGGTGTTTGAGGATGAGAAGAGATAGGACATAGCGTTAGGGTTAGGGTAGGGTATTGTTAAGATTAACTTACTAGTTATGATTAAGTTAAGGTTAGAGCAAGATTAGGTTTAATTTTAAGATGAATTTTAAGGTAGTTTTTGGTGAGGATATGGGTAATGATTAAGTTGGAGGTGACATCTGAGTTTACACACTGGTTCCATGACCCCAATTTGCTTTGTTTGTGTAAACGCCGTCCTGAAAATACAACTAGTAAGATATATTAGCGAACGTACAATTTACTATGAAAATTTTTCCTAAGTTACCCCTAGATATTATTTATCGAGAAAGTATAGATCACCCCCAAAATATAAATGGTACAGTTGCGCTAACCGTATTCCTTTTCCTTGTTTTCCAAATTATAGTCCACAACGTTTTATCGCACGCAGTCTCGGGGTGTAAGGCAACGTCGCTTATTAACAACGTCTGCTTTCTTTAGCAACCCTTTAGTTATACGCATGGTACTGCTGTTGACACACGCGTGCCATTAGAAATATGACAGCGCAACCTTTTTTCATTCGAGACCATCTGGAATTTTTCGGGCTAACGCTAGGTTTTACAAGTCAACATTTTTGGTTGACCACTCGGACACTCAGGGTTCCAAGGACCACCAACCCACGCTCCAGGCTAATATCTAACACACTAGCACACCCAACAATGCACTCCCATCTAAAATAATAAATTAATTACATTTTTATGCAATCATCACCACAATTCCATAAAAAGGACTCTTTTTCCAGTTACTGTTATAAAAAATAATTTAATATTATATATATATATATATACATACAGACACACACACATATATATATATATATATATATATATATATACATATAAAAGTATATATATATATACATATAAAAGTATATATATATATACATATAAAAGTATATATATATATACATATAAAAGTATATATATATATACATATAAAAGTATATATATATATACATATAAAAGTATATATATATATACATACATATAAAAGTATATATATATATACATATACATATAAAAGTATATATATATATACATATACATATAAAAGTATATATTTATATATATACATATAAAAGTATATATATATATACATATAAAAGTATATATATATATATATATACATATAAAAGTATATATATATACATATAAATGTATATATATATATATATAGATATAAATGTATATATATATATATATACATATAAAAGTATATATATATATATACATATAAAAGTATATATATATATACATATAAAAGTATATATATATATATACATATAAAAGTATATATATATATATACATATAAATATATATATATATATATATATATATATATATATATATATATATATATATATATATATATCGCCTTTGCTATTCATGTGAAAAATAATTCAGTAATAAAATCCGTAATCTATCTTCAGCTTCTTCTCGCCACCAACTGGCGAGTGGTAAAACGGGCGTGCACATATCCGAGACAATAGCTGAATACCTAGAAGGCAACCCCCAGTCTGTAGTAGAATGGGTGGTAACATTGAGTGCTGCTAAGGCAAAGCTTCTTTCATTCAACAACTACAAGAAACCTCTTTAACCACCGATTGCTTTGGCAAATATAACCCTACCTAAGAGACCAACGTTCAAACTCCTCGGCCTAACATTCACAGGTAACATGAATTGAAACAAAGACATAGAAGACTTGGCCAAGGCTGCTGCAAATAACTTTGGCTCCCTCTACCGTGCTAGTAAACTTATCACACCTGACAGTATCCTATATCTCTACAAATGTAAATAAAATATCAGAACTTAGATATTAAATCCGGCCTCTCGTGACTGAGGTATTTCATCCACAATACTCTTTCTGAAGGGGAGCATACGCAACTGGAATGAAAGTTGCACAACAACCAAAGAATAACTTGGCTTGCGTAACTTCTGTTCGGTGCAAATCCTTCGACCCCCGCCCTTTACTTAAACAGGACTGCTTATATCTAACCATTTGCCTTTACATTAAAAAGCGATCACGTGTAGACCTCTGTCCTTGTAGGTAGATACGTACATCTGGACACTACAAATAATACGCAGGAGAATGAGAATATATTTTCAACCCAAAATCTATAGCATTCAACTGATAAAAGCAATAAAAATATCCACAGTAGTCTAGACATTACCTCAATTAGAAGCTGTTTATAGGTAATCGCTTAAAAAGCATATGAATATATGAATTATGTGTTCTTTTTGGTTTACGAGTTTTGTAGTGTTAACTATTCTGTATTGTTACCGTTTAAAAAATGCAATCAGCTAGCTTGGGTTCAGTATCAAATATCATTCTATTGTATTTAATATGCATTTTATATAAATTATGTAAAACGTATATTGTATAATATATATGAAACGCATTAGAGTGATATTCCCTACCGAACTCAAGCGAGTCGTATGACTGTACTTGTACCTGCCACTATGTTTAAATGTGAAGCGTGCTAACCCGCCTGAATTTCTATTTCAAACTTAGGCGACAGAAAATAATAGTTTATTCTTAAGCGTGACAGATCGTCAGATCAAAGCCGGAACGTATCCCCTCACCCCGAAGCTTGGACGTTTCTCAAAATAGAAGGAAAGAGAAAGGTCCGATGATTTCTGTTTTATTTTAGAGTTGCTGAGGGAAGAAAACTTCGGTGTCTATTCCCATTGTCCGAATTGGAAAGAAACTTCTTGTTGGAGTTCCGGTTCTCAATACAGACGGAAGAAGAGGCGGTAGCAGAGAGAGGGGGAGGGGAAACGCTTAATGAATAGACAAGTATGGCGTCCGAATTGTAACAGTACCAAAGTAGGAACAATAAGACTATTGTCCAAGTTGTTTTTTTTACCGAGGTCTCAGTTATATATGACCGAATATAAATGATTGACAATAAAAGAAAATCGGATATTCATAAGGGAGCAGATCATACAATACTAGAATAATACCGGTCTGTGAACAGAAAAGTTTGGCACCACTTTTATGTCTCCTTACGAAGACTTTAATCATAATACAATTCTACTACAATCCTACTTCCACGTTTGATCAATATTAATTACACGAATTTGATATTAGAAAATGTCAAATATTTTAGCTTAAAGAGTCTTAATAAGAAATAACATAATTAACTGGTGAATTGGGGAGAGGAAAATTAATGCTTTTACTTCGTTTATTAACTAAACGTTTAAGAGGTAAAGAAGAACTTTAGTTGAACACTCGATTATCTATGTTTCTCATATAAAGATAAAGTGTTAACCCCAGGTACGAGTCTCTTGATTTCTAAGACTTTACTCAGAAGTAAAATGAAACACATATTTCTACATATACACACATGTATTTTTTATTATCGCCAGTAAAAACAATAACAAACACGTAACCTCAATATTTAAGCGATAATATATATATATATATATATATATATATATATATATATATTTATATATATATTTATATGCATATATACATGTATATATATATCAGTATTTCATGTATCCACATAAAATTTTATAAGGATATATAATTTTTTATGTATCAATTTTCAGTATTTACTTTAACAGTGCTCGATACGTAAGTAAAGCTAGGTAGTAAGCTATGAAAATATATTTATGGCAATTAAGCTACACAGAGGCTCCCGCGTTTCATCCCCGGAGTGCATGGAGTTATTTAAATATAAAAGCACCGGGCAAAAATAACTCTATGCATTTTTGCCTGAAGATTACCTCCGGGGATAAAACGCGGGAGCCTCTGTGTAGCTTAATTGGCATAAATAATTTTTCATAGCTTACTACATATATATATATATATATATATTGTGTATATTAAGGCAGCATATTTTAATTCAGGCAAACATTATTAAATAACACGGAGTGTTTTTGTTTGATAATACTTTTTTTATTATTTCAATTTTCCGAATGGTCCATTTAATGTTTCGGTCAAATTGCTTTATGGAAGTACCATGGGTTTCTTGTTCCAAGAAAATGGAACAAGAAACCCATTGCTTTTAAACTTCTGATGTTTTAATAACTGTCGTATTTTTACAACTTTTATTTCCATCATTCATTTTCTGTATATATATATATATATATATATATATATATATATATATATATATATATATATATATATATATATATATATATATTATGGACAGTATCATGAATTTTAATGTGAATTCAATAATGGCAAGCGCGTTCATTTGGTTTCTTTTTCAAAGAATATTAGGTAAATAGACACATTCTATTAAATGCTTACTTTTCAAGAACGTTACTTTCTTTAAATCCTGCATTCGATTGTGTAATTTTGCATTACTGAATCATTATCTATCATACATAATTAAACCTCATTTTATTAAATTTACATCTTGAATTATCTAATTTTCGCAGCAACAGATATTACACGTATGAGCCATTTAAAGTCAATTCTGGTTCATATCAATACATTCTCGGTGCATTTTGTTTGCAAGTGTGTCTGCAATCCAATTCGAAGACATACGTGTAAGTGGACTATTTCACAGTTAAAGAGAAAGCAGGCCACTGGAAAAGGGAAATAGATGAATTATGTTCCACGAAATTTATTGATATTGTGTGTAGACATCTGGGGGAATTAAATTGTAAGTATGGGCGCATAGTTGAGAAACAAATAAAAATATCTTTATAGTTTTTTGTCATTGTCTAACTTAATATTGTTTTCTTGGATTATAATTTTAGCCAAACGAGGTGTTACATAGTTTTATAAAAAGAAATATTTAAAAGTTAATACAAGATTATGAATTCAAACACAAGATGATTAAAGATGGATGATACGTAAATAAATTCATTACATATTTTATCTTAGTTCTCACTTTTTGTTAAATCAAGAACGAATGCAATAATCTTTTATTTCGATTATTTTCATTCTTATTTCTTATACTTTCATTCATTTATTCGATACTTTCCATTTAATGGTAGATTTGTATCATCTAGGAACGTAGGCTGAAACAGATATTCCATTTTCCATCTTATAGATTGTGCGGTATTTGTCATTTCTCCCTCTCTCCATCTTTTGAATTGATGTTCAAATGATCAATTTAAATAAAACACACACACAGAATGCAGTCAAACAACATACGGTTTTATTAGTAGCGATTTTAACCAGATGAAAGAAATAATTGCGAGACTGTGTTACAATATTTCTATATTCAATTAAATTCAATATGATTAATTTGGAAAAAAACACAGTCATGTTTCAGTTGTCATGTAAAGAAAAAGTGGTAGAAATTTACACAAAATAGGATACAGTAGCCCAGCACATGTTCAAATTTACCTTGAATTAATGCATTGTTGGCGCATTCTTTACCTCTCTTGGTAGACTATTCCAAGGACCAGGAATCCTGATTGAGAAGGTAGCCCTATTCCGGTTCAATCGAAATCGGCGGTGAAATAGTTTCTTGTGGTGTCCGCGAAGACCTCTTTTATAGGTCCTGAGGTCTATCATAATGACTATTGAAGAGATTGTAGGCCAAAATGAGATGACTACCTAATTGTCGGCGCTCAAGGGAGAACCATTTTTGTTTCATAGGGTAGATCCCATAGACTTAGCACCATACGAATAGCCAGTCTTTGAACTCTCTTCAGATGTTGAATATCACGTATTGGAGATTAAGCAGAGTTATGGTCACCATACTCTAACAGTGGTTTGACAAGAGAGACATAAAGTGGAAGAAATATTTTCTTCTCTCATCACGTTGGCATGACTGATTACCTTCCACTCTACTGTAAAGGCTCCATGTTTTTCCGACTGCACTGACAATCAGAAATTTGAAACTAATGTAAACATAATCTCGCTGCATAGCACCCAACTTATGATGGCTCCCAAAACCTACACCCTATTTCTCAGTAGCCCCCTACGTATACAGTGGCGGCCTGCCTTGTTGGGGGTGAAATATGTAAAGAAAGAAATCGCAGATGTGATTCTTAATTAAACGGTTTTAGGTTCTCGTCGCATTCCGTCTTCAGACGACCATGCGGAAACAAAAATATTCGAGATACCTGTTTTCGTAGTTAACAAAACGATTCAAGGTTCTCGTTACAGTCCCTACATGTTAAATTCATGATGCTGATTCTTTCTCAAGCTTTTTTGATACATTACTGGAATTAATTTTTAAAAAATATGTGTATATGTAAATACTTTCGTAGGCTGAACACCACTTGCATTGAAAGTTCCAGGTCAGCCATAACCCAATACTCTTAAAATTGCAGGTTCATGTCTGTCTATCTTATAATTGAGAAGATCGTCTTTAGTATTGGTTTGAAAATCTTCCGGTCATTTTGTCTTAATAAAATCACCGGTTTCTTGTCAGCCACTCAACCAGTTTAAGTGTATACGTTTTTGTTAGCCAGATTTGGTACCTCTTATTTCCATATTCTATTCGTTGAGGGCTACGTTCTGGCTAACCTGCTTGAAGTCCACGGGATTGAATGGTGGTGGTAGGGTATTCTTCAGGCTTGGTTTGTCTTGAAGCGATTCTACCGTACTCTAACGTCTTGTGACGTTTCTACGGTGTAATGTTTAGCTCCTTACAACAAGTGGCCTTGTCTGGAGCGATATCCATAAAAAACATGAAGTTTATTACACAGTGAAACGGTTAATATTGTGTTTCTTTAGCACAATCGGACCATTGAGAAAACCGCCGTTTTCAAAATAGCAATTATTTCGTTCTTCCTTTCGAAGATCTCGCACAAATCACTTTTATTCGAGGTATTTACCACTGTCTGTAACAATCGCGAACGGTAATCTGCAAATCAGTTTGTGTTTTATCTTGCATTGCAACAATATGTCTCCCTTGAAATTACAACGGTTAGTGATTCGTTATAAAGTCGTTCAGATCTGTGTGACGATTAGTCTACGTTTCATACCCAACAGTGGTTCTTCACAAAGCTGTTCGGCTTTCTAATCGCAGCCCTCTTTAGACGACCATACGCAGCCAAAATTATTCAAGATGTCTGCTGCGGAATGCTTACATTTAATCCGCAACAGCGGCTGATTCGTTGCCAAGTGGTTCATGTATCATTCTCACAGTAGTTTTCAGTTTGGTTTTCGAAGGCTACTGCTTTTTTATGAAGTGGTTAAAGTTCGCGTCGCAATATGTCACAATGGATATGCGACTAGATTATAAAAAAAATGGTTGCGGATTCATATGCTAATTCATTGTAAACTAGTTATAATGTGGTTCAGGTTCCTGTCGCAGTTTTTCAATGTTTGATCAACGACAGAGATTCATAAAACCCGGTTGGCAGTTTGTTAATAATTAGCTACAAACAAACGCTACGTGCATTTCACCCTCTGCCCTCATTACATCCACGATAGCTTCTATTTCGTTGCAAAGTTCTTTGGGGCGTATTCCAAGCTTATTCTCCGTTAAATCTATAACAGCTCGGGATTTATTATAAAGTGGTTCAGGTTCGTGTCGCAGATGAAAGTCTGGTAGAAATGTACACGCAAGAGGATACAGCAGCTCAGCGCCTGTCCATATTCACCTTGGATTCCTGCCTTCTTGGCGCATTAATTACCTGTCTTAGAAGTCTATTCCAATATCAAGAGAGCGCAGGTTAGTTTGATGATTAGTGACAAAGAGGGGCCACGTTCTTGTCCTGGTCTGATCCCATATCATACACGACAGCTTACAATTCGCTGTAAATCTGCTTGTGCTTCACTTCAAGTAAAATTTTCTATTAAGCATTCATTATACATTGGTGTAAATTTGTTTTGCAGTTCGTCCAAGTTTTATTGGCGAGAGCAATTCTCAACAAAGCAGTTCGAGGTTCTTATCGTATTCTGACATCGTTTGATCCGCGATGCTGATTCTTTCTCAAGACACATTTTTGTAATGGCTTCTGCTCATTAAATCCGCGACAGTGAATTGTGAGTTGCAAAGTCGTTTGTGACTCATGTCACATTGTTACAATTAGTCTCCGTTTGACTTTCGACGGCTTGTAGTTGTTATGTCGTTCGCAATCATGTCGCAGTCAACGCTCGATTAGCGATGGTAAATCTAAACAAAGCAGTTTCAGGTATTTTGTCGCGCTTTACCTCCTTCGATCTGTGATGCTGATTTTTTCTCAAGCAGATTCAACAGATAACTCGTGTGTAAATGACGGTTATGATTCATTGCTTTCATCAACATATCACAATTAAGAAATCTTTGGGACGAAGTAAAAAAAAATAAACACAATGATGAAAGAAAATGTAATCAAATATGCACAGAACATATGCATTTGACGTTGGACTATTTGCCTCGAATTTATTGCAGGAGTTTTTCCATCTTCGTCTTCTTCTGATTCTTCTTCTTCCTCATCTTCTTCAGATTCTTTCTCCTCCTCATCATCATCTTCTTCATATCCTTCTTCTTCTTCATCACTATATTCTTTTTCATCTTCATTTTCATTTTCTACGCCATCTTCCATCTCTAGAACTGTGTCTTCTTTACGAGGCGATTTACCACCTTCAATAGCTCTACGACCAGCCAATTCCACGTCCTCCTCCGAGGATGTATCTTCTTTCACACGGGAACGCCTTGGTGGTTCTGCATGCGAATCGTCAAACCTACTTTTTACTTTTATTACTTTATTTTGAACACTTTTGCTGGACATCTTGTCGCCAACATTAGCAGCAGAGCAATCTTCCTCAACTGCTGGTATACGTCTCTGATACATTTTCGTAATGTTTCTATTTTTCGTCGACATCGTATTTTGTTTGTTTAAATATACAAAACAATTGAATTAAATACAAATTAAATATATAACGTCTATTATGAAACTGTAATACTAACTCTCTGTTATATTAGCTATCTGTAACACTAATTGTCTGAGCACTGATTTCAAGAAGAAGAAAAAAATGAAAAGTTACTGACGGATCAGGATTTTTCGTTGGCGATTCTTTTAGTAGTAATATCAACCCTTTTGATCCAGACTAATCGCATCAATTATGTTGTTTGTTTTCTTCAGATTTTTTTGGTTGAAAGAAAAAATGAAAACCAAAAAATAATCACGTCTGTTCCGTTTGAAACAAAAAAATTCAAATGTGCGACGTTTTTATTCAATTATTTTGTGACGTAAAGAATTAAAATTACGTCACCTTATTGAAAGTGTTTCTGAATTTTCAGCTCAATCTTGTGATTTTTAGATTGATGTTGATTTTTACGGCATCTCAGCTCTTTTCTTATGCCCAGGATCATCTGCTTGATTGTATGCCCCAAAGACTCGACTATAAATAAGTCATAGTACTGAGACATATTATGACAAAACGCTCCATCCCCCAATTTGGATGTCTGGAGCTACCGCCCTGCTGCCCCCACCTATGCGGGCGACTTCGTGTAGAGTCATTTAATACCTTAACTGTACGTATGTATTCTATACAATTCGTTGTTGCTAAACTAGTTTTTACTGTGAATCTTTTACAGGTCATAGCAGATAAAAAATAATTTGTTTTGTAGGCGTATATTATATAAAAAAGTAAAACATACAAAGCGCTTGAACAATGACGTCTGTTAAGGTTGAAAAGAAAAATTTCAAATGTTAGATTTATTTCAATTTTTTTGAAGTCATAAAAGTATAATTATATCATTTGATCCACCCTCCCAGGCTTTGCCTTCTCACCTTTTTAGGAAGGGGTTAGTATATTGCTAATCGTCTGAGGCGCCGCCACCGGGGAATGCCGACGGGGCTGCCCAGGGATTTTTTGTAGGCCAGAGCGCTCATCTTCTCGGGTACTGGCTTTCGAATTACCGCTGTGGGTGGGAGTATATATATATATATACATATATATATATATATATATATATATATATATATATATATATATATATATATATATATATATATATAATAATAATAATAATGGTAATACTCCATGTAAAAAAAAACATCCACAGGGTAGTAATCCAAAGAATTTTAACCGGGTTTATAAAAAGTGCTCAATATCAAATAGAGCTTTATATATGATAATTTTTATTTACACAGACATGTACAAAATCTGCAACACTGGCATGTCGATGTTATCGATCAACAGTTATTATAAACTGAGATCTCATCAGGAAGAGTTATAATCAGATCTTCACCTCAGATCATATTTGGTGAGAATGACGTGGTGAGAAAAAGAAGAAAAGAAATTTAACGTTTAAAATTTAGGGAGCTACGTTGTTTAGGACCGTTAAAAATAAAAAAATTTAAAATCTAAAATCTAAAAAAAAACAAAACAAAACAAATAAATAAATAAAATAAAAAAAGTGGAAAGAGGGACATATAATGAAGAGAGTAGGGTGGAGATAGATAAATATACAGATAGAAAGATAGATAGGTAGACAGATAGAGAAATGAAAACGTATGTTAATTCAGACCGAGAGGGGAGAGGTGGGAGAGGGAAGATAAACATGCAGGTTGAGGTGTCAAAGAAATCGACAGTTTTTTTAAACTCGAGCGAACAAGCGTATTTTCAAGACAACTGTAATTTTGTGTATAAATGTGTATGCGTGCGTGCGTGCGTGCGTGCCCCCAGATCAGCCGTAATTGGCGGTATGGGCGAGTAATGGGGGGTAAGGGGTTGTAAATCAAATGTGTCGCTAATTCTAAATTTATACTGTTTTTGTTTTGTCTGGAGTTTACCAACTTATCATTAATAAATTAATAAATCAACCAAATATATTAGTAAATTAGTTAAGTCTAACACAATTATTATTATTATTATTATTATTAATAATAATAATAATAATAATAATAAACACCAATAATAATTGAAATGATATAAAATGATAATAATTATGATAATGAATGATAATAACAGTAATAATTTAATTTAATTTAATTTAAAAGCACTAAAATGCCGCGATTGTTAATTATTTATAATAATAATAATAATAATAATAATAATACTAATAATAATAATAATAATAATAATGATGATGATAATAATAATAACAACAACAACAACAATAATAGCGGTCAATAATAATTAAGAATTAATAAAAAATGTAATAGTCCGGAAAAATATAGAATAATTGAGAAATATTAGAAATACTAGAAGGTAATAATAATAATAATAATAATAATAATAATAATAATAATAATAATAATAATAATAATAATAATAATAATAAATAATAATAAGATCAATAATAAAGATATAGAAGTAGGTAACAATATAATGGTTGTAAATATGGTAATATGAATCGATGGTTGCAATAATGCTAATCATATAAAAATGGTAATAATAGTAGTTATACCAACAGCGACAATTGCAATAGTAACCCCAATAATCCCAACAATAGTCATAATGATAGTAGAAAAGAGCTGGAGCAGGCGCTGTTGGAACAGGGCCGCTTGAACAAGGAACGAAGCTGAAATCGTGATTGCAGGAAAGGAGCTGGTGCAGGAAGCTGGAGCAGGAAGCTGGAGCAGGAGCTGTTTGAACAGGGGCTGATTGAACAAGGAACGAAGCTGAAGTAGTGGTTACAGGAAAGGGGCTGGTGCATGAAGTCGGAACAGTGGCCGCTAGAACTGGAGTTGGTGTAGGAAGCTGAAACAGGAGCCGCTTCAGCAGGCGCTGCTCGGAGTAGCTGGAGCAGACGCCGCAAGAAGCGGGAGTAGGAGCCGCTGGAAGAAGCTGGAGTCGGAGGAGGAGCAGGAAGTGGAGATGAAGGCTGGAGTCAAGGGAATGGAGCAGGCAGCTAAATGTAAATTGCATGACTTTTTTTACTTACCTCCCCAGGAGGTTAGACACAAGGCCAGTTTTATCTTACTTCCCACAAGGTAAGATGCGACCCAAGTTCGGGTCGGAAAAGTGGGACTTGAAAAGCCAGCGCCCGAGAAGGTGAACACTCTGACCATCAAACATTGTCTGGGCAGTCCCGTCGGCATTCCCTGGTAGGGGCGCCTCAGGCAGTAAGCAATAAACTTACTCCTCCCCAAAGAGGGGAGGCGAAGCCTGAGAAGGTGGACCTCCTAGAACTGCACAGGACAGACCCATAGACCGGCGTTAATCAAGCCCCGAAGGCCAAGACGACACAGGTCTATAGTTTGCAGTATCCATCGGAACAGATACTACACTTTGATCTTAGCCAAAAGGCCAAGAAAAGCCAATTCATCTTTCTCCCACAAGGTAAGATGTGACACAAGGTCGGGAAAGAACCAGCGCTCGAGAATTTGAGCACTCTCTTATTTTAAAATTGCCTGGGCAGCCCCGTCGGCATTCCCCGGTAGGGGCGCCTCAGGCAGTAGGCAAATCGAAAACCCGCTGAAGATATTTATGTGTAAGGATATTACAGCTGATGATCCCCTGAAATGAACAAATGACTGGAAATAACTCCTGAACGAATTTACTACGGTAAAAATTGCTAACGTGTTAGATGACTGTATTTACCTAAATCATGGCGACTTTTAACAATTAGAACATTTTTGTCCAGTCTGAGAAAAAGGTTAGTAACACCAAAACGTAAAAAAGTTCTACGCTGCTGCTGATTTTTTTTCTTGATTGGTAGTGGCGTGATTTAACGCCTATGTTTCTGGAAGAAGACGTGTTTGAGTTTGTAAACAATGGCAGTGGTGTACGACCGCCGCGACAGGTAAATAGCAGCCGAATGTGTTACGTCACCAAATTCGCACCGGTGCTAACCAACAAAAAATAATGTAGATGTATTTGGCGGTTTTGTTGTGGAAACTTGCCACATAATAATTTGTTTTCTGATATCTACGGAAAAATATATTACAATTTTTTTTCATTTTATTTTAAAGTAAATTACGGGTCTTTTAGTTCAAATAGTAATTAATAACGAAATAAGAAAATCAGTGATTTTGAAATTAGTAATTAAAAAACATCAATGTTTTTCTTTAAATAGTAATTAATTATAAGATAATAAAAGTAGTTTTTACAATTATATTTAAATATTACAAAAACGAAATCAGTGTTTTTTTGTAAATAATAATTAATCTACAAATAATAAAATTAGGGTTTAAAAAATATATTTGTAAATTACAAAAATAAATCAGCGTTTTTTGTTCAAATAGTAATTAATTAATAAATAATAAAATCGGTGTTTTTGAAATATATTTCTCAAATTACAAAAAAACACTAGTGTTTATTTTGTTTGAATAGTAATTAATTAAAAAAATGATAAAATAAGTGTTTTTTAAAATATATTAGAAATATACGAATAAAATCTGTGTTTTTATAGTAATTAATGAAACAATAATATAATCACTGTTTTAGAAATATATTTGAAAATTACAAAAATAACACAAGTGCTTTTTTTTAATCGTAATTAATTAAAAGATTATAAAATAAGTGGGTATGTTTACGAATAGCCCTACAACGAAAACGCTGAAAAAACAAATATACAACAAATAAAAGTTACCGTAGCCGATAAAACTGAATTTCCAAGTTAACTGTGACAGTTATTAATGATTATAATCCGTCAAAAGTGCTATTTTTTATAAATTGATAGTTTTAGCGTACGTGAAGTGAAAAAAAAAATTAATGGCCGCTTCTCTTTCGCGTTCTCGTTTCGAGTTGTAGGGCTATTGTTAAAGATTCCCGTTGCTACTATAAATGTGTTTATTCGTTTCGTGACCATTGGATTTTTTGTCGGTATATTTTTTTCTATTCAACTATTTCACTTATATAATTTTTTAAAAAACTTATTTGGGAATCTTTAACAATAGCCCTACAACTCGCGAGTCGGGTTGAAAAAAAGTTGTAGAACGTAGTCAAAAAAATGAATATGCAATAAATAAATGCGATGTACGTAGAGACTGGAGATTTCCCTAGTTATCTATTCCATTTGTTTGTATGTTTACGTAGGATAAATGGCTTTTTATTAGACATGAAAAAAAAAAATTTTTTCGCCAACAAAATGTTTACTTAATAAAGATGGCGTCAATAGTTGTCACGTGGTGTGGTTTTTTTTTACCGGGAGTCATATTCAAAGCGGCGTTTTTTTTGTTCTTTTGCTTTACTGAAATATGAAAAATTGGGGTTCGGTTTAGATTTAGGTTTAGGGTTAGGTTAGGGTATGGAATTTTTTACAGAAACAACAGGAGAAAAAAAAACATTACGGTGTGACGAATGAAAATAAGGTATTTTTTTTACTATCCATTCCCAGCGCAGTTTACCACTTAAAAAAGTTCAAATCCTACTTTTTTTGTGCAAATACATTTAAACAGCCTAAAAAACATCCGCAAAGAAGGAATTAAAAAAGAATTAAATATTTAAGATTTTAGCGTGGGGGATCACTTTCCTTTATAAATTTAACGTAAAATGAGCACCCATTTCCTGGCCACTTAACATTAAACGAGACATGTAACCGACTTGAGTTTCTAATTCGAGACTGGAGATTTTCCTAGTTAGCTATTCCATTTGTTTTTATTTTTACGTAGCCTAAATGGTTTTTCATTAGAATATGAAAAAAAATTTTTCTGGGCACGGATTTTTACAGCAAAAACATGGTGTCGACAGTCTTGTTTTGTTAGCCTCGTTTCGGGTTCTCGTTGTCAAGTGCGTGTTTTTTTTTACCGGAACTCATAATCAAAGCGACGCTTGTTTTTTTTTAACGATCAGGGCTGGGGTTAGAGTTAGGGTTAGGGCTGGGGTTAGAGTTAGGGTTAGGGCTGGAGTTAGAGTTAGGGTTAGGGCTGGAGTTAGAGTTAGGGTTAGGGCTGGAGTTAGGGTTAGGGCTGGAGTTAGAGTTAGGGTTAAGGCTGGAGTTAGAGTTAGGGTTAGGGCTGGAGTTAGTGTGGGTTTTTTTTTTATTAAATAAACACGTAGAAATTTAGCCAATTTGGGGTGGGGGGTATTTATTTATTTAATAAAAACACGTAGAAATTTAGCCAATTTAGTTTTCTGGGTTTTTTTTTAGGGGGGGAACTCAAGTCAAAGTTTGCCCACCCCCCTCCAAAACAAACACGAAAATCGCTAAATTTTTACGTGTTTTTATTAAAAACTCAAGTCGGTTACATGTCTCGTTTGACGCTAACTGGCCAGAAAATGGTGCTCATTTTACGTTACATTTATAAAGGAAAGTTAACCCCCACTCTAAAATCTTAAATATTTCATTTTTTTTAAATTCCTTTGTTGCAGATATTTTTTAGCCTGTTTAAATGTATTTCCACAAAAAAAGTAGAATTTGAACTTTTTTAAGGGGTAAACTGCGCTGGGAATGGATAGTAAAAATTTACCGAAAATAATATGTAAATAAAAGCACACTGACATGTAAATCAAACGAAAATTATTTTATTCCTTTTGCTTAAAATGTAGTTTTGTTTTGTTCTTCTGCTTGGCTGAAAAATGCAAAAATTGCGCTTTGACTATGAGTCCCAGTAAAAAAACAATCGAAACGAGAACGAGAAAGAGAAGCGGCCATTAATTTTTTTTTCACTTCACGTACGCTAAAACTATCAATTTATAAAAAATAGCACTTTTGACGGATTATAATCATTAATAACTGTCACAGTTAACTTGGAAATTCAGTTTTATCGGCTACGGTAACTTTTATTTGTTGTATATTTGTTTTTTCAGCGTTTTCGTTGTAGAGCTATTCGTAAACATACCCGTAGCAACGAAAGAATTATGAAATAATCCAACAAACAATTCAATGCAATGTTATCATACGACCTTCTTTTCTGATAGTTCAAACGATAACGAAGTCCACTTCTTTCTTCGAATTTTTCTATTGAATATGAACAATAATATAATTCTATACGAAATAATAATCGAGACTTTATTTCCCCGACAAAAACCCTTTCCACACGACAATAAAGCTCACTTACGTAAAAGTAAGTGAGGTTTAGGAAATAAACTTACGTTTAATTTTAGATATTTGAACTTTCCGGTTTATTTGATACTCTTGTCACTTTATTAAGTTTATTTCTTTCACGATTTTTTATTTTATTTATATGTATATCCAACTTTCCGGCAAAGTCCACATCATGAAATTTGCGGATCGTTTCTTACGATATCTTTCTCACAACATCTCCGTCATTTCACGAAACATTTAAATATTGAACAACCTTGCTATATTTTATCTCGATGTATACATCGACGTCGAATGTCCAATGCACAACATTTCCGCGATTCCATGAGACTCGCCTTGCTCATTGCGTCAAGTCCATGATTTATTCGATTGTATATACGTCTTATCCGTATTGCATTCTGTGCGAGTGTCTATTTTTAAATTAGACGCTATTTCACAAAAAGATCGTTTGCTTCTTCCAAACCTCCTTACCATAGTGGCTTTGTTTCTGGCTGGTTGAGGGATCGTTCTGTTCAGTCTCAGGAAGTTAATCTTCCCACGCTCCAAGTTTCTCTTTGAGAAGAGGTTTTTTATTGCAAATGATGTGGGCGCTCCAACCGGGTATGCCACGGGGTCACTCCGGCATTTCAGAGGCTTAGTGCGCTGGCTTTTCAAAACCACATATGACTTTATGTCTAAGCTATTAGAGAGGAGGTAAATATGGCCAAAGTATACCTACATAACTTTTTTTATGAATACAAAAAAATATAAACTTCCGTATCGACATTTTTTATAGCACTTAATTAAGATGGCGACGCCTGATGTCATACCCAATTATCCAAAGTAAACGCGTCGCGAAATAAACTTACGTTTAATTTTAGATATTTTTACTTCCCGGTCCATTAGATACTCCTGTCACTTTATTAAGTTTATTTTTTTTACGATTTTTGTGTTGAGCTTGCTTGGATTCTTCAGGGTTATTGATTTTATTTAAATTGTGTTTCCAACATTGCCTTCATCTTGAAAAATGCAAGAGAAATAGAAAAAAACAACATTTTAATGGCATTTTAATATCCATAGTCACATAGTCAGAAAGTAGTTATTGTTATAAACACTTTTGAAATTTTCTCATAGTCTGACTGGGAGAGAAGACGAACTTTTCTATGAGTAAAATAGCACACAGAGGGCAGATACTTCCACCAATGATGTATACATCAAATTTAACGATTAGACAAGAAATCCTCCTCCACTACTACTACTACTACTACTACTACAATTGATTATAATTTAAAAGTAATAAAAAGAAATCGTAATTATCATTACTACAAATAGTATTACTACTACAGTCATTGGTCTTATTATTACTACTTCTACTATTACTATCGCTTCTTCTAATACTAGTTTGACTATCACTTTACATACATTACCGATATATTACTCATTTTCTGCTATACCTACTAAATCTATGAGAATCACCGCAAACATGATTACTATTACTATTAATAATAATCATCATTTGCAATAAATAGTAATCGCCGTCGTGATCGTCGTGCTCGTCGTTGCCGTGGTCGTTGTCATCATCATTAGGGGTTTTGATCACGCCTAGAATAGAACCCCCTTTTTGGTCATTTTTCCACCTTGTTTTCTTGGTGTCTGTCATTCAAGGGAGTCGCCATATTCGCCACGGTAGGCACTGCGGATTATCGACGCTATTTGCTCATAGTAAAGTGTAGAGCGCATTCGGCCCTTAACGTGTAGCACTTGATATTCGCAATTGGCCACCCATCTGCTACTAACCAGGATCAATGTCGCTTGATGTCGATGATCTAAAGGGAACCGGTGCTTCAACGTGATTATACAGTATATTATCAAACATTACCAGCATTAAACTTTGGAATGTATTATCTATTACACCTTTGATAGTAAAATTTATTAAAATGTTGACAATTATTGTCAGAATTTTCTTACTACGTAATAGAAAGAGGGGAGGTAAGACGGTTTAAGCAATTGGAAGAATATGAAAAACCCGAACTCGACGGGAAAAGAAACAAACAGCAAAATTCCTACCTGTTATGGCAGTTCCTTCACAACTAAATTTAAGTTTCAACGAATTTTCTCCGCTGCTTACAAGCAAATAAATTGTCTATGTGAAGTTAAGAAAATTTAATAGTTTTCGATAAAAACTGGTAACATACAAAAAAAAACACAAGTCCGGTGTCCATCGTTTTTTTTCACTACCTGCTGGCCCCACGAGAAGGAGCAATTCACTTCGCCCTCTTTAAAAAACTTTCTAATGTAGTCTCACCCAATCAAATTCAGAGGACTCCTATACTGATACAATATGCAAATTTGTTGCAGAATTTCAACGCGCCCCCTCCACATCGAGTTTTGGTTAAATAAAATTCCTACATAATCAACAAATCTATTTAAAACATTTATCCGGGCCTTAGCGTTAACGTCACGTCAGCGGGGCTGGCCGTGGTCGTGTCTAAGGATCTTGTCATATAAGGTAGTATGTTGTTTCTCTGTTATGAAGACCTGTGTTGTGGAATCTTATTCGCTGGTAGGTCTCGCTGTAATAATATTTAGAAGACGGGAGTCCGATGCGCCAGGCAGTTTAGCATCAATCTATGGAATTGAAGCACATTTAAAATAGGTACAAAATAAAAGTAACCTGCCCCTTTTTTCGTCGAAAAAGAAATAAACCTATATACATGTATGATTGGAAAAAGAACTCGGCTGTACATGAATAAGACTAACTTTGTATTTCGGATTTAATTCTTTACTAAATGTTTTCGTTAACTCTAATTGAAATGTCGAACGACTTCTTCTGCGGCAGCGGGCTTTACAAACAATTCAGAGACTTAATCTCGAGTCGCTATCAGAATCAGCGTGAATTCTAAGAACAATCAGAAGTTATTTCATTCGCCAGAAAATTCAGCCCATTATATTGAAGCCCGAATCCAGAAACGTAACTCAGTGCAATCCGGTACACCTGACTTGTTCTTCCGCTATTCGTGACTCTACCCACTTCCCTCATAAAGCTGTGCAACGCTTCCATACACTTTTATGTCTACCATTGCTTAGTTTTCCATTCAACCGTCTGTAACTGAAACCGCAATCTTCTATGTGGCTGTATCTCTCTATTGACAACATTTGACTTCAGCAATGTACATTCTTTCTTTTTTGAATCTGCGAAAAAAATGTAATAACATATCATCCACATTTCTATCATCAATGCCAAATAACAATTTAAACCTTTGTAACTGCAGCTTCGCATCCATTAACGCTGTTTTCTTGACATTCGTACCTGAGCTAACACATAATAACCAGTGCACTTATTAGAATCCACATATGATCTGAGGTTAAGATCGGATTCTAACTCTGCCTGATGAGATCTCAGTTTATAATAACTGTTGATCGATAACATCTACATGCCAGTTTCGCAGATTTTTTACATGTCTGTGTAAATAAAAATAATAATATATAAAGTTCTATTTGATATTGAGCACTTTATATAAACCATGTTGAAATTCTTTGGATTACTACCCTGTGGATGTTTTTACCTGGATTATTACCATTATATATATATATATATATATATATATATATATATATATATATATATATATATATATATATATATATATATATATATATATATATATATATCGAGGCAGCATTTTTTCCTTAAGACACGTAGATTAAGATTTTAATCCGGAAAATTGAAGGGATCAATACTAAAATTACCAGACAAAAATTGTCGGTTATTTTTAATAATATATATATATATATATATATATATATATATATATATATATATATATATATATATATATATACTGATAGAAGACATGTGAGATATCGTTTATGCCGTCATAAATTAGGAAGTAAGATGATGACGGTTCACGGACGTCTATGGAGAATATTGACTCTAGATATAGACTAGATGAACCTCCTGAATCAAGAGCTTTGTAGATTATGTTTGCTTATATGTTATCTTGTTAATCTCCGTGAACAATGCATTACGTCATAACCGATGACGTTATAGATTATGTCTTAAAGGCCTGTCGTCATTATTACCTCACTAAATGATGGGCTCTTACATTGATATAAAAATAGATCAAACTATCCACAGTCGATAGTGTCAGGAATGATGACGTCACTAAAGGATTACGTCATTCATTAAAACAGACATGGGGAATACCTATTTATATAGGCGACACGTGACCACCTAATACTACTATCACTTTGTAGATCCTGTTATATTGTCTGTTACCGATCACAGTGTTATTAGGACATTGTGTCAGACATGTAGAACACAATATTTGCCACAATTATTACAAAATCACATGAACGTCTACACGTACTATCCAAACATTGTAAGATGCTTGTTTTTGTACGCGCCACAAACAAATCCTGATATAAAACCTCTTAATTTACACATTCGAAAAGGATTAACACGACCCAATACTAATAGAAGACAGAAGAGGTGTATTCGACTTGATCTTTGTTCCATCATATTTAGTCAGCCTACTTTAATTTCTTATGTTCACACGTTGTGTGCTATAAATGAACTAACTGCTTCTCAAACTCCTACTCTCTCTTTGAGCCATGTGGCATCATATCCGTTTCTATTAATTCCCAAATGCTAGTAATTTTAACCTTTAGTTTAACAAGTTGACCCCGACTCAATTTAAATTCCCTGTTATTCTCAACTAACCATTTCATATACTAGTGGGTATGGTAACCTAATATTTTACAAGTAAGTATGACGTCATAATTTTGTGACGTCGTTCAGTAAAACAGAGGTCTGGAAACCCGTGCAAAGTAGATAACATGACAAAATGATGACGCTATCCATTCAAATAGAGAGAAAAGAATAACTGTGCACAGCGGATGATGTCACAAAATAATGATGTCGTTTATAAAACACGAGATAGATGAAGAAGTGATACTTCATGTCGTTTTAACTAGATGGATCACGGGTCGTCTACTCGTATATTACTAAAAGTTTATTGCTATTGCTTGTTTCTTATCCGCTTATCTTATTAGTTTGTTTGCTTGTTATGTTTCTTTGTAAATACATGAATTTACGCAGAAGGCCATTAAATCGGGGCGTCTAATTATCTTTCATTTGATACTTCTTGTCTTAAACAACTTGGCTAGTCTCATCTTAGAGGGGAAACGCGTTACTCCTTTGTTGTATCATCTACCTTACAAATGGATGACGTCATAAAGAATGAATGGTAGTTACTAAAACAGTATGACGTCATAAATGATTCATTATAGCTGACCAAATAATTGTGACGTCATAAATGATGATCCGTAGTTCGCAAAAGCTGTTGTTTTTTATGTATTTAAAAGAAGCAGCCGTAATATGCATGTTTTTTTCACAAACCAAAAACAAATAACAAATGGACAAACAAGCAGCAGCAGCTCACTAAAAATCCAACAAATCGTCATCGTGATAGGTTATTTGCGGTGGTACCGGAAAGAGGTGGAGAGTATTGGAAATCTAGGGAGGCTTGTTGTCACTCAGACTCCAGGGAACACCTCTGGTTGTTGTCGGTGAGCAATCACTGACGATTACCTGTGTCATTACTCCTAGTGAGTAATAATAATAATGATAATATAGAAGTAAAGTGACTCATTATTTTTAGTTATGCAACGTAAAAGTTACATAGTCTACCGACTAACAGTGCTCTAGTATAACAACCAGGGATAGCTCTACATCAGGATCCGCCGTTTTCTGGTCGTTTATGCATCTGAGTATGGCAAGTAAGCATGTGTCAGGACTAACACCGAACATCTATTGAGTAAGGATATCAAGGTTCTTTTATTAGATAGTGGGGGTTCCAAGAGTGGGAAAACACCCTGAAAAGTGGGAGGAATGAAAGCGGTAGTCAGAAATAACGTCACGTCCGTTTGGGGCTTTTTCGGTCTCTTGTTTCTGTCTTACCAACAGAAGCAAATGTGAAAAGCATCGGTCTGCTGCCGGTAGGCAGGGGACTGGGTAGTTCGTTTGCTACACCTATTGTTGAGAAAGGTAGGTATATTCCACTATTGGCTTTCGCCATCGTTTGCTTGATCTTTGTAAATTAATACAGTTTCTTGTGTGTGATGTCGTGGTTCAAGTGGCAGACTACTTGTCTCGTATGCAAGTGAATCGGGGTTCGAATCATGAGTTCGGATGTTTCGTACTGATTAGCCTAAAATATATTAAAACTCGTGTTACTTGTATGGCATGTGTGGGCTGCGGCGTTGTCTGATTGTCGAATTAATTATATATATATATATATGTATATTATCTCACCTAAAAATATTATATATATATATATATATATATATATATATATATATATATATATATATATATATATATATATATGTTCACATTGTAGTAGTTTTCTGATCTAGGATTTTATAAAAATTGATTCCTATATTGTATTTAATTTTACATAAGATCTACTTAAAAGGCCGCTGTCGCCTAAAATATGCGTTGCTTCTTTTAGACATCTTACTCCAGACAGTTCTATAATATTCAACTAACTCAACAAAGGGCAGTTGTACTATGGCTTGGGAAGCTACGTCAATCCTCACAAAGTGTTAGTCGTTTATTTTACGTCGTAGTATCCGTCATCGCCGTCGCGTTTCAATAGCAGAAACAGAATTGTCTGATTAAAGGATTAAAAATAAAAGTAAAACGCCCATAAATATTTGCTAAAAAGATGTTATGCTTTTATGTGTCTTATTATTTTGAGAAGCTTCGAAGAGATAACAAATGTAAGAAAAACAATAACCGAACACCGTCAGCTCACAGGATAAAATGATAGATCTTTCTCTTTTCTTCACTACGTGTCATTTGAGACATCCTACCCATACATTCATATCCTTCCACGTAAATCACATTTTTCATTCTTTCTTTACGTATGCCCAAACGTATACAAGCTTTTATTTTCCTGATAGTTATATTCTGTTGTTTTTTTGTCATCAGCGCATAAATCAATAAGTCTAGGACCTGACTCATAGATAACGCTACTAATAAAATGCCCATATAATTTTATACAGTATTCAACTCTAAATGACAAGTGTCAAAATTTCAACCCAATCTAATTATAAGTTTACAAATGAAAGTTATTTACGTTAAGCTACTATTTAAAATGTTAACACTAATTGAAAAATCTAAATTTCGTATGTTTATAAATCACCAGTTTCTGATGGGAGAATACTTTTCAGATAAGCAAATGCCTTTATAAGTGTTATTCGGACACTTATTCGCGGGTAAGAACAGTTTAAAAGTGGCATTCTGACTTAGAAAACGGTTGTACAGAGACGAATCTTGCTGAACATTCATGTCGCCAAAATTCGTCAATTTTCCCGGGAAAAATAAAAAAAAGATCACGTAAATTGAGATAGCAGAGAATGTGATGACATCTGAAGACAGTGTATCAACCATATTACATGAATATTTGTCAATGAGAAAGCTGTGTTCAAACTGGGTGCCGTGTTTGCTCACAGTTGCTCGAAAACAAAAACTTGTCGACAATTCAGAGTGTTGTTTGCAACTGTTTCAACGCAACAAAAACGAGTTTTTTAACGTCAATATGTTATAATGGATCAAAACATGGATTCACGCAATAAACCCGGAGTCAAATCGGCAGTCAGCTAAGTGAACAGTACTAGACGCATATTTAAGGCTCAATGCAAACCGTTCTAGAAACAGGCATCGAATTGTTAGAGAAGCGTCGGAATCAGTGTATCACCGTAGACTATGTTGATGAATAAAGTCGAATTTTTACTAAAAGTTGTTGTTTTATGGGTTAGGCCCGGGACTTATTGAATGATGTGTCACTAATATGTGAGATATTCCGCTTCTATTTTGTACTAAGCCAAAAACTATTAGATAAGTTGGTTCTTTTAATTTCATTTTCTACTTTCCTGGACCCGAAAGCGAAAGGAAACACGAGAGAATGAAATAGTTATTTGCGCATGGAAGAGACGATGCTGATTCGAGTCGACGTTTTGATGGCGACATTTCTACTTCCGCTCGATCAAGTGATCTGAAAGTTTTACATAGGTGTGGGTCGAGTTTATTTTAAGAAGTTGCTTTCAAGCCTTTAAGAGATACGGTCTTTTTTTGGTAGCCATTAACAACGTCTGGCCATCGAGCGGGATGAAAGAATACATGAAGGTTGTAAACTGCTCCTTGGTAAAACTTGATTCGATGTTCGTTTGTAATGACGTCTGTTTCAACTGCCGTGTATGCGTGAAGATGAATTACATTTGTCTTTTTTTCTAAGTTTTACTTTCTTATAACTTTGTGAACAATGACTTTCAAATGATTAACACTTCATTTTCTTTCTGAAAGTTCAATTTATACTCGATTTATTATGCCTTCTCCTAAAAAGCACACTCTACATTTCCTTGAATATGTTATGCTCACAAATTCTGAATAAACAGCCACGAAAGAAAAATACTGTAAATAAAATATACATGAAATAACTTCTACCAATTTCAAAACAATTTAATCTTCCACCGAACAGTATACGTTTAACGTTTCGAAATAAAAAAAAGTTTTTATTTTAATTTCAAAAGTAAGATATCGTAAGTATCTGTGTTTGAGACTCATGGATGGATCAGTGGACTAAGTGTGTGCAAGCACAAAGGGGCTTACTTTGTAGGTGATTAAGGTCCCAACCCTGTCACGTATCTGAAATATTTTTTCTGTCATAAAGTCTAATACGTCTATAACAGGCCTCGTATTAAATAGGCATTTTGTTGTAATGTGTCATATTTGAAAAAAAAAGCATTTTAGGGTTAAACGTGTCAAATTTATCGGAAACCGACGGACATATCATCTAAGATGCTTTGACGCATCGAGAATTAGATGCGCTCATTCAATTAAAAACTGGGTGTATTCCTCTATATAGTATTGCGTTGTCGGAAGAAATGAAAACAATCAATGTATTTTATTTGGTGATCTACCCTATTGCATCACTACATGGACTCTTCCGATATTATAAATAAAGATAAGTGTGGTAATTAACTTTCTCGGCCTTTTGGCTAAGATCAAAGTGTAGTATCTGTTCCGATGGATACTGCACTTCATAGATCGGTATTGTCTTGGCCTTCGGGGCTTGATTTCCGCCGGTCTATGGGTCTGATCTACCTGTGCAGTTCTAAGAGGTCCACCCTCCCAGGCTTTACCTTCCCTCTTTGGGGAGGAGTAAGTTAATTGCTTACTGTCTGAGGCGCCCCTACCGGGGAATGCCGACGGGGCTGCCCAGGCAATTTTTAATGGCCAGAGTGCTCACCTTCTCGAGCACTGGCTTTTCAAATCCCACTTTCCGACCTTGTGTCACATATTCCTATTGTGGGTAGGGGTTAAATAACGCCTTTTGGCTAAGAAGAAAGTGTAGCATCTGTTCAGATGGATACTACACCCCATAGACCGGTATCGTCTTGGCCTTCGGGGATTGATTTCCGGCGGTCTATGGGTTTATCCTGTGCAGTTCTAGGAGGTCCACCCTCCCAGGCTTTGCCTTCTCACCTTTTGAGAAGGGGATAGTTTATTGATAATCGCCTGAGGCGCCCATACCAGGCAATTTTTAAAGGTAATAGATGCTCTTCCTCTAGGCTGCTGACATAAAATCCCACTTTCCGACTTTGTGTCACATTTTACTTTGTGGGAGGTAGATGAATACATCCTTGTTTTCTTATTTCTCTCCGACCCTTTAAAGCCACAAAATGTATCCTATTATAAATTTGTCATAGTTTTGTGCACAAAAAAGTAACAACCGAGTGTGGAAACAGCAATTCTTCCTCCTCTTTTAAGAGTCTCGTTCATGGAATTTGATGACAAAATAAGAAAAAAACAAGAATTACAAGACTGTCCCCTATTTTGTCACAGTCGTCACATTCCATGAGCAACCCGTAAATGTTTTTTTAGATATGGCACATTCAAACAAAATTTATATCATATGATTTTTTTTACCAATTATGTCATTTGTTGTACATTTGAAACATCATTTATTTTTGTTCAATAAACATTTTTTCAAAAACTCATTTATACTACTTTATATTACCCCATAACACTGTTTTCACTTTTTCAAACCAAGATAAAAGATAAAGCGTTTAATGGGTAAATCATATATATTAAGATTTCTAGGGAAGACAATGGAAGGCGTTTCGAATTTTTAAGTGCTTTCTTAATCTGAAGGAGCTGTGAAAGCATAACTTCATTTAAAACTTCAAATATATTGTATGCTTATCAAATTTATACTATATGTATAATGTATAGTATGCTTCTTCGAAGATAATATAAGTGGTCCCGAATCTTTAGGTTACCATGAATAAAGTAAATATCTACGTGCCGTTACCTATAAGTTACCCATAGGGACATAACGCTTGAGGTTACCTAAACATCTGAAGACTTTACATTTGATGACAGAGAATATTGATGGGATACCAGTGAGTTTTCGCAACTCTGTAATAATGAGGAGATCAGATAGTTTATGATCACTAATGATGTGGCTTTGGAAAGTTTTTACGTTCTGACATAATTTTACATTTTAGGTGACACATTAAGGTCTGTATAGGACTACAGAAAGAGCATACGCGTTATAGATTTTCGCTTTGATTTTGTATGGTATGCGTTTAGAAATTAGGCGGTTTTTATTGTAAAGGCGGATTAACCTAAACCGATTCTGTGATTTACAGCTGTATGTACACTAATACAGATAAGGATGACGGGCATTAAAAACAAAGAAAGTAATATGGTGTTATGAGCTTTGTTAAAAAGTACATCGTAGCGATCTTCATAAAATCCTAGACAACACGTAGTCTTCCTGCTAGTATCTGATAAATTCATGTCATATTTAGTTTTACTTTGCTTATTTGGTTTTCTTAATATTGGGGTACTACTCATCAATACAGAGAGCAATCCGAGGATAAACGTTAATGAGACGATATGGAAGTAGTCCTGCGGTATTGTGTTCTATAAGTGGGAAGCGATTCCAAAGAAGCCCTATCCATGGAAACTCCGCCTGATGCTATGCACATGGAGGGAGAAAAACTACTTTTTTCGTTGTTATTTCTGGAGGTGAATCTTTTACAAGGAGGGAAATAGAATGGAGCTCAGTCGAGCACATATTGAACGGTACAGTTAATATTGACCGGCAAAATAAACTCAGAGAACTACATTACTATGTGGATCTGGTTGTAAATGTAATCTTGCATAAGAGAACTGAAAACCGATAGAAGTAGCGGACCATCAACAGTTAAAATGTTTAACATATGTTTTACGAGCTGACTTAAAGGAGGCAGGGAATGACATAAGACAATTTTGAAAAATACATGCAAGGCTATAGGTAGGAGGAAAACAGTCAGCAGGAATAGAGTTCCACAATAATACAGTTCTTGAAAAAATCGATTAGAATACGAAGCTGTATTATAACGCGGTATCAAAACAGCGAAATGGTGAAGACTACTAGACCAAAGAGTAAAACGAGCTGTATCTATAGAAGCAGGGAATAGATCATAGAATTCTTAAGAACACACGCCATAATAGTATTTCTAGAAGAGACAGAGACTAGCAATATCACTTCTGTCAGAACGAGGACGCAGAGAAGAAGAAAGTGCTGGGGGCCAACAAAATGACAGACATGCTTCCGAAGCTTATGAAAAATTTTCAAATGGGAAAGAGATTAAACATTCCAAATATTACAGCAATACTCCATACAAAGTCCGATAGGAGATTTGTTAAGATGGAGAATAGGCTCAATGTGAGATAGTGTTTGGAACGTTTCAAGCGAAATATAACGATGACGTAGTTTCAGTTACAGCCACACAAAGTCTAGATTTTACTTGAACCAGAGTTATCGTTAAAAAAGTTGACTTACTCACGTTCCAATAAAGTGTAATATGCCATGAGGTCGATGTAATTCTAGCCGATAACCGCGTTTTTAACCACCCCGGTCGGATACCACATTAATCTCCGCTTTTCTTCGACTCTTTCTCGCGAGTGTGGACGCCACGGGGGACTAGGTATTTACCTTGCAATTTCTTCATTTTGTGCAATGGTAGCTCTACTGAGTGGAAAAATTGCCTCATCGAGATGTGACTACTTTATTATTGATGGCCTTTGGCACAAATGGCAAAGGTAATAACATTTATCACGCATCCGTTAGTGTAGCCACAATCTAAAAAGTGCTAGTCTTTCGTTCTTTCTTTCAATGTGTTCGTTCAAATAATTTCTTTCTATCTGTTTTTTATTATTTATACGAACTAAATTCACCTGGCGTTGCCTAGGAGGAGGGCTTACAGCAAAAAAATAAAAACAATACAGGCATATTTACATTTCTTTAATACGATTTAAAAAAATATTTGAATTGTTTAATCATTTTATTACCAGCACGGCATAATCACGCGAAGATAACGTTTTTTGTTCGATCATCGAGGTTAAGCAACGTTGAGCCTAGTCAGTACTAGATGGTGACCATTTAGGAATACCATGTGTTGTATGTGAGAGCACGGCAAGTCATCCATTCAAAAAAGAGCCCTGAAGATTCATTTAGTAAGTACTTCAGTATAAACTTGCTGATCCATACATGCGAACACACACTGGATAGAAACCTTATTCGTGTAATCTCTGCGCGTCAGTATTTTTACAAGATTCTACTTTTAAAAAAACATCCAAATACAAACTGCGAAAGTTTCAATTACCTATTAGACACCATCCTCGAATGTCTTCGGTCTTTCTGTACAAGGGTGTGTCAGGACAACCTGACATGAGGATACTTCACTCTACAAGTAAACCCTGACCAAATATTCAAATTTACATAGTATTCGAATCCCAAATAAGATCCTCTCGACACAAATATTCACTGGATCATATGAGGAATGGTGCACCTCCTGGTGATGTTACCTCAAGTAACAGCACTTAGCTGGATACTTCACCAGACTGAGTGAATTATTGTCCTTGAATCCGGTAAAATCAAGTTACCACAAGAAATATATACTATAACATAATTAACTGGTCAGTTGAGGAGATGAAAGTTAATGTTCTTAACATCTTTACAAAAGCATTTAACAGGTAAATAGTACTTTAATAGCATAGTCGAATATCTATGTATCTCATATAGAGATCAAGTTTTAGCCCCAGGTAGGGGCCCCTTGATTTCTGAGAACTTTTACTGAAGTAAAACGGAACAAAAAGTGTTGATACTATTGAATCTCGCCCCGCCATATCTGAGTGGAAGTTATTTTCTTAATTGTGTGGCGAAGCTATCTGCAGATAGTATGCGATTTTTAAAAATTTAGTTTTTCTTTTTTAATTTTTTGTAATGATGTGGGTTGAGCTTTTAGAATTAAAAAAAAACTAACCCTAACCCTAACTTCTGTCTACACAGAAATACGTAAACATCCGAAAAAAGCTGAATCAAAACAAAATCGTGTACAAATCAAAACAAGGCGAATGTTCAACCAAAAAATACAAAAATAATGAAAGAAAAACACTCACCGTGTGTGTATTTTTATGAGAATTTATTTATTTTTTAACGACGAAAATCAATGAAAAAAAGTTTATTTTCACGGAAAAGTTAAAAGTTAACATTTTTTTCTCAATTAATTGTGTTTCTTATGAATAAACTAAAAATTGTAAAAGAACATAATACATGAAACACTCATGTTTGCATTTTTTTTCGTTTTTGTGTGTGAGGGGTTAGGGTTAGGGTTAAAAAGAGTTCGGTTTTTATCCGGTTCAAAAGCTGTACACGTTTTTCGGTACTATTCTAGATGAAGCGCCTAATTTCCGTGACTGCTCTGCGGCAACGATCGGGTAGGTCGCGGAAGCGCCCGAGAGCTGCCGAAACGAAAACGAGGCTGAAGCAAAACTGAAAGTCGTAAAATGGATGAGTGTTTACATAAAACAAAGAAGTAAATGTTATTTTTCTTAGGATATTTAGGCAAGTATTTTTGGAGTGGGGGGAATTTCATATATTTTCTCGGCGAGGGTCAGGGCTTACGGATACGTTTTCGGCTGGTTCGAAAGGTCTTCCTACCGCTTGTTTTGTTGTGCTGAGCGAAAATGCCGACATCGACGAAAGACAGGCAGTAGAGGAGGGGGTCGTCGAGGCAGTGGAAGGAGGATGGTCAACGGGGTAGATTTCTGCTATCTGCGTTAATATGACGTCGAAGGGGTCGTTTCGAAATCTCTGACGCCACATGGATTCGCGCAGATAGCCATCTACGAGTGCTCTGCTCGTCCCGCACTCTTTCTTATTTCTTTGTTTAGCTTTCTTCCACATCCTCTCGACGTGATTGGTGCAAGCCCTCGTTGTCGGGTCGGCAAAGTTCTCGCTATGATTCACCGTAAGGTGCTGATACCACTCCTCTCATAACCTGTTGTACGCCCTCCACTAATCGGATACTACCGTGGTCCCAGGTACAACGAACTGCTTGATTATTCGAAGGAGGGTTTCGGCATTCCTGTTAGGCACTGTCGCCAGGAAACCCTCCTTCTCTGCGGTGTTGTATCTCCCCAAACCCCAGAGCGGCTGGAGCACACGACCAACACTGTTTTTTTCCGGCGGTTTGTTTTGATTAGCGGTTTCTTCCAATTATTGTCGGCCGCTTGCTATAACCTGATTGATCAGCTCTGCTTCAGCCTCGTTTTCGTCTCGGCAGCTCTCGTGCACTTCCGCGACCTGCCCGATCGTTGCCGCCGAGCAGTCACGGAAATTAGACGCTTCATCTGGAGTAGTACCAGTTTTTTTTAGTAAAAAATAAATTTTTCATGTAATTATAAATATTTTTTTCTTGATAATTATCATTCTTTAATGCTCTGCTCCCACTTTTGTAACTTCTTCTGTCTCCTTTTCGCCCCCTCTCCATTTTTCCGATATTAAACCCTCCCTCCCTCACTTCTTCTCTCTCTTTCCCTTGTCTTATACATTTTTCGCACTGGTCTTATTAGTCGTATTTTAATTACGTCATACCATCCTATAGCATCTATTTTGCTTCGCTGTGCTTTAATGAAGGACACCATCTTTTTGTGACGTCATAAAGAATCGCTTCCCTCGCATCTGTTATAATCAATAACATCGTTTTTTATGACGCCATCCGCGTTGCCCGGACACACGTAAACACGATAACAATAAGTCAAGCAAGCAAGATCATCAGTTGTATGAGTATAATAAACCCGACAGTTCTAGAGGGTAAATACTTTCTCTCCCCCTTCTAATAATTCGTCACTTCCCTAAGCCTCTTCTTCCCTTTTTAATAGATTCTTCATAAAATAAGACGATTGTCGTGATGACAGTTTTTTCCACAAGCTAAGAAAATTTTGAGTTTAGTTATTTTTCATCCATTTAAAACCACAACATTCCAAAAGGTCCTGCTTATCTCTGCTGACTACTTGACCATTAATAGCCTTTGCTAGATCCCAACAACTCTATCGTATCTTTGTATCCTCGGCAGATGATTCGTTGGGGAATTCAGAACTTTCTCATCAGAGGTAACCGATAAAAATATATTTATTTTTAGTCTTATTTATTCTTAGTCCGAATATTGAATACACTCTTGCATTGATTTTGGGTCTGTCTTCTCCCTCATTTTTTCTTACAAACGAGAATAAATACGTCAACAAACTATCGATTCAGAAAATATCAATCTATATTCAAAATCGCATTATTTCAACAATAAGTGTTATTTTCTGTTTGTGGGTCTCGGCTTTATTCTCTGGCCTCCATGACATCTGGTCTGATGAAAAAAATAATTATAAGCAATTTTCTCGCCGACGAAACATCTGATTGAATAAATATTCACTAATATATCTATTTCAATGGATCATCTTGCAATAATTCGCTGATAAGCGACAACTGTGGACACAAAGTTTCCACAGAGAAGATAACTCGCCCAAGAACATTATGGTGGATAGACAATGACGTCACTAAAATAAAGATGGGGAAATCGAAGTAAATGGAGATTTAAAAAAATTAAAGGATATCATCAAAAAAAAGAAAGAAAGAAAATCAACTTGAAAGAAAGTAAAAAGTGGAAAAGATTGAAATATCTGATATCCTACTCTGTACGTTTTATAGCAGCCACCACATTTAATATATAGAGCTATCGTGGATACCACGAGCGTCGTAAACAAACGGTCAAAATGCAATGATGACTAAGCGATAATAATATAGAAACAGTTTCCTTATCACGTTGACTCACCGGCTCTCCTTAGATCACCGAACGTTGCGCCTCGTTTATATCATATGGGTCACCATTTTAGAATACCAGGTGCTGTATGTGAAATGGTACTTGTCTCTTTGCCGGAAAATACATCCCTGAAAATGTCTTCAACATGTACTTCCGCATAACCTGCTTATATATACATGTGTTGAGACAACGAAACTACCGTCTCCTTGGTGAACATTCTGTTATCTATCAAGAGGCGAAGCTCTCTGGAAAGTATACGGTAACATTTTCCGTTGCGTTTATATATATATATATATATATATATAACTGCTGATCCCTTAAAATAGTGTTAGAAACAAACTAATATAATAACTGTAAAAAATAAATTGACTTACATGAGTGATTTTCCACTGAAAGACTTGGGACTAAAAGTTTTTTTTGTTGTTTTTTAAAAATATAGTTTTAATGGTTGGGAAACTTCCGAGACATATATATATATATATATATATATATATATATATATATATATATATATATATATATATATATAATATAATATTTTCATGCCAAACCTGCAATCATCAGTATGGGAGGATACCATCCCTGTAAATCACACGGTTCGAACCCCAATACGAAAGTCATATTTGATTTAGTAAGTAGAGCGCGTACCGATGTGCCCCCCTCACACACATTGTCTGGAAATGATGGAGTGAATTAACGTCTAAATGGCAAATCAGGCGGCCATCTAGCAAGTCGTCAGCTGTACTCAATAGGCGGGGCCTAGCCAATCGCATTAAGCTAAAAATAACGGCTTGTTGTTAACTTTCACAAGTGCTCAATCTAGCGAGAGCTTTGAATAATACATATATAATATGTTGAGTTTTAGGGCTATGACAATGCATTTTGTTAGAAATACACCGTTGGATACGATACAAAAGAACACAGTCCACTGTTGTCGCTTATCAGCGAATTATTGCAAGATGCTCCATTGTAATAGATATTGATCAACTACAATTTAAAATGTTATATTCTCTAAAAAACTTATATCTTTAATTAAACCATTTGTTAGTTTTGCATTGAGGTTATATTATGATGTTTATTAGACCTCTTTTGCAAAAGGTCGGTAACATATAATAGAAATATGTCGAGAATCGGTCAAAACGGTGACTTGAATGACTTGCCTCCTCATGTCGTGGTCAGAGTTGCCTTCCTTTCATCGCCCTTGGAGCATCTCATTCTCCCATCTCAGGAAGGGGTACCAGCTTACTCTACATCACCCCCTGCCCCCTCTGAGATAATTTATTCACTAAAGAAATTGATATCTTTTACGTTTCGGGTCCGGACTTAACGGTTCTACCGGTATTCTTTTTCTTTTCCTTGACCGTCTTAAAATAACTGTTTCAGCAATTAGTGGTGCTGGAATGTCAAACGTCTAATACAATATGTCCATCGGGATTTCTTGATCCTCCCTGACATCTTCCGTAAACTTTGATCTCAATTGATTTAGATGACGTTTATGTTCTCATTTGGAACTTTTCACCATGCACATAATTCCACCAATTCTTTTTGATATTACCCCATCATCCCAAAACGTTTTTACATTTCTGAAATTTTTGAAAAAAACTTTGTCTCCGGTATTAAAGAACTTACACGAAAAATTACATTTCTTCGCGTATTTCTTCGTTGGACTCGGTAACCATCTGTCAAATACTGAGCGTATCTTTCTAGCAAATATCAGTTCGGCTGGTGACATGCCTGAAACTGTGTTTGGGTTTGGTGTGATTCTGTACACAGACAAACATTTCTGGATGGTCTTCCCCTCAGTGTCCATGGCGTGATTCTTTTTCAATGCCCTTTTAAAAGTGTCCACAAATCTCTCAGCCTGACCGTTGGATCTGGGATGGTAAGGTGAAATTGTTGTGTGGTCAATGGACAAACATCTGCAGAAATCTTTAAATTCACTGCTGGTAAATTATGTCCCATTGTCGCTTACTATTGTTTTTGGTACACCAAACCGACTGAAAAGTTCGTCTAGTACCTTTATAGTAGTTGTGGATGTCGGGTGTTTACATTTGAAAATCTCAGGCCACTTGGAGTAGCTATCTACAACTATTAGGTAATAATGATCATTCATGGGTCCAGTATAATCGATATGCAGTCTCGTCCATGGGACATCTGTTTTCGGCCATATTATAATTTTCACTGGTGGTGCTTTTGCTGAAAGTTGGCATCCTCTACACGCTTTAACAATCTGTTCTATATCCTTGTTCATCTTCGGCCAATAAGTATAACTCCTCATTAAAGCTTTCATACGTGCGATCCCTGGATGCCCTTGATGGAATTCTTTTAACATCCGCTTTTGCAGTACAACTGGCATCACCATTCTTCCAGCATATAGTAGCACTTCATCGCATATTGAATATGCTGTCGAATTTCTTTAATATGCGAAATATGTGAAATGTCCTTTTCCTCGATTTTAGTATTGTCATGTTACATATTCATTATTTTTTAGCTTCTTCCGTAGCTTTTTGTAATGTAATATCTGGACTCTGTTCCATTTTTGACAATATTTTCGAACGAACATCTTTATCTCTACTATCCGTCAAACCTTTAACAAAAACAAGGCATTTAAACATGTCAATTGTTAACTCGTGTAGGAGAAATCGTTCACACTCTTGGTTTACTTTTCCTGCATCCGTAATAAAATCATCATCATTTTGCTTAACAATGTTCAGACAACTAAAACGCGTATGAAAAAGACTGCTTCTCTCACCAAACATGCTTTTGAGTGTTTTTATTGTTTTTATTAGCTTCTGTAATAGAAGTCCAACTTTTTGTTCGTCCGACCGAGTTTCACACCGTTTGTTGAAAATTGTTTCAAACCGTCGAAAATAGGCTTGAAAAGTTATTCCGTTGTCAGGGTCATATACGAATTCCGATATTGAATTTGCAATACCCTCGGCTGTGAAATAATTAGAATATTCCATCGTTCTACCTTTTGCAACAGCCTCAAATAACACTTTGTGTGGTTTTCTTGCTGTTTCCGTAACTCTAACATTTCTTGTTGCACGTAATATTGGAAATCTTGATGCCTTTTCTGTTGTTCTATTTGAGAAGACACTAATGTCTTTGTCAGTTCGACCAGTTCGTCCATTTTTAAAACTATACACAATACAATGAGTATACCAAAAAATAAAAATATGGAACAAACACAACCTCCCGTAATGTTCACGTCGCGAGTTAGAATTCACTCGGCGTTAAAATTTTTTTTTCATTTACCAGTTAATAACTGTAACTCTTTCGTTTGACTTAAAACGAAGTAAAAAAAAAATAAGTCTTACTTTTGACGAATTTTTTTTGTTCTGTTGTTCCAGCTAAGGTTTGCCGAAGTCACAATATTCGGTCGTTGTGTTTCGAAAAATTCAAACGTGCTGATTTTTCTTTCTGGTCGTCGTTCAATGTGAGTTCTGGGATCGAAATCTTATGTCGCCAATATTATGATGTTTATTAGACCTCTTTTGGAAAAGGTCGGTAACATATAATAGAAATATGTCGAGAGTCGTACACGATCCAAACGGTGGCTTGAATGACTTGCCTTCTCATGTCGTGGTCAGAGTTGCCTCCCTTTCATCGCCCTTGGAGCATCTCATTCTCCAATCTCAGGAAGGGGTACCAGCTTACTCCACATCAGGTTATGAAGGGATGTAATTAATAATTACAAAAATTGTTACTTGTTTTTTAACATTGTTCACCCCAAACAAGGCAAACCGCCACTGTAGACGTAAGGGGCTACTGAGAAGAAAGAAAAGGGGAGAATGTTGAGGGGATCAGCCTAAACTGGGATCTGCGCAGCGAGATGTCTGTTTACATTCATTTAAAATTTCTGCATGTCAGTACTGTCGGGGAAACAGAGGACAGGGAGGGAGTTCCAGAGGCCAGCAGCACGAGGAAAGAATCTATTTGAGTAGAAAGCTCTCCGGCATCTGGGGATCTCCACAGTAAATGGATGGGATTTAGTTGATTGTCATGTTGGTCTAGTAAATTTACGTCGAGAGGGCACCAGAGTAGCCAATTCATCGCAGCATAATCCATTGAAGTATTTGTAAAACAAGCACAAGGATACTACATTGCGGCGATGGGACATGGACTGAAGCTTGGTTGACAGTGAGGGACTTATTAGACTGGCGACTCTTTTTTTGTACTTTGTCAATGGGGGAAAAGAGAGTAGTAGATGATGCACCGGCCCAGTTGTGGCAACAATACTCCATGCATGGGCGGATGGTGGCTTTGTAGAGATAAAAGATAATGTCAGGTGTGATGAGTTTACTAGCACGGTAGAGGGAGCCAATCTTCTTTGCAGCAGCCTTGGCAATGTCTTCAATGTCTTTGTTCCAATTCATGTTACCTGTGAAGGTTAGGCCGAGGAGTTTTAATGATGAACTCAGGTAGGGTGTTATTTGCCATCACAATCGTGGGTTGGAGAGGTTTTACTGCGAACCTATTGTTTATGTTCGATGACATTTCAAGCTAAACTTACTTTCGTATTAAGATTTTATGTTGAATACAATGTTTTACCATAATTATTCAACTGTAGGATTAACATTGTTTTATCAACTGGATGTTTCAATGTTACAACCTCTTAGTAGATACCATCTATATGTCAGCTTTTGATGTGAGTCTTTTCATGCCTTTTAACTCGCCGTTGTTTTTATCAAACTTTTTCTTAAGTTTTTCTGATTTTCCTTTCTTCTGTTTCAGATTAATATATTTGTCTTTTAAATAAACTATTTCTGTGATAATCAACGATGTTAAACTAAAGACTATACATTTTTCTGAACTGACCTGTGAAACGCGACTAATAAATAAAATAAATTAATTAAGAATTGGCAAAAATATACTATAATCTGGTATGCAAGACGAAGAAAGAATACAGGTATTTGTCAAAATCAGAAAATAATGAAATTGTAAGAATAAATAAATATATAAATAAAAATTATCGTTATAGATTGATTTTCTTTTAGTCATTGGAATGTTACTATAAATTATATATATATATATATATATATATACTCCATTAGCTTCTTTTCACAAACTGCTGGCCTTTGGGACTCCCTCTCTTCTCCCTGTTTCCCCGACTGTACCGACATGCATTAATTTAAAACTAATGTGAACAAGCATCTCACACCACAGCTCCTAATTTAGGACGACCCTCACAAATTTAACCCTAATTCTCAGTAACCCCTTACATCTACAGTGGCAGTTTGCCTTGTTTAGGGTGAACTAAGTTTAATATATATATATATATATATATATATATATATATATATATATATATATATATATATATATATATATATATATATAGCACTAAAGTACACCCGTCCCAGGGCAGGTGAAATGAACTCCACGAACTTAAAAAATGTTACACCACTTTTAGGTTCTCTTCTTATGTTCTCCTGTACTTAATGCTTTTGTAACCAATGCAAAAGTACTGATTGACCTCTGTACCCATTAACTCAGCAGAAAATAAAGTTGCGTCCATTTCACTTACTTCAAAAGCAAAAACTAAAAATGTTGTCGTCTTTGAAGTCTTCATGCGCTGAGAAATCTGCCCAAAATATCGACGTAGCAATTTAGAAAGCGGAAGTTTTCGCCATTTTTTAATAGAAATTTGTCAGCACATATAAAATCGATAACTATGTATTTTTTATTTAACTATCCAAGTGAGTGTGTAGTATCAGCAATATAGAGTCGTATGACCCCACGACTTACATAAAGTTGCTCTCTACAAGAATATTATATTTTGGACCACCTAGTGAGATAAAGGCATTAAGAAGGGTAGAATACAGGTCTTCAATTTTATATAAAAAATCGAATAAACTAACAAACACATACAAATAATGAAACTAAAACAAAGATAATACATGTCAATTATCATAACCAAATGTCATACTGGAATACTTACTATGAGAAGTTATTTAATGATTTGCGAAAAGACAGTGCTTTCTAATCAAACGCTACTTTTCCCTATCTCTCTTTCTTTTCTTTTTCTCTTTCTGTTCTCTTTCTCTCTCTTTCCTCTTTCTCTATCTCTTTTCCCCTCTCTTTCATTTTATCTTTATCTCTCTTTTTTCTTCTTTCCCGTGTCCTATTTGTCTTTTTCTCACACTTTCTCTCTTTATCCCTTTTCTCTGTGAAAAGTTATTTAACGATTTGCGAACAAGAACATTATGGAAAGTGCTTTTTAATCAAACGGTACATTAAACACTTTATAATCACCCCTCTCTCGCACAATCCCTCTTTCTCTTTCTTGTTCTCTCTTTATTTCTCTCTCTCTCTCTCTCTTGTTCTCTATCTCTCTTTCTATCTTTCTCCCTTTTTTTCTCTCTCTTCATTACTTTCTCTCACTCCCTCTCTCTTCCTCTCTGTGTCTCTATTCCTCTTACTTTATCTTTTTCTCTATCAGTATTTTGTAATATAAGTTGAAAAAACGAGAGAGGGAATAAATAAATATATATATATATATATATATATATATATATATATATATATATATATATATATATATATATATATATATTAACATAGCTCACCCCATACAAAGCAAGTTGCTACTCTAGACGTAAGGTGCTACTGAGAATAAAGGTGAAAGTTTTGGGGGTCATCCTAAATTGAGAACTGTGCAGCAAGATGCTTGTTCACTTTAGTTTAAACTTCTGCATGACGGTACAGTCGTAGGAAAGAGGGGGCAAGAAGGGAGTTCCAAAGGCCGAAAGCTCGAGGAAAAAAGGGCATCGGAATAGAAGGCTTTCCGACATCTGGGGACTTCAACGGTAAATTAATGGGATGTAGCTGATTGTCAGGTTGGTCGTGTATAGTTACGTCGAAGGGACACCAGAGCAGCAAGTTCATCAGAGCACATTCCTATGAAGTACTTGTAAAACAAACACAATGATGAATTAAACGTTGCGGGGATGAGACAGATGCTTGAGCTTGGTGGATAGTGAAGGACATATAATATTAGAGAATCTTTTTTGGAACTTGTCTAAGAGGGAGAGTAGTGGATCATGAACCAGCCCAGATGTGACAAGAATACTCTATGCATCGGTTGATGGTGACTTTGTAGAGATATAAGATAGTGTCAGGTGTGAGAAGTTTTCTAACACGGTAGAAGGAGCCCACTGTCTTTGAAGCAGCCTTGGCAATTTCATTTATTTCTTTGTTCCATCCAATGCATGTTATCCGTGAATCTTAGACCAATGAGTTTGTAACGTTGGACTTTAAGGTAGGGTGTTATTTGCCATCACAATCGGTGGTTGAATAGGTTTCTTGTTTTGGAAGGAAAGGAGCTTTGTCTTAGAAGCATCAATAAAAATAACACTAATATCAAAATAAATAATTTAAGGGTTAAAATCCTGTTTAACGTTGAGATCAAGTTGTAAGGTTTTTTTAAAACACTGAAAAACGTTTCATACGTTAATATAAAAGTAGTATCAATGATTTTTGGAAAACATCTAGATTTATTGAACAAAAATAAATGATGTTTCAAATGTGCAACAGATGGCATAACATTTTACATGTACAACAAAACGCTACAATATATGCATCTAAATAATCATAATACACTAGGGAATCATAAAATAATTTTTACTTACACTTATAATGACCAGATTTAGAAGTTTATGCTCTTGAATTAGGTAGATGACACACCAATGACACTCGCTCGTGGCATCGAAGATGCTGATTACCTATTAAACGGGTGTCCTGATGCAACATCATACTAATACCTACTCACACTTGTCAACCAGCTCGTTGCAGATGTGACAAAAGTTGCAGTTTGTCACATTTTCGTTAGAAATTTCTATTTAATAGGCATTTTGTAAGAATGTGTCATATTTGAAAATAAAAACAAAAACATTTAAGGGTTGACATGTGCAAGGTATTTCTGTCACACCCTGTATGTGTACTTCCATGCCGTCATGCACAAGTTAGCGAGTAAAACATATGCTTCTTTATAACTGATGGAAGAAATCATTTAAAATGGTGAAAGGAAGCCAGAAAGCAAATAGCACACAAGCGTTTAAGAATTAATACATCGTTGATAGATACAAAAAAAGCATAACAGTATTCCATAGTAATGATTCGAAAATAGTCAAAAAATAACTCAAATTAACTCGTAAAACACAAAAACAAAATAAATTCCAAAATAATTCTGAAATGGAATTCGTGAAAAAAAATTTGAAAACACAATAGATTTTATAATTAAATAAAAAACAACAAACAAAAACACCGCCAAAACAATAACAAAAATAGAACATTTTTGTTCAAGTTACTTTTAAAAATTATTTCTCATTATATTCTGTTGTAGTTATGTTGGATACGGCTGCTTTTCAATAGCTGGACTAGATTCATGTCTGTCGACTACGACGACGATGTATTTGTTGGTTTACCTGTTTGCCATCTGTATTTCGAAGCTTTATTTTACGAAAATCGCTCCAGACAAGGCATGAAGCAACTTGATGTAAAAAACTAACAATAACAGAATATGATTATCGCAAAGACAGGAGATGCCTATTTGCTTCATCCTCGAAAATACTAAAGCAATAAATAGGAGGAAACAGTAAGCAGAAAGAGAGTTCCACAAGCCTGCAATTCTTGGAAAGAAGCTACTGGAATAGGAAGCTGTATTACAATGAGGTATCAAAACAGCGAATTAATGGAGACTACTAGACCAACTAGTAAATTGAATTCGACCAAAAATCGGGGAATAGATCACATAATTCTGAAGAACACATACTATAATAGTATTCATAAAAAAGACTTTAACTAGCAACATCACGGCTGTGTGTGTGAGAGAGAGAGAGGGTGCATAGAAGAAGAAAGGATGTGGCCAATCAAATTACAGATACGTTTCTTAACCTTATCAAGAACCCTTAAATGGAACAGAGATTCACCAACCTAAGTCGGCAATCACGCTGGAATAGGGAACAACACGAATAAAGTAACACAATTTATTGGCTTCTACGGAAAAGTCAACCTCTGCAAACTGTTGTCAGTTTTAAGAATCCCAGGATGGAGGTGAGCGTATACCAGCGACTTAGACACCGGCCACTGTCTGGCAGACATCAGCCGCGGTCGAAATCCCCAACACAAAAAGGGGGAGCTCACCGGAAAACGATATTCGCATGACTCTGACGTCACCCTTTTCTTTTAACGATGACAGGTGGCCAACCTGCGACCCCTCCATCATATTATGCAACACTTAGTTCTCTTTTCTCCCTAATTTTAAAGTACCGATATTCACACTTGCATCCATTAATCTCACAGAAGTAAAATCGTGTCCATTAACTGTACTTCAAAAGCCACAACTAAAATGTTGTCGCTTTTGAAGTCTTTTTTATATCATTATATTCCTTCCACAGCGGTAAGATGTGACACAAGGTCGGGAAAGTGAGATTTGAAAAGCCAGCGCCCGAGAAGATGATCACTCTGGCCTAGAAAATATGCCTGGGCAGCCCAGTCGGCATTCCCCGGTAGGGGCGCCTCAGACAGTAAGCGATAAACTTACTCCACCCCCAAAGAGGGGAGGTAAATCCTGGGAGGGGTGACCTCCAAGAACTGCACAAGACAAACCAACAGACCGGCGGAATCAAGATCCGAACGCCAAGACAGTACCAGTCTATAGGGTGTAGTATTCATCGGAACAGATACTACACTTTGATCTTGGCAAAAAAGGTCTTTATTCGCTAAGACATCTGCATAAAATATCAACTTAAAAAGCAAGAGACTCCACATTACTTCTTTGATAAGATTGTATATAATCGATGTGTGAAACGAGCAATATATATTCACATGTAACATAAATTGGAACAACTACATAGAAGACATTGCCAAGGCTGCTGCAAAAATGGGGCTCTCTCAACTGTATTTGAACACTTCTTGCACTGACAGTATGCTATATCTCTACAAAGCCACCATACGCCCATGCATAGAGTAGTGTTGTCACATCGGGGATGGTGCACCATGTCCCTAACTATTCACCAAGCTCCACCCCCTGTCCCATCACCGCGATGTTGTATCCTTGTGTTTGTTTTTCAAATACTTAAATAGAATGTGCTCCGATGAACGTGCTGCTTTGGTGTCCTATTTACGTAAATACACTCGAATAACCCGACAATCAGCTGAATCCCATCCATTCATTGTGGAGGTCTCCAGATGCCGGAGATCCTTCTACTCCTATAGTATTTTTCCTCGAGCTGCCGGCCTTTGGAACTCCTTCCCTGCTCCCTGTTTCCCCGACTGTACTAACATGCAGAAATTTAAAACTAATGTGAACAAACATTTCGCTGCACAGCTCCCAATTTAGTATGACCCTCAAATTTTCACCTTAATTCTCAGAGGCCTTTTACGTCTGGAGTTGCAACTTACCTTCTTTCGGGTTAACGAAGTTAAACAAAAATAAACGCGTAGAAAAAATTAAAGATGTCAGGAAGTTACTGTCTGGCAGTAATGTTATATTTTGCGGGTTTTTACGGAGATTAACAAGTAAAAACCAAACAGATGGTATGTTCATGAGTTAAATAATAAAAAAAAACAACAACACAAAAATGAAATAAAAAAAATGAAAACATAAAAATATAAAAAAAACAAATGAATTCCACTTAACAAAGCCATACGTAATATTCGCAACGTAACTGTAACAAGTTATTCAACAAAATGTCCTTGTAATAAATGTACAGAATATTATTTTCTTTCTCTATATCTCTCTCTCTCTCTTTCTCTCCGTCTCTCTCACTCGATATGGTAACATAAATTACTGTAAGAGAGACATGGGAAATAAACATCTGTGGAAGAAAAAACATCATGTTCATAAAGAATTACAACCCACTCATCGCTATCTTAAGACAACATGTATTAAATGAACGCAGACACAATAAAAACCGTTATATGGCCAACTCGTCTATGTACCACGAACATTATACTTGATTATTGGTCCTCAACCTGTAACTCTAGCTTTCCTTATGTTGTCCTTTAGTCCTCACGTTCCATGAGCGATGGTTCTGTCAAATGGGGAATAATTGCTGTTTTCTGGGTCGGAATCTATCCATATAATATTTATCGTTGGCTAATTTTTACTTTAAAATAGTATTTTATTAACTCCTTTACATCAAGTGGATTAATGCCTTGTTTGGAGCGATTTTTATTTAAAAAACAAAAGAAAACAGCACTTTTATTTTACAGACTACACCAATGCAATTTGTCATTTAGTAAATAAAAGTGTTATAATAAATAATGTATTACGCTATTAGAGATTTTAATTTTATACTAAAAAGCCACTCCGAAGAGAGCTTACCTCCGCCAAAGTCCATCAGTTTTATTGATTAAAGTAACCTATATTCAATATATCTTATAGTTGTATAACAATCAGTTTAGGGCATTCTAGTACAAACAAGCTCACAACTGGATACGGTTTCACGGCTCACACACTAACGTTAAGATCCACTTAAGATGATAAGTCTGAAGACTTTAAAGTATTTTTTAAAACATAGTTCCCCCAAACAAGGCAAGCTGCCACATTATACGTAAGGGGTTACTGAGAATCAGGGTGAAAATCTTGGGGGTCATCCTAAATTGGGAGCTGTGCAGTGAAATGCTTGATCACATTCTTTTTAAATTTCTGGATGTCGGTACAGTCTGGGAAACAGGGAGCAGTGAAGGGGTTATAAAGGCCGGCAGCTCGAGGAAATAAGCAATTGGTGGAGAAGGCTCTCTGCCATCTGGCGACATCCACAGTGAATAGATGTGATTCAGCTGATTGCCGTTTAGTCAGGTGTATTTAGGTCGGGGAAGGGCATCAGAGCAGCATGTTCATCGGGAACATTCCATTGGAGTTCTTGTAAAACAAGCACATCGTTGATTGGACAGGGGCTACAGCTTGGTAGATAGTGACATGCTTATTATATTAGCGACTCTTTTTAAGACCTTGTCTTAGAGGGAGAGCCAATACTATTTGTATAAATAAAATAATTTGATACTAGAATACAGCTCTACGTGTTATTGAACACTATTTTATAAACACCTGGATTTCCTTTGATAACAAGTACAATTACTATATATATATATATATATATATATATATATATATATATATTTATGCAAACATTGTTGAAAATAATAAAATTCGTCTGTTTAATTATACCTTTTTTCAGTTTTTCTGATGGTCTTTTTTGTATTAAAAAATGCTACATAGGTTTCACATGTTTCACAGGTTTCACGAACGTTTTCGATTCTTCATCGAATCATCCTCAGGTGTCAAAAGCAAAGAGGCAAAAAAGCTGAACAAAAGAAGAAATATTTTAAAAGACAACGGAGAAACGCACATAGAACGGTTTTCGCATTGTTCTAGGAAGTCCTTGACGATTTTAATTCAGCAACGTTAGATGGCCTTATGAAACAAAATCGCATTACGTTAAGCATTTAAAAATGTTTTTATAACATTTTATAATAAAACAGACGAGTTCTGTTATTTTTAACAATGTTTGCATAAATGAGAAAATGCTGCCTAAATACACAATATATATACATACATATATATATATATATATATGAATATATATATATATATAATTATGATTATTTCATGCATCCACATACAATTTTATAATGAGAATATACTATTTTATCTATCGATTTTCAGTATTTATTCCAACAGTGCTCAATACGTGATTAGAGCTAGGTAGTGAGTTATGAACATATGGCAATTAAGTTACACAGAGGCTACCTCGTTTCATCCATGTAGGGAATCGTCAGATTAAAATAAGGAAGCTTCTGTGTAGCTAAATTGGCATAAATATATTTTCATAACTTACTATATATATATATATATATATATATATATATATATATTTTATTCTTGAGATATATTTAAAACAGATTGACAAAGAAGAAATATGTCAACACATTAGTGCACTTATATTGACAGAGGTGTCGCTTTTGTTCCCCTTCGCCCTTTTTCCAATTACAGTCAAACAGAGTTCACTAACTGATTAGAATATATTCGTCTCGGGTTACCATTCTATTCTGACCTATTGTTTCAGTGATCGACTTAGTGCGCGGCCAGCGAATATCTCCTGCCCGGAAACGCTGTTACCGCGTTGACATAGACTTCCGGAAGACATCTACTCTAATGTAAATTCAAGCGATTCTGATTGGAGATTTTAAAAATAGCTGGTGGGTTTAAGAAACATCGACATTTGACAGAAGACATAACCGCTTATTCTTATCAAAGAGAGTCTGAATTACCTAAGAGAGTTTGAATTACCTAAAAGAGTTTGAATTACATAAGAGAGTTTGAATTATTTCAGAGAGTTTGAATTACCTAAGCGAGTTTGAACTACCTAGGAGAGTTTAAATTACCCACTAGACACAATCCTCGAGTTTCTCCAATCTCTCTGTACAAGGGTTTGTCAGGATAACCTGATATAAGCATACTTTTTTTTTCAAGTAAACCGTTGCCAAATATTCAAAATAACATAGATCCTTTCGACACGGCTATGCAATGGCTTACACGAAGAATAATAAACCTTCACGAAGTAATATAACCTAAACTTACATCACTTAGCTGGATACTCCATCAGACTAGGTAATCTGGTCCTGGAATCCTGTAAGACTAAGAGATCACAATGAAGATATACTAAAACATAGTTGACTGGTCAATGTTCTTAAATTCTTTGCTAACTCAAAGTTTGACAGATAAAAGCAAACTTTACTAGAATATTCGAACATCTATGTATCTCATATAGAGATCAACTGTTAGCCCCAGGAATCACCCTCTTAATTTCTTCGAAATTTGACTGAAGTGAAATGAAACAAAAAATATAAAGTATTTTAATGTAAGCATTAATAATTGATTCCATATCATACAATATATATATATATATATATATATATATATATATATATATATATATATGTTTACTTAGGCAGCAAGTCATTATCCAAGCAAGCGTTGTTGAACGTCACGTAATTTTCTCGTTTGTAAATCTTCTTCGTGTGGTTCTTAAACCGTCGAGCTACCATTCTGGTTTCAGGTGGCAGTCCGTAGAGTATTTCCCCGATTGTTCTTAATTCGGCCATTTATTTATATAATATATAGCGATGTTTTTGACATTAGTGGGAGCATTGCTTTTTGGGGGGCAGGCTATTGTTTTGATTTTGTGAGTTGTGGATATTTTCAGTCCTCTCAGAGTATTCATTATCATTCAACTGCCTATATATTCAGCTCATATACCCTTATCCTCGACTGATTTTTACCATTGATAAAAAAAAGAATATCTGAAATAACATCAGTTTTCTCTGCTTATCCCGTTATTCATAAAGTCCCTCTGGATTACACCTTGTAACTACACTTAAGCAATTCTTGTTCAAGAGGGTTGCGGTAAGTGATTGCGAAACCCTTCCTTTATAACATTCCATTAGCGATATTTCTGACAAAGGAGATATTACGACTTTTTCTGTGGTGGCTGTTATGGTTGAGTTTGTTATATGCGGATATTTTCAATTCGCTCATAGGCATTCAACTGTCAATTCAGTCATTTATTTCGAATAAATACATTAATTCTATTGTTGGCATATCTTTCTCCGATATCTTTCTAGTTATAATTATTTCTAGAAAGACAACGAGCACTTACGGGAGTGACCACGTAAAGATTGCAAACATCTTAAGTAAATGTGCGTCTGCAGAACTAACAAGATTCGATCTTGGCACACTTAGTTCATCAGTTCGTGTCGTTAACCACTCATTAACCGTCACCTCGTAATTGTCGATCTATTTGTTACATACCTGTTTACGTGCCCCCGTAGTCACTCGAGACACCGTAGGCTGGTAATTGGTTGATTCGGCTGTTTCCCGTCTGGGCTGTCGATCAAAGCACGAGGTAGCAAAACTACATAGACGCTGATAGTTTTTATCCATAAGAATGTTTATTCAGACACACAGAGGACTGCGACAAGACTCATGTATGTGTGTGTGTTGGAGATAGAAAGATAACAAGGAACTTACTTGGGAAGATATATCTCAGACAGGCTCTTTTCACGTCTGACTCGTGTGAGTGTCAGGAACAAAAAAAGAATCGAATATCATCCCACGAAAGTGACATCATCCGACTTCCGTTTCTACTGCTCCCATCTCTTTCAGGGAGATCTCTTACTCTCTCGCCCCTACTACTTACTGGTGCCCCCTAGCGGCGCCCCAACTATCTATCACATCCACTATATTAACCCTTATCCTCGAGTGTATTTAAGCCGTGGTACTTAAAACAAATCTCCAAAATAACATCAGTCTAATCCTAGCATTGTTTCTAATCGATTGGACTCATTCAATATCAGATAAGGAGAGTAGCGGTTGTAGATTGCAAAACCCTTGCTTCATTATAAATTCTTAGGGTAGGCACTTTTTACAGGGGTTGACCATTGTCTTTTGAGACTAAAATGGTGTCTCTTTTGTTAGGATATTCAGGGTGAAAATAGGTTTACTATGACGTCAGAGAGAGAGAGAGAGAGAGAGAGAGAGATAGAAGGGGAAGATAAGGAAATATTTTGTCAAAGATGTCTATCCTCAATGTTAATTATCTTTTTTATCTGATGTCTGTGAAAATTCTTGCTACCGATCTAAAAAAAATGACGATCAAATGATTGTTTTGCCGGCAAATAAATTTAAAAATAAGACGGCTATTAGATTTTGTTCGTCACTCAGTTTGATCTGTTCATCTGATGAACTACGAATATAGAAAAATGCAGGAACCGGACAGTTTTACTCATAACCGATTCATGCAATCATGTCCCGATCGTAGATCGCATCAAGTCATTAGCACACTCACCTTGATCAAAAAGGTTTACTAATTCACTGAGAACTTTGGAAATTAATGCTTTAGTATTGTACACACACATTTTTCTGATAGTCGTTTTTGTATTAAAATCATAAAAATTAATAGATATGCCATAGGTTTTACAGGTTTCACGAACGTTTTCGATTCTTCGAAAATGCTAGCAAAGCTATTGGTACGATTGAAAACAGCATGTGGTCAGACAGGGCCATTATCATAAAACATAAACTTTCTGTATAGAGTCATGCGTATTGCCAGTTCTCCTTCTTTGGATACGTGGACTCATATCACAGACACATAAAGGTTCTAGGGAGATTCCACCAAACGTGTCTCAGGATGATACTAAATATTAAGTGGCAATTATTGACACCAGACATCAATGTTCTAAAGCAAGCTCCATTGCCAATGATAAATGTGCGTATTATACGTAGTCAAGTGCGTTGGGTTAGGCACTTTGTTATGGTGGAAGATTACAGGCTTCCTAAGTTAAAATTATATAGGGAACTGCTGCATGTTAAACGTACGTTGCACAAACCTAACTTACGTTTTAAGGATGCAATAAAAACAACCTGAAAACTTTTGATATGAACGTGAAGATCTGTGAGAGGATGGCTCTATAGTAACCGGTCTGGCACAAGTGTATCTATGGTTCTTCCAAGTTTGAAAAATAACGCATAGAGTACTCCATTGAAAAACTACTTTCTGGAAGCAATCAGTGCCAAACGTTCCAGCCACATTTCAACATCACCATGTGTGTGCTTTATGTGACAGAGACTGCTTGTCAAAAGCTTGCAATTTGAGTCACATGTGATCCTATGGTAGAATCCAACTCAACAAGTGTCAAAAGCTATGTAGAAACGGAAATAAGAAGGCTTGCATGCCATATCTGCAGCAAGACTTGTGAAAATAAAAAACCGTACATTGCAATTTTGTAGGAGTTGCCTTCTTCTGTACAGAAGTGAAATTCATCATATATCATATATATTTTCTCATCTTTTTGTTTTTGCTGGGGATGAAACATATTACCGGATGCCAGACATGCACCAGCTATTTCAGAGACTCCGACTGAAATATTTAAAAAAAAATCTATTCGTCCTTTTAAGCGCAATTGTTTGTATCTTTCTTGCACTTGATTTAATTAGCATATTCGCCAGGTAGTTTTTGAAATTATTTTCATGAGCTCGGTTGACCCTATAATTACTGGAATGATGCAGATTTTCCTAGGTTCTCAGTTTCTTTTATGTCGTACACAAAACCTTTGTATTTCGCTATCTTTTTCCATCTGAGCTCGGTTTAAGCCCGCATCATTAGGGACACTGACTTCAAGTAAGGTTACTCCTCCGCCACTTTTGTCCCGTATCACTATGTCAAGTTTTATAGCTTTCTAGGAATGTAGCTGTATGGATTGCATAGTCATCATTTATGATGTATGATTCATTTCCAACTGATCTTTCTGGTATATGTTCCCAGAACTTGTTGCTACACTGGATATTCAATTTTGTTAGAGATGATCCAGTGGAGAAACGTTGGAGTGTGCTTGAGTAGTTTATTAGATTTCGTAAAAGGGTTAATAGGTAAAGATATAGAAGCAATAATATGCAATATTTCAGAAAATATATTCGCCGTATAGTTTTTGAAATTAGTTTCATGAGCCCGGTTGTTCCTATAATTACTGAAATGATGTAGATCTTACTAAGATTTCAGTTTCTTTTTTATGTCATGCATATAACCATGATATCTCGTTATCTGGACCCTCTCAGCTTTGGGTGTGTATATTTGTTATATGATTTTAGACAATGCACTAATACATATATCCGTTAGAACAGTGTTACCTTGAAATGCAACGTTTTCTTGTGCAGCAGAAAGCCTGTTAATGCTACTTTCTGGTTGTGTCGAGTATGTGTGTTCTTTACCAGTCGGGGATACGTCTTCAACTCAGTCCTGCAGTGACTTTTTTGGTGTCGGGCTGAGGTATGGTTCTGCTATGTCTCAGATCCACCCTCCCAGGCTTTACCTTCTCTTTATTGCTAATTGCCTGTGCACCCTAACGGGGAATGCCGGCGAGGCTGCATTTTTTGTAGGCCAGAACGTGCTCATCCTAGTGCGCTAGCCTACCTCATCTGACCTTCCATCTAGCCTTCTGGAAAGGAGGTAAATAAAACTACTTTGGTCTTGTGTCTAACATCCTAGAGAGGAGGTAAATAAAATACTACTTATAATAGACTCCGTCTAGAAGGATTCTGTGATGCCCAATAATATATTGAAATTCCAATATCTAATCGATTGCTGAGAGTTTAAATGTTGTTTACCCATCTGCATCGCCAAAGAGACGCCGATCTTTTCTCTTCTGCCCCTGCCCACTGAAAGAAATACAGCTCGATGAAAGGCGACAACTGACAAACTGACTTTATTCTTTTCTTCACACTGTTCAGCTTTCTCCAATCCACACCCAGCGGTGTAAGTTACTTAAATAAATACTTTTCGTAGTTGTATAGTAAAAGTTTTGTTTCCTTTTCGAGTTTACGACCTTTTCAGTTGTTACAAAAATATTATAAGAGGTTCTCATAACAGTCTATGTTATGATTATCTTTTATATATATGTACCTTTGCTATATTCGCAGTAAGTAAACAAATAATAAATACACTTAAGCGTAAATAACGTTAATACTATGTTTATTAAATATGATTTACTAAAATAATTTTAGGGGACAGTTTGTTATGTTTAATAAAAAACCCAATGGGAAGAAGATCGTGGATATCTGTGTATTAATTGTATTCTTAAAATGTAATTAAAGAAATATTATGTAATTGAGCTCGCAATTACTGATAGTCGTAGCGATTGAGATGAAGTGAGTTGACGCTGTACTACGAATAAGTGATCCTCATAAGAATGGTACTGTATTTTATGGTGTTTTGGGTAGAAATATGAAGACTTATTACTGTGAGGAATTAATCACTCAAACCTCCACGCTCAAATTAATAAGAAATTAGTACGAAAACAAACTTAGTAAGAAAAGAAAAGAAAACAGCTGAGCGGATAAAATATAAAATTCGGTGAATTTTCGCGTAATTATTTTTCGGCCGATCACATACCAATAATGGAACTCAAGCATATACGGGAAAGAATTGCAATATACAGCTTCTGTTTATTGAGCTAAATAGGTTAAACAAAAAGAGTAACATCTTACTTTTTGGAATGCGCATTTTACGGTTCTTGTTTTGGGATTGATATTTGAGAAAAACCAAGTTTTAGAGAAACATTTTTAGGTAATATTCATGTGCAAGAGAGCGAGATAATGTTATATGATTAAAATAAACTGGATAAAGAGTACAAAAGCATAAGTTCAAAAAAGAGATATTTCATATATATTTAAAATAGTAGTCTACAAAGATAGGAAAATATAGAATGGTTGTTCATATTTAGAGCTCTTGCATAACAAGAGGGTATTCATTAGTTTAGATATCGATGAAGCATGAGTCGATAATTAAAGGGCCGTGAATTATCTACAGGTCTGAGAAATATTAATCAAAACTTTTTCACTGAATTACATGAATTGGATTTCATTTAAAATTATTAATAAAAGTCAATATTCATTTGTTTTCATTGTAGAAAGTTCAGTGAGAAATGTTAGAAGTATTTAAGTGGTTATGTTTATACATTTTTTCCCACTAAGTGTAAATCAGCAGACGACATTAAAAGGGGATTCAAGCAGTGTGTGGATGTATGTTGCCTTAAGTGTGCGTATGCTTAAGATAGTGAAATAGTTAATGTATTGTTATGTGTGTTCGAGTGGCTGTGAGTCAGTTTTAAAAAGGCATTCTCAGCTTTCCCAAAAGACCGACAGTGGGGCGATGAGGCTGGAGACATTTTGATGTTAGCTCTATCGTAGATTTGAGCTGAACATATCTGTTGAAGGAATAATCTGGCTTTATATTCACTCGGAGTGGATAAAAAAAATAATAAATTCAGAGATATGCATCAAATTGGCTTAACATATTGTTATTTGATTTTATTAATTAAGGCGAGTGCATGCGTCGAGCCGATTGCGCAGAAACGAGTTTAATCATATTCATTTTGAGCACTTACGGGTAAACTTCATCTCTACAACTTTACTTTGCATACAGGATGTAACAAAAAAGATGCAGTGCCAAAGATTTAGTCGCATATGGAAACACATCTAAGGCTTAAATCGGACTGGATAGATACACAATTAAAAAATAACAATTTTAAACACACAAAGAGAAGATAGTTCTAAGGGTATTCATACACGAAACTCAACATATTAAACAGAATTTGAACTCAGATTGCTATCTATAAAGTCTTTGACTATATAATTTTTGAGCCATGTTCATGTAACAAGCAATATTGAAACATCGTCGACCTTGATGCACCATTCGGCTTAAGTGACAATTTTTATGACGTTAAATTCGGGGAGGTCGTTAAATTCTCGCCTTTTCTATTTTTAGGCTGACATTATCGTAAGAAATCTGTTTATATTAAAAGAAAAGCTCTACAAGTTGCGAACATACCAGTCGTGACATCATGCCATGCATGAAGTTAAAGCGAACACACTACTCAAAGACATTTCGCAAAATTGAATACCGATTGCTGTACGACTCTCTCTCACTCAAACTATCTAACTTTCTCCCCCTCTCTATCTTTTTCTTTTTCTCTCTCTAGACACACACACATACACACACACCCACACATATATTATTTATTATTTCATGTATATAGACATATACTATTATAAGTTAGTATAATACATTGGGTATATATGTTTAGTATTTTATTCAATTGTGCTCAATATGTGAGCACAGCATATGGGTAAGAGTAGAAGTAGTATGTAAACATATAATCGCAAGTAAGCTACATAGACGCGTACACGTTTCGTCCACGCAGCGAATAACTGGTAGTAACCAGCAAATCTTATCCTTTTCCTTTTGATCAGCCTGATTATTTCTTGTGGGGAGGAAAGATGAACCCATCTGTGGAGATTACGTATGGTATATATATATTTCTATATATATATATATATATATATATATATATATATAGAGAGAGAGAGAGATGAACATTATTATAACAACGTTGTTTTATGCATAAATAGGCACACATTATTTTCAAAATATATCTCTGGAATTATTAAAAAAACTGTGTTCTGCGGTTACGGTAGTCAAATGCCTTCCCGTAGCTGCAATCAGTCCTCTATGCTAGTTCCAGGCCCTCTGGCTTTGTCATGCGCAAGTTGTCGTAGGCAATGAAGTTGTTTCGCCGTACGTAGTGGTCCTAGTCCCACCTGCTTGAGGTCAGCACGTAGTGTGCCGAGCAAATTTGTGCAGTGCCGTCCTAGTCGCGGTAGGTAGGCTTGCGACCCAGTAACGGCAAAGTCTAGTGCTCTCTGTTCGTGAGTGGCAGGGTCCATTCGTAGGACATGGCCTAACATAGACCATCTTTGTTTAGCGACCTTTGTGGAGAGGGATTTTTCGTTGCACAGCTCGTATAGTGCCTTGTTGCTGATAAGTTTTTTCGGCCAACAGTGACCTGTGATGGAACGGAGGTGTTTGCGGTGGCACGCATCCAGCTTGTCAAGCCTGGCTTTTGTTATTGCCCAGCTGTTGCTATTGTAGAGCATGATAGACACGCAGTACGCGTTATAGAGACGGAGTATAGTCTTCAACAGGATCTTGGTTCGTCGGCTCCAGAGTTAATGTAATGAATGAAACGCTACATTGCCATGTATACAGCGGGCTGTGACGTCTGTAGTGCTGCACAGCAGGGAGCCCAGGGTCTTGTTCTTGCCCCAGCTCTCATTGCCGCGGAGGATCTTGCCTTGCGGGTCCAATTCTGTGGCTTCTGCAAGGTATACATGGCTAAACTCTGTTTTCATCTCGTTCATGAAGAGATTGTCCGTTTTCAGTTTCTCTGCCGCTATTTCTAGAGCTGATCCAGAGGCTTCTTTTCTACGTCCAGGAAATCAACGTCGTTTGCATATTCAATTTCTAATGGCAGACCCAGGCTGGAGACTGGTGGGTTGGGCCTATTAGAGCTTTCTCGGACGGATGAGAGTGCTGCAACGAGGTAGCAGGTGAAGAGCACCGGTGAGAGGCTGTCGCCGTAGGGGAAGCCTATGGTGGTCTCAAATTATTCAGACAGCTCGTTTTTCACTCGGACTCTTAGCTTTGTCCCTGCTAACAGAGATCTTACAAGTCTTAGTTCATCATCATTGCAGCATGCTTGCAGTAGGACATCTAGGATGCGTTGTCGCTTGATGGTATCGAAGGCTCGCGACATATCAATGCTCATCTTGTAGAAGTCCCATTTCTTCGTCATCACTACTGAGTTCAGCATACGTTGTGCCCATACAATGTCTACGCAGCTTCTGCCTCTTTTGAAACCACTTTGGTAGGGTCCCGTGAAGCAGTCGATTTTGTCTCTGATGCGGTGCAGGGTAATGATAGACATGATCTTTCTTATGCTGTTTAGCAGGACCATTGGCCGAAGGTTGGCTGGTGGCCCAGGGGGCTTCTTTTGCTTGAGTAAGGTGATAAGTGTGCCTTCTCCTAGTGTCTCTATGGGTGTGTGGTGTTCGAAAGATGAGTTGATGGTTTTAGCCAATGGGCAGAAAACTATGTTCTTTGGGTGTTTAAACAGCTCGCTGTTTACACCATCTGGACCGGTGGCATGGCCATTTTGAAGTGCAGTGATGGCAGTTTTTACTTCCTCTTTTGTTATGGGGGTCTGGAGTGGCCTTGGGGTTCCCTCAAATGACTGCAGCGATTCGTCCTGTTGGTCTGTGAATTGCTGCTGGAACCAGTCTTTGATGATTCTTGCTTTGCCTTCATCAGTTCCCATGAGGTTCCCTGATTGGTGCGGTGTGAAGCATGAAACGTTTTTGTAATTATTTTTATTTTGATATTTCGAGCAGTCCCGCTCGTTGTCAAAACATGATACGAAATTAATAAAATTTAAACCGTTGAGAAAACTGGATACGTACAAATTAGTTCATGCGAAATTTTACTACCGATTATCAAAGAAAACCGTTGTCTTATTTAAGGCACGCGTGTTCGTTCATCTTGTCGAAAAAAAACCCAGCAAAGTGCTCGATTTTGAAGATGAATTTAAAACGTAAGACTGTAATATTTATTTATATATGTATTACAGAAGATCAGAACAACATTGGTACTGTCAGGTGCACATTCAAAAGAGTCGCCATTTTTCAGGAAGATAGACATAAACGTTGTTTGGATTTGAAACCGACTGTACTGATGTATGTAGATAAAAACAAATATTTATAATTATTCGTAATCCTAAATGTATGCTACGCTATATAGTTAGTTGTATTAACACATCCATCATCGTGGCTTCAACACGACAGCTTTCTTTTAAATAGGATTACTCGCTTGTTGATTTACCGAGTTGTTGAAAACGGCCGTGTGGTCTGGGACCTTACAATTTGAGTTTGAAATATAACTCATGTTTCGGCGTGTGAATAATTCTTTTTCTCACTGACGATTCCCGTAAGGATGAAACGTATACTATGTAGATAAAAACAAATATTTATAATTGTATATATATATATATATATATATATATATATATATATATATATATATATGTGTGTGTGATGGATTCTCCCGTCGATTCCCACGTATGAGTGCCCCGCCAATAGCTGCCCACGCGTGTAATTGCGAAGCAGGGGTTGCGCAAACCCAACAAACCTCTCCTGAGTCGGCACTGCTTGATTCCAATGGAAAGCAGTTCAAGACAACTGTAAACAATGCTGAGATAAGCAGATAACATATACAGCACCTGGTGTTCCCAAATGGTAATCAATTAAGTATTAGCCAAGCTCGACGTCACTTAGCTTCAGTGATCTAACGGGAACCGATGTGTCAATATATATATATATATATATATATATATATATATATATATATATATATATATATATATATATATATATATATATATATATGTGTATATATATATATATATACAACGGAAAATGTTAAGAACCTTGACTTTTGGAATGCAAATGCACCTTGCTTATTTATATATGTCCTGTTGTTACTAGTTTACATTACTCGAGCTTAAATTGGAATAGGTTGGTAAACATATAGTACTGAAATTATATTCTAAAACATATTTTTTCACACATACATTTCAATGGATGCACGACTATTAGATCCTTAGATATGAATTGCGTGCCTTGTAGTTTACTTACATATTATATATGCGCTAATGGTCTGGCAATAATTGAATGAATAAATTAATTGAAATTTAAAAGAAACAAAAAATAACAATAGAACTATTACTTAAAACATATTACAACCGTAATCATAAAAATGTAAACATATATATATATATATATATATATATATATATATATATATATATATATATATATAGCAATAGATCAAATGAAAGAATAAAATAAGGTGTGAATCAAATTTTATTAAAGTTCAATGTTCAGGGAAATTACTTTAAAGTCCTTAAATCATGAGTTTTCAAAGAAAATCTTCTCCTCAGAGGACCATTACCGCAATGACATTACAGCAGGTAATAAAAATTAAACTTTGAAAATATATAAAAAAATATATATAAAAATACATAAAGGTATATAAAACATTAAATATATCGGCCCAAAACATACATTTTTGTAAACCTATACAGTTCATCTAAGTCAAAAAGTTTAAAATAGCTCCAAGAAACATATCAAAGAGGTTGATTAAAAAAAAATACTCCAAGTGGTGAATGGTGGTCCAAAAACGGAAAAAGTTATCCAGGCGGGAAATTAGTTTGCTAACGATGCAGTAGATAACAGTAAAAAGTATATTCAAGGTGTATGCAAATTAATAAAACGATATAAAAAATGATAGAGAAAACACATTATATGTAAAGTTAAAAAAAACTCACTTGGTGTTGAATATCATGATGTCTAAATTCAGGGTTCTTATGAGCTGATAGGAGTAATGCAACCCATAATTTCCTGGTTATATGGTTTCGAATTGGATTTAGCGGAGCTTGCATATAACCAGGAAGTTATGGTTTTCATTAATCCCCAATTAACTTTCGACTTCCGAACGAAATATATCCGATCCGCGATTTGCGCTTATTTTTTCTTTTTTTCTGAAGATGAAGTATACTTCGAAAATTCAAAGAACTCAACAACACGGATACTATTTTAATTTAACACACAACATTGGTAAATAAAATTTATATTGAAAATTATTGAAATCTTACAATATTGTCGTTTGTTCTATTTGGGTTTTCTACCAAACTGCATTGTTATAGTCTTTAATCACAAATTCTTACACACATACGCATATATATATATATATATATATATATATATATATATATATATATATATATATATATATATATATATATATATATAGATGCTTATGTAGATGAGCGGCCACAGTAAAAAAATATTTAAATTAAAAAAAATAATATATACTTATTAAGCATTATAATCTTACTCACTGTACAAAAAAGTAGAAAAAATTATCCACTAGAACTTTAATTAAAAGTATTTTTCCATTCTGCATATCGTAACAGCGATTCGTTCACAGAGACTTCAGTTTGTTTCTAAAGAAAAAAGATTTCGCAGGGGAGATAATCAACTTGCGAAATCATAATAAAAAACAACATGGCGTCTCTGTGAACGAATCGCTGGTACGATACGCAGAATGGAAAAATACGTGTAATTTAATTAAAGTTCTAGTGGATAATTTTTTCTACTTTTTTGCACAGTGAGTATAAGATAACACTGAATAAGTATATAATATGGTTTTTATAAAAATATAATTTTTTAAAATTTTTTACAGGTCCGCTAATCAGCATAAGCACCTATATATATATATATATATATATATATATATATATATATATATATATATATATATATATATATATATATATATATATATATAATTATAGCGTGGAGACAAAACCAGGCAAAAAAGATTGCTGGATTTTTTTAGTTGAAATCATAAACCGCCCTACCGCTGTTTTCAGCCATCTTTTGACTTTTGGGGTTGCTCATAAGGGAAGTCAATTGGATCATGCGGTTATTCACTCTTTTTTAAATTATTATTTTATAGTAGTAATTAATGGTGGGCTTATAGAAAAAAATACCTCATAATATATAATTAAAAATTGAACATCTCTTTCCAAATAGAATTTAAACAGACTGTCATAAATATATGTTTATATGATCCATTCTCCTATTACAATTTGCGTAACTACGCTTTCATGTACATCTTATTTTTCACTTTCTACGAGTTCGGCAACAGAACCAGACGCTAAATACTCTTCCAGGATTTTAAACACTAGCAAGCTGAAAAAGTAAAAGGAAGAAAGAATGAAAATTACTCTTTGATAAGGAAATGTTATCAGCGAAAGTCTCAGACATACATTTATGAATAAATGATTTCATTCATTTAATAAATATTTAAAATAATAACGTTTTTTGTTTGTTCAAAATTCTATAATATATATATATACATATAAATATATATATATATATATATATATATATATATATATATATATATATATATATATATATATATATATATGTATATATATATAGATAGGGGTTGGACAAAATAATGGAAACACCTTGACATTTTTAATAAATTCATTTTAATTCGGTGTAGAAAATCGCCATTTTGAAGCTTCGACGAACAGTTTTTGTTGAAACAGAATTATCCAAGTAATTGTTAAGCTCTGTTTTAATTTGGGGGGCGATGTAGGTAAATTCTTACTTCAGAATACTTACAATGGCTTTACGCAGACATATTCGGTTTTCTTCAAAAATTCTGTTTAGAATAGGATTTTTTACTTTCTTTTTTAGAAGCTTTTATCATTTTCGAGTCAGTTCCTCACGATGTGGCCTCTTATGAAATATCATAGTTTTATCATTTAAATGTTTCTTACTAATATGCAATATCTGAAATTAAAATAAATTTAACCTTTTAATTTAGAACAACAATAACGCTAAATAAAAAATAGTACCAACATGTTGGTATTTAAAAAATGTTTTATAAATGTTGTAATATTGATGAAAACTTCATAAGGTGTTGCCATTACTTTGTCTAACCTTTGTATATGTATACGTGTGTGTTTCTTTGTTTGTGTGTGTGTGTAAACATGGAACCTATATTACATGGCTTTTTATCAGTTTTACATGTGTTGTTCATTGTTTCACCGAACTTTGATCTTCGAACGGACCTTGGCTGCGTATCTTTTCAAAGTTGTCATATCGTCCGCGGCGGGTTAATGCTATGAGGTCTTTCACCCGATGAATCCACAGAAACCTTGTTTTACTAAGGAAACTATCGACCTCTCACCACTTTCCATTTCTGTCTGCAGAAAAGAACCGGAAAGAACCGGAATTGATTTATTCTCAAGAAAATGGATCCCCTACCCTCGGGTTTGTCGTTGGCTATTCGATTAACCTTCTCAACAAGAAACTGTTTTTGTTGGGTTTCTTATTTATCTGGGCTGGAAAGCCATCTATCTCATTTTCTACTACGCCTGTCTATTACTCTATCTCTAGGTCTCTCTCTCTCTCTCTCTCTCTCATATATATATATATATATATATATAAATAATGATATTTCACACTAATCAAGGCAGAACGTCACTGTAAATGTAAGGGGCTACTAGGAATTAAGGGGGTCCGTTTAGGGTGTCATTCTAATTTGGGAGCTGTGCAGCGAGATATCTGTTTACATTAGTTTTAAACCTCTGCATGTCGGTACTGTCGGGGAAACAGGGAGCAGGGAGGGAGTTCTAGAGGCCAGCAGCACGAGGAAAGAAACTATTGGAGGAAAAGGCTCTCCTGCATCTGGCGACCTCAACAATGAATGCATGGGATTTAGCTTATTGTCGAGTTCGTCGAGGGGGCACCAGAGTAGCCAGTTCATCGGAGCACAATCCATTGAAGTATTTGTAAAACACGCACAACGATGCTACATTGCGGCGATTGGGCAGGAGCTTGAGCTTTGTAAGTAGTTACGGTCTTATTATATTAGCGATTTTTTTTACCTTGTCTAAGAGGGAGAGCCTAGTAGATGATGTACCAGCCAAGATGTGGAAACAGTACTCCATGCATGGGCGGATGGTACCTTTGTAGAAATACAGGATAATCTCAGCTGTTAGGAGTTTACTAGCACGGTAGAGGTAGCCCACCTTATTTGCTGCAGCCTTGGCAGTGTCTTCAATATATGGATTATATATATATATATATATATATATATATATATATATATATATATATATATATATATATATATATATATAGATTGATGGAGGGGGTGGTTTCTCAATTATTGAGGACCGAAGAAACACTTGATAACCTGGTCAAGTTAATAGCAGGCGCTGTATGTTGACAGCTAGCTATGGGCAAATAGCTTCGCCAACCCGCGACTATGCCAAAACTCTTTGAATGACAATCACCAATAAGGTGGCCGGCAACCATGGAGGAGTTGCTCCTCCAGGTGTGATCAAAATCCTGATACTGATGATATATATATATATATATATATATATATCATCAGTATCAGGATTTTGATCACACCTGGAGGTGAAGGATTCTAGATGTATGATTTAGTAGCATACTTAACATTTCTCTAGTAGACGACACGTGACCGTTATGAATAAAAAAAATCTATTCACGCTTCTCTCCCTTATTTTATTGATGACGTCATTATTTTATGTCATTTTCGGGTTCTGCTAATCATCTATTAACATCGTCCTTTATGGCGTCATCATTCGTAATCCAGTTCACACGGGGACAATATCCCCATCCTAGAATGGGTATTCTTATCGAAAAAAGTAATAAAGAGGAGATAACTGTGATTGCTATGCAAAATAATTTGTCTTCTGCCGATGGAACCGTAAAGAGTGTCATTATTTAGTTACATCATCAATTATGACGTCAGCATTTTGATGAAATAATTAAGTGCACACGGACACGAGATAACAAGTAGATCGTAGCAGTTGCATGATAAATATCTATTTCTTTTTGCACTTGCATGCTATTACTCGTGGAGTAATTGGTACATGATTTGGTAAGATAAGGCAGGCATGTTCTAACTCGCGTAGTGATACATGGGGCTATTAGAACACTTTGCACATGGGTTGCTTTTTTCCTATTTTCGCTTTAAACCATTTTTGCCCATGTATGAACGATTTCTATGGAGACGTTGCCGAAAAAAGTCGTATATCTCTCTTCTCGTCTTTGGCAATGACGTTGAGAAATACAAGATGGAACTCGTTGACTCCATTACATTTCTATAGTAACACATGCCGGCCGAACCAACCTGTCTTATATTCTTGTGTTCCGGCAATAATCTGTGTTGATGACACTGGAATGAATTTGATTAAAATGGTTAAACACATGTTTGTTCTTTTGATGACCCTTTTTCTCCTTTTTAAACAAGAGCAGCCAGATTTATACAGATGAAACAACCGTACATAAACTGGCGATCCCTAACAAGCATCGCCCTACCCTTTGCAAATACTCATACTCATACTGGGCTGAGTATACAGCTAGTGTTTTATGAAAGCAATCAAAGGGAGATAACGGTAATTGTATTGAAATACGATTTTCTATTTTGCCGAAAGAATCTAAAGTCTTTTTTACGGTTTCTTTATGGGACAAATAACTAAATATGTCTTTTAAATAAAAAAGTAAAATAAAAAAATAACATCGACGTGCTAACAATGTTATTTTTTTATCTACAGCAAAGTAATAAAAATAAAAACTTAATAATTGAGTCGACGTTTCTTTTACACACTTTTATTTTCTATAAGAATATCCAACATTAAAATTTAAAAAAAGTGAAGCTTTTTATCATTTCTATGAAATCAGAGATTTTGTATTCAATTTCGTGATAAAAATCGTTGTATTATTTTCGATTCAGAGATTTTTACACTCGAGGTTCTCTTTTGAAAATAACTACTCGATTCACACGAAACGTATCAAGTCGTAAATGAAACGTTAATTAGGAATCTTCTGGACTGATTTTCTTTCAATGTAAAAATTGAAGAAAATGAAAACGTTTTCATTTGTATTATTTTGTAAATCCTTTCTTGCAAGTCTTTGATAACTTTCTCGCATTTCGTTCGAAAAGTTTGAGAATTCCACACCATAATTGATAATCATTGATGTTATCATCAAATAATAACAAATCGATCACTTGTATCGAGAAAACATAAAAAATATTGAGTTATCGTCGTTGACTTTTTGGCATTGGTGGGGGCTTAAAATGTTTCTGTCTGTTTTCTGCAAGATATTTCAGAAACTTTGTATGCACTATTCGTTTTCTTTATTAATGTCTGACAGTCGGTAGACTCAATCAGATAAATGCACTAGCTCATACGAGCAGTGGTGCAACTTCTTTTAGTAATGTTACCTCAAGTAAAAGCACTAAACTGGATATTCCACCAGACTAGATGAATTCTTAGCTTGAGAATCCGGTAAGACCACGATACCACAAAAAAGATACACTAAATATTGTTTACTGTTATACTAGGGAGAGTTAAATTAATGTTATTAACTTCTCTAAGGTTTTTGTCACAGACGTAATAATAAAAATAATTAAATATGTGTGCAAATATTTTTTTTCAAAGTTACAAATGTTGGTAGCCTCACTTATTTAAATATATATATATATATATATATATATATATATATATATATATATATATATATATATATGTATTGTATTAGTTTCTGTAGATGTAAATCTGTTGAAACTCAAGTGTTTATAAAAAAGTGCTCAATACCAAGTAGAGCTGTTCTTAAGTATACAGTTTTATTTATACAAACATTATTGGTTACATATGTGCATACATGTTTCGGTTGTACTCTACACATAATGTCAACTTCTTCAGACCAAATAAGACAGAGAAGTGAGCTCACTTCTCTGTCATCTTTGGTCTGAAGAGGTTAACTTTCTGGTAAAAGTACAACTGAAACATGTATGCATATATGTAACCAATAATGTTTGTATGAATAAACAAGTCTACTATATATGTATATATAAGGTACGAAACTAAAAGTAGGATGTATTCTTTTAGAAATGTGAACCTATCGTGAAATGATTAAAGTTCAATATACGGGATAGAGCAATTATACAGATAATTGAAAAGAGAGAAATAAAATGTAAAAAGGACAAA
>OY744542.1:1455000-1502500 GCA_963556195.1 Sepiola atlantica
GTAAATTATAAGGATCGATAAAAAAAGCATTGTTTAATTTCCAAGGGGTTCAGCTAATATCTTGATATATATATATATATATATATATATATATATATATATATGAAGAAGAATGGAAAGGAATTAGAGAAGCAAAAGCCAAATCAAAATTCAATTCAATTGCTCATAGCAAGGTATATTCCGCAAAAAGGCAATTTATTCAAGTTAAATTTTCCTTAAGCCAGGCTTTTCAAATCATCAGAGGAAGTCGCTGGGATAGATAAGTTGGCAAAGGCCAAGATTTAAAATTTGAAAAAAGTTGTAGGTAAAGAAACACAGGGCAAAACTCTGCCCGAATGCATCAAATGTCCGATTGCTAAAAAGTCCGGTGTCGAAAAGTCCAGCGGAGCGAATGAGATGTAGAAAGGTAGGTCGTTAAAGGCACGAGAGTTTATGAGAGAGGATTCAAAGTTAAATTCCAAGAAGCAACAACTTCAGGTGCGGCGAAAATAGAAAATCCAAAGGGTAAAAAGTCCAATAAGAGGTACGCTCGTGGATTCAGGCAGACTCAGAGAAGAGTGATCTACCTGCTCTATCCTGGATATTGAGCTGTATACTCTTCACAATAGGTTTTACCTTTCCTAAAAATTCGCTTTTAGTACACCCCTTTATATATATATATATATATATATATATATATATATATATATATATATACATATATATATATATATGTATATATATATATATATATATATATATATATATATATATATATATATATATATTAATTATTCAAGTTCAAATATATTTACATAATGAACACAAAACCAATAATACTCAATACAAAGTATGGCTTTTATATGAAAGCACAAACATTGGTGACAGTCAACAGTAATCAATTCGTGTTACAACGCCTAAAAAGACTTTGTATGAAAGTAAACACTTAAAAATTATTATTTTTATCATAGTTCACCCCAACGAAAATAGGCCGCTACTGCAGACGTACAGGGCTACTAAAACTTAGGATGAAAGATTTGGGGGTCATCCTTAATTTGGAGCTGTGCAGCGAGATGTTTGTTTACATTAGTTTTAAATTTCTGCATGTGTATTCAGTCGGGAAACAGGGAGCAGGGATATAGTTCCAGTGGCCGACAGCATGAGGAAAGAAGCTATTAAAGTAGAAGGCTCTCCTGTATCTGGGGACTTCTACAGTAAATAGATAGGATTTAGATGATTGTCGGGTTTGTCTAGAGTATTAACGTCGAGGGTGGCACCAGAGCATCAAGATCATCGGAGCACAATCCATTGAAGTACGTGTAAAACAAGCAGAATGAGCAACATTGCAGCGATGGGACAAAGCTCGAAGCTTGATGGATAGTGTGGGACCTATTTAATTTACAACTCTCTTTTGAACCTTGCCTTAGAAGGAGAAACTAGTGGACGGTGCACCAGCCCATATGTTGCAACAATACTCTATGCATGTAAGAAATCTGTCCAGAAAACCCACGGTCAAAAAATAAGAAACAGGAGTAAAACATTAAGAGTGTGCGACCGGAAAATTCAGTTTACATCCTACTGCAATCCTCTTCCTTGCTATAATGTCGTGTGTTCTTACCTAATTTAATTATGAAATAAAAATTAAAGTTAAATCACTATAATATGAAAACAATTGCCATATCTGGACTGGTGCGCCATCCACTAGTCGATTTAAAGTAGTCAAAAATATTGTACACACCCGTATTAGTATAATAGGGTTTAGTGGAATCTTCAATTACTAGTGATATTATAGATAATGATTTATAATCTTATAATTTTATAGAATGTAACACAATTTTCCACTTCTCTGACGTTATGATTCCTCCAACTTTATATGGAAAACTACCATTGTTATCATTACCCCAAGATAATTTACTACATAATAGTAAATAGGTTACAACAATGTTAAGCATCAATAGTAAATAAATCATTTGTCCTTCCGATCTTCATCCATATGTAAATTCTTTCAAAATAGATCGAGAATTCATGTCTTTCTAATTCTTTCTGCAAATCGTCGTCTATTTTGGCAAATTTAATTCAATCTAGACCAATTTGTCCTAACAATATTAATGGAGATTTTACTGAAGAATTTCCGTATATTTCCGGATACATGATCGATATATTTATTTACGCTCTCATGAATGTCTACGACTCTGCTATGAAGCATTGCCATTTTTACAGAAATAACATGTATTTCACAAAAGTTTCTTTCTCTATCTCTCTCCTCCTCTCCCAATCCTCCTTTCTCCCCCTCTCTCTATCTCAATCCCATATATGTATATATATATATATATATATATGTATATATATATATATATATATATATATATATATATATATATATATATATATATATATATATGTATATATATATATATATATATATATATATACGAGTATATCTATATCTATATCTATCTATCTATCTATCTATCTATATATATATATATATATATATATTTATTTATTCTGGTACAGAAAAATTAGTACAACATTCGTACCGTCGGTTTCAAGCACGGAAGGTCTTACCCATCCGGCTCTCTTCAGCTTCTGTTGTCATCTGTTTTGGAAATGTGAGGTCACATGACACTCTTGTTGGGACGCGTTATTTGCTCAGTGTGTTGTGTGTGTTTGTTTAAATTTGAATTTAGTGTCATAAGACCGTTGAGATTTAAAACACGGGAGGAGAAAGAGAATTCAAGATTAAAGGGAATAAAAAGGGGAATAAAAAAGGGGGGTAAAAAATAAAAAAATATATATATGAAAGAATATATATATATATATATATATATATAAATAAATATAAAAAAAACATATATATATATAAAAACATTTTAATACTAAGAATAAAGGAATAAAAAAAAAAATAAATAATAAAAAAATAAAAAGAGAAAAAGAGTATAAAAAGTGGGTTAAAAAATATATATATATATAGAGAATAAATTGTAGAGAATAAAAAAGAGCGAGAGAGAAAGAAAGAATAAAAATAGAAAGAATAAAATATATAAATAAAATATATAAATAAAAATAATAATAATAAAAAAATAATAAAAAAATAAAAAAAAAATAAAAAAATAAAAAAATATATAAAAAATTAAAAAATTAAAGATTAAAAACAAAAATAATAAAAATAAAGAAAGGGTTTCTCTGAAATTCCCGTGAGCCAAATTATGAATTTGTATCATTAGCCGTTATATTTTTGAAGGTATGCGTTCTAAAAATCGTTGATGTGTAAGAATCTTTAGATTGGAGTGATTTTTAATGAGATGGGTAAGACCTTCCGTGCTTGAAACCGACGGTACGAATGTTGTACTAATTTTTCTGTACCAGAATAAATAAATATTATGCTCTTAATTTTTAACTTTGATTCTTAATTAATCGAGCACTCTGCTGGGATTTTTCCTACCATTCTACAAAGAATTTATATATATATATATATATATATATACGAGTATATCTATCTATCTATCTATCTATCTATCTATATATATATATATATATATATAAGTTGTGTGCGGGAGCGCCTATATACAGGCAAGCTTCAGATGTAAAAATTGATATATAATAAAATAAAAGGTGAACACAATAAGTTAATGAAAGTTGCGTCAAAAAGGGTAGGGTAAAGGGTAACGGGTAAAGGATTACTATTAAAAATAATGTTGAGATCGGAAAAAAGTTAATGTTGGGCACACGAGTTTGGGAAAAGAAAAGCGAAAAAGCAAAACACTTACATTAAAAGTTAAAGTTGAAAATTAAATAAAACTAAAATTTTAAATAGAGTCAAAATATAAAGGATTATAAAAAATAATATAACTATAAAAGAAAGAAGGTCATAAAAGTTAGAATAAAAATAAAATAAATTAAACTTAATTATTGTCTAATGTTGACAAATAATAATAATGAATAAAAGGAAGTGCTATCTCAGTATATCCAAGGAGCTGTAAGAATAAGGCCTTGACAAAATATTTAAAATATTGTTAATGTATGGTGGGATGTTTCTAGCCTCACGAGGTAAATAGATCGATATACAGGGGTCATGGTTGAGTCTAAGTAAATTAGAAGTGTGGAAAAAGTAAAGAATTAACATATAATTAAATGAACTGAATAAGTGATATATGAAGTGTGATGAAAACATATTCGAAGATAGGGCTATAAAAGTTGGCTGTCAGTTACAGATATGAAAAAAGCAAAAAGTTTTAAACTATGCATTAAGAAAGAAAATAATCTAAGATTAACGATTAGTAGAAATAGTGAAATACATAGATTTAAAGATGAGACAAAAAATAAGTCAGGATGAATTAAATTGGGATTAAAATTTATAAGAAGGTGGAAATATTCAGGTTAATAAAGGTATATACTTAGAGAATACACACATGTAAGAAGACAATAATAGAGGGTGCCTAAAATATCTCTTTCTTTTTATTACCAATCGACTATAATAAAAAAAGAAAGAATAATAAGATTGGAATAGTCCATTGTAAACACAACTGAATAACTAAGCTGATAGTAAAATTATCGATCCTAATGGGAAAAAGAAGGCGAAGATAAATATATACATTTTGTCTGTTTCTTTTATCTATTAAACTCACTTTGCAAACTCATTTTTTATCAATTCCAACAAAAGTTAAATGAGTGGTCAAAAGGGTCACAAAAGGATGATTAATTAAAGGATTACAGTATCCACTGATGGGGAAAACCTGGCACAGTAAATGACGTCACAAAACAGTTTTTTTCACAACAACGAGATTTTTATCATAGAAACTTTTATTTCTTTTATTATTTTAGAGTAAATTCTTCATTGCCCCTTTAAAAATTGAGGGGCCATAGCTTATTGTCTGAGTTGAGTATTTTCATTCAATTCTTAAATTTGTTTTATTTAAGTTCTAGATGTGTTTGACGTACGGGTGCATTTTAAATGTATTTGACGTTTATTTTTGTTACACCGGCCGTTCTTACACAGGAGAAACTACACCGGTTTTCACTATAAATAGTGCGAGTCACCAGAAGACAAAGCACAGTCTTGTAACTGTCTAGCCAAGAGCTAGTCAGTTTCTTACCTTGTTAATACACTTGTTAAACCAACCCTCGACTTGACTTCCTTTATTTGTTATTTACTGTGGAACAACTTCACAACAATTTTGATTTTTTGATTTTAGTTATTTTCCCCTGGTTTTATTTATTTTTTTAGTTTATATTGCTGTTATAGGATGATAGAGGATTCTCGACGTTTAGCTACAAAGACGGCTTAAATATTAAATATGTATTCATTTGAGCAGCATAAGATGCGAGGGGACCTGATTCTTACATACTGAATCATGAACGGGAATGTACATCCAGCTTTACAAGAGGGTTTTACCCTATACCTAGTGATAGTTGAGGCAAAGTTAATCAGAAGTACCTGTATAAAACGGAAAGAATTAGCATACAATTAATTAACTGAATAAGTGATAAATAAATTGCGATAAGAAATATGTTCAAAGATAGGGCCAAAAAAGTCGATTCCAAATATTAAAAAACGCAAAAATTTGTAAAGTAGGCATCAAGAAAGGAAATAAGATAAGGTTAAGCATTCGTAGAAAGAGTAAAATACATAGACTTAAAGATGAAATAAGAAGAAAGATGAGTCAGGATTAATGAAATAGGGATTAAAGGCCATTAGAAGGTGGTAATATTAAGGTCAATAAATGTATCATACTTAGAGGATACATACATTTAAGAAGACAGGAATAGGCAGTGTCTAAAATGTATGGCATTAAACAGGAGGGTATGCAATTAAACAGAGGAATTCTGTTATTTTTAAGCTTGTTTGCATATATATATATATATATATATATATATATATATATATACCATACGTTTCCAAGGTGGGGCCACGTATTGCTGTGCTGATTCTTTGAGCAAAAGAATACAACATGTAACCCTATTGCTATGATTTTGTCTAGAATTTTATAAAATGATACTCCAAAATATGTTAAATGTACATTGGAAAAACAATAGTCCAAGTACGGGCATTCTTCTAGTATTATTTTGATTCCAGTTTTTTTTATGTAGAAGTAAAAATTGAACATAACATCTAATTATTCATTCATGAAAGGTCAGATTTTTATAGTGATGAATGTTCCCAATAACACGTATTTATAATATCTATATAATAAAACGTTAAGGGAATTTCATGATTGTAATTTAATTATAACCATCTTCCCTGTCTTTTTAAATAACAGGATAATGTTCCTGCTATAGTAAAAACACAAACGATGTCCTCAAATACCTTACGTACCCTTTATATATTAAGGCAGTATTTTCCTATCTATTTCTTTGAATATTATGGACAATTTTGTCTGCATAGCTTGATAGAGATCCATTGTAAGTTTCTTGACACGTGTCTTGGATTCAAGTAGGAACTGACTGATAAATTTAGCAAATAATTCCGAGTACATTCGTTCTTAACCGAATTCTACCGTCTGGGTGTTATATGATACACACTATTGTTCTAATCACATAACATCCAGATCTATTTATCTACCTCCCACAGCGGTAAGTTGTGGCACAAGGTCGGAAAGTAGAATTTGATAAGTAAGCACCCTAGCGGAAGAGCGCTTATGCCCCTAAAAAATTGCCTAGGTTGCCTCGTCGGTAGGGGCGCCTCAGACGATTAGCAAAAAGGCAACCCCTTCTCAAAAGGTGAGAAAGCAAAGCCTGGGAGGGTGAACCTCCTAGGACTGCACAGAACAATGCAGTATTTATCGGAACCGATACTACACTTTGATCTTTGCCAAAAGGCCAAGAGTATGTATCTACCTTCCACAGCAGTGAAATGTGACACAAGGTCGGAAAGTGGGAATTGATTAGTCAGCACCCTAGAGGAAGAGCACCTATTACCTTTAAAAATTGCCTGGATTGCCCCGTCGGCATTCTCGGTAGGGGCGCCTCAGTCGATTAGCAATAAACTAACCCGTTCTCAAAGGGTGAGAATGCAAAGCCTGGGAGGGTGGACCTCCTAGAACTGCACAGGACAAACCCATAGACCGGCGTAAATCAAGCCCCGAAGGCTAAGACGATACCGGTCTATAGGGTGAAGTATCCATCGGAACAGATACTACACTTAGATCTTGGCCATAGGCTAATATATATATATATATATATATATATATATATATATATATATATATATATATAATATTAGACGCTTAAGGTCTCCTGTTTTTGTTTCACTCTTAGATACTTAACCCCCCTCTTTTTAAATTTTGTTTTATTTACTTATCTTTTTTATTTATAAATATTCCAACGAATGTTAAGTCTGCAATATCTTGGATTTAGTTAGTTTCTCTGGGAATTTAAACAGCATTTTACTACTTTTTTTGTTTTTTTTTGTTTAAAATTACTCAAAGGTTCTGTAGACTATATATATATATATATATATATATATATATATATATATATATATATATATATATATATATAATAAAACGCTACGAGAATTTTATGATCGTCATTTTTATATATCGTTCACCATATTTAAAAAGAATGAGATAGTATTCCTGCTATAGTAAAACACAACACTATGTCCTCAAATACCATACGCACCCTGTATATTAAGGCGGTATTTTCCCATCTATTTCTTTAAACAGTATAGATAATTTTGTCTACATAGTTTAATAGAGATCCATTGTAAGTTTCTTGACACGTGTATTTGATTCAAGTAGGAGCTGGATTATAAAGTCAGCAAATAATTCCGAGTATATTCGGTATAACCAAATTCTACCGTCTGGGTGTTATATGATTAGAACTATTGTTCTAATCATATAAACCCTGCTAATCAATGTAAATATGTTATTTATTCTGTTTTACGAATACACATCGATATTAACACAGTATACACTCGGCGAAATACGGGTATTTTTTCTAGTATTGTAATAGATAAAGAAAACCTTTTAAGAGATTTGATTTAAGTGCATTTCGATGTGTAATTTCAACTTAAAATGACTGACGAGATTTTATCTTATTATCGTTCGGTGATTAACGGCGTCTAACTTTTGACGTTTTTATCCACAAAATACAAAGATTTAAACGTCATCGCCATCTTGGAAATAAATGATGACGCCAATTTAATGGACTCTCAGATGTTTCACTATTAAGGCGGAATGGCGGTCGATATGTTTCCCATGAGAAGAGTACAAAACGCTGCCAGTTTTTTAAAAAGTTGAAGAGAACATTGAACATAACCTATAAGCTTTTAGTTATGAAAGATCGGACTTTTATAGTTATGTATGAGTCTAATCACATCATTTATTATATCTATGAAATAATACGATAAGGAAATTTCATGTTCGTACGTTCGTTATATATATATATATATATATACGTATATTTTGAATTATCCGTACTACTGTCCTCATCTTGAGATGTATGCCCACAACGTTTCGGCGGTTATAATCTCCGATCTTTTTCATGTGTATCTGGTCGAACTCGGGAACTTTTCTGTTGAATCTGGAATCTACACAGAATTTCTGAACAGAACCCTTTTTTTGATCCACGGGGGTAGCATGCCCTCGTTCCGTCAGCCATGATCGAGTAGAATTTTTCAGTAATTCGAAATTCCTCCTATCGCCCGAACTTAGGATTGAACCCTAAACCTTGAGAACACTGATCCTATAACTGAATTTACTTAGGACTTTATCCGTTAAGCCATCGGTTCTTGCTGACACGAAACGTTATAAGAATAACACTTCAGATGAGAACAGTAGTCCAAATTACACAAATTACGAAATTATCAATCCTCATCTAAAAAATTCAGAAACGTACGTATGTATATGTATGTATATATATATATATATATATATATATATATATATATATATATATATATATATCAGTCTTTAACAATTAATACATAATAATAATAATAATAATAATAATAATAATAATGATAATAATAATGAAAAAAATAATTTAATGAATAAAGAAATATATATATATATATGTGTGTGTGTGTGTGTGCGTATACATACGCAAATTAATAGATATATAACTAATAATAAAACTATAAATACGGCTCTTTGTAACAATAAGACACAGCCTCCTGAAGACGCTCGAGAGACCGAAAGCGCTAGAGGAATGGCCCTCGATACAACGTTAGGTGCCATACTCCACCAATTAAGACTAGAAAACCGACGAATCGCTCGCCGCGTCGAGAAATTGACAAGAAAGATTGTGAAGAGAAAAAACTCCGTGGTCTTTAACGACGCTTGTATAAGAAATGACTTGCTGCCGAAATACACACACACACACACACACACATATATATATATATATATATATATATATATATATATATATATATATATACTCATGGAAATCACTTCAGACAAGGCATGAAGCCACTCGATGTAAGGAGCTTAAAAACAATTCCACTTCAAGGTAAACATTAGCCAATGAAAATTGTTCGATGGATAGATTCCGATCCAGAAAACAGTAATTATTGTACCTTTGTCAAAAGTTACGATGCTGCCGATATTAAACACCAGGTTCACTTTCTACTCTCCTAAATATATCAAGGGAGGCGCGAGAGCGCTCTATCCCTTAATAGATTTCAAAAACGGCCTATGCTAGAAATCTCATTTCTTTGATCAATCATAACTCAAAAACCAATAAACCAAATTAGTTTTGCACAAAAATTTTTTGATAGGTTCTATAAGTGTGTAGAATTTTAGCATCATTAGTCAAGGCAACCCAGAGATCCAGAAAGGTCAGGCATGATTTTGTGTTATCCGTGTGTACGTACGTACGTATGTGCCACACTGTATCTCATCAACTATTTGATGGATTCAGCTGATTTTTGGCAAAGATAGATGTTCTATGGTCTAGTTGATGGCATTTTAATTTCAGTTTACCATATACCTTAGTTTTCCAGAAAATTCAAAAAACCCTTTAAAATGACCATTGTATTGAGGCATAGCCCTTACAAACAAATGCCAGTATACTGAAATCATATGCCCTTAATAGGGTTAAGATGAAACTTCATATACACTAAATTTACAAAAGCAAGGAAATTCCCAAATGTGTACACTTTTATTGTCATTAAGGGTATGCGAGCACAACAGGGCTATGTATTTTACTGGTAGGATTTTTTCTTTAGCCCACTTCACATACTTCATCCACTGATGCATAGAGATGTATACTGTAGTGATGTGATAATGAAATGGTTTAGTTGATATGTAGTCATACCCTTAATGACAATCAAAGTGTAACAATTTGGGAATTTCCTTGCTTTTGTACATTTAGTGTATATGCATTTTCATCTGAACCCTATTAAGGGCATATGATTTCAGTATACTGGCATTTATCATGCAATATATATATATATATATATATATATATATATATATATATACTTGAACATTATTATACATATATAGGTCTTTGAACGAAACATTTCTATGCTGATAATAGAAACAATTATTTTTTAGTGTAATAGTGTCAATCTGGTGTTCCCTACATTTGATGTGGTTTTAAATAACATTAACATATTTTCTTCTATAAATTTAGCCTAACATTATTAAGCTATTATGTATAACATTTATATTTGAAAAATAACATTTTAAATATATATATATATATATATATATATATATATATATATATATATATATATATATATGCGTGTGTGTGTGTGTGTGCGTGTGTGTGTGTGTGTGTGTGTGTAATAATCCAGGTAGGGTAAAAATCCACAGGGTAGAAATCCAAAGGGAATCAAACCGGGCTTATAAAAAGTGCTCAATAAGAATATATATATATATATATATATATATATATATATATATATATATATATATATGTAGAAAGATTCTACAACCATAAACTCTCCTTCAACAACCCAGACCATCCTGGGCAAACCGGACTTTCACTACACTACCACAAAATAAAAACCAAAAAAGAAACTCCCATAATAAAGTGGAAAATCTTGAAAAAACCCAGCACCTGCAAATCAATAAACTCTCCATGTAGATTATGCTTAAATGAAAAACTGGAAATTATCCGCTTTAAGGACAAAAACAAACTCTTAAATAGAAAACAAGAGACATCTATTAACTGTAAACATAGTAGACTCTACCTCCTTAGCAACCCACATACCCCACCTTAACCCCACACCAACCCTACTTAACTTCAACATAAAATTAACAGTTTTTTTGTTTTTGTTTGTTTTTTTACAAAAATGAATGATAACATTAAACCCCCACTATACACTACCCCAAGACACACTATAACCTCCTACCCACCCACCCAAGTTTACAACCCAATCCCACCCCAACAAGTCATGATGAATCTATAAATATATAACCACCCCTCTAAACTACCAATAATATCAAATCTCTACGTACTACCTATAATGCACAGCCTCAATAACCTCTCAGCCATACTACCAATTCTAACATAAACCCATAACTGGGACAGCTATTAACACTGATATCACTTAGACTAATCTCAATTACTTAACCCCTCGATCACTACCTTGAACACTTAATTATTAACTGGTACTTAGTCCTTGTCATTGGTAGTGGAATTAAAAAAGCCTACCATCACTTGTCGACTTATTTCGCCCAATAACTTCACAAGTAGCAAGATGGTAATGATGGTGATATTTATCAGTATTACTATTATTATTATTATTATTATTATTATTATTATTATTATTATTATTATTATTGTTATTATCATTAATATTCTTACAAACTTGTTATTTCTATTTCTATTTTTATTCTAATTTTATTTATCTTTATCTTTATTTTTATTTTTATTTTAATTTTAATTTTAATTTTTATTTTTATTTTTATTTTTATTAAAGCTTTTACATAAGGCTGTTATCACTGCGACTATCGTAGGTATGATTGGCAGACGTTACCATTGTCATAATCGGTTTTGTTAATGATAAGACTGGTAACACCAGAAAACTTCTCTTATAAAATGATTCCACTAGTATTGATCTCGGTATAATATAATCACAATTTAAAAAATAAATAAAAAATAAAAAAATATAATCACAACAAAACTCACTACAAATAATAAACAAAACATTAAAATAAAATAAATAAAATGCAAAAGTAGCAATTAATACCCTAAATTAAAATTATCAAACATTTTTATCCACATGATAATTACTTATTAGAATTAAAATAAAATAAAAATGACGGTTGTAATCATAATTTTATTCTCATTTTAAATTTAACTCACTCTGGCCGTCGCCCCATCTCCCTCCTCCCACCCCGGCCGAGATTGAGATCGTCACAGCACTGACACGTGCAAAACCTCCCACGTAATAATTTGAAACACGACTTGTTGGGGTCCTCCCCACTCCCCTCTCATGTCCCATGTCGCCGTTATAGACAAAGCCCCAACTCTATCCCCCTCCCCCTCCAATGTATTTTCAATTTTCAATCTCCCGTTAAAGTGAACTTAAAATTTTATGCCATTTGAATTCCTGTCGCCGGCCCGATGAGTTGGTAGCTATTCGCACCAATGAAACAAAACCTGTTTTGTCGCAACTAATGGAATAAAATAAAAATATATATATATATATATATATATATATATATATATATATATATATATATATATATATATATATATATGAAGAAGAATGGAAAGGAATTAGAGAAGCAAAAGCCAAATCATAATTCAATTCAATTGCTCAGAGCAAGGTATATTCCGCAAAAAAGGCAATTTATTCAAGTTAAATTTTCCTTAAGCCAGGCTTTTCAAAGAACAAAATCTTATCATCAGAGGAAGTCGCTGGGATAGATAAGTTGGCAAAGGCCAAGATTTAAAATTTGAAAAAATAAAATAAAAGTTGTAGGGGGAAGAAACACAGGGCAAAATTCTGCCCGAATGCAAGCAAATGTCCGATTGCTAAAAAGTCCAGTGTCGAAAAGTCCAGCGGAGAGAATGAGATGTAGATAGGTAGGTCGTTAAAAGGCTTGAAAGGTTGTGAGAGAGGAATCAAAGTTAAATTCCAAGAAGCCACAACTTCAGGTGCGGCGAAAATAGAAAATCCAAAGGGTAAAATGTCCAATAAGTGCAGGCAGGCAGGCTCAGAAGAGAGTGAGGTGGAAAATATTCGCCATTAACAATACTTCCTGGGCAGAGATGTCAGAGAAAATGCTTTAAAATGGGAAAAAATGTAGCGAAAATATTTTAAAGTTAGCCCGAAGCGAAAGCCAGCTTGAAAATGAGGAAAGGCATAAACTCCTGTGCGACCAGTAGGCAGGGAGGGAATGAGTGAGGGGTGTGTAGGGGGAGAGAAGAACGGGTGCGAAGAAGGAGAAGGGGTGTGGAGAGTGAATGCGGTTAAAACTAAGAGTGTGATTGTGGGGGGTGAGTCACATGAAAGTAGAAATTGGATGTTAGCGCGAATTTGGGTTCAACTAGAAAAGGGAAAGGATTGGGTAGGAGTAAGTCAACGAGTGCTGGGAGGGAGAGTTCAAATACCAGAATGCGTCTATGAATAGAGTTCGGGGTTTAGTTGTTTTATCAGGAAACCTTACTTATAAACAATGAGGCAAAATATATTGAAGGGTAGAATTAGAGAAATAGTAAGAATACAAATTAAAAATTGAAAGATTAAAAAAGTAAAAAAGTAAAATAAGAATAGAATTAAAATTAAAGATAAAAATAAAAATAAGAAAAATAAAAAATGAAAAAGAGATAATAAAATTAGTATTAGTTTTAAGCTCGCAAAGAAAATTATGGGTTGCCTGATAAGAAAATAATAATAGAATGAGGGAAAAAGTAGATAAAATTGGAACTCGAAAATGAGTATTAGAATGAGGGAAGAGTAAATTAGACCTCGAAAGGATATCCGGAATGGGAATCCCCAAGGTGGTTAAAGGTATGGGTTGAAATAAATAGCAGTTACGAGACGCTAGTGCTTTATGGAAGAGGGAGAATTAAACTTTGAAACAAAAAATTTTCCAAAAAAAGGTATATGGAGGTTGATTAAGAAAATTATTAATTAGGTTAATGATGGCAGAAAGAAGCAAGAGACATACGAAGTTAAAGTAGTGACAATAGATTAAACCAGAGTGAGAATGGAGATCGCAGTAAAAAGTAAATATTATTGGGGTTAAAAGATGTAGAGTGAGGGCGGGTTAGGGGTTGAACATGGTCTGAGAGAAGTGAGCGAAGGGCGAGGTAAACTAGGGGGGAATAATAGAGGCTATTAAAAGAGTGAGAAGAATTATTTAAAAGTAAAAGCAGGAGGGGAAAAAATTAGAGTGCACAGAGAGAACAGTAAGGAGATCGATATCGGAGTGTGCAAAGGGGATTAAGAGTAGATAAGGCGAATCAACAAGTGAAAAAAGGGCTAGGGTATAATAAGAAAATGGTGGGTTAGTTATCAGGTTGAGAGAGAAGGATAGAAGTTTGGAAGTGTTGATGAGAAGCGGAAGAATGTATTAAAAGAAGTTAAAGGGGAAAGAAATGGAAGTCATATAAAAATTATACGGTTAAGGAGGTTAAGTAAAATGATTTAGGGGTTAGTGGGAGAAAGGTATTAAAGTTGAGGGAATTGTGAAGCTAACGGAGTTTATGTGAAATTTTTTAAGTTAAGAGGAGGCTAAAGGGATGAGGGGGATATATGCAGAGATAATAGAGCAACAGGAATTAGAACAATCTGAAAGGAGATTCGAGATGTAGGGAGGGAAGATCCGAGATGATGGGAGGGTATTTAATCAAATGGGGGAGGGGTGTCTGGGGGATTACTATGGTTGCTATACTTGAATTTACGTTTATGCCTGCAACTGGAGATAAGTTCATTCTTAGAGTTAATAATGTTTTTAGATTTATTAGCAGTAGCTATCATAAAGGTTTCCAAAGTACAAAGTTGGCAATGGGATGCTCCCGGGGTATATGATTTAGACTTTTTAAGTATTGACCAGTGAAGTGAATAGGGAGTATTTTTAAGATTGAGGTTTCTAATTAAATTGGAAAGTGAAGTGCCTGTGCTATTATCGTTGCTATTTTTAAAGGAATAGATATGGTTAGAGATCCGGGTCTTAATGGGGAAAGAGGACGCCCCAATATATGTGTGTATCCTGAAGGGTGGTGCTATAGTTGCATTGAGATTGCTAGTGGTATTAGATGAGATTTGGGTTTGGATATTCGAGTTATGCGAGGGAGGTTGTTTGAAGGAATAGGGCGGAGCGGATATGGGGGAAATGTGAGTTAGCCCATGGGTACTATCTATTATTGGGGGTGCTTGGTTAGAGGCATGGCTGCATAAGTGGGAGTCTTGAGGAGAAGCGGATTGGGGTTGAGGGGAGATGCAAAATTCGGGTGGAGTATGGGAAATATGATTGCTCACAACATTGGTGGAGCGGGGGAATTGTTTCACAGTACAAGCGTATATTACGTCCTTCTGTACACAATTGTTGTTTAGAGGACAATCTCTGGGTTTACGGCAGTTACAAGTGGTGAGGGATACGGTAGGTAGTTGTTGTTGGATATGTTTGATTTTCCTATTGTTAGAGGTTATGATAGTTTGTTCAACATTGGGCATAGTAGAGTAAGATATTTTAATAGAATTTTTGTTAAGAATAGTGCTATATCTGTGGGGGTGCTTAAAAGATCTGTCTAAAATTTGGAAAAATTCCATAGGTATATTGGTTTTAACATTACTGCTGAAAGGCGGATTGAATCAAATGTTATTCTTTCTTCTAAGTTTTCTTCTTTGTCTGTGCGCCTGTGGGTCTGCCCGATTATCAATATTGTTAGTTCCTATGGGCTTATTAGCGTGTGTTTTGAATGTCTTAGGTGCAGATGTGTTAAACTTTTTACTTCTGTGTGTGGTCATGTTGTGCGTAATAATGTCTGAGGGTTTGTTAACTTGAGTAAAGGGGTTGCAGTTATATTTAATTTTGTGATTGTAGCCTGAGTTTAGCAAAGCATTATTGTAGAAGCTAGAATTTTGATCGAAGATAGATTTATTCGCAGATAGCTTAGAGATTCTGTTAGATACTGAGGGGACTATTGAGTTTATGATAGATTTAGGGTGGTTAGATAGGCTATGTACGTAGAAAAGGGTTAAGTTAGGTTTATGGTATGGGCTGAAGGTTCCCGAGTTAAGATCTAATGCGAGGTCAAGAAAGTTGGATATTCTTTTATCAGGTTCCACAGTAATGGTCAAACCAAAGTTTTTGAAGAAGTTATGTAAGTTTTTGATAGTGTTATTATATTGTCTCGATCTCTCCCCAGATACAAACAAAGCATCGTCCCTATACAACCCACCCTGTAAATGTCCAAAATTAAACCCCAATTCTCTCATCAGGTACACACCCACCAAGTCAGTGACCTGGGCAGAGTATGACGCCCCCATAGTAATATCAAAGTTATTGGGGGTGTTCTTCCTGGTCCAAAGCTTATTATCAAATTCTAGTAGGGATCTTCTGGCTAATATTATTAGTTTAATCTCTATGTCTGTAATATCAGAATTATTTTAGCGAAGATTAATGCTTTGTTAAGTAAGATAGGGGAAATGGACTGGTAGTAATTATTAATATCGAATGTTATTAAATTCAAGTAAGGTTTAGACTTATGAATGAGGTTAAGGAACCAGGTAGTAACCTCATCTGAGGATTGCCAAAGAGTGTAACGAATTTTTTCTTTTAAGGTGTGGATAATTCTATCCAAGATCTTCTTACTTATGATGCCTAGGTCGGATTTAGAAGGGCAGATTAGTCTGATGGTAGGGTTTTCCTGGAAATTATTTTTATGGTCCTTCAAGGTGAATCTAGGTATTGCAGGGGTTAACATTTCTGCGTAGTTAAGGACATTCAAAGATGTTAGTATGGATTTTGCCTCACTGTTTATACTAGCCAAGGTATCGTAGGATGTGCTTTTGTAAGATTTATTTAATTCTTTGTAGATTAAGGATTTGTATTGACTATATTTTAGTTTGTAAAAATTCTTAGTTTTATTCGCTGGGACAATTATATCTGGGTGTTTCCTAATATTGTTAGTGAATTTGTTGATTTTTCTGATGATGGGATTGAGGTGTTTATTGTGCCTTTTGAATTTAATGCGACTAATGAGGTCAAATAGGTCATTTTCGAAATTATTGAGGTGTTCATTTTGTTTGGGGAAGGAGGAGGTTTTGAGACCGTACCTGGAAGCAGCTGATTTTTCTAATTTCTTCAGTTCCCTTGAAGAGTTCATAGGTAGAGTAGATCCGAAATGGGTAGGAGGTGAGGAATTGCTGGTGTCAGTTTGGTGGGAGGAGGATTTGTGGTTCATATCATGGTGAAATGCTTTCCATCTAACGTTAGTGATGAACTTCGTCACAGATTGGATAAGCTTGCAAATATAGGTTTCATTTGAGGGAATGGGTATATTTTTTGCCGAAAGCGGGAGGAATTCCTTGTTGAACATATCACAAATAGGAGAGAAAAGCTCAACTAGGTAGGAGCTTAAAATAAAGTGGTGTACTAAAAGCGAACTTTTAGGAAAAGTAAAACCTATTGTGAAGAGTATACAGCTCAATATCCAGGATAGAGCAGGTAGAATGAAGAAGAATGGAAAGGAATTAGAGAAGCAAAAGCCAAATCATAATTCTTTATAAGACTTTTTAGCAATCGGACATTTGCTTGCATTCGAGCAGAATTTTGCCCTGTGTTTCTTCCCCCTACAACTTTTATTTTATTTTTTCAAATTTTAAATCTTGGCCTTTGCCAACTTATCTATCTCAGCGACTTCCTCTGATGATAAGATTTTGATCTTTGAAAAGCCTGGCTTAAGGAAAATTAAACTTGAATAAATTGCCTTTTTTGCGGAATATACCTTGCTCTGAGCAATTGAATTGAATTATGATTTGGCTTTCGCTTCTCTAATTCCTTTCCATTCTTCTTCATTCTACCTGCTCTATCCTGGATATTGAGCTGTATACTCTTCACAATAGGTTTTACTTTTCCTAAAAGTTCGCTTTTAGTACACCACTTTATATATATATATATATATATATATATATATATATATATATATATATATATATATATACATATATGTGTGTGTGTGTGTGTGTGTATTACTATTACATATATATACATAAAAAAATATGAAACGCGGGACCCTCTGTGTAGCTTAATTGCCAACATATATTTTTATAGCTTACTATATATATATATATATATATATATATATATATATATATATAGTGGGTCAAGTAATATTAAAATAAAAGCTCAAAAAGTGTTCGATTGAAGAAGCGTGTGATCTAATAAAAATAATTTATTTGAAAGCTATGTTACATATTTCAGAATCGTACCGCGGTTTCATCCAGATTTGCTGCCTTTTCAAAAATTTAAATAGTGAGTCTATCTGGATGAAACCTCGGTACGATTCTGAAATATGTAACATATATTTTTCAAATACATTATTTGTATACATATAAATGATTTTCACGTCCGCAAGGAATATTATACTGTGAGGAGACATGTTCTTTTTACGTAAAACAGGATTATGTGTTAGCTTGCGGACCCGAAATCGCAGGTTCTGATTCAATGGTTCGTTTTTAATCAAATTCGACACAAGAAATAATTCGATTTTCGAAAATGTCTTTTAAGCGTAAAATTAGACTCTCATATGCATGGCATTAATTGAATCGCTTTTGTATATTTGATACATTTATTAATAGAAGTAACAAAACGACTGAGAATGAATTCGGAACGAATGCAAAGCCGCTATTTGCTGTGCATGGAGGATTGTTGCTACATCTGGTCGGGTGCGCTAACTACTTACCTCTTCTTCTTCGACAGAGTGAAAAAAATCTAACCCAATAAGTTTCGCACTGTCTCACAAGCACCATCCCCTATCGCATCGCCTCAATGTTGCATCCCTGTGCTTGTTTTACAAGTACTTCCACCGAATGTGCTTCAATGATTCTACTGCACTTTTTCCCTCTCCAACCATATTACTTCCGGCCCACCAGGCTGGCATAGCCTCTTTCTCGGACCGCTTGCCATTGGATATTCCTTTTTGCTTACTTTTTCACCGAACATGCAGAATCTTAAATGTAATGTGAACTAACATTTTGCTGTCTGTTTTTGTACATAAGTTGCCCCCTATAAATCTAAATCCAATCACACTAGATCCTCACGTTTCACTCACAACTTGGCTTGTTTTAGGGGAAGTTGAAAGGAGAAGACAATAAATGAATAATAAAAAAGGTTTTATATCAAACACATTTCTTAAGACCCTCATGATTATATCCACCACATTCATGAATTAACACAACAATTCTACCAGAGCTACTTCCCTATAAAACTCAGTCGTAAACAAAACAGCATACATTGACATACGACTCCAAAGATATAAGATAAAAACGCAGAAGACCGCATTCTAATGGTTTTTACTCATGACTAACATACACATAAAATTACACGTTCTCTAACTAGAGATTTTACAACTCTTTGATTACGCTCCACAAATATTTCGATTTTGAAGAAACTACACATATCTATTATTGTATTAGTATTGCACACAAGAAGTACAGTAAGCTTACACTTAAGTTGATAGATGATAACCAGTTTGTACGTCAAAAGTGTAAGGCAATGGAGATGGATGAACATTCAGATGTGGTAGAATGATATTTGGATTGCTAGGCTATTCATTTTTGCAGATATTTTGTTACCTTGTGATACTATTGGAGCACAAGCAAAAACAAGTGCTAGTGTGATTGCTAGGATTAAGAGTAGAAGGAGTGTTGTATACTCGAATTTGTGATGTTACTTTCTGCTTACCTTAGTGGTGGACACCCAGATTTCGTCTAGTTGTTCTGTGTGTTTCGGGTTCTGAACGACAACACTGGGCACTGGCCTAGTTTTAAGAAGTTTTATTCCAGGTAAGACAGAGAACACATATTTGGTTCGTTTGCACGGCAGAGAGAAACGCAGAGAGAGAGAGAGAGAGAGAGAGAGAGAGGGATTATTACTTGAGAAATGTACTCATACTATCTTCGCTACTGGTGCTCATTGTCTCTTCTCCACTTGGGGTTAGCGGGCGATAGTTTTCACACAACCGTCTTCGTCAAGCGTCAGGAACAAGAGAGGTTGAAATCAACGCGGGAAGAAGTGACATCACTTACCTTCTTTTTCTTACTGCCATCCTCTCTAATGGGGCGCCTGTATCTTTAACCACCACCGTACCACTACCACCACCACCACCACCACCACCACCACCACCACCACCACCACCACCACCACCACCACCACCACCACCACCACCACTGTCTTACAGGAGTTAGTTAATCGATATTTTGCCATTACTACCCATCAGAGTTTACGACTGTCGATAAAGGAAAGTGTCTATTTGACATGTGTACGCAGGGAGATGATACATGGGATAGAAACCTGTTCAGTGAGGGTTAAAAACATACGTTGCATGAATAGAAATGATACACAACGATACTATAGATATGTAATGTAAGCCTTAAAAGCAAGCTTATATATGTTTACTTCAGAGGAATATATAATCTTGATACTATAAGGAGACGTATGAAGAACAAAAGACTTCAATTGTATGATCACGTTCAAAGAATGAAAGAGAGTTTTTGGATTGGTAGATGTCAAACAATTATGGTAGCATGGTTTACTTCACAATGGGAATGTCACGGAAAATATGAGAGGGAGTGATAAGGAACGAATTGAGAGAAAGAGGGATGAAAAGAGTTCTGCCCAGAGATAGGTTAGTTTGAAAGTAAATTTCTACAAACTGTCCAAAACATAGTAACGTGTAAAACCGTCGACGATGATGATGACGATGATGATGATGATGTTGCTGCTGCTGCTGCTGCTGCTGCTGCTGATGATGATGATGATGATGATGATGATGATGATGACGACGATGACGATCACGATCACGATCACGATCACGATGCCGACGACGACCACGATCAAGGTGATGATGATGATGATGATGATGATGATATTGATGATAATGATAATGATGATGATTATGTGTTAAGCTCATCAGAATCAATATCGATGACTCTGTGTTTAATCACTTAAATTATCTACATAACGTGTTTGACTAAGATTTGATTTCGTTTGGACTGTGTGGATAATTTTATGACAACTAAAGACGTAGAACATTAATAATATAGTGTTTTTTCAATTCAAACTCACAATCATTCCAGGCCGATTATAAAACTAATAAAATAATACATAACTATATATGTTGTATATTCATTGGCATTTAATCTAGTTTGAAGTAATTGTTATATTACGTGTGTAATATAACGATAGTCAATAGAAACAGCTCAAGGGCAACCTTAGGAAGTGATTGTCTGACAAAGGCAGAAGGTCAGATGTCACAAAACATGTGTGTGCAAAATAGAATGTGAAAAACTTTGAATTATGTGAGCAGTGACCTAATCGGAAAAGGTAGATTAGTATTTCTTAAAAAGATGGATTGACTGTGAGCAGGTCGAAGTAGACGTCAAAAAATGCGGTCTTAAATTGGATAGTTTAAACAAACTTAATTATTCTCCCTGTCTCCATCAGTGTGCTGGGGTATAAAAAAGAACGCGAATAAAATAAGCTGTTTATTTTAAATGCATCTCTGAGGCTGTCCATTTTATTCCAATATACAATGTTGGGGTTGTTTAGTTCAGCATAAAAGAGGCCCTTATTTAATTTAGTATTCTATTGCAAACATTTTCCATACTATATAGCCTTTTATTATTTCTACAAAGTGCTGCATATTCAACCTTTTGTCATGCAGGCATATGTGCTGTCATTATTACGAAAAGATTAAAGGTCACAATGATTATTCATACTTTGGCCATACTTTTTGTAGTCGCTATTGTTGTGATCCTCCAAAACTGAGGAGATGCATTTCTGTAATTAAAGCTTTTAGCTAAAAAGTTCGTTATTTTTCCAGCATACTGAAAATTGTTTTATATTTCTTTTATTCAAATTGTGTATGTAGTTAGTCTTCGATCAAATTTGGACTAGTCTACCAAACAAATGCAATACTTATTGCACCAACTGTTGGATAATGCTTATCGTCGCGGGTGCATACACATTATACCCGCGTGCATCTTCTGTTTTAACCCAGGTTTCGTAGCTGTTTGCTCCTGTTCCTCGCTAGTTGAGTGACAACCACGTAGACGCTGGTTTGGTTTCAAAGAGTTTCATTTTTAGCAGAACATGTGTACGAAAGATAGAAAAGAAGGAGAGAGAGAGAAGAAATGAATTGTATGGAGAGATACCATTTACGATTACAGACTGGCTGTGTCTACCGTCCCCGCCCTCCTTACATCATTAGCAGAGACCGCGGCGTTTTTTTTTGTCCGTTCAGGTCGGTGACAGCAGATTAAGCGACATAACTTCTTTCCAACAAAAGTGATGTGATTTCTAGACTTCTGCTTTTAGGATTCATCCCCTTTTAAACACCGCCCGAGCACCCCTAGCTCTCAAACACAAGTAGTATAATATATCATAATATATTATACAACCTTATAATATTATTATGTGTATATACATGAAATAAAAATAAATTATATATATGAAGAGTTTGAGTGCAAAATGCGAAAAATTTTATTTGTATAATCTGAGACTTTAAACAATAAAACGATCAATATATTAAATATAAACTTCGACTAAAAGCAAGCATGAATTATGACAGTATCATATTATGCAACACATAATTGTTGATGCGGTCATCTGTCGAAATGCAACACTTTTTTTGTAGTGATAGCGTCGTAATAATGACAATGGCGTTTATCGCGTTTTGCATTCGAACTCTTCATATATACTATGTGTATTTATACAGCATTCTTTCATTTATGCAAACATTGTAAAACATAACAGAATTCCTCGATTTAATTATTCTATCTTTATTTTAAACATTTGTCTAATGATTTTTTGTGTCGAAATTAATAAAATACAATATATGTTTTTTTCTGTATCACGCACATTTTTATTTATTTTTCGTCGAATAATCTTCAGGTGACAAAAACAAATGGAGAGAATGAGAGAATTTCGAAAAGCAGCCGACAACACGCACGTAAAGTCGGTTAAATAGAAAAAAAAACAAATCAGTGCAGATCAGTAATGCGATTTTGTTCTGTGATGCCATCCAGCGTTGCTGAATTTAAATCATCAACGACTTACTGGAACAATGCGAAAAACGTTCTATGCGCGTTTTTCCGCCGTCTTTTAAAAAATATCTTCTTTCTCAAGCTTTTTTGTTTATTTGCTTTTGACGCGTGAAGATGATTCGACGAAGAATCGAACACGTTCGTGATACGTGTCAAACCTATGGAACATTTTTTTAAATTTTAATTAAAAAAGACCGTTAGAAAAATAAAAAAATAAAAACGGTATAATTAAAAAACAATGCTTGCAGAAATTAGAAAATCCTGCCTAAAACACACACATATATATATATATATATATATATATATATATATATATATATATATTTGTATTTCTATTTACATTTATATATGTATATATTACATTTTCACAAATATATATATGTATATATTTACTAATTATAATGTATTCTTATATATATACATAGTAAGCAATGAAAATATATATGGCAATCAAGCTACCCAGAGGCTCCCGTGTTTCATCCCCGGGGGGAATCGTCAGGCTAAAATTGATCTGAGGTAAATTTTATGAGGACATTATTATTTATTTACGTCTCAAGAATTAAACATAAAAACAGTTTGTGTACGATCTTTTCCGAGACGATATATTTTTTTAATTGATATCTAGTCTTTGAATCAGCGCAGATTATAGACACCAACGTAGAAGCTAACATTTAGCATCCAGACCAGATAGTTGTCTATTCCCAGTTAAACAGCAAATTAGATTGGGTGAAAGGGAGTAGGGGTATGGAAAATACTAACCATTTTTGACAGTGTACAAATCATTTAAAACAGATATACAAAGGGACATTAAAGGAGAAAGAACTTTGTTAGAGTAAAGGTATAGAAAACCACACATCAATAGAAACATTTAAAATAAATTTTTTATCTTCCTCCCACAGCAGTAAGATGTGACACATGGTCGAGAAACTAAGATTTGAAAAGCCAGCGCCAAGAGAATACAGCGCGCTCTTGCTTACAAAAAATGCCTAGGCAGCCCCGTTGGCATTCCCCGGTAGGGTCGCCTCAGGCGATTAGCAATAAACTAACCCCTTCTCAAAGGGTGAGAAGGTAAAGCCTGGGAGGGTGGACCTCCTAGAACTGCACAGGACAAACCTACAGACCGGCGGAATCAAGGCCCGAAGGCCAAGACGGTACCGGTCTATAGGGTGTAGTATCCATCGGAACAGATACTACACTTTGATCTTGGCTAAATACAATTAGAAAGAAGATTATCGCCCTACGGAGTATGATGTAAATATATGAGCACATACAGTGAAGAAGGAAGTTAATAGATCAACTCGTTATTAATCAAAATATGGAGAGATACTTTGAACCCTTAAATGCTGTTTGTTTATATATGACAAATTCTAATAAAATGCCTGTTTAATATTATATTTAGCGAAAATTTATCAAACTGCAATTGTTTCACATCTGCAACTAGCCTGTTGACAAGTGTTAGTAGGTATTAGTATGATGTTATATCAGCACAGCTGTTCAATACGTAATCGGTATCTTCGATTATAATTTTCTTTTCTAACCAATATATAAAATAAAGAATTTAAGGGTTAATATAGCGCTTGCAAGTAACATCGTCAAAACTAATGAAAATGACAAAATTAAAGAATGAGAAAATTAATAAAATTAAATTAAAATTTTTTTTTTTAAATTTACAGATTTAAAAAATTAAAAATCAAAATGAAATTTAAAAAATTAAACAACAGTAAAATAAGTCGCATTTCTACAAATACACTAAGTAGAAACAAGTTTAATTAAAATTATCAAGTAATAAAGTTTAACAATAATTGTTATAATAGTAGTAATTATAAAAAAAAACAATAACGAATATAATGGTTATAATATTAATACTAATTATTTAATGGAGGTCGCTCCAGACAAGGCATGAAGCCACTAGAGGTAAACAAACTAAAAAAATATACTACTCCATGGTCACAAACTAGCCAGCGACAAGTGTTAGATGAATAGATTCCGTCCCAGAAAACAGCAATTATTTTCCCTTTGTCAGAAACATCGCTTCTGGAATGTGAGAACTAAAGGACAAAAGAAAAAAAAGCGAGAGTAAAGATGCTGCAAAAAGTAAACCTTTCTACTCTGCTTGAATAATAATATATATCTGTTACTGTCAAGATATCTACCTCAGTACAAATGTGTGTCTATATATCTCTGTATGTATGTGTATTACACATTGGGAAAACGGCATTGCTAAAACCGGTATGTATATAATCATTTCGCGCAGTAAGTAATAAATAAGGAAATAAAAAGGGTGTTCCGTTTTCCCGTGTATGAATGGAGCCAATTGGAGATTCAATAAAAAGTGATGATCGAAATTTATTGCCAATAAAATTGTAGCCTGGGTGCTGTGTGGGCTTATTTAACCTCCTCGGGTTAGGGTTAGTGTTAGGCATGACGTTATTCTTATAAAAAAAGAGTGAAAATTAGTTGTTTCACGTCCAGTTTGACGAATGACATAAGAGAGGAACCCGAAACTTACTTCTTTTTATCACCGGAATATTATTAAAGATTAGATGACAATAAATTATTGATGACGTGTTTATTGAATTTTCGGATGTTGCGTCAGATGATTAGATTGTCACGCTAAATTTTAAAAGAAGGTTCTGTCTCGGTAGCTCCTTTAAGGGGCCCGTAGATGGAGACATATTTTTTAGATGCGTCTAAGTCTCTCTTTAGGAGGTTCGGTTCGTCTGTCCCGGTATCAGTTCGGCGGTTTCTTACGCTTGTTTGAAATAACACTGAGTATAAAAAATTAAATCACACAGGGCCGATATAGAGTCAAACAAACGCACAAAATGTTACGACCCGGGTTTCATCAACAGAGCTCTTCGGGTAAACTTTTCACCGTGAAGCACGGGTAGCAAACTACTGCTTGCTTATTTGAATTCACACTAACACAAACACCCATACATATGTATATATATATTTATTGTTTCATCCAAACCCGGATTTCATATATATATATATATATATATATATATATATATATATATATATATATATATATATATATATATATATATATAGTAATCTAGGTAATAGGATCTGCGAGAAGGATCGGATTTAAATTCTGCCTGATGAGATATCAGTTAGTTTCTAACAGCTGCAGATCGATAACATTGTCATGCTAGTGTCGGAGATTTTTACATCTCTGAATGAATAAAAATAATCATATATATATATATATATATATATATATATATATATATATGAAATCCGGTTTTGGATGAAACAATAAAAATTGATATGTTATCTTTATCTTAGATACTATCGTGATAACTATATGCTCGATATAATGGGCAGAGAATTAAAATATGAATAAAAATTAAACAATGATCAAAATAAAAATTGTATAAATTGCAATAATTATTAATTCAATAGATATTCAAGCAAGATATATAAAAAAAAATCCTTAATCTACGGATTCTTAAAGATATGGTCTTTTCATCAGAGGAGAAAAATCATTAAAATTACTGGTAGCGTGAATTTCAAAATATAAAATAGAAAATAGAAAGCAAAAGATTGATTATCCAGGGTATCAAGTAGAGATAAGTTTAACAAACTGCGAATAAATAATTATTTTGACATTTCGTCTTTCGTCAATAATTTACGCTAATATATCCGTCTACCATAGCAACCTTCTACCTAACTGAAGTGCAAACAGATTCATTCGATAGAGTACGAAATCATTTTCATTAGAAACGTAGCTCTCGTGTTGTTTAAAAAAAATATCTTTATGAATACCAGTAGTTTTATTGCCCATTGTCCGTTGACCTACGCCATAACACATATTCTAAACCGGAATTGCATTTCAAATATTACTATACAAATTGCGGCTTTTTATTTTTCATTGTTTTAGAACATCATGCCGGTGAAGTACAGACCGAAATATAGTTCAGATAAAGAAATTATTTTATTATAAAATAATCGAACTATATAGTTCGGTTATTTTTCAATAATCGAAATTTATTAAAACTTTCTTGGCTAGCTTTTTGATCCGTCTGTATACGTTGTTAAACACGAATAATCTCCATCGTTCAACTGGCGCCTTTGAATGTTTATTGTTTCAATGGTTGAATCAAAAACCACTACATCTTAGTGAGGGCGAGCAGATTCAAGTTATAAAGGTCAATGATTTCAAACGCCAGATTTTAGACAGAAGCGCCGTATATTCTAAAAACATTTTACTCTTATGTAAAGAGATTGGAACTAAACGATTTGTTCAGAAAAAAATGTAAAAATAGAAGAATAGAAAATAATAAGAATACACGCATATAGAATGGGTTTTTGTATCCAAGAAAACAGAGACCATGTGTTTTGTAGTAAGACAAGCGTTTAATTAAGCATTGGCATAAAAAGACTGTTTACCTTCATGGTACTTATGCAGGTTAGAACCCAAGCTAAAATTGACCTGGCGTCGGTAGTTTCCGGATATTTACGTAGACGACCGGAAAATGCCGAATGAAAAGTCAGTTACCTGCGTCCTAAAAATCAAACACAAGGCTTGATTTACAACGGAGCTGGATTTTTTTATCCGTTACATTTTTTTGAAATAAAAATATCACTGTACAAGTGTAAAAACAGGGTAAGGGTTAGGGTTAGAGCTAGGGCTAGGGTTACGGTTTAGGGTTCAGGGTTTAGGGTTAGGATTCGAGGTTTAGGTTAGGGTTATGGTAAGGGTTAGGGTAAGGGTTAGGGGTTAAGGCGGTGTTTTCCAGGTTTGGGCGCAAGCTAAAATCAACTTCGCTTCGGTTACGGTTAGTGTTAGTTTGTTCCTAATATGGATAAGTACTGCGTTAAGGTTAGCGTTATAACATGTTTTTCTACATGAAAAAGTTTGTTTTTTCACTATTTTTGGGGACTATCACTTGTTTTCACTGAGAAAATTGAATCACTCCTTCGGGCGTACGTAATAACTTCTGCTAACTCGTTAACATTCAGTAGCGCTTTGATAAATCGACTTTTTTGGTTGTCTTCGTAAAGCCCCGGGGGACTACCGACGTCAAGTCGATTTAAGCTTAAGTCCTATTCTACATAAGTAGCCTTTTAATATATGCCTTATAATCAGCTCACACATATAGCTGTAAATATTCTGCGATGCATTCCACAGTAGCGTTTATTCTGTAGTTTGTAAAATGATAAATTAGTTTTTAACGAGGTTTATTTGAAAACCTGCAGCCCAACCTTAATCATAAGCTAACTCTGCTTCCAAGTCTAGCCCGAGATATACACTTCTATCCGACGCGGGAAGATGTGGCACAAGGTCGGACGGTGGGGGAACAAGGCAGCCTACAAGGTGTTGCATTTTGGCCCTTTAAAAATTGCGGTAGCAGCGTCGTCGTTATTCCCTAATAAGGGCATCTCAGGCATGCAGCTCTAAACTAACTTCTTTCCAAAGTGAGAAGGTAATGCCTGGGTGCGTTGTCCTTCTAGTATTGAACAGAACAAACATAACAGCCCGACAGATTAAATATCACTGCTGTTACAATAGCCGCGGGTTTTCTCTACAGAACTGCTTATCGAGAACGGAGAATGAAGCCACTTGATCTAAGGAGCTAAAAAACTACTTCATGGTCAAAAATATCCAATAATAAGTGCTAGATTGATAGATTCCGACCAAGAAAACATCAATTATTCCCCCTTTGTCAGAAACATCGCACATCGAATGGAAGGACTAAAAGAAAAAAAAATAAGAGAAGCGAGAGTCACGAGGGCGCGGAAAGTAAACCCAAGGTCCACTGTATACTCTCCTTCATCAATTTAAATTTGGAGCCCTAGACTCGTACCTTAAATCAGAACTCAACCCAACGCATATCTAGACGAATGTATATCAAAGGCGTGTGAACGCACTCGGCGTGACTGATGGCGCTGGTTGTAGTAAAAAGGGTTTTATTAGTAAATCATTAGTATGATTGAGCATCCACGTAAAAACTATAGGTTTTCTTATATTTCTACATCTACATTAACTTATGTCTACCATTTCACGATCAGTTCAACAGTGATCTTTATTCTTCATTTTGCACGTGATATAATTGGTGTTTTATCGATATAAACGTGGACATTTTGGCCCTAACACTAACCCTAATCCGATGTCTGTGACTTCTGCCAATGTTATATATTAAATCTTTCATGGTTCGCTTATTATTCAGTCTGTTTCCGTTTTTAAGAAACTGATTTCCTCAACTATTCGACTGGCGCCTTTCAATGTTTATTGTTTGAATGGTTGAATCAAAATGCACTCTGTCTTTGTGACGGCGAGTAGATTGAAGTTATAAAGTTCATGTTTGTTAACGCCATATTCGAGACAAAGACGCCATGGATTCTGATTACCTTTTTACTCTTACGTAAGACGAGTTGTCCGCTAAACTATAAAATGAGAATAATCAGATACGGCATTTTTAGAAAGAAATAACGAATCTTATATATATATATATATATATATATATATATATATATATATATATATGTATATATATATGTATATATATATATTAATATTTATATATATATATATGTATATATACATATAATATTTAATAAATACATATTTTACATTTTAATGAATAAATATTTTCAATAAATATTTTTAATTTACATATATATATATATATATTATAGTTTTGTGAGGAGTACACAATCTTATTATCGCAAGTAGAAAGAGCAGACATGATGCATTTTTCATGATCCAAAGTAAAATAAAATAAACCCAGTTGAACGGTTTCGCCCTCACTCAACATGAGCTATATCGAATGAGTTTTTAAAAAAAAGGGAGATGAGAGAAAAAACTGTATATATTTAAAATAGAAACCCTGTTCTGTTATATGTTCAATAGGTCGTGTCTGAGAAACTGTTCACGTCTAATCATAATAGACACTTCCTCTGTTTACAGATGCTTTAAACAAACGTAGATCTTCTCCAAAATTTTCAGATGAGATAGCGAGTGAGCATGACTCAAGATAGTGAATTAGTCAAGTCTGTACACGGCCGGTATTTAAGCAAATGCTCCGTAATATAAGACCCGTATGTATTATTAAGAACGTATGTTGAAGGCAAAGTGCCATTCCTGATTTTACTAGGCATGTGTGGTGGAAATGTATTTTTCCAATCAAAAGGAAAAGTACTAATTGTTTCCGGAATAAAACCAAATACAGTGAATAAATGTCTAATTTACATTCGTTTACCTTGGTTAGGTACAGTAAGTGAGATATTTGCCAAGCAAATCAGCTCAACCATTTTATATAGCTTCTTTGGATATACGTGTTGTGTTGTCTACACACGTTTATTGGCGTTTTCTCTAAAGAAGGGTTTTAACCCCTCCCCACCATGAGAATAATGTGATTTATCATTTTAAATGTGGTTGCAGTGTCGACTACGTGGGTAAAACGACGTTGAAGTTAAATAATAGAGTCTAAACCACATATAGAGTAAAATAATTTTAAAACTAAATTCAACTACATATAGCCCACATTTGGACCATTTACGGCTAGCAGGGTTTCCCCAAAATGCTTATGATCGGTAAATTAGTTTTGTACTGAATCCTGTACGTACAAATATACAAACATTAAAACCTAGCTTCTGAATAGAGTTAGAGATATGTTCCGGTGTGCGAACACGTAATAATTAAACACTTACCTATTTTTAAACAAGTCTATTTCGTGTTCAATTTTGTCTTCCATTATTTAGTTTTAAGCGAATTTTAAAGAAAGTGCGTTTGCTAATTTCGTTCGTTTTTAAGTGACGTTAATCGAACAACGAAAATAACCCGTTTCTAATTGACTTTATGTCCCGAACAAAACGAGGAATCGCTAATGAAATTTCCGAAGCAACAGCATGTCGCCATGTGTCTAATTATATGACTCGCTTTCATAGGTAGCAATGCTATTTAACGATTTGTGGAATTCATTACACCATTAACTAGCTGGGACACTCGCCGTTGCCCGGGACGTGGATTTGATTTATCTTTAACATTTTACAAAAAGTTCACAGTGTAGTCAATTTCCTTTATAAAATAAGATGTGGCACAGTGTCGAGATTGGGTGACGTGGGATGGGGGTCAGTTGTCCTCCTCGATGTCCATTATCTAAACTAGTTTCAGTCACCAAAATAGCACATTCACTCTAAGTAATATATACTTAACATTATTCCCAATTGTTTTACCATTTTCATTTAGAAAAGAGATATGTACAAATATATCGGTTGGGGGGTAGGTACTTAACAACGACAGAAATTGATGGAAAATAAAATGCTAAGCGTGGTGGTTACTAGGACCCTCCCAAATCTATCTAGGTATGAGCTACTCACTGTTTTCCGGATTGTTTTGAGAGCCAAATACAAGCAAGATAGTTTCTAAGGAGGGGAGACAAAACAAAAGGAGAAAATAGAAGAGTCTTAAAAGTAGGGGACTTTCTTAGATTACGACCCACACTAAAATCGACTTGTCGTCTGTACTTTCCGGATGTTTACGTAAACAGCTCGAAAAATACCGAAGCGGTTTGACAATCAAATTCCAAGAAAATAAGCAGTCAACATTTCAGTTGATTAAAATACGATTGCAACTGAAGAAGTGATAAACTTTGGTCAGGAAGAAAATTTAAAGCAAAAGAAAAAAAATTGTCCAGGCCAAACAAAAAAAACAAAAAATACTTTAATACCTTACATGAACCCCTAAACGTAAACCTAAACCCAAACGAACCGAAAATAAGTTTCATTAAAATATCCAAAGAAACCTTAACCCAAACGAACCGAAAATAAGTTTCATTAAAATATCCAAAGAAACCTTAACCCAAACGAACCGAAGATAAGTTTCATTAAAATATCCAAAGAAACCGTAACCCAAACGAACCGAAGATAAGTTTCATTAAAATATCCAAAGAAACCTTAACCCAAACGAACCGAAGATAAGTTTCATTAAAATATCCAAAGAAACCTTAACCCAAACGAACCGAAAATAAGTTTCATTAAAATATCCAAAGAAACCTTAACCCTAACGACGCCATTTTTCCTGATTACAAACCAAAAATAGTCTCAGTAACAAAAACACTTAAACAATATAATTTATCACCTGTTTATTTTCATTTCTTTGTTATAAAAATAAATATTTCTTTCATACAATTTGACTAAATGTATAATTTGATTGTTTTTTTGCTTTAAATGTTGGTTAATGTTTGTTTTTTACCACTTGTAAGTCAAGCTTCGTGTATGATTATTCCGACGCAGGTAGATCAACCGACTTGGCGTCGATACTTTCCGGCGCTTTACGTAAACACCCGGAAAGCACCGACTCGTGGCGTTACGGATACTGTACAAAGTAAAATTCAGTTCTAAGTGACACTATTTTGGAGGTTGAATGTTTAATCCTCAGTGCAGGCGATACTAAGAATGCAAATGCGAATAACTTAAGACTTCGACCCGGTAATAAGTGACGGAACAAGAACATGCTGCCCCCGTGGATCAAACAAAGGGTTCCGATTGAAATTCCGTACAGATTCCAGAGTTCGACAGAAAGATTCCAGACTTCGATAAAATACATCTGAAGAAGATTTGAGGTTACATCGGCCGAAACGTTGTGTGAATAATACTCAAGATGAGAACAGTAGTCCGAATCATCCAAATAATACAAATAATCAATCCTCATCTAAAAAATTCAGAAAGTTCCACAAATACCAATTATTTCCATCAGAACATTATAGCGCATTTTGCTTTCCTTTTTTTCCATTCTTTATACGAATATATAGAGTACTACAATTTACATAGTTGAGTTATTTTGCTCTCGCTGTCGTCACTATTACGTCATGACAGCTACATTTTGATTTATTATTAATTGTAACAAAAATAATCGAAAATAACGGAAGAGCAATTAGTGAAAACATTTTGCAGCATTCTCTATTCGTCTCTTTCCGAAAAGCGTTTTCCAGAAATGGCCAATCTGCAACGTTAAATCTTGTGGCAGACGCAACAAAAAGAAAGCGAAAGGAAAGGAAAAGAAAATTCATTTATTTTAATATTTGGACTTTATTTTTGTTGTCTATCGTGAAATAAAAAAAAACATTTTCGTCTTCCGTTTTATGATCACAGAATAAAATGAGACACTTTTCCTCTGTTACTTTTGAAGATTGGCCATCGAAAGAAGCGTGAATCAAACGAACTAGTTTTGTAAAAGAGAAAAAGAAAACTGTAGAAGGCAAAAAAAGCTGTCGGTAAATCTGACATGAATCTGTTTGGGTGAAAGAATCGCTCGAGGGTATGTCTAGTGGCCGGCGGTTCCCTGTGAACTAAAAATAAAACAGGATATAGCAATCATGTTCAATGCAGTGTCTATGAAATCTACGATTGAAGAACATATGCGTGGATGCTTTCATTTAGAACTATGTAAGCAGATACGTATATATATATATATATATATATATATATATATATATATTTATATTGTGTGTATTTAGGCAGCATATTTTCATTTAGGCAAATATTATTAAGTAATAACACGAAGTGTTTCTGCTTAATAAGACTTTTGTTTATTTATTCAATTTTCCGTATGGTCAATTTAGTGTTTCGGTCAAATTGCTGTATGTAATATCCATGGGTTTCTTGTTCCATTTACTTTATTTATTTGCGAGTACTTTCGATTTAATTCGCCAAATCATCTTCAGGCGGTGTTAATTTTGGTTTCTTAAAAAAAATACGTCTTTACTGCTGAGTTGTTTTATTTTTTATAACGGCCAGGAATTTACAACTTAAAAGGAGCGTCTATAATATTGAGATGATGCATGAGCACGTGATTACGTTCGAAGAGCGTGCACGATTCAAAAGTCTTATTGCTTAACCGTTAAAAATTTGATTACGTCCTGAGCGCGTTCAAGATTCAAACGTATAATTGCGTAACGGCTAAGAAGTTGGTAACGTTTATTACTATGTAAGACACTTTAAAATGTTGTGACTAGTTTCATAATTCACATTATTGATTACTAATGCTCGATATTGGTAATCAGGCATTATTATAGAAAATATTGAAATAATGAAAAAAGTAATAGTACATGCTTTATAAGTTGATTGTAATCATAATATCATGTTTCAATTAGAGATTTTAAACTGACTTTCTGCTTTCTATTGAAACATTTTTGGACTATTTTTGCATATCTAAAAAAATATGTTTCAAATTTTCAAATAATACTTACCAATAACTAACAAGTTATTGTTTTTTTATCTACTGAGGATGTAGTCTTTTTAAATGGATTTACATATCTGATGAAAGCGGACCACCGCTTGAAACGCGTTATATAAAATTATTAAATGGTAAAACAACAAAAATAGAAAATTATAAAATGGTAAAACAACAAAATAATAAATAAATGTTGAAATAAACATTCTACAAATGTTGGTAGCCTTACTCCTTTACATATATACTTTTCTCTCGTTGGAACTGCACTAATACTGCACTACCCTCTTTTCTATATATATATATATATATATATATATATATATATATATATATATATATATGTGTGTGTGTGTGCGTGTGTGTGTGTGTGTATATATAACTTCTTTTTGTAATATAGTAGGAACAATCCCAGCAGAGTGCTCGATTAATAGAGATTGAAAATGAAGAGCGTAATATATATTTTTTTTTTGGTACAGAAAAATTAGTACAACATTGGTGACAACATAAGCTGGTTAAATCCTTCTGAGCTTGAAACCGACGGTACTAATGTTGTACTAATTTTTCAGTACTAATATATATATATATATATGTATATTATGTGTGTATTTAGGCAGCATTTTCTCATTTATGCAAACATATGCGCCATTTTTTTAATAAATTCTCTTCTTTCTCCAGCTTTTCTGTTCATTTGTTTTTAGCACCCGAGAATGATTCGACGAAAAATTTAAAGTGTTCGCGACGCCTATGAAACATTTTTTAATTTGTATTTTCTTTTAATACAAAAAAGACCATCAGAAAAATAGAGAAAATAAAAAAAGTATAATTAAACAGACAGAATCTGTTATTTTTTTTACAATGTTTGCATATATATATATATATATATATATATATATATATAAAATGGAATAATCCACGTAAAAACATCCACAGGGTGGTAATCCAAAGAATTTCAACCGGGTGTATAAAGACTGCTCAATATAAAAATAGAGCTTCATATATGATAATTTTTATTTACACAGACATGCACAAAATCTGCGACACTGGCATGTCGATGTTATCGATCAACAGTTACTATAAACTGTGATCTCATCAGGCAGAGTTAGAATCCGATCTTTACCTCAGATTATATTTAGAGAGAACCAAATATGATCTGAGGTTAGGATCGGATTCTTACTCTGCCTGATGAGATCTCAGTTCATAGTAACTGTTGATCGATAACATCGGCATGCCAGTGTCGCAGATTTTGTACATGTCCGTTTCAATAAAAATTATCATATATATATATATATATATATATATATATAATCTCTTTCATAATAAAATTTCCATCATATTACATGGATTCATCTTAAGAATACGTAATGAATCACGCATGTTTTTAAACACCATAAATTTATATTATTCGGTTATTCAGAAAAACATTTACGAAACAGATAAACATTTAGCGTAGAAAAATAATTTATAAAATTCAAAAACATAAAAATCCATATCTTTTCTCTCAGTTTAAGTTCGTCTATGGCATTACTATATGTAATTCCAACATCAAAGTGAAAATATCTTTTTGATATTTATTCAGAAACGTAAAAACAACAAAAATGTAATTCTGCCGATGATAAATAACTTGGCTAGACTCACGTAACTATCTCCAATATGTTTCTAATAAAGTCTTGCAACCTTTCTGGTGACCTACCACGATTACTAAATGTAATATATATATATATATATATATATATATATATATATATATTTCGCAGATTTTGTACATGTCTGTAAATAAAAATAATCATATATATATATGTATATGTATATGTATATATATATATATATATATATATATATATATATATATATATATATATATATATATATATATGTATATATGTCGTATCGCCGCCACCTTGCATCCTTGTGCTTGTTTTACAAGTACTTCAATGCTTTTCACTAGTACATACGAATCTAATTGACGTTTCAATTATCGTTCGGTATTTGTATCGGCGAAAAATGAGTTGTAATGGCGAATTGTATAATTTACCGATTAAGTCCCACGGGAAGTACGGATAATTCTATGGAAATTCTATTGAAATTCTATGGATAATTCTATGGAAATTCTACTTATCTGGTGCAGACTAAATGAATTATTTATGTCAGCTCGAATATATGTTTTTAGTTGAATAGTTTTGGGAAGTTTAGTATATACACATACGTATGCTCATTATAAATTTCAAAATATTTATTTTATTTTCTGTCTCGAGGATAAAATAAACATATATATTTTGATGAACATTAATCTAATAGGTTCTACACTGGCTACCAGGCTCCGACTCATGTTCGATCGCCGCATGTTCCATCGCCGCAATATTGCAAACCTGTGATTGTTTTACATATACTTCAGTGGAATGTGCCCTGACGAACGTGCTGCACTGCTTTACCTTCGACGTAAATGCTTCCGACTCTGCAGACGATCAGCAAAATCCCCTTTCACTGTAGAGGCCTCCAGATGCCGCAAGGCTTTTAATTCGAACAGTTTCATTGCTCAAAATGCTAGGCTTTGAAATTCTATCACTGCTCCCCGTTTCTCTGAAATTAAAATTTAATATAAACAAAAATCTCGCTACAAAACTCCCCGCATAAGATGCCCCTATAAATATGGGCCCTAATTCATAGTATCATATTACGTCTCAGTGACACTATGCATTGTTTGGAGTGAATTAAGTGAAAAGAATGAATGTTTTATCAGCGAAAGTCTCAGATTTATATTTATGAAAAACAGATTTTATTCATTTAATAAATATATATAAAATAACGTTTCTTGTATTCTTTCAAAGTTCTATAATACAATTCAATAAACGTTTTCTTACACATCTTCCATTTCACTTTTTGAAATTCGACAACGAGACCAGACGATAAATAATATTTCGCGATCACGAGGAGATTTACTTTCGATTTTTAACACTGGCAAGATGAAGAGAAAAAAAGAAATGACATTACTCTTTGATAAGGCTGTTTTATCAGCGATAGTCTCAGACATATTTTTATGAAAAAGTAATTTTATTCATTTAATATATATATATATATATATATATATATATATATATAATATTTATAAATAAATATTATTAAATATTTTAATACCTACAGACATCGATGTTTCATGCTGACGCAATCTTCAGTGTAGGAACTAATTCTCAAGGGTCGGCGGGTGCGAACCCCGATCACAAATCGCCACTGATTCGTAGTCGAGAGTCTTATCCCATCGGCCATAGTCAATTAGTTAGTAAATAGAGAGGAATTTAAATGTAAATAGCGAATCGGCGGCGAGATTTACCCAAGCAGTTTTTAGAGTGATCTACGAACGGCGTTCGGATCGTGCATGTAGCTATTTACACTGCTTGTTATTAAAGTCACTCGAGAGTGCCCTGCCTTGTTGGAGGGGGCTGATATATATATATATATATATATATATATATATATATATATATATATATATATATATATATATATATATATATATATATAACTTTTTTTAGCATACTATATAAAAAAGAATTGTTTTAAATAACAACCAATATAAAAAATAATAGTCTAAACTATCCAAATAAGGCACAATTAATGTGCCTTATTTGGATAATTTAGACTATTATTTTTATATTGGTTGTTATATCTACAACTTTTCGGCTGGTGTAACCTTCGAGTTTTTTCAGGTGCCCATTTTAAACTTGAATGATAATTTTGTATTCTTTGCATCATTTAGTTCTTGTTAGCTTCTTACACCAAATTGTGTCATGCTTTGTTTGGATCAATTTCCATATAAAGAATTCAAAATTAAACTATTTGTCTCATATTGGTTGTTATTTTAGCTACGTTTCGGCCGATGTAATCGCCGACCTTCTACAGGTTTATTTTCTCATATAAAATTCCTGTGATTTCGATTGGTGTATTTTGACACGCGTTTTTAATTTTAAATAACGATTCACAAATTCGAACAGATGCACCTGAAAAAAGTCGAAGATTACATCAGCCGAAACGTTGTGAGAATAAAACCGAAGGTGGTTAGAATAGTCAAAATAATACAAACATCCCGAAACATATAATATGAGTTTTTTCTCCTATTTTGATAAAAATAAATATTTTAATTTTATCCTTGGGACAAAAAAAAACCGAAAGCATTTCTTAAATCAAGAATGAAAAAACAAAACAACACTAAACAGTACTAAAGCCTATTCACTTAAAAACATATACTGAGCCTTCATAATGAATTCACTCAGTGTACAAACCAAATAATTATGTTTCTAATAGAATTTGCTATTGTTTCCCGTCAAGCTAAATCTATAAGCTATATAATTCTCCATTTTAACTCATTTTTCACCCATATAAAAATCGAACGATAATTGAAACGTCGATGAGATACTTATTTATTAGTAACATAATTATTTATTATTATTATTATTATTATTATTATTATTATTATTATTATTATTATTATTATTATTATTATTATTTTCATTTTATTATTATTATTATTATTATTATTTTATTATTATTATTACTTTATTATTATTTTATTATTATTATTATCATTATTATTATCATTATTATTATTATTATTATTATTATTATCATTATTATTATTATTATTATTATTATCATTATTATTATTATTATTGTTATTATTATTATTAATTATTTATTAGTAACCTAATTATTTATGAGTATAACTTATTATTATTAATTATTTATTAGTAACATAACTATTTATAAGTATAACTTATTATTATTAAGTATTTATTAGTAACATATTTATTTATAAGTATAACTTATTATTATTACTATTAGTAACATAATTTTTTATAATTATTACTTATTATTATTACGTATTTATTAGTAACATATTTATTTATAAGTATAACTTATTATTATTACTATTAGTAACATAATTATTTATAATTATTACTTATTATTACATTTTTTATAGGTAACATATTTATTTATAAGTATAACTTATAATTATTAATTATTCATTAGTAACATAATTATTTATAAGTAATAATTATTATTATTACTCATTTATTAGAACAATAATTATTTATAAGTATTACTTATTATTATCACTTTATTAGAACAATAAGTATTTTATAAGTATAACTTATTATTATTAATTATTTATTAGTAACATAATTATTTATGAGTATTACTTATTATTATTACTTCTTTATTAGTAACATAATTATTTATAAGTATTACTTATTAATATTGATTATTTATTAGTAAGCACCCTTGTCCCGGGCACGTACTTATTTTCAATTTGTTGTGTTTCATTTAAACCTTTATATTTTCCCAAGTATTTTTTTTTGTACACAATCGAAAGTAAAAAAAAATGTGTATTAGCGAATCTAGAGTAACGTCTCTTTTGTAAGATAGTGGTAATTTTTAAATAAGTATGTACTTGGCAAAGAATCGAAAACATTCGTGACACCTATGGGACAATTATTATTATTTTTTATTTTAGAATAAAGACAATCATAAAAATTAAACAAATATAAAAATTAAACTGACGAATTCTGTTATTCTTAACAATATATGCATATGCATATATATATATATATATATATATATATATATATATATATATATATATATATATATATATATATATATATCAGGGTGGGCAAAAATAAGGGTCCTATTTTTAAAAATTCGTAACTTTTTTATTTATTGATTTAAAAAATTTTTTTTTTAGAATAAGTAAAGGACCCCTTCCGAAGCAAGCATGAGCCGTATTAGCCATAAGTCACTTAGCTATTTATTTCTGAAATTCTAAAGTTAAAAAATAGGGTAATACAAGAAAGAACGTTTATTCAACAAATTCATTTATGGGAGTTTAAAATTATAGCAAATTTTAAAAATGTCCACCTTCGTGGAGCATGCATAGCTCCATTCTTTTTGCAAGGAATTTGCGACTCTTTATAGCATATTTGATTGATTATGAAATAAATATATATAGAAACAAATATATAAACGAACAAATTTAAAATAGCAAATAGCAGTAATTAGAGAGTAAGATAACAATTATCAAAAGTTCATAGTATGTGTGTGCTTCATACGGTAATCATTTTAAATAGCTAAGTGAAGTGACTTATGAATCACCTTGTATATATATAGAAAGAGAGAGAGACATAGAGAGAAAGAGAGAGTGTGTGTGAGAGAGAGAGAGAGAGAGAGAGAGAGAGAAGCAGAGATTAATGGAAAACAATAACATTATCCATTAGTGTGGGATTATTGATATTAATTCTATTACCAAAAGATTTCATTCGAAATAAGTTACGAAAATATTTATTTTCGAATGTTTACAACGAACGACATGATAGATGATGGGAGAGGGAAAGACGAAAAAGAGACACAGAGAAAATACAGTAGAAAAGAGAAAGCTAGACATCGGGAGAGTTTTGTTATTTTCATATTTACAATGATACACAATTCTGCCATGTATTATAAAAATATTTTGAGAGAACGGTTTATCTCTTTTAGTCTTTTCAGGAAGCAGAAACCTTTTTGCTTTTTGTTGTCACCGCTGGAAGAATCCCAAACCGAAATAACAAGCGGTTGGCGTGTTTAGCAAAAAGAATGAATTAATAAGACATTTGTTTAAGTGAGTTAGCACGTTAGAGAATCCCGTTGCCAAAACCGGGTGGCATTTCTCGCTGGTCGTCGACACGTTTAGAACGGAAGCTGAGAGATGATGAGGATATCTTGAATACGAAATCTATTTTCAACATTTCGCATAACATAACATAATTCAATTGAAACGGTTTTTGATTGTTTTACTATTATTTTGTTCTTTTCTCTTATGAAGCTTTTCTCTTTTTCTTTCTCCCCTTATCTCATTCTCTTTTTCTCTCTCATTGTCATCCTCTTTTCTATATGCAGAGACTTACACATGCACGCATTAACGTGCATACATATTCCACGAGCAAATAAATACGGACACAGAAATGCAAACGCATTCAAAGGCAAAAATACACACACAAACTTATAAAGAGATATGCACAGATACTCTCATACATAGACCAACACAAAAACAAAAACTCAAACATCTATACACATTTATATGCCAAATCGCATTATTGTTTCGATGGCGACAATTTGAAAGAATGATTCAAATCATTAAAAAGAGGTGAATCATATTTAACCTGCTAAAAATTATGTTCTTTTATGAGATTTTTCATCTCTTTGCTATCTTTTCGTATCTATTTTAATAACATTTGTGCGAACTTTCCATGTTTCTGTGTGTGTGTGTTTATTGCCTGTATAAAACTTGCGAATCAGCATTTTAAAAATGTTACTTATATCCTACTTTTATTAAGATAATTATAGAAATAAAACAATTAAATATTATTTATGTATTTTATTTACCTCATCTCCATGAGGTCAAGTGTGGGTTTTGATAAAAGTATTTCCATGGAACGAGCTGGATTCAAGCCCGGCACACCCAAGCCACCTCGTTAATTACTTTGCCACCGTTCCATGTATACACAGTTACGTTTTAGTAATATTGTGTTTCTCTCGCTGTATTTTATGATGTTATCTTTCTTCCTTCCGCTTTCATCTAACTTTATACAAATACTTAAACATTCTCAGACAATCACATAGACACAGACACGTTCACAAACAAATACGGAAATAAAACACACCCAAATACAGTAAAATACACACAAAGACACTTACAAAAATTAGGAACACGGGTCTCATATATGGACATATTCTCTTATTTAGAATTTAATGATTAATTTCTTGCTTCCTTTATTTAAGACTGGTTTGTCTAGCGGTCTTTTATTTTTAATGGAAATCGCTACAGACAAGGCATGAAGTAACTTGATGTAAGGAGTTAACAAACACAAACATGATTATCGCAAAGACAATATATGCATCTTGGCCTTTGTGTTGAAATGACCAAGGTTATAGGTAGAAGAAAAACAGTCAGCAGAAAGAGAGTTCCACACACCTGCGGTTCTTGGAAAGAAGCTACTTGAAAAGGAAAGTGTATTACAATAAAGTATCAAAAAGCGAATTAATGGAGATCACTAGACCAACGAATCAAACGAACTGGACCAAAAGAAGCGGGGCATAGATTATATTATTCTGAAGAACACATGTCATGATAGTATTTATAAAAAAAGACTGAGACAAGCAGCATTTCGAGAGAGAGGATACAGAGAAGAAAAAGGTTAGGGCCAATCAAATTACAGATACGTTTCTGCATCTTATCAAGAACCCTCAAATAGGACAGAGATTCAACAGCCCAAATATGACAACAGTACTCCATATATGGTCTGATAGTAGATTTGTAGAGATAGAGAATGGTCTCAGGTGTGAGAAAGTGTTTGAACTGATTTACGAGACGCAGAAAGAGCAATGGATCTGATGTATGAACTCAAAGAATAGTTTCATTAGAGAAAAAGACCAATAAGTTTCAGAGTCGATTTCTCCTCAAGAGCAGAACCATCGATGAGAATCTCATGAAAGTAAAAGGGCACGTCTACGATATAGACACGAGCGTGATTTTAACTGGATTAAATGAAACAATCAATTTATAAATTCGAAATTTAGGTAACTCGTTATAATACATCGTCCTATTCCTGTAGCTTCTTTGAAATAAATGCAGGCTTGTGGAACTCATTATCTGCTGACTGTTTCCCTCTTCCTATAACTTTGATTTTTTAGACTAAGATCAGTAGACATCTACTGTCTTTGTGTTAATCATCTTTCGTTTATTCTAGTTCCTTACACCGAGTGGCTTCATATTTGTCTGGAGAGATTTCCATAAAAAAAATAAACGCACACCAAACAGTTTTTAAATATACAGGATTTCCATGAGATATATTTCCAATTAAAATAATATTACAACGGCAATTGACAAAACCTTTTTATCAGACGTGTTCTATTTTTCTAAATGTTTATGAGTTATCTCCCCTATTTGCTTGCAGGATTCAAAATCTGCTTTACATTTATTCACACAATCGTGCGTTATTGTAGCAGAATTAAGACCTTCTTTTACAGAAGATTTAAGGCGACAACACTGGCCATGGACAGACTAATATCTATTTACTTAGATTCGTAGAACTCATATCTTGATGTGAGCCCGCATTTTTGTTGTACCTCTCGTACCATCGCATAGTCGAGAATTAAGACCAGATGTTATCCTTTTCCATTGTCATTTTCCAAGTATTCATATTACTTTTATACATTAAACTCTGTGCATTATTTTATATGGGAACAATGTATTATATATGTTTAATATCATACCTTATTTGTAACGTTTCTTTTTCATATAGTATGTCGTAGGCAATATATTAATACATGAAGTGTTCTTGTCCATCACAACTTCTTTCTACAAATCTACGGACACGGTGTATAACGTAATGCACGGTTACCTTATAAACAACCAACGTGCTTAGAGAAGTAATACACATTCTTATTAATATTATACCTTAGTTTGTTCATTTATTTACATAAATACACAAATTCGCTTATTCAGAATTTTCTGATTTATTTTCACTATTTTTAATGAATTAATTCTATTGCAACAGTATTTTTTTAAAACTATATTGTTTTGTTCATTCTGTATTTTACGCTCTTCTTTCACTCAGTGGTGTTCCTTTCTAGCATTCTCGTTATCTTTCTCTCTATTTCTTTCATTGGTATCCTATTTTCTGCATATAAGGGTAAACATCTACACACTAACACAAATACCTATACTCACGAACAAACGGATACATACACATCAACGCATGCACAATAGGAAGCAAAAATACACACATACCTACAACGAAATACGTACAAAAACTCCCATGCATCAACCCACACAGAAAAAAAACAAAAAGACAATGTATCCAAAATACGGAGAGTAGAAAGTGAGTCTTGTGTTTACTTTCAGCAGCTTCGTAACTCTCGCTCTTCTTATTTTTTCATTTTAGTCCTCACATATTTTGAGCAATGTTTCTGACAAAGAATTGTTGTTTACTGGTTAGTAATCAATCCGTCTAACACTTATTGTCGGCTTGTTTTTGATTTTGAAGTAGTATTTTGAGGCTCGTTCAATCAAATGGCTTCGTGCTTTGTCTGGGGGTGATTTCCATAAAACATACACTAATACCGATATAACATACACAGTAACGTATTTAATATTGCTCTTTTTATGCTTGTCCTCTTTTTCTCTTCTCTTTTCTCTCATTTTCCATCTTTCACCACATTTCATGCATACACAGACGCACAACCATACATACACTAACATGTGGAGACACGCGTACGAACAAAAATATACCAGGACATAAATACAATCGACAATCTACACAGAGATTAACGAAAAGATACGCACAAAAACACACAACTCGGATTCTACTGACAAAAGGCGGAACTGGATAAAAATGTTTGAAGGATTCTTTACAGCACTACCGTTATCTTAATAGACGGCTTTAACAGGTACTAAAACATATACTCTTCTTTTACATCATGTTTCCACTCAAATGTATAAAAATTTATCTGAATGTGAGAACTACGAAACTCTGTGGACATTTTAGTAACCATGTTTGTCAAGAAAAAATATCATTTTGCTAGACATTTACTTGCTACCCGGCGTCAACGACCAGAAGAAAGCCTAAATATATTACTCGCGAGTGTGAATTTACAGCCTTAACTTCGAACCAAGCGGAACGATTTATTAATGGAATACTATCCAACCCAATAAGACAAACACTACTAGAGACAAAAGACCTCAATCCATAAACAAGATCTAACGTTGGACATGACACAGAAGCAGTACATCTTATATTTACAACCCGAGGTTTGGGGATTCCCCTTTGTTGTAGCCAGTTCCTCAACAGGTTCAAAATTCTTCCACTGTTTAAGATATTCCCACACACCGTTTTAACGATCGCGAACAAATTATCACTGCTGCTTCAGCTGGATCCACATGTTACTTTTGTGGCTTCCGTATACATTATCGTTGGTGTTGCTCCGCTCGAGACGCTAAATACCACAAGTGTGGTAATCAGGAACACTTTTCGAAAGTTTGCCGGTCAGCTTTTTCACAAAAATACGTTCAGCTACTCTTGCTACTGCATTACCCATTACAGTATCAGCTGCGTTCTTTGGCTGCCTATCATAGACAATTGTAAGGGTTAAAATAAATGGATTGACTATTCATGCCCTTATTGATACAAGCAGTTCCGAAGTTTTATTAATATTAGTATTGTAAAAGCGAATGAATTGGAAATCCTTCCTTGTTCCAACTAAATATTAATGGCCAATTCATCATTATCGCCCCATGTAATTGGATACTGCATTGTTAACTTGAAACTAACCGGTAGCTCCTATCAAATGATCAAATTATCGGTAATGAAAAACCTCTGCTGCGAGGTGATTTGGGGTCGCAATTTCCCAAAACAACATTCATGTGTTAAAATTTCCTTTGGTGACCCAAAGCCCGTCTAAAGTGTATGCGGACTAGCAGCTGTCAAACCAATAGCAGTAAAATCAAGACGCTATTCACAAGAGGATAACACATTCATAGCAGTAGAAGTAACACATCTACTATAGGAAGGAATTATAGAGCCAAGTAAATCTCCATGGAAATATCAGGTCCTCGTAACAGCCACCGAAAATCACAAGAAATGGATGGTCATTGACTATTACAAAACCGTGAACATATATACATTAGTTGATGCCTATCTACTGCCTCGTATTGACGAAATAATTTCTAATATTGCTAAATACCACGTTTAGTATTTAGACCTCAGAAGTGCGGACCATCAGGTACTTATCGAGCCAGATGATAAACCCTGCACGGCATTTGGTACCTGCGGTCGCCTATAACAGTTCTGCCGAATTCCTTTTGGGGTAACAAACAGTGTAACGAGCTTCCAGAGGGTTATAGATGAAATAATCTCCAATGGAAAATCGAAAGGTACTGTTGCGTATATAAACAATGTCGCACAATGCGGCCACAACCTAACTGCACAAGATCAAAACATTAAACGATTCATGGCTGCCGTCAAGATATATAATCTGACTTTGAACAGTTAAAAATGTTCTTACAACTTGAAAAAGCATCAAGCCATTGGAATACATTGTCAAAAATAGCAGCACGACGCAGGATCCCGAAACCCCTAATTAAATTACCAATTTCTTGAAACATGCCCGCTTTTCGACGAGCCCTCAGTATGTTCGCCCACTACTTCCAATGTTTTTCAGAAACAATACACCAATTGACGCAAGTATCTACTTTTCTTTTGTCCTGTTCCGCCATCAAAGCATCTTATCTGATAGGATCTTATTTGTGCTGCGAATACTATGTTATTTTGAATATTTGGTAAGGTTTACATGTAGGGTGAAGTATCTTTATGCCAGGTTGTTCTGACAGACAATTAGTACAGAGAGACCGAAGACCCTCGAGGATGGTGTCTCGTAAGTAACTCAACTATTAGGGTGTAGGTGTAGAGATTTCTTTTACTAAAACGTAATTGAAGTGAATTCTCAACCCACTGTGTAACCGAGACTTGGATTCATCGTAAGTTCTCTTGGATGAGGATGGGTGCATGAGTAGGGTCTGTGCGGAAGGGTGGGCTGTAATCGTAAACACGTTTAAAGAGAAACGAGCTTTCGTCACATAATAGATACTCTCTGATCGATCGAACGATGCAACGCCTTATTTTTCTCTCGTAGATTTCCATCTGCAACGATGCCGCATTAAAACAGCGGACTTTCACCTCGTGTAACCGGATTTCCGATTTCACATTTCCGACTCGACGACGAATCGCTCCGACATTTACTTTTAATGCGCTCGTATTTCAAACTTACAAAATGGCAGATCAACATGATACCACCGGCATACAACAGTCGCCATTCCCCTCGCTTGAGTGTACCGGTCCCCCTATATTCTCGTAGGTGTTATGCAAACAGTGACGGCAGTAACTTGTGTTAAAATTCATGTGTTTTTCTGCTAAATTTTCAACTTTGTAAAACTGGCACATACACATACATACATACATACATATATATTCATATACATATTTTCTCATGGAAATCACTCTAGACAAGGTATAAAGGCACTTGTTGTAAGGAGCTAAAAAGAAGGAATATGATTATCGCAACGACAT
>OY744542.1:1505000-1545000 GCA_963556195.1 Sepiola atlantica
GCATTCTATACCTCCCCTTTGCTTCGTTTTGAAACCGACAGTACCGATGTTGTCTTAATCTTTTATAATTACATATATAAATAAATACTATGCTCTTATTTTTGGAGTTTTTTTAATAATCAAGCACTAAGCTGGGATTCTCTCCAAATCTTATTTCAAGTAAAATTAAATGTAGACCACTATCGGAGAGATTAAAATATACATTCACCTGAAGATCCAGTGCAATACTCCGACTCTGTCGTTGAGCTCTATCGTATGTCTAGATATTTATACTGGCCGCTTTTAGTGTAAATATCAGTTTATTTCTTCGTAACCACGTGACAGCGTCTCGTAGCCCTAAGGACTAAGTGGACGCTTACAGATTCAAGATGTCTCTGTGCCCGCCTGAGATTGTTATTTCTCTGCGCTATTGAGAGCCGTGAGCTCGAAACGACGTCGTACGTAGGTAAAATATTAAACAAATATAATTTAATATAATATATATGCATGTCGTTCAAACGTGATTTCTCACTGACGTGAACAATAACTACATTTAGATCCATTCCACACAAGATCGTTCCATAAATATTGTTAGATTTGGTGACGCGACCAAGATCCGACCAACATAAAGCCTCCATCAAACTATAGTTGCACAATAAAGATTCAAAATTGTGAATAGGAATAGATGAGTGGAAATCTCCACATACTAACTATCAAAGTAACAGCCGACCCGAAAAACAGCCACTTCTTTGTCAGAATCATCATCTATGGAAAACTAAAAAACAAAATAAAAGACTACCACGTATCTCCAGTTAGTTTATGTGGTTACCAGGCTGCCTGAGAAACTGGTGGCAAATAATGGTACCTACGTGTAGGTACAGCCAGCATGTAAAGAAACCACCAAAAGATGCGTTCCGACAGTGACAAAAAGAAAATACAAGGATATTTCTCTCGATCTCTTTCTCGTTTTCTCTTTTCTCTCTTTCTCTATTCTTCACTGCCCACTCTTTAGTCATGTCTGCATCATGTGGAATACGTGTTTTCTGGGCTCTTCCTTCCCATTTCGACTTTTGTGACACACACATTTACAAATGGGTTATTTGTGTGTTTTAAAGATTATGATTTATTGAAAGATTTATCGTGACAGATTAAATTTAAACGTGATCAGACAAGCATTGCACATATCATGTCCCCAACCATTTTAAAATACCCCAAAGAAACGAACATTTGAGAAAATATTATTTTAATTGATTCTGAGTCAATACATATTTTTCAATGTTCACAAATATCGAAGGTATCTGAATTTCCACGTAAGTTTCGATCCCCTTTCTCCATGAATTTAAATTAAACAAAATAAAGATAACATTATTTAATGTTAGGCCTCAAGTAGTGTTCCAAAATTCATAATAATCAGTTTAATTCTACACATGTAAATTAAGAGTTCGAATGAAAAACGCGATAAATCAAATTCCTTTAAATTGAGAAATCGGACATTAAAAAGACGATCATAATAAATCTAAACTTCTAATAAGAGCTTATTTTCATTGAAAGTAACACAAAATTATAATGATACTACATTATGCAAAACCTGATTTTGGAGTGTGGTAGAAGGTTTAAATGTAAGCATCTTTATTGTGATACCTTTGCAATTTTGAAAATGTCGCTTATTTAATTTTGCATTCCAACTCTTAAAATATATAAACATATACTCGGCCTAACATTCACAGAGAAACATGCATTTGAAAAAATACATATAAGACATTGCCAAGGTTCTTGCAACGAAAGTGGGTTCCCTCTACCATGCTAGAAAACTACTCACACCCACAGTGCCCTATATCCCTACAAAGCCACTATCCGGTCATGCATGGAGTATTGTTTTCATATCCCGACTGGTGCACAATCCACCAGTCTCTCCCTCTTAGACAAGGTCCAAAAAATAGTCTCTAATCTAATAGGTCCCTCAGTATCTACTAAGCTACAACCCCTCTCGCATCGCTGCAATGTTGCATCCTTGTGCTTGTTTTGAAAATACTTCAATGGAATGTGCTACGATTAACTTGCAGCTCTTGTGCCCCCTCGACGCAAATACACGCGAACAATTCGATAATCAGCTAAATCTCATCTATTCACTGTGGAGGTCCTCAGATACCGGAGAGCCTTTTACTCTAATAGCTTCTTTCCTCGTGTTTCCGGTCTTTGGAACTCCGACCCTGCTCCTTGTTTTCCCGACCATACCGACATGCATAAATTTAAAACTAATGTGAACAAGAATCTCGCTGCATAGCTCCAAATTTAGGATGACCCCATAAACGTTCAATCTAACTCTCCGTAGCCCCTTACGTCTACAGTAGCAACTTGTCTTGTTTTGGTTTAAATATGTTAACAAAAGATTACCGAGTTTAATAAGTAACTTCCCAAGTTTAAAAATATGCAGCTGAAGAAGGTCGGAGATTACATCGGCTGAAACGTTAAAAGATTAATAAAAAATATACACATAGCTTACTTTATATTGATAGAGATTGATTATAAACCTTGTTTAGAGCTTAGAAGAGATTGAGAAATAGTTAAAGTTGTATTGGTCATCCCTAAGTATAAAAAGAGTCTTGTTTTCAAGAATTCTATATTCTTAGAGTATTTACTTATATGAGGAATCTTAATCAATAATAATTGTGGTTGATTAATACGTAGAAGATGTACAATGCAATTACCCGTCAATATTTCTGGTCTTTAATTAGTCAGGAACCAATTGCATCAGTAATAAGTGGCTAATAGTTGTAATTCGTGTTATACATTAAATTAGCCGAATCCAATTAGTTCGTCGTTTAACCGATTGAGCCGTCCATTTGAAGACACGAGTCTCGTAGACCCTTTCCATTCTTCAAACTGAGCGGGAAATAGTGTTGATCTGTTTGGGAAAATTTCTAAAGCTATACTTTATCGCCAAACTAAGGGAACGTGTCAAATCTATTGAAGCGTTCATTTAATTTATTTGCTATATAACGTTCCAGAAAAAGATAGCGAAATTTTGTAGAAGAATTCCGCTGCTAAGCAAAAATAAGTTTTTCAAAAATTAAATGAAGATTCTAGCCATGTGATTGAACGTATGAATGTGTTCGGTGCACGTTCACTACACAGACCGTTGCCTTCTCGTTGTACCGGTTCGGTGTCAATCCCGTCTCAGTCAGTAATGCAAAAGAAATATTCTCCCTTTTTAAATAAAATCGTAACTCTTATTTTAAACAATTTACATGGAGATTACCATCATGCCTCTTTTCTCTGTTTAATAACAGGTTTGCCGATGAGAATTCTTCACCCGATTAAATCAAAATACAAGGCCGATCGAACACACATGAGAGGACATGTTTGCGAGGGCCACCTAAAAATAACTGACTGCCAGACCCCAGAAAACGAAACTGCCTCTGATATGCTCAGAATATCAACTCTGATTGATTTCCCCTGTATATTTACTTTCGACCGGAAATCCTTGATGCCCTATCTTTTTCTCACTCAACTTCAGCTGAACCTGACCGATTAGGTTAGGGTAATGTAAGGATTAAGTTAGGGTTAAGATTATGGTTAGACTGTTTTATTTGTAGTGGTTTATCATGTCAGTACTTGATTTTATAAAGAAATGACGAGGCTAATGTTAAATTAAATGTGAGGCCGTTCGAAATTCGTACCATGCTGAGTCATACGAATGTATTTTTTACAGAAGAGAAGAAACATAAAGGGTGGCAGCTGATGAATTGGATGCCTACGTTGACTCAAGAACTGAACTTGAATCCTGTCAGTTCTACATTAACACTATCACTATGGATTATGACAACCTTCAGGGGGCTCTTCGTGTGAGTACATAATTCTACAACAAACTACGAAAAACCAACGCCAACAGCAGAATCGAACCGGTTAATATACCGCACCAACCTGATACATATACGAATTTACTTTTTAATGAAATAGTAGTAATAGTAGTAGAGGTAGTAGTTGTAGTAGTTCTTTAGTATTCGTAGTAGTATTAGTAGTGGTAGTAGTAGTAGTGGTAGTAGTAAAATCTATAGAAAAAAGGGAAGAATGAGGTAAGAGTGAAATCGCAGTAGTGAAGTTGATAACTGCGTGGACTGATGACTTGTGTGTGTCCGGTTCGAATCTTTTCGATTCCATGGGACGACTTTCACAATAGATGTTGTTGACCTTCAAGTGATCCGTCCTGTGAGTTCCTGATTCTAGAAAGAATCATTTTAACGATCATTGACGATGCCAGAAGTAATAACGCGCTAATTGAAAGGAAGTTTTTTTTTTTTAAGATAAAAGAGAAAAGGGAAGAATTCAGATGGCGGGGGTAAAGTGCATACCGACGTTGAATGAGGACCTAGATGTGACAAGTTTGAATCCTCAAGTTTCATGGAATGATTTTAACTAGTGATGTTGGCAACCTTCACGTGATCCGTCGTGTGAGTACATAATTCTAAAAATAACTAGAGAAACGAATCTCACACAAAAAAAATCGAATCAATTAAAACCGTACCATATTGGGTCATACGAATTTATATCAAAAACTGATTACTTCGTAGTTTCCTATAAAAACTTATATAATTATTGCATGGACTCATAACGGTGATCAATTTAACTGATCTTGGGCCATACATGCTAAAGCACACGTCGTAATCATCACAAATAATACCAAAGTTTAAAAAATTCTATTCTTACCGTAGTCGCTGCATATTTTCCGTGTACACGGCCGTTTTGTGACCCTTGCCAGCTGGGGTGGGGGCGTCGCCCACAAGTGAGTTATTTCCTACATCGAAAATTAACTAACCGAAGACAAAACTGCTGGAAAACATGGGATATTTATTCGTCTTTATCTTCGTTCGAAATCACTAACTTTTGGGTGGTGGGAGACAGAGAAAAATCGATAATCATTATTTAACCATATGTTATTAGCGCATTTTAAATTAACATCTCAACACGTGTACAGTTTCCAATGAACATCAGACTTCTCTCGCTCACTCTCTTTTTGAACCATGTGACGTCACATCAGTTTCTATCAATTTTCACATCATAGTAATTCTAACCCTCGAGTTCAACAAGTTTCACCTGATTGAAATTTCATTTCATGTTATTTTCAACTAACAAATATAAGTACTTGTGCAGTTTATTATCCGTTCTGAAACCAGCGTTTCGTTGCCATCTTCAGGTAGTGTACGTAAACTACCGGAAGATGCTGACACGCTTAGCCAAGAACTTACAGGAGGCACCACCTAAAAGTTGTCAATATTCATAATGGATGTGTTGTTATGAACCCGATAAGATTCGAACTAGAATCGCACGAGTCGTGTGTCTATGTATGTATCCATTACACCACGCCACCTGTTACAATGTGTATACATGTTATTTGGATACCCTGTGTATTCTATGTTTATTTTAGCCAACGGCATCCCTTATTTACGTCCATTGGTGCATGACAACTGGTTACAATTATTCCCAGTGTTCCTAATACACGACACTGAAAATAAGCAACTTCATTCCTTTACGTTCTTGGAGGTCGAAGCTTAGAATGAAGTCGAATTAGTCGAGGGCAGGGAGCAATCATTTCTGAAGATCTTGTCGGCTGAAATTACAGGTTGCTTATTTGAAAGCATTTACCGTTTCTCAAATTGCTGCATCTTTCCCAAGTAAAGCGAACGGCTCTAATAGATATACGAATGGTTCGCGGGGATAGAACATGCGCAACCAAATCTCTGGTAATATGTTGGTAAACGAATCCGCAGGAAATTACCCTTTTCCAATCGTCCTCGCATATCGTTCGGAACCTTCGTCGGTTAGTCGGTGGATCGCTGGGTAATGTTCCAGTTTTGTTGGTGTGACATGAATACGGTTCAAATACGATGTTGCTGTTATGTCAGTTCCGATTTGACGTAGCTGTTTTGAAACAGGAAACAGTTTTAAATAGCAGTTCCGTTATTCTAGCATGCTTAAGCTTCAAATAATATTTCGTTTGACTGCAATGCTCTAGGTTAAAATAGCAGTTTCGTTGGAATATAACGTTTCAGTGTTTAATAGTAATTTCGTCCGTCTCTTATGCTTAATCTTCAAATATCATTTCGTTGGCGTGTCACATTTTAGGTTAGAAATAATTTCGGTTAGTCCCGCATTCTTAAGCCCCAAATAACTGGTCGTAGCTGATCGTCAATTCTCAGTTTGAAATAGAAGATTTCTTAATTTCGCACGTTTAAGCTTGAAATAATATTTTGTTGGTACGTCATTCATCAGTTTAAAATAACAGTTTTGTTAGTCTTAGCATGCTTAAGCTTCAATTAATATTTTGCTGGTACGCAATCCTCGTTTTGAAATATAAGTCGCTTTAGTCTTGCATGCTTAAACTTCAAATATAATACTGTTAGTGCGTCATTCCTCAGTTTGTAATAGCAGTTTTCTTAGTCTGACATGCTTAAGCTTCAGATAACATTTCGTTTGCATGTAATTCATCAGTTTTAAATATCACTTTCGTTAGTCGCGCATTCTTGAGCTGCAATTAACATCTTGTTACTTCAATCTTCAGTTTTAAACAGAAGTTTTCGTTGTCTTCCATGCTTAAGCTTTAAAATAATATTTCGGTGTTACGTTATTCATCAGTTTAAAATAGCAGTTTATTAGACTCGCATGCGTCAGCTTCAATTAACATTAAGTTGGTACTTCAGTACTCAGTTTTAAGCAACATTACGTTGGTGCGGCATTTATCAATTTTAAATAGCAGTTTCCTTTCGTCTGGCATTCTTAAGCTTCAAACATAATATCATCAGTATGTCACACTGCAGTTTTAAATAGCATTTCCGTTGGTTTGATTAAGCTTCAGATAACATTTAATTTATCTACTATGCTTCAGTTTCAAATAGAAATTTCGTTAGTTTGATTAAACTTCAAATATAATTTCATTGGCATGCCACTTTTCAGTTTAAAGTATACCAATATAAGTGGTAAAATAAAATTATAAAGTACTCGAAAACGCACCTAGAAAAAAAAATGTTAAGTGATTTTATAACGTTCATCGGATTTTGCAATAGTTTTCGTGACTTCGGAAAAATATTTGTCAGAAATGCTTACAATTTTGATGAAATTCGTTAAATTATCAAGACGCGGGAATTAAATTTAAATCAAAACTATCAGTTTGTTACACAATTTAACTCAATAACATTAATATCATTAAGATAACATATGTGAACACTTACACACATGTTCACACATACACACGTCGCGTATAAATATATATATATATATATATATATATATATATATATATATATATATTATACATACTCCTACATATTACAAGAAATTAATTAATTAATTAATGAAACACAAATAAAGTAATCTAATAAATAAAAATAAATTAATACACCCATTTTGAATATTTAAATCAATAGATGTGATACCCCCTCTCTCTTTATACCAAAACTCTTATTTGGATACCCTGTGTATTCTATGTTTATTTTAGCCAACGGCATCCCTTATTTACGTCCATTGGTGCATGACAACTGGTTACAATTATTCCCAGTGTTCCTAATACACGACACTGAAAATAAGCAACTTCATTCCTTTACGTTCTTGGAGGTCGAAGCTTAGAATGAAGTCGAATTAGTCGAGGGCAGGGAGCAATCATTTCTGAAGATCTTGTCGGCTGAAATTACAGGTTGCTTATTTGAAAGCATTTACCGTTTCTCAAATTGCTGCATCTTTCCCAAGTAAAGCGAACGGCTCTAATAGATACACGAATGGTTCGCGGGGATAGAACATGCGCAACCAAATCTCTGGAAATATGTTGGTAAACGAATCCGCAGGAAATTACCCTTTTCCAATCGTCCTCGCATATCGTTCGGAACCTTCGTCGGTTAGTCGGTGGATCGCTGGGTAATGTTCCAGTTTTGTTGGTGTGACATGAATACGGTTCAAATACGATGTTGCTGTTATGTCAGTTCCGATTTGACGTAGCTGTTTTGAAACAAGAAAGAGTTTTAAATAGCAGTTCCGTTATTCTAGCATGCTTAAGCTTCAAATAATATTTCGTTTGACTGCCATGCTCTAGGTTAAAATAGCAGTTTCGTTGGAATATAACGTTTCAGTGTTTAATAGTAATTTCGTCCGTCTCTTATGCTTAATCTTCAAATATCATTTCGTTGGCGTGTCACATTTTAGGTTAGAAATAATTTCGGTTAGTCCCGCACTAACTAAACCGGTCAAATCTCTTGTTTTTGTTTTTCTCCTGCAGTTTAACCTGTTTTCCGTTTGTCCTTTTTCGCACACACACATATATATATATATATATATATATATATATATATATATATATATATATATATATATATATATATATATAGTAATCCAGGTAATATTAATATCCACAGGAAAAATTTCCGAAAAATTTCCGAAAAATTTCAACCGATCTTATAAAATAACTCAATATCAAATACAGCTTCATGTATATGATTGTTTTTACTCAAACAGACATATACACAATCTGTGACACTGACATATCTATTTTATCAATCTACAGCAGTTAAAAGCTGATATCTCATCAGGCAGAATTAGAATCTGATCCTTCGCACAGATGGTATTTGGGAATAATGCGTTATTTCAAAATACGATCTGAGGGAAGGATCACATTATAATTTTACCTGATGAGATAGATCTCAGCTTTTAACTGCTGTAGATCGATAACACCGACATGCCACTGTTGCAGATGATGTACCTGTTTGTATGAATAAAACACAATCCTGTATTATTTATACATACACACACACACACACACACATATATATATATATATATATATATATATATATATATATATATATATATATATAGAGAGAGAGAGAGAGAGAGAGAGAGAGTAGCAGGAATCCTAATCGTTTACATGGATTCAATAAAATAACTATGCGTCATATATTTGTATAAAATGAAACATTACTTTGAATGTGTAAGTGTACAACAATTAAGCAAAAGAAAGTGTAACCAAAATCTATCTTGGAGAAAAAGTATATATCGACTTGCTTATATATATATATATATATATATATATCGATAGAAGCATTAAAAGGAATTCCAAAAGCGACGAAGGTAAATCTTTTTTCAATTCAGTTGCTCAATGCAATGTATATTCCGCAGACGGTCCTGTTTATCAACAGGCAATTGGGAACTTGGCCTAACTTTTAAATATTAATTCGCTATCTCTCTGTCAATTTCAGCATATTTTATGATTTTCAGTCCAGGAAGACTTTTTAATATGGCTAATATTTCTACCCTTACGAATTACTAAGCCTTGTTGCATCTACGAACTCTATTGGACTTTTTACTCTCTGGATTGTATGTATTTTGGTCGCACCTAGAGTTGTTGGTTTCTGGAGTTTATCTTTGAAACCTCTCAATTTATTTCTCGTGCCTTCTAACGGCCTACCTACAAACCACTTTCTCCGCTGGACTTTTTGACACCGGATTTTTTTACAATCGGACACTAGCTTGCATTCGGGCAGCTTCTTGCCTTGTTTTCTTCCCCCACAATCTTTGTTTTACTTTTTCAGAGTTTAAATCTTGGCTCTTCGCCAACTTATCTATCCCAGCAATTTCCTCTGATGATAAGATTTTGATATTTGAAAAGCCTGGCTTAAGGAAAAAATTCATTAAATTAATTGCTTTTTTGCGGAATATACCTTGCATTGAGCAACTGAATTGAAAAAAGATTTGCCTTCGGCGCTTTTCTAATCCTTCGTTTTCATCCTTCTATCGATGTATCTGCTCTATCTGGTATATTGAGCTGTGTACTTTTCACAATAGGTTTTACCTTTCCTAAAAGTTCGCTTTTAGTTCTCTTCTTTATATATATATATATATATATATATATATATATATATATATATATATATATATATATATATATATTCTATCGTTTTGTGTAAAAGAAAATGTAGACTGCCCCGCAGCCAACTATACGCGGGAGTCTGCCTGTCTTTCTGGACAATGTAATATTAATATTATTTCAAATTCATATTGACTGCAATCTTCATACGACCTCATCTCACTAACTGTATTCCTAACAGCCACTCAGATGTTTGCGTTATTATTTTTTTTGTATTTCATTTTCCTTTTTGATTCAATGGTTAATGAAAAATTCCTCTAGAGAAATGTCCGTCGCATGCGAACCACGTGTTAAATTTGAGAGTTCTTGCAACAGAAGACACTCTATTCGCGAGAAACGTGACATGGTTCGTTTTGCAGATTTTTTTACCAACTGAAATATTTATTTTGATGCCATGATTTTTGTATTCTTTCTTTTTAATTCTCTGTAGGATTCTTTGAGCTTCTCTGACCTCTCTCGTTGAAAATGGCGCGTTTTTTTTCCTGTTACTTTATTTAAAAGAAAATGTTTTTTCGGAAGAAATAATCGATCATCTATATTGATAGCAATGTGAGCAAAAAAATATTAAATGCTTTTGCTCACATTGCTATCAACACAGCTTCGCATCCCTTTTTACTGTCACATGATTTCAATTTTCGATGCGACCATTCATCACTTTGGGGACGCTCGTCCGTCGGGCTGTCAGTGGCGATTCACTTTGAAATAACATTTTTAACGTTTAACGCGCAGAATAAATTAATTCAATCTTCATTAATTTCGTATGAATCAGATGATGCTGTTGTTGGTTTACCCGATATCTTTCTGGTTAGAATTCTAATTAAAAAGATATCGAAAATTCTAATTAAAAAGACATCGAGTTGCCAACATCTTTAGTGAATGGAACGAACTGGATTCGAACTTGACACACGCAGGTTGTCAGTTCGTGTCGTTAACCACTTAGCAACTGTCGTCTTCACTTACTTCAGTTATGACATAATGTGTAACGCGTGACCCCCAAAATGCCACCCATCGGATTGTTTATAAAATTTACAATCATTTCTGCCATTCAACCGTATTAGTTAAAGATAAACTTCTAGTTATTTGGTCTATGTTCGAAACACTAAGAGTTAACTATCTAAAAAAGAAAACTTCTTGTTTTTTTCCATTCAAGTGTTATTATTTGTTTACAGCAACACACATGGAGGTGACGGTCGTAAAGACATTAACGGCATAGACTGACACCGAGTTCGAATCCAGTTCGTTCCACAGAAACACTTTCTTTTATGATGCTGGCAACATTTACCTGGTCCCTTCTGAGGTACCCATTGTATTTCTAGAAAGAATTCTAATTCGAAATATATTTTGGACACCGATGCCAACAAATTATCAATTGATTCATACGATATGAATGATTGAAGCAGCAGACAACAAATCTTCGTAGCATAAAATTATATTCATATTTACACCAGTTGATCATCTAAAAAATAGTTATTCTCCTCGAACTTGTACTGTATCATTATCTTTTAGCAGTAGAACACAAATCAATACTTCTACAGTTTGTGACCTATGTACGCACCGACTTATCGTCGGCATCTTCCAGCTGTTTACGTAAACAGTCGGCAGATTGAATTACTTCAATTAAGACAAATTACAGGATTACCCAAAAACTAGGATCCATCGGATCGTTTATATAATTCAAAATACATACCTTAATCCAACCATATTTTCACTCGATGTAGATACAACCTCAATCTTTCTCCACCAAGGTATTTAATGTCTTCCTACCGCAGGAATATGTGAAACAATTTCGGAAAATGGGGGAAGAGTCAAGCCAGTGCCTCTAAAGAAGGACCACTCTGGCCTAGCAAAAATAGCTTGGGCAGCCCCGTCAGTATTCCCCGGTCAGGACGCCTCAGACAATAAGCGATAAACTTACTCCACCCCAAAGAGGGGAGACAAGGCCTGGGAGGGTGAACCTCCTAGGACAACCCAGAACAGTATACCCTAGCCCAGCAGATAAAAGGCCACCGAAATGGCTCAGTTCCTGCCGGACTGATTGTCGAGAACGGATCCTCGACTGGTATTCCCCCATGACAATGTCCTCAATCAACCGAAGTTAATGAGAGACTGAACAAGACTTTCCGACCTTGTGTCAAATATTGCTGCCGTGGGAAGCGATTAAATACCCTTTCTCCACCAGGTCGCCGGAGCAAAGTGTCTACACTTTTCATCACAACGAGAATCAGCTGATGCAAACCAAGCCTCTTTTGCATACCAGAACTCTCGTCGCTTGACAAAAGTTACATGTTTCCATTTTGTAACTGGAACACTATGGATTAAATCCCTGATGGACAATACACAGTGCAACTCGTATTCCCTGTGGACCTGCATGATAGTTGCTACAAGGTTTCTATCTCTTTCTTTTTCCTTTCGTCTTCTAAAGATTAATACTGTTTTTAAAAGCTTCCAATTTTGAGCAATTTCTGTTTTCCTCACATTTATTTAACTCCACAGATTGATACGTTATTTTAAAGGAATATGATATACGTGCGAACATTGACAAAGCATAGTTTATTTCGTTATTTTTACGGGAGGTGAACAGTCGTATGGCATGATTATAGATAGTTCATTTTCTACAAGATATTACGTGTCTATAAAACAGTAATCAGATGTAGATCGTAGTAACGAATAGATTTATTTTTATCGACAAGGTAACCTAATGTTGCCCGAGAACACACATAAGAAAATAGAAGTGTTAAACAAACCGTGCCTGTAACAGATTTCTATCGAACTCTAAGCATCCTCAGCCACGTAACTTTTTGAATATAGCGTTCTTTAAGTCATGTTCAAATTCGGCAACTAGTTTAATATAAAGAAATTTAAAAAAATAAATAAAGCTATCAGCAGTCGACTTTTTAACCTTGTTACAGTATTATTTTTCTCACATTTGTCAGTTAAAAGGAAATTACGCAATTATTTGCTGAATTAAAAATTAATTAAAAATACACTAATGTGAGCCGAAGAAAATGCGTAATACAATATGTTGGGACGGTAAATCGGAATCGAGAATCGAGAATAGCTAAAAGCGGAACTTTTTAAGGTATCGGAGTCAGTATCGGTATTGAAATCGGTATAGGTATCGGAATCGTTATCGTTATCGTTATCGTTATCGTTATCGTTATCGGTATCGTTATCGGTATCGGTATCGAAAATAATTAGCCTAATTTTCGATTCCAAAAACGATTAAATGTACGATTCCAAAAACGATTGAAAGCAGTATGCTATCGTAAAAAGTATCTGATTATGTGTGTAACTCCTTTCTTTTAAAATTCATCCTCTGCTAATGTTTTCATTCGACTTCTCTCATACGCTAACTTTAACAACTGCATAAATATAATAAAACAAAGAAAAACGTAAAATTATCAGTAACCGATGATTTGACTTATTTTCGGTTTATGTTTAAGCATATTTACAAGTAAGACTGAAGAAAAGTAAATATTCTGCCCTCCCCATGAACTAAATTGGTTCATGGTGACCTAGCGTCTGAAAATTACAGTATTTTTTACATAAAAAGAGTCGAGGAGTGAATGAGGTAAGTGATGCTTTTTTATCATCATCTCGTCATACCAAATCCAAAGGTTATATTTTTTGGATTGGAGGGTATTAACATACGGTGACATTTATTTATGTAACTTTGGATATTTGGATAAGTTTATTTCATTTTGATCAAAACGTTTACAACATAACCTTGGGGTTTCCGTTCGCTTATGATATCCATAAAAGAATTCCAAATTATTATATTGATCAAAAGGTTCACCACATAACCTTGGGGGTTTAGTTCGCTTATAATACCCATAAAAGAAAATGTAAAGTATTACATTGATCAAACAGTTTACAACATAACCTTGGGGATTACGTTAGCTGATGATACCCTTAAAAGACAATGCAAAGTATTACATGGATCAAAAGGTTTACCACATAATCTTGGTGTTCGGTGCGCTTATAGTACCCATCAAAGAAAATTCAAAGTATTACATGGATCAAAAGGTTTACCACATAATCTTGGTGTTCGGTGCGCTTATAGTACCCATCAAAGAAAATTCAAAGTATTACATGGATCAAAAGGTTTACCACATACTCTTGGTGGTTCGGTTCGCTTATGATACCCATAAAAAAATGCGAATTATTACATGGATCAAGTGTTTACAACATTACCATAGGGTTTCAGTTCGGCTATAAAAGAAATTGCAAAGTATTACATTATTTATAAGGTAAAATATATAAAGATTTAAATAGTGATGTTAGGACAGTGAGTCCCATCGACTACCTGCCAAACGCAGGGTGTAACTTTTATTACCTTACAGTATTTATGCTAGTAATTATTATTATTATTCGAAATGTAAGTTGCTAAACCTCTGTACCACTAAGACTTTTTAATAGATTTGTAAAAATATAAGTTCTAAAAATAAATTTACTTTAAAATACTTGTAAAAATACAATTGGTATGAAATTATTGTCATTTAAGTAGTTAAGAAAATCAATTCATACACAAACTCACACGAACACACACACACACACACATACACACACATCACCACACACATGGTGGCCGAGTGATTCTAGATGTCGGAATTTGAGTTGTAAAATACTTGGAGCCCGGGGTTTCAAGACGCACGACTAGTAGTAAATAGCCATCTCTCTATGTTGATGAGTCCCGATTATAAAGGACGAAACGTATATGTACATAGATAATAAACAGAACAACTTTATATATATATATATATATATATATATATATATATATATATATATAATAAAAGTTTTTAAAAAGGTTGAAGGCAATGCGAAGATCCGGGTTGCTGGAAGCTGTGAAGAACAAAAACAAAACAAAACCGAAATAAGTCGGATATAGATCAAAAGGTTTGTTTATTTTTCTAGACAGCAAGGGTGTTAGTTTGTAATGTCCGGATTATCAAGAATCAATTTGATATATTTCGAGAGATTTTTCTTTCTTCTTCCTCTCCTTGTCAAAAATAAATAAAAGAAAAATCCCGGATACCGAGAAAATGCCAGGAGCGCTGGGGGGTTAAACCGGAAGTGTTCAGAGTAAAGTATTCAGAGGAAAATTAAATAGATTCTTTTTTATTTTATTTTATTTTTTTTTTTAAATATATATATATATATATATATATATATATATATATATATATATATATATATATATATATATACACCCATATATATATGTAATTGTCTGTTGTTTCTATTTATTTAATTTTTATTTTTTATTTATATATTTACTATTAAACAAAACAAAAAAAACAAATAACAATAATAGTAAATATATAAATAAAAATAAAAATTAAATAAATAGAAACAACAATATTAAAAAAAATAAATAAATGAAATAAAAAAAAAAGAATCTATTTAATTTTCCTCTGAATACTTTACTCTGAACACTTCCTGGCATTTTCTCGGTATCCGGGATTTTTCTTTTATTTATTTTTGACAAGGAGAGGAAGAAGAAAAAAAAAACCTCTCGAAATATATCAAATTGATTCTTGATAATCCGGACATTACAAACTAACACCCTTGCTGTCTAGAAAAATAAACAAACCTTTCGATCTATATCCGACTTATTTCGGTTTTGTTTGGTTTTTGTTCTTCACAGCTTCCAGCAACCCGCATCTTCGCATTGCCTTCAACCTTTTTAAAAACTTTTATTATTACTCCCAGCAATGCTTACAGCAAACTACCAATTTCTATTCACCCTACGTCTAGGCCAGACACAGTTTGCACTAACTAAAAGACTATTCCGACTCTCCGAGAAACGTGCCAGACTCAGCTGCCAGATCACTTTCCTTAAGAGATGCCTTAAACATAATGTCATACCCAACACCATACGGAATATCCACTTACCTGCTTGCCTCCAACTCCCCAGACTCTATCCAACCCGTAAGTTCCTATACACCTACTGTATCAAGAACATCATCAAATTCCTACATTGCGAGCTACACAAAATCATCCGCAACATCACAGAGATGAAATCGTCTGACCCCGAATCAACTGACCAATCGGCACAGACCCTATCCACATCTGTCGACCACGCCTATCTCCAATGCTTCAACCTAGAGAAGAATAGACTCCAACGGAAATTCACCTGGCTTTCATTAAAATACCCTCAACATCAAACACATAGTGGAACAAATATCGACCACACACATGACCTTAACATTCCTCAAGCTACCCACCCCCTAGTTACTGACCTCACCAACTCCCTTTCTACAGATGAAACAAATCTACTCAGCCTTGGCCCCAAATACATTACTACCCAAAAGCTGAACGACCATGCAAAATTCAATATAGAAACCCAATTCTGTAGAACAGCCTACCACCTGAAATGGCTCTCGGCATTCAATTCCAATACCCCTGACCACCCCAATAACACGAACAACCCTAACGAATCCTTCCCTGTTTACCAACTAGACCATCCTCTACACCCTCCACCCAACAACCACCTACTCGACCACAAACTCACCAGATTAAAACAAAGAATCTTTACCATACTGCAACAGGAACAACACCACATCACCCCTAACATCACCAGATCCCAACGCCTTACACTTAAAACACTAAAAGATAAAGACTAAATCTACCTACCCTCCGATAAAGGCAAATAATTCTGCGTCGTCTCGCAAGACTCTTATAACACCCTTGCACTAAAACACCTCGACAATAACACATTATACACTCCTGCCCCTAACATATCAGCCATTAAGATCCAAAATACTATAAACAATACCTGGTCTAAAATCTGCGCCAAACGCAACCTCCCTAAGAAATACAAAATTAATTTCACTACTAAAAATAGCAAGCTCCCTACCTTCTACCACCTTATCAAAACCCATAAGACCAACATTCACACTCAAATTAGGCCCATCGTCTCCAGCGTCGAAGGACCATTATATAAAATCTCCTGGCTACTTTCTAGACTCCTGAAACCACTACTCCCTACCTTCCCTGCACATGTCAACAGCTCTGACCAAGTAATTAGCAGACTAAACCTACTCCAACAACAACAGCTAAGCTCTAACAAATACACATTTAGCCTCGATGTTGTTTCCCTATACACATCAATACCCGCACACCCAGCCATTGACCTCATCTCCGACCACATCTCTTCCTCCGATAACTTAGAACTCTTCGGGTTAACACCCGAAGACATACACCAACTCCTAGACATTATCATTAATAATACATATTTTACCTTCCAACACCACATATTTAAGCAGATTACTGGTCTTCCCATGGGTTCTAGCTTGTCTGGCCTCTTAGCCATATCCTACATGGACAGACTCGAGCAACAAGCCCTCAACACCTGCCACTCACATATCTTCTTCACTAGGTACATAGATGACATTCTTGTCCTCACCTCATCTCGTGAAGAAGCTATCAGCATTTTCGACATTTTCAACAACACCGACCCCCATATAAAATTTACTATTGAACACCCTAGCGACTCCGGCTCACTATCTCTCCTCGATTTCAACCTCAAAATCACAGAAGACGGTTCTATACAGACCAACTTCTACAGAAAACCTGCCTGTAAAAACCTATTTGTTCATTTTAAATCTGCCCTGCCCCTTAAAGCCAAACTAGACTATGCCCGTAATGAAATTATCCGCATACAAAATAAATGCTCATCTACTGCCAATAAAATTAAACACACCAAAGACTTCCATCAAACCCTAATTACCAACGGCTACCCCACTTCCACAATAACCCACCTCAGCAAGACCAGATCACGCAGACACAACACACTCTCCAACACATGCTTCCTAAAACTACCTTTCTTTAATGACAGAATCACTAATGCCATCCGCAGTGCAATACATAAAGAAAAACTAGACATTCAACTCACCCACACCGGCACCACCTTACGTCAACACCTTTCCAAAAAACGCACTACACGCACCCAAGAACTATGCTCCTTAGCCAATTGTCCCATTCCTACCACTGGACTATGCCACCGCACTAACTGTGTATACAATATATTATGCACTATTTGTAACCACTCCTATATTGGATATACTACAAGACAATTACACCAACGTATAAAAGAACACATGAATACAAATATATCTTCCTTCTTCAAACATACTTCCTCATGCAATACTACACAACAAGACATAAACGTTTCCATTTTAGCCTCGGCCAGGAACCTAGGCGACCTAAGACTGATGGAAGCTATTCTCATTTCCAAACATAGTCCAGTTTTGAACCAAAGACACGAATTAAATTCTACCTTCATCATATAACCTACCCCCCCGAACCCATCCCCAGATAATACCCCCCCATAATAAACACTATTTGCACAAATCATATCCGTTATACTAAGAATTGACCATTACTTTAGTTAAATAAATTCAACATACAAAGCCAATTAACAGAATTCCCTTTATAAATTAATACCAAAAATAAGAGATTTGTCTCCCCTTAACCAGCAAACCGGCCAGTTTCCATACCTAAAACAGTAGACACTTAAGAGATAAATTAAAACCAATAAATAAGGATTAAACTTAACCAGACATAACTAAATTTTAATATACTGCACCGACAACAAATAATTAGCTATCTACAACATATTTAAAATCTAATGCCGGAATCAGCCTGTTGACAAACATATATACTATAAGTAAAATCTACGTTTTATATACGAAAAAAAAAACCCAAAAAAACAAAACAAAAAAAACAAAAAAATAACAATAATAGTAAATATATAAATAAAAAAAAAAAAAAAAAATAGAAACAACAGACAATTACATATATATATATATATATATATATATATATATATATATATATATATATATATATATATATATATATATATATATGAAAATAAAAAATAAAATAAAATAAAAAAGAATCTATTTAATTTTTCTCTGAATACTTTACTCTGAACACTTCCGGTTTAACCCCCCAGCGCTCCTGGCCTTTTCTCGGTATCCGGGATTTTTCTTTTATTTATTTTTGACAAGGAGAGGAAGAAGAAAAAAAAAACCTCTCGAAATATATCAAATTGATTCTTGATAATCCGGACATTACAAACTAACACCCTTGCTGTCTAGAAAAATAAACAAACCTTTCGATCTATATCCGACTTATTTCGGTTTTGTTTTGTTTTTGTTCTTCACAGCTTCCAGCAACCCGGATCTTCGCATTGCCTTCAACCTTTTTAAAAACTTTTATTATTACTCCCAGCAATGCTTACAGCAAACTACCAATTTCTATATATATATATATATATATATATATATATATATATATATATATATATATATATATATATATATATATATATGTGTGTGTGTGTGTATGTGTCATTAAATTATTATTCACTGAACACTTTATCACTGCTTACTTTTTTAACGGGACATTCTCTATATTTTGACAACCTTTATACACACGCAAATTCACTTTCCCTTACTTTATATTATTTCTTTTAATTTTTCAAATTAAGAATTTTGGTTGTTCCCCTGCCAACTTATCCATATATGTAATTCCTCACATGATAAGATTTTTTTAATCTTTGAAAAGCCTGGCTTTAGGAAAGAAAAAAATAAACATGTTTTTATCGAGTAAACCTTGCATTGTACAACCGAAGATGAAATAGATTTGTCATTCGCACATTTTTATATCTTTTCCTTCATTTATCTATACAATTGCCCTATCCCGTATATTGAGCTTTAATCATTTCTACTATAGGTTCAATTCACTAAAAGTATACTTTAGTCTCATATGTTATATATATATATATATATATATATATATATATATATATATATATATATATATATATATATATATATATACAGGGTGGGCCAAAATAAGGGTCCTATCTTTAAATTTGAATAACTTGAATTTGAATAACTTCCACAAAATAAAAGTTAAACTCACCAAACTTTATGTGTGTGTAGACTGACCCTTCCGAGATTTTTTGAAATAAACAAAACAAATTTTAGCCGAAAAACACTTCTTAAAACTTACAAAAACTAAAGTATTGTTTTTTACACTGTTTTGAGTTTTTTAAGCAAAAATAATGTTTTCTAAATGAGGGTACGTTCCTTAGGGCTAATACGGCTCATGTCTGCTTCGGAAGGGGTCCTTTACTTATTCTAAAAAAAAAAATTTAAAAAAATCACTAAATAAAAAAGTTATGAATTTTTAAAAATAGGACCCTTATTTTTGCCCACCCTGTATATATGTGTGTGTGTGTGTGTGTACAAAGTTTTAATAAACAATCAAATAATATTAAACGCCCTGCCATTATTATCTATAGTGAGGATTTTTTTTATAATTTATATTATAAGAGAGGAATAAAACACCACGAGAAGGGGAACAAAGATGAATCACTTCGTAACGTTCTTTTTTTTTCTCTATGAAAATGTTTTTTTGTTTTTTTTCTTAAACGAGTATTGAGAAAAAAAAACGTCTCGGTAATTTTATTTATTTTGTTACCTACTTTTTTTTCTCAATACTTGTTTAAAAAATACTCATAAGGAAAAAAAGAAAGAAAAGAAAGTTACGAAGTGATTCATCTTTGTTCCCCTTCTCATGATTCTTTATTCCTCTCTTATAATATAAATTATAAAAAAATTAAAAAATCCTCACTATAGATAATAATGCGTCTAATATTATTTGATTGTTTTATATATATATATATATATATATATATATATATATATATATATATATATATATATAGGCATCGTAGTATCACAGCTTTTCAATGTTACATCACCTAGTTGTAATTTCGACCGTTTGTCCGCTAGGGAGGCGCCGTTAGCAAGTTATACAGATCTTTTATTATTTGGCAGATTTAAACCGAATTTAAAAATAATCATCATGTAAAGATATGTTACAGAAATTTTTAAACATCAATAACATTATATATTTCATGTATAGGATTCACTCCTAGACTAGTTAATCGATTATTATTAATTTGAGGTTATAGTGGGAGAGTTGAGTTATATTTAATATATATTCTTTTTATGCAAAAAAGCAAAAATGGTGTTGTAAGACCTTCGTGAATATGTATATTACTCCAATTTTTGTGAAATTTAACAATAGGATTTCAACATCAATTGATACATATTCCCCAAATCTCAGTATTTTTGGAGGATTTTATTTGTTTTTACTATCGACACAACCTTTCATTTAAATATTCGAGTATTTCAAATCTGCATTTAACTTGATATATAGTCATTAGATACAAATTAAGCAAATTTTTTTTAGTTTCAATTTCTTCAAAGCATTACATTCCCGACATTTTCTAGAAAATGATTTTGATAAAAATTAGAATCAGGATTCTAGAGAAAAAGTAACGTAGCAATATATCTAGATTTTAAATTTTCTTAAAGGGGACATGAAATTCTGTTCTGTTCAGAAATTATTTTATCCACCCAGGACGAGTTTTATCACAAGTTAGTTGAAAATAAAAACCATAAAGTTCTCAATCGTATGTTCTCCAAGAACTAATATGAACTATTTTATTTGCAAACTATTCATTACAGTGTGTGTTCGGTTTCCCGGACTTTGTAGATCTAGGCATGCCCGTCTGGGATAGAAAACAGATACGAGACAACAGATTGACACTTCAGCACCGTTGCGTATGTGTATAATATACTAGCCAGGTGCTTATGTTCTAAAGTTTGCCCGAAGTGTTGCAATTAACCTTTTGCTTTTACGACAATGTTTTGTGTGGTTTTATAAAAATGCTTCTATATTATCGACAAGCAAAGCACTAACAACAAAATCATCTTGTTTTGTATGTGACAATGAATAATCACGCAGCGTTAAGGCGATACGATACAATGATTTCTCCTCGCCACGGTTCCGTCCTCGCTTTTGGGGGAACATGTCCTGATCAACTGGCAATGGAAGGAAGTTGAATCGAATGTGTCGCTGGGATTCTCCATTATATGGAACCAGTGTTCCGAAACGTTGATACGGGAATAAACAGTAGTGATGAATTTCCTGAACAAGCAATGTCATTACGAATGAAGCGAGAATACACAGATCAATTGGTTTATTATATATATATATATATATATATATATATATATATATATATATATATATATATATATATGTATTATTATTTCATGTTTACACATAAAATGTCATCCAGGAGATATAATCTTTTATGTATCAATTTTAAGTATTTACTTCATCCGTGCTCAATACGTGAGTAGAGATTGGTAGTAAGTTATGGAAATCTATTTATAGCAATTAAGCGACAAAGAGGATTCTATTTGAGCCTGACGATTACCTAAGGGATGAAACGCGGCGGCCTCTGTGTATCTTAATTGCAATGCATATAATTAAATAACTTACTATATATATATATGTATATATATGTATATATATATATATATATATATATATATATATATATATATATATATAAGTATATATTTATATATATATATATATATAGAGAGAGAGAGAGATAGAGATAGAGATAGAGATAGAGATAGATGGATCTCTCTCTCTCTCTCTCTCTCTATATATATATATATATAGAGAGAGAGAGAGAGAGAGAGAGAGAGAGCGAGAGAGAGAGAGAGAGAGAGAGAGAGAATAAGTTGCCTAACCACAAAATGTCGGTTGCAATGCGTGTTTTGTTTTATTTTTTCGAGAGAAGTTATGATTTTTATCTGATATAATTAACTTTTGTAACAAATTAATAGGCTATTATTTAGTGGAAAATATGATTGTTTATCTGATAGCTAAATATATAGGTAGAAGTACAATTAAGTTTTTGTTTTATATATAGAATATATAATTTATAAAATTATATATATTAGCTCTAAGCATCTCAGATCACAAAATAATTAGGCGTGCGATCGTTTTTAAGACGATTAGGATTTAAAAAAAGTGTTTATGCTTTACTTCTTTATTCTAATATGTCTCTTCTCAAACGCGTTTTACAAAACATAACAGGTATAAGTCAAGGAAGTCGAACTACGATGTGTTTTATTTTCAAGTAATTTAAAAAATTTATTTTAAAGACATGAACAAGCCTTTTTTCAAGTATTGCTTATTTTATTTGTTAATCATTTTATATATGTTTTCACATGTTTACATACACCGAAGAAGAAAAGAATGTAACCATCACACACACACACGCACACATACGCATATATATATATATATATATATATATATATATATATATATATATATATACATATATTATAATTTTATTTACACAGACATGTACTAAATCTGCGACACTGGCATGTCGATGTTATCGATCAACAGTTACTATAAACTGAGATCTCATCAGGCAGAGTTAGAATCCGATCTTAACCTCAGATCATATTTGGAGAGAATGAAATGGAGTCTTCTTCTTCTCTTTCTCTATCCCTCCATTTCATTCTCTCCAAATATGATCTGAGGTTAAGATCGGATTCTAACTCTGCCTGATGAGATCTCAGTTTATAGTAACTGTTGATCGATAACATCGACATGCCAGTGTCGCAGATTTTCTACATGTCTGTGTAAATAAAATTATCATATATAAAGCTCTATTTTGATATTGAGCACTTTTTATAAACCCGGTTAAAATTCTCTGGATTACCACTCTGTGGATATTTTTCACCTGGATTATTACCATTATTATATATATATATATATATATATATATATATATATATATATATATATATATATATATATATATATATATATGATAGAGAATGGTAGTTTGCTTGCAGCATTGCTGGGAATAGTAGTAGTATGTTTAAAAATACTGAGGGCAATGCAAAGTGCCGGATAGGTTGTAAGCTGGAAGGAACAACAATAATGAATCGAAATGTGACTTACTATTTATTTAAAAAAATAAATAGTAAGTCCCATTTTGATTTACTATATTTGTTCTTTCCAGCTTACAATCTACCCGGCACTTTGCATTGCCCTCAGCCTTTTTAAAACATACTAATATATATATATATATATATATATTTATATGTGTGTGTGTGTGTGTGTGCGTGTGTATGCGTATTTATTAGTATGTGTATTCCAAAAAATCGGAACAAGACCGGTATCATTGGTTAAAAATACTTACAAAGGAGACCTACAAATATTTTTCAACTTCAGAAGATCTTAAAATTTATTTTTCTTAATAATCGAACCCTCTGCTGTGATTCTAATCCACTAAGTGTATATATATATATATATATATATATATATATATATATATATATATATATATATATTAATTAAAAAGAATACCTATGAATTTAACGTTTCGCCCAACTTTTGTGTGAGCTTTTTCAAAAGCGAAAAATGCTAAAAGCGGCAAAGTACGTAACATAAAGTGATCTGTATGCATGTGCGTGTTCAAAGCGGAGGAAATATTGGGGGTGAGTGAGAAAAAGGGGGAACGGGGTTGGTGCGAATGAAGAAAGATATAGATACAGATATATAAGCATAGGAAGATAGAAGTTTTAACAAAAATATGTTACACTTTTGCACAGGGCAATGTCGAGTAACCCTGCTAGTAAACATATTAGAAGAGAAATACCAATTTGTCATGATTTTAACATTTCGGGCAGTTCACTAAAACATTTCTTGAATATTCTAATAATTATTGGACCCTCTCTAGTCAAGATTTGAACGGTCTTATCGATCCGCTCTGATCCTATGCGGTCATGTTCTGTTGTAACGAAATATATCTGAATCAATGTGTGTTTTTATTTTTAAGAGAACAAATTATAGTTTTTTATTTGACATAATTAAGATTTTTAATAACTCAATAGGCTATTATTAAGCGGAACCACATAATTGTTTATTTGATAGCTTAAATAGATAGTGTAAAATTATTTTTTAATGTAATATATATATATATATATATATATATATATATATATATATATATATATATATATATATTATTCATAATCTTATTTACATCCGCTTCAAAAATTAACAACCAGTAAAACAAATGGTTTAACTGATAGCTAAAATAGATAATTATGTTTATTAATGATGTAAGCTAGCATTTGCTTTTAAGGCTGCAATTAGAAAATATCTCCATTTTATCAAGCGTGTTCATAGTCAAAGCCCTCATTGTCTCGTCTTACTATGTTGCGAGTTGCTTTTGACCTCAGGGCCAGATTAATTTTATTTTACTTACCATTAGACATGTGAGTTTGTTTCCGAACTCTATGATGTTTATCATCAGTGCCGTGATTGTTATTGTACTCCTTTTCTTGATTGGAATATATTGCAGTCATTTCTTCGCTTCATGTCTCTGACTGATCTTAGTACTTATTTCTAAAGCTATCTGGCGAGTATACCCGGTGAACCGAGTGCAAAGGAAATACAAACAGTTGCACTTAAAGGAACGGTTAGAATCTTTAAAATATCTCTAGGCTGGATTGTCTGAAATAGTCAGTGAATGTCTGGCATCCGTTAAGATGCCCAATCTCTAGCAAAAATAGAAAGATAAGAAAAATAAAAAATAAAGCGGGTAGAAAGTGGACCTTGCGTTTGATTTTGTCAGCTTCGTAACTCCCGCTTCCCTTATTTTATCATTTAGTTCTCACATCCCATGAGCGATTTTTTGACAGAAGTGGAGAATTGTTGTTTCTGGATTGAAATCCATGAAACTAACACTCATTGTTGGCTAGTTTTTGACATCCAATTGGTATTTTTAGCCCCTTACATCAAGTGACTTCATGCCTTGTCTGGCGCGATTTCTATAAAAAAATAATAACTTAGTTTGATAAACTATTCGTTTAAGCCCTTTGTAAAATCTCCCTCCGCTTCACATCGGGATCAGAACATATTTGACACGTTGTTTTTTTTTTACTGATTATTATCGCGTATATAATTCTAGCTGAGCTTATTTTGACTGCATATAATTCAAACTTTCATTAGAAGATGAATCGCTGTGAGTTTATTTTTTGTTTTTGTTGGCAATAACTACTTTTTTTAAAGCATGGGGGCAACTCAGCGATACGAGTTAAAGAGATAGTCAGTTAGACGATGATCACCACCACAATATGAGCGAAAACAATGAATGAAAAGGGCAGCAGATTATTGAGAAAATTGACTATTCAAGTACATACGACTCGAAGACAACCATACTGCAGTTGATTAGGATACCGACCGTAGTACCCTTTTTCCCGTCTAGTTTTTGTTAAGAAGTGAGAGAAAGGAAAGTGTTGTATATGCAGTTATAGAAAGACGAGCAAGGGGTAACATAATTGAAGCTCATTCGATACCAAACATGAATATTTATATACGGTAAAGAGAGAGGGTTAAGGTTAAGGTTAGGGTTAGGAGTAAACATTAGGGTAAGGGTTTGGTTAGGGGTATGGTTCAAGGTTAGGGTTAGGGTTAAGGTCAGGGTTTAGGGTTAGGGTTAGGGTTTAGGGTAAGGGTAAGGGTTAGGGTTAGGGTTCGGGTTTAAGGTTAGCGTTAGGGTTAGGGTTAAGGTTAGGGTTTTGAGTTAGGATTAGGGTAAGGGTTAGGGTTAGGGTAAGAGTAAGGGTTAGGGTTATGGTTAGGGTTAGGAGTAGGGTTAGGGTTTATGGTATGTTAGGGTTAGGGTTGGGTTAGGGTGAGGGTTAGGGTTCAAGGTTAAGGTTATGGTTCAGGGTTAGGGTTAGGGTTTAGGGTTTAGGGTTAGGGTTTAGGGTTTAGGGTTTAGGGTTAGGGTTAATATTAGAGTTAAGGTTAGGGTTTTGGGTTAGGATAAGGGTCAGAGTTACGGTATGGGTAAGGGTTAGGGTTAGACTAGGTTTAGGTTTAGGCTAGGGTTAGGGTTAGGGTTTAGGGATAGGGTTTAGGTTTAGGGTTAGGTTAAGAGTTAGGGTTAGGGTTAGAGTTAAGTGTTTAGGGTTAAGGTTTAGGGTTAGGGTAAAGGTTAGAGTTAAGTTTAGAGTGTAGGGTTAGTATTATGGTTAGAGTTTAGGTTAGGGTTAGGGTTAGGGTTAGGGTTTACTGTTAGGGTTCGGTTAAGGTTGCAGTTAAGGTTAGGGTTTAGGGTTAGGGTTAAGGTTTAGGGTTAGGGTTTAGGGGTATGGTAAGCGTAAGGGTTAGGTTGGGTTAGGGTTCTTTGTGAAAGACTCTGTAAAGACGAGTAAATATCATTCCTCACTAGATTACACTATGTCAAGACAAGAAAGAGTCCTTCGAGCGACACCTACACATATATCACGAAAATACTCAATCTTAGGATGTATTTTGCTCTTTTACAGATAAAGGATTGTATTAGGACTTAGGTACTTTTGTAAAGGCAGAATGATCCAACCATTTTTCTAGCATCCTTAGCAACAGCTTTTTGGTTAGTCTTTTAGATCTAGGTTGAAAGTAAATCCTGGAAGTATATCATGGAAGGGAGCTTCCCCGATGAGAGGGCCATTCCTATCAACTCTATGGAGATAAGGATCCGTGAGTTGGTACTGAAAAGAAGCTTTGTTTTAGAGTCGTGAAAAGTGATATGTCAACTTTTCCTCAATTAAACCACTTGCTTAAAGTCAGAAGAGAGATAAATACATAGATAGTCAGATATATATTTAGATATCATGTTTCCGAAGATCTAATCTACTCTTTCATCTCAGTAGAATGTTCTTGTTGTTGCGGCTGTCATTAGAGATTAAGTTTTTCTTTTATCAACAATGACATTTGATTTCGTGCGTAATTTCTTTTGTTCGTCTTCTAAATATAATCCATTTCACCAATGTCTGTACTTTTCACCATGATGCTGGCTTTACTTGCTTTAACGTATTACTAGACTTGCCGCTATTCGCATAAGTAAACATGACAAGTCTTTTTACATATTTAATATCCTCATTATTGGTCCCCCGATTTAAAAAAATTGGGAGACCTATGTTTTGAGTCATTTCCGTCCGTGTGTGTGTCCGTGTGTGTGTCCGTCCGGATTCTTCTCCGCAACCATCCATTGAATTTCTCTGAAATTTTGCATGAAGTAACTTTTGTCAGGTTAGAAAGTGACATTCTCCGATTTTTGAAAATAAATCTGGTTATCCCCCCAGAGGGTCAAAACGCCCCGAAATGGCAAAAAATGACATTTTCTGCCTCATAACTTTTCATCCATCCATTCAATTTCTCTGAAACTTGACCAAAATGTGCAGGCAATTGTTACTAATAGAAACTAAGTATCGCTGACATTGAAAAAAATCTGGTTCGCGCCCCCAGGGGGTCACAGTGCCCCTAAAATGGCAAAAAATGACCCTTTCCTCCATAACGTTTGATCCATCTATTGAATTATTCTGAAATTTCTCTGAAATTTTGCATGAAGTTGTAACTTTGGTCAGGTTAGAAAGTGACATTCTCCGATTTTTTAAATAAAATCTGGTAAGCCCCCCAGGGTGTTAAAAGACCCCAAATTGCCCCATAACTTTTCATCCATCCATTCAATTTCTCTGAAACTTGACCAAAATGTGGAGGAAATTGCTCCTAATAGAAACTAAGTATCGCTGACTTTGGAAAAAATCTGATTCGCGCCCCCTGGGAGTCAAAAGCCCTGATGAATGGCAAAAAATGACCCTTTTCTCCCATAACGTTTGATCCATCTATTGAATTTTTCTGAAACTTGGCCAAAATGTAGAGGCAATTGTTCTAGATATAAAATGAGCATCCTTGACATCAGAGACATTCGGGTTCGCGCCCCAGGGTGTTACAGTGCCCCTAAAATGGTAAAAAATGACCCTTTCCTCCCATAACGTTTGATCCATACATTCAATTTTTCTGAAATTTCTCTGAAATTTTGCATGAAGTTGTAACTTTGGTCAGGTTAGAAAGTGACATTCTTCGATTTTTGAAAAAAAATTTGGTTATCCCCCCAGTGGGTCAAAAGGCCCCGAAATGGCCGAAAATGACATTTTTTGCCCCATAACTTTTCATCCATCCATTCAATTTCTCTGAAACTTGACCAAAATGTGAAGGCAATTGTTCCTAATAGAAAATAAGTATCGCTGACCTTGTAAAAAATCTGGTTCGCGCCCCAGGGGGTCACAGTGCACCTAAAATAGCAAAAAATGACCCTTTCCTCCTATAACGTTTTATCCATACATTGAATTTTTCTGAAACTTGGCCAAAATGTAGAGGCAATTGTTCTGGATATAAAATGAGCATCTTTTACATCAGAAACATTCTGGTTCGTGCCCCCGGGAGGTCAAAAGGGTAAAAATGCCCCAAATTGTCCAAATTTATTCCATTTTACACTCGTCACATACAAAGGGGGACATGCGCGGCTTGTCATTATTATTATTATTATTATTATTATTATTATTATTATTATTATTATTATTATTATTATTATTATTATTATTATTATTATTATTATTATTATTATTATTTTATTATTACTATTATTATTATTATTATTCTACTGCTTCTTCTTGTTATTCATTTTAAAATTATTATTATCATTATTATTATAAATATTATTATTAATATTATTATTATTAATAATATTCTTCTTCTTCTCATTATTATTATTATGTATATTATTATTTTGATTATTATTATTATTATGATTATTAATATTATTAATATTATTACTATTTTTATTTTTAATATTATTATTATGTTTAATATTATTATTTTTTAAATTTTATTTTTACTATTTTTATTATTACTATTTAAAAAATTTTTTAATATCATTATTATTATTATTATTGTTATTATAATTATTATTATTATTATTTTTAATGTTATTATATTTTTTTATTTTTAATATTATTTTTAATATTATTATTTTTTCTTATTTTTAGTATCATTATTATTATTATTATTATTATTATTATTATTATTATTATTATTATTATTATTATTATTATTATTATTATTTACCCATGAAAAGTTCTCGCACAGACAGTTATTCATAGAGTCTACACGACAACAAGTCACCCTAGATTTCGTTATTTATGCGAGGTTGTTTACGAATTCGATGATTTTTTTTAACACTGCTAACTATTTTCATCATTACCTCTCAGACTTATACTCTCAGAGTAATTCAATTTATTCCAGTCTTTTATTAAGGTGTTAGGGACTGATCCTAGTACTACGAATTCTGATATAGACTTTCTTCATGTTCCATATTCCTGTCAGTTCTCTGGTATTTACTAAATAATAATAACCGGTGGTGCTCCCCTTAATCCGAGTGGAGTAAAACTGTTATTTTTCATTTTTTTGCATTTTGTATACTTGTTTGACAAAGACCTGAGTACTGCTCAAAATATCAGAATAAAATATAATAATTGCAACAACAACAACATCTTTTATATGCTTAATACATCATCTACCATCCTTAAAACACACTCTCTCTCCCTCTCTCCCCCTCTCTCTCTCTCTCTCTCTCTCTCTCTCTCTATATATATATATATATATATATATATATATATATATATATATATATAAATACACGCTGGTACAGTCAACTCTAATTAATCCAAGTGACAGTGATTTTAGTGGTTTATCTGTATGACCTAAACTTAGTCAAATCATACTGCTCCACATATAGTTATAGGTCGGTTAAGTGGAAGTACCTCACTCAAATTGCTAGTAATAGAATAAATATTTTAAAAACATTTTCTAATAATTTTAAACTGTAATATTTATTTAAACATAGTTAAATCATGTAATCAAAAGTTTGTTAAGACAGAATGTTAATATTAGTGCACTTTAAATGTGTTTTATTAAAAACATTATATATATATATATATATATATATATATATATATATATATATATATATATATATTATAAGTCTGGATTTAATGATGGGCCGTTTTTACTGTTTTTCCTATTTTTCCTCTGCTGTCTAGCTGATTACATAGTCATAGTTTTACGAAAAAAAGGGAAGTGGAGGGAATGCTTCCTCCGGTCGTATATTTTTGCTAGGCTGCCGCGTCAGAAATGAACGCTCACCCGTAAGCCGATGGAGCCCCAGTCATTTTTCTTGGGTCGTTAGACATTGATTTTTTTTGTTTCCGACCAAGAATATTTTTACTTTTAACTAAAAATAAATTCGTTTCAACCCAATTATTGTTACCCTCCCAATAAATAGAAATATGTTTATTTAAAAAAAGAAACAAAGATTATTTTTGACATCCCCAAAATCTTTGTTTATCCTCCCCCATACATATTAATATTTTTAATAAAAAGAAAAAAAAATTCTTTGACCACCCCCAATTTTTTTTTACCCTTCCCCGTACATAATTATATTTTCAGTTAAAAAAATAAAAATAAAAAAATAAAATTTTTACCCCCCACCAAATTTTTTTTTACCCTCCCCCATACATAGTAATATTTTCAGTTAAAAAAGTTAAAAAAAAAAAAATTTGTACGACTCCCCCCCCAATTTTTTTTACCCTCCACCATACACAAAAATATTTTTATTTAAGAAAAATAAAAATTTGACTCCCCCTACTAATCCCCCATACGTAGTTAAGAAAAGAAAAAAAATTAGGGGGCGCCTCGGTCATATCAAAGAACTCATGTTTAAATATGCTATTGAAGGCGCCGACGTCCTATCAAAGAACCAGTTTTGTTATTCTTCGAAAATGGTTACTCATTTAGTAATGGCCGAGATATTTGTTGTTTAACTTTAATTTACAACAAAACACCTTGTCTAAACAACGTAATGAAAATAAAGTATGATAATGTGAAAAAATCCTCTCACAATGACGTCACTTCCGGAAAGATGAGTCAGCAATTAATTCTTCCAAAATTGTTACCCATTTAGTAATGGCCGGGATATGTATTCTTTAACTTTAATTTACATCAAAGCCCTTTGTCTTAACAACGTAATGAAAATTAAGAATGATAATGTGAAAAAAATCTCCTCACAATGACGTAACTTCCGGAAGGACCAGAAGGATGAGTCAGAAATTTATTTTTCCAAAATGGTCACCCATTTACTAATGGCTAGGATATGCCTTGCTTTACTTCAATTTACAACGAAACAACTTATCTTAACAACGTAATGAAAATAAAGAATTATAATATGAAAAAAAATCCTCTCAAAATGACGTCACTTCCAAAAGGATGACTTGGCAATTTTAACAGTACTTGCCATACAAAGTATGGTTTAAAAAACACACCGGTTGCTTAATGAAATGTGTTTAATTAATTGTATGAATAATTTTTATTAATATCATCGTATCGGAAAATATTGTAAATACATATGTAAATTTTATAATACCAGTTATAAGTGTATAAGTGTATAAATATGAATTTATTAGAAGTTTAAAACAAATGAATTATGTAAATTGTAAAACCCATCGGGTGTCTGAGCGTGTTTTTGTAACACTATATAAGGAAGTTGAAATAGTATGCGTTTAATTAAGATTCTTAACACGTTTTCTGTTCGAATCGCAGTCTCGTCTTGAAATTTCTTCTACTTTATTAATATGTTTATGGCGGTTTGTTGTAGTACTATATATAGAAACTGACATGCTAAGTAAATAGTAATGTTACTCTGATGGGGTTTCGACTTCAGACAGACAGACGGACAGACAGATACATAATCTCCATTATTAATAGATGTAAACGGGGAACAGACAGTAATAAATAAACGTAGTTGACCGAGATATACTGCTGACACATGACGTTAGATTGGCTGTGAATTTTTAAATTTTATTTTCACTTGCCCTTATCACTTGATTTTTTATGGAGACAATTTCAATTTCTGGCTTTTAACTTTGTGTCTTCATAAAGTCTTTAAAATATGTACAAATCATTGAACTATGCATTAATTAGCGTTGGCTGTACCAGTGTTTATTTGTTTTTATAAATGCACAGTGTTTTTGAGTGCATATGTCTGCTTGTTTCTTGCAGAGTCTGTAATATAAACAAGTGTTGTAATTTCCAACCCTATTATTGTCTAATGAAAGTCAGCCGTCTGGTCTTATGTCTGTGCTTAGCTTACTGAGGAGGTTATCAGGGCTAAAACAGACACTAAATGCTCCCATCAAATGACTCGGTAAATAAGCGCGGGAAATTTTCTGATGCTCAAGTGAACGTAATTGAATTTAACACGTAAAACTTCTAAGTTTCTTGTCAGTTTATGAACATTGCAAGTAGCCAAGAGAGTTGAATTCCCAAAACGGTGGAGTTATGACCTGCCATGTCGAATTTAAAGACTCTGCTCTTTCTTAACAATGATGACGTTAATAGAATGATCGAAAAGTTAAACATATTTTTCTCAATATCAATAAAATTAGCTTGAAAACTTTTCGTCTTCTTTTGTATGTCGGTGTGCTTCTTGCAACTACATTACTTACACAATATTATTTTATTATTTAATATACATTCATTTTTTAGCAAAATAAAAAATATTTCATACTAAAACGAACTTTAAAAAATCACATTTCAGAAAGCTAATTTAATTATACAATTCCATCCACCATAATGCATTTCGGTTTCCTTGGATGCAAGTTTAAATTAATTCAGTGTAAGACACAACGTCCGTTTTTAATGTGAGAAGAATTAATTTACTCCAAAAAAGGGTCTCTCTGGACTAGAACAAACATAAAATGACTCAGTTTAGAAGGATCTCAAACTAACAATAAAACATATATTAATCAAATGAAAAAAATACGCACATATACGTAACACATATTGCAACGTAAGAAATATTAAAACCTTATTTGAAAATATCGTTACTTTTCAAACAATACAGTTTTTAAAGAAACTCAATTAATTCATACAAACATGTTAAAAATAATGAAAACAAAATACAGCATAATATAATAACAAGACATAAATACGTAGGAAACAATTTGAAAAACTCTCTTCAAAGGAATGACCCAAATAATATCCAACACCACAAAAAGCATATCAAAACTAAAAATCAAACAAAATCATTAACAGATTATGAATAGTCAAATCCCACACGTTCAACACACCTTCACAAATAAGTGATTAGGCAGCAAACGTAATTTTACCTTCTTCACTTACTTTTCTAGGATGAACAAAATATATTTCTAATGATACCCGCGTATATCACGATTTCTCCAACATTTTGTTGTCGTATCAAAGGATAATGACATTCATATTCGAAATACACCTATCGTTTTACAAGCCATCATGTCCAGTAACTGTTACCCGGGTCTCATCAGTTAAAATAATCTTACTCATGTCCATCTGCATATATTTCTTTACCTATTCTATTCTAAAATTTGTGTGACTAGGTGTAAAAAAGCTCTGTAAGTGGAACTGGTTTGGTTGATTGTATATGTTTCTCCAGACGTGAAAACCAATATTCCTCAGATCCCAGTTGGTGACAGTCTTAGATATTCCAACATCTGATTGTTTCTTCCTTTGGGAAGATCCCTTCAGAAATCTTGTTTCAGTATCCCCATGACGACTTATTTTTCGGACAATTAAATCAGACGAGGTTATTTTAAACCGTTTCTTGTATTATAATTTCTGTTTTCGCTCAGTTATTTTGAACGTCTTATTGTTTTTACGAACTAAAAAAAACAATTATATTATTATGAATTTACAAACTATTCTCAACAATATGTAAATCAATCAAATAATGTTATCATAATGTACCAGAATGTTTCTAAATATTTGCTATATTGATTAACAGAATGATGAGTAAAATTAATTTTTGATCAGAAAGCTATTATCGGATTAGTTATTTTGCCAAACGCAATTTTTCTATTGGTAGTTTGATTCTTATACAAAAGTTCCTAAAATCGAATAAAAAATAACGGTGCAAAGACTTTCGAGCAACGCCGAGAATTAAACCCATAACCTAACCTACAATCACTCTAACTAACCCCTGAACCAACCCTAACCTAACCCTAACCTAACCCTAAACTAAATTTCAATTTTAGCTTGCAAAGTCAGTTTAGGTCGGTTCGTATTGTGTAGTAGCATCTGAATTTGACTTGGTTTCTCCAGAAAGTCGAAACTGCTAAAGTCGCAGCTACAAATTTCTGGATATCTATTCCTAAAAAGCACCAAATACATCAACTTTCCCCTCCATCTACACGCAGTGATTCCCTAGGCAATGCAGAAAAACGGGTCCTGCTAGTTTAGTATACTTCTGAGATTAATTTTATTTTTTATGTATCTTTACATGGGGCTCCAGTGGGTGTCATTTCGTGCTCTATTTCTGGATACCTATTCTTAAAAAGCACCCAAAAAATTAACATTCCTCTCCATCCACACACACTGATTCCCCGGGCAATGTTGGGACACAGGTCCTGCTAGTTTAATATAATTCTGAGATTATGTGTATTTACATGGGACTCCAGTGGTTGGCATTTCGTGCTTAATCGACGTAGCAAATGAAACTGCTATTTTATCGTTTTCAAATCAAGCTATTTATTACTTTACACGTTTCACAATGTGTACACCAGAAGAGTATTACTTAATGCTAAGTTGAAACCATTATTTCCTCTACTAGGATACTCCATGTATTTTTTTTCATTTTACTTCAGTGTAACTACTCAAAAATCAAGGGCCCCTTTCCTAACACTTTATTTCTATATTATATACATATCCAAGTTTTCTATTAAAGTTCTCCGTTTACCTCATAAACGCCGAGCTAGTTAAGAAGTGAAAAATATAAGAAAATTAATGTTCCTATCACCAATTGACAAATCTACTTTGTTATAGTATATATTTCTTGTTGTCTCTTGGTCTTACCGGATTACATAATTTTCCAATTATGTACGTAAAGCCATACATGCACTTTTAAATCGCCGACCTTATCCTAACAAACATGTTTTGTTGGCGCCTATGCATCCACGTTAAATACGTTTTACGCCTCGATGCAGATTTAATCTGTAATAATTTCGCGCTATATTCACACCGATATTCGGCTAGAGACGATTTCAATCGTTTCGGATAGATACCAAAGCTAGAGCTTAGACGGACGTAACTCGGATTACGGTGATCAATACGGGAATCGCAAGTGATAATGAACGGAATTCTTCCACGCGTTTTCTAACAATAACAGCTTTTCTTCATATCTCTGTCTTCTACGACACCCACAGTAGACAAACCTTTCAAGTCGCCATTGTTTCGTATTCTGTTTCAATGACATATATTGTCTTTGATCAAATAAATTTAAAGTTTCACAGATGTTCAGCTGTCGTCGCCATTAACACGCGATGGCCGATGATCGTCACGTTTCTTCCATATGTTCCTTTGATATAAATTTAATAGAATATATAAATTTCACTGCTTATTCACTCATAATGACACATTTTATGCTGTTTTCTTTTTCGTATTTTTATTTTATTTTACTTTGATTCAAGTTCTCAGTATTAATGTAACAAACTTGTTATACGACTCTAATTATGTTTGTTCAAGTCATCTTATTTAAATATCTATTTACAATATTTTAATACATAAAGATTTGCTAAGGATTATAAACGAAATTGCTATATAATTTTTGTTGAAGTAATCTTATTCAAATCTGTATTTACAAAATGATCGGATATATATATAAATAATAAAGTTTCAATTTTTTTTATATATAAAGATTTGCTAAGAATTATACACCCAGAAATGACTTTTAATTCGACACAATTAATTCTTCAATTCTTTTAAAATTTCGAAATGTCACGAAGTACTTCATTCCTTTTTTCCACTATTAGCGAATAACACTCTTCTTTATGAGCAATCCGAAATGCTTTTTGTAATTCAACAATTTTTTGACTGACAGTTTTCAAAAGTTCTGCTTGGTACTTTACTCCATTACATTTTTACTTCAATAAATAAACTATTGACAGTACACACAACTAAAAATATGTGAGTTTCGTAAAGACGAGAAACATATAGACACACAAATGTACAAGTGATTATTATGGTTTACTAATTAATTTGAAGTAACCAAAAATAGTAGGTATCCCCGAAACTCACCGATTTACTTTCAAAGTGTTATAAACAAAAGTGATAAATTTGACTGTACAAGTAAACATAATTAGAGTTAAAATTTATATTTTCTCACCTATTGTTTTTGTCCAGTTATGTATGAAATATACTATGACGTCGGCGAGATAAAATAAACACAACGCAGTTGAAAGTATAATAGAAGCTTGTATATCGAAGAAGAAAAAGAGAAGAAAAGAAAGAGAAGAAAAGAAAGAGAAGAAAGCACCTTTGCAACTGGTATTTGCGGGAACTTATATCAGGATATTCGTCCTGATAACAGTCTTGAGTTTTCGTGCTCATATGTTCGTTCCGTTTGATTGTCATGGCAAATAACACCCTACCTGAGAGTTCATCATTCAAACTCCTCGGCCTAACCTTCATAGGTAACATGAATTGGAACACATACACTGAAGACATTGCCAAGGCTGCCGCAAAGAAGGTTGGCTCCCTTTACCGTGCTAGTAAACTCCTTACACCTGACATTATCCTGTATCTCTACAAAGCCACCATTCGCCCATGCATGGAGTATTGTTGCCACATCTGGGCTGGTGCATCATCTACTAGTCTCTCCCTCCTTGACAAAGTCCATATATTGTCATGCTCGGGTGAAAGCTTGACTTTTAGAGAGACTTCTTTGCGTTCATCGACATTGTCAATTTCTTTGCGATTCACATCGATCGTGTTGTGCACATCTTAATATAAAAAGGTGAACTCCTATCGCCATTTTGTCATAACATAAACTGATTTAATCTCAAATGAGCCCGAGTCATTTGTCAAATCGACAGAATAAAACAAACAGAAAATCAATCAGAAAATATTGAAGAAAAACAAACTGATTAAGAAAAAAAGAAAAATAAGTAGCGGAAAAAGAGAAAGACAATTCGATCTAAAACGAACGAAACTATTTCCAGCAGACAAACGTCTTTTACGTAGACGCAATGTCCATCATGAGCTGACCTTAACATCCTAAATGTATGACCGAGCCATAAAGTAGGGAGAAGGGTGAGGTAAAATCTATCGAGAAGGAAAGAAAAAGATTTACGTTATAAAAAGCGATCAGTGCAAAAGCAAACCTCATTCTTTGCTCAGCTAGTCACGTGACGATAGAAATGTTCGACCTGCTGTCCTGAATAATGCGAGGTCACGTGAGATGTGCAAGCTTCGTATTGAGACAAGATCTACCTACTCAGTATTGCCCGGGAGTCATTTCTTTCTCTTTTTTTTTTTTAAATATGACTTGTTTTAAACCAATTATTTTTTAGTAAGGTTTTTTAATATATAAAATATATGTTTATTAAATTTCGTTTTATGTTGTTTTAATTTGTTTTATTTAAATTATGCAGAAACAAATGTTGGATATTCATGACTGAAACGTGATGGACAAGTAAGAGATTGACTGAAGATTATTTTTATTATTCGGACTACTCTTCGCATCGTGGATGTTATTCTCACAACGTTTTGTCCGATGTTACCCCCGAGCTTATTCAAGTGCGTCTTGTCGAACTCGGAATCTGTATGGAATTTCGAACGGAAATCATGTTGTCCTTTAGTAACGCGTCATGGCGGAAATATAGATAGTTGTATGGGTTTCCTTCTGCGATGTTCCTGCTGCAAATCTCAATTAACGCTGAAGAGTCGCTATTCCGGTTAGAGACAATATCACGCGAAGAGTAGGTTGTGATTAACACTCTCTGTATTTCTCTGAACACTTTCCGAACTCACGTGAATTGATAATTTCTTGTTTCGCGAGTACATTGTCCAAATATATACTAGTATGTTTAATCACCCCAATGTCTTCGTAGGGCCCGCAGCAAATTGTTAGGCAGAAAGAGAGAGAGAGACTGAGAGAGAGAAAGAAGGAGAGAGAGAGAGAGAGAGTGAGAAAGAGCAAGAAAGAGAGAGGGAGAGAATGGAAAGAGATAGGGAGAGGGGATAAAGCTACTTTCATCCTCATGTGGATGATGGATGAGTTGGGAGTATTATATTTGTATACATGTATACTCTTATCAAGGATATGTCCTCGATAATCGCTTTGACAGTGACTATGTTGCTGTCGTTCTGAGATATGCTTTTGTCCAGTTTAAGGAGGCCCCCCTCCCAGGTGCTACTTTCTCTTTGAGAAGTGGGTAGTTTATTATAAGTCGTTTGAGGTTCCTCTACTGAGGAATGTCGTCGAGATTGCTCAGGCATTTTTTGTTGGCGAGAGCGCCCGCTCATGCTAGCGGGCTTGCCTTTTAAAAATAAAACATCCCTTGTCTCTAACCTCTTGAAGAACACAGAGAGATAAAGTGGACAATCGGATGGAGACTTGAAACAGAGAGTCAATCAGACTGAAAGGTAGAGAGAAGGGAGCTTAAAAATAAGTCTGTATACAAACATGTCAGCTATATATGTGTAGCTTATAACTTCTGTCGAGATATAAGACTTGAAATAGTGTAATAGATAGATAGATAAATAAATAGATACATACATGCATACATACATACACACGTGTATACATACATACATTCATACATATACGTAGATGCATCGAAAGTAAGATAGATAGATACGTAGATAGATATATACATACGTACATAGACATAAACACGATAGTAAGGTATATAACTAAACAAATGCATAGAAAGGCATATTGATGGATCGAGTATTAGATAGATAGATATATAGCTACAATGAAATATATATATATATATATATATATATATATATATATATATATACATTAATAGGAATATAGAACAATAGATGGATAGAATGACATATTGACAGATACATAGATATATAGATACATAGTAAGGAAAATATATATATATATATATATATATATAGCTAGCTAGATAGATCAATAGATATATAGATCGATGTACATATATATATATATATATATATATATATATATATATATATAGAGAGAGAGAGAGAGAGAGTGGGAGAGAGAGAGAAAGAGAGAGAGAAAGAGAGAGATTGATGGATAGATTGATAAGTATACAAATAAATAGATCGGTGGAAAGATAAATAAATAAATATGTTGGTAGATAGTTTTATATATAGATAGGTATTAAGATAGATATATAGATACACAGATAAATAGATAAGTTGTAAAAGAGATAGGTTGGAAAATAGATAGTTAGATATATAAAAAGATAGAGAAGTAGATTGATATATATGTACATAGATAGATAAATAAGTTGA
>OY744542.1:1550000-1555000 GCA_963556195.1 Sepiola atlantica
TGGATAGATTCCTACCCCCAAAACAGCAATTATTCCCCATTTGTCAGAAACATTTCATTAAATGTGCGGACTAGAGGAAAAAAATAAGCGAAGCGAGAGTTACAAAACTGCTGAAAGAAAACCCAAGGTCCGATTTCTACTGTATTAGTTCGAGATCAACTCTGAATCGAATTTGTAGTACCTGCCAAGGCGTATTTATCTTTTAAATAGACTTCAGCAATTAGAGAATATTCAGAAAATATACACTAAAATAATTAATTTACAATCCATTTTTACAGAAAGTAGAATACATGAAATATTACATATATTAAGTGTCATGAGTTGCAGTTTTAGGAGCTCTCTATGTGAGAGTTACAACTCTTTCGATATCTTGTATGCATAGCTAATTTGAAAAATATATTGAGCAGGACTAAATATTAAATAAAAGAAAAACTAAGATGTTTTTTTCTAACGAGTCACCGCTTATCCAGGCCAAACGACTGCTCAAGGATAAGAGTTAATGCTTTTGTCATGTGGACAAAGAGACACCGGCGTGAAGATTCATAACGAAGGTCGTAACTGTCCAGTATTTGACTATTTAGGAAGACGGCTGTACAAAAATTATTTACATTTTATTTGAAAACGACCATGTTGTAGTTGGCTGGGAAGCAGCCGCGTGGGATTATGTTCAACAGATGGATGGTTCTAAAAAGGAAACTTTGCTCAGAGAAGTTCCGTTTAGTTTTAGGTACACAGGGTGAGAAAGAGAAACTATTAACAGTGGTTGTAGATCGCTGAGTTTGTGTTGTAAATGTTTTGAAGGAGGGGGCCAGAGATGTGGGCTCAGTTGAGACACTTACCATAAAAATAAAACTAGAGCCGAAAAAGGCATGGAGCGCCTATTTTGTAAGACAGAGGCTGCACGGAAGAGAAGAGGACATCCCCATTCGATTTCGATGTCGGTGTTGTACTCTATCAAATCGGGAAAGACTACTCTGAACGGCATTTCAACAGATGTGGCAACAGTATTCCATCTCCGGATATATTTGACTCTTACACAAGTAGAGAGTTGCTTCAGGAGTAAGATATCCTTTCTACAACGGTAGAATATTCCAACCAATTTTCCAGCGGCTTAAGCAACGGATATATACCACATTATCACGTTGCTCACTGGTTCTCGTTAGATTACCAAAGTTAAGCGACGTCAAGCCTGGACAGTATCGGATAGGTGACCATTTAGGAAGGCTACGAATCCCATCTTTCTATTACCGGCATATATATGCGACTGGGTAGCACTTTACAGTGGATATCAAATTCACTGTAAATCGGTATAGCTTGCATAAGGCTAAGGCGAGCGTTAGGGTAAGTTTTAGGGTTTAGGGTTAAGGTAATACCACACACAGTATAATCGGTTCGTTTAGGGTTATGGTTTAGGGTTAGTGTTAGGGTTAGTGTTAGAGTAATACCACACCAAGTATTATATTTTCGTTTACGCAAAGTCTTACTGTAGCTTCCATGTACGAAACTTTCGAGCGTCTTTTAGGAGGTAAATTTTCAACATACTCAAATGTTTAAATGTCGGTCATAAACTATTTCTTGATTCATTGCTTTATCCACTATATTGAGCTTTCCATTATAACGATGAGTCATTATTTAAAGATATAACTGTAATCTTTTAATTTTCACTCATTGTTATATATATATATATATATATATATATATATATATATATATATATATATATATATATATATATATATATTAATGGATTTTTCAATTAATTAATTCATGAACTATTTTAATATATTACTTTATTACTATCAAATAAAATATGAAAATATATACATATGAATACAGACATTTTTTGGCTAAAAGGATCTTAATTAGAGTAATTAACCCCAATAAATGATGTTAAATTAAAAAATAGAAATTCAGGAATTTTCAACATACTCAAATTTTTAAATGGCATGCACAAACTGTTTCTTGATGTATTGCTCTATCCATCGAGCTTTCACTTAAGACAATTGGTCAGTATTTAAAGATACAACTGTCATCATTTAATTTCCACTCAAAATTATATATATATATATATATATATATATATATATATATATATATATATATATATATATATATATATATATATATATAATGGATCTTTTAATATATGAATTCATAGAGTATTTTAACATATTACTTTACTTACTTAATATATTAATTAAATGATTATATATATATATATATATATATATATATATATATATCACTGTTTCGTCTTCATTTCTAAGACTTCTTCAAGATGATAATATTAAGAAAAATGTCATGCAAGTACGTGGAAATATTGGGTTTACATGATGGGTTGATGGTAAGAAGTAGTAACCACTGCTGATAGCAGTAGGACCGGGGTCCGGGCTTAGTGAAGTCAGTAGCATGGAATGAAATAAATGTGGATGGTTCTGAGTGAAAAAAGTAGAGGAGTGGGGGTGAGCGGGAATAATGTGGATAGCAGTGAGTAAAGAAGTAGAGGGGTGGGGGTGAGCAGGAATAATGTGTATGCCAGTGAGTGAAGAGGTGGAGAGATGGGGAAAGAGGAAAGGGGAGGCTCTGTGATTTTGGTGAGGTGGTAATGTTATGGTTTTAGAAAAGATTTGAAAAGATGAGGTGGTTTGAGAGTGTGAGAGAAGTGGTCGAGAGGATGAAATGGGTGAGGGGGAGAAGGGAAGATTTTGTTGTAGTAGGTGTGAAATATTTGAAAAGTTGGAATGTTTCAACAGGTGGCTATGTCAAGAATGTGAGAAATGAGTGAGTTGGAAAGTTAGGATTCGTGGTGAAAGAACATTTGTGTGAGGGGGAGTTGTGTGTGAGTGTGTATGCGGAGAAATGGAGAGGTGGCGGAAGAGGAGGGGGAGGCTCTGTGATTTTGGTGAGTGGGTCATGTCATGATATTGGAAAAGATTTGAAAAAATGAGGTGGTTTGAGAGTGGGAGAGATGGGTGGGTGAGAGTGTGCGAGAAGTGGTTGAACGGGTGAAATAGGTGAGGGGGGAGGGAAGATTTTGTTGTAAGTTAGAAGGTTTTGATTCGTGATGAATGAAGATGTGTGTGTGTGTGGGGGGGCTATGTGATGGTATGTATGCAGAGACATGTGTGTGAGTATTATTGAGATCGAACAGAAAAATGGAGGTTATCCATGATATAGGTCAAGACTTTTTTCAGTAAAGATAATTTTGCTTATTGAGGGCGATAGATTATAGAAGTCATTTCGTTGTTTGATGGTGTTGGAGGCGGTGATTAGTGCGGTTTCTAGTAGTATTCGCCGGGCTTTGTTGTGGATGTATTTTATGATTTTGGCTTGTTCAAATTTGAAGGCACGATCGTGCTCTAATGCATGGGAGAAAAGTGCACTGAGAAAGTAATTGTTTTTGTGTTCACTCAATCTTTTTTTCAATTCACGTTGTGTTTCTCCCACGTAAATTTGATGGCAGTTGTTGCATGGGACAGTGTATAAGCCGGCATGGGATGTGGGTTTTTTTGGAAGTGTCTTGATGCGTTTAAAGTTTGTTTCATGGATTGTGATGTGTTTTTTACAGTTGGAATGCCTAGTGTGTTAAGTCTGTTGCATATGGATGTATTATTGGAATGCGTGGGTAAGAGAAGGGGTCTGTCTATGAGAGAGGTGTTTGGTATTTGATTGTATATATATATACAAAAAGTAGTTCATAAATCAATTTATTAAAACATCTATATATACAAACATTGATGACACGTCCGATTAAGGGCGAATATAAAAACAATGCGGTCGTCTGCATATTCTTAAAAAAAAAAATAAACCGCTCAGGGTAGCGACAAAATAATAAAAATACACCGCCTAAAAAACAAGTATTATCTGTTTTGTTACGCAAAGTTTTACTGTAGCATTCGTGTACGAAGCTTTCGAGCACCTTTTAGGAGAGACGACTTCCTTTACTTTATGTATTATTATGTAAAGATTTGTGTAGCAATGAAAAAAAATACGAAAATGAATTGATTTGGCATTCTAAACAAGTATAATAAGTAAGCTGAACAAATTAAACTGTTTGCGTTACCACAGACACATCTTTGGCGCGACCTTTTCTCCTGAGAGTTTCCGACTATGCGATTTCACCAAATGAAGAATTGACGCCAGAAATGACAGACAGTCAACAAGAAAAAATAGTATAATAAAAATAAATAGTTATTTTATTAAATGAAGTAACCATTCTGTATGTTGCTCTGATAAAGGTATCTAAACAAACTCCATAGATAGTTGAAGAGTTGGGAAAGTAGGAATGTCAACAAGAATATCATGGAGGAGGGGGGCAATCGCTAACCTTCATTAGACAGCCATTACTAGTAGTGTTTATGTATATATATATACATACATATATATATATATATATATATATATATATATAGACATATACATACATATATATATATATATATATATATATAGATAGTAGCTATGAAAATATTTTATGTCAATTAAGCTACACAGATGCTCCTGCGTTTTATCCCGGGGGGATCATCAGGCTAAGATGAAGTAAATACTGAAAATTGATACATAGGAAATTATATTTCCTCATAAAATTTCATGTGAATACATGAAATAGAAATATATATATATATATATATACATATATATATATATATATATATATATATATATATATATATATATATATATATATATATATATATATATATATATATTAAGAGAATGATAAAAATTAAAGTTGAAAGAATTAAAATTTTATAAAATTATCAAAAATTTGAAAACAAAATGAAATCTCAAGTCTTTAATCCATGAATTTTCAAAGATAAATTTTTCCTATAAGAGGATAAAGACCGGTAATGTATGTATTACCGGTAACATAGACGCTTTAAAAATATGAAAATATATAGATATAAATAAAATAGGGAAATATATACATATAATTAAAATATGAAAATATATACATATAAATAAAATATGAAAATATATACATATAAATACAGTCTTTT
>OY744542.1:1560000-1572500 GCA_963556195.1 Sepiola atlantica
TGGGTTGCACATTTCGGGATTTTGGAACTTTGATTGGACTTTCTATATTATTTGATTTATTTATCATTAACGTTGAATATTGACACATTTCGGGACTGGATAACTTTGTCAGCCCCTTCAATTACACGTATTTGGACTGCTGTTTGTAACTTGGAGTAATGTCTTTCCTGATTATGCTTCTCAATATGTATGACCTGGATGGACTGTATGGATTCAACAAAAAGTATGTTTTTGGGTTGATATGTTTTGATGTTATGTATTTTTATGTATTTGTGTATATAATTTTATATATTTTCAAAGCGTAATTTTATTACCTGTAGTAGTATAACTGTGGTAATGGTCATCTGAAGAGAAGAATTATCTTTGAAAACTCATGAGCTAAGGACTTAAGGATACTTTGCTTGAACTTGGAATTCTAATAAAATTTGATTGACACCTTATTTTATTACTTCATTCTATATTATAATAATGCTCTATCCAGTATATTGAGCTTCAGTTTTTATCCGGATGTTTCACTAATTATAAGATATTAGTTGACGCTTATATCTTTTGTTGGATTACTTTATATATATATATATATATATATATATATATATATATATATATATATATATATATATATATATATATATTAGCCAGGTTTATTTTATATTCCAATAACCAGGTTTTTATTTTTATTTTGTTCATTTTCATGTTTTCACATTTCCAAAAAAATCATAACGTTTCTGTGAAATGTGTTTTTACGATCCGTTTCTTTTGCCGTGATCTAAATAGCATTTTTCTGTCAATATCGTCTCTGCCACACTACAAAGTCATAAGAAAATCCACAAAAAATAAAAAAGTTCTTGGATTTAAATGTCTTCAAAAATGGTTTACTAGTGAGTTTCCCCAGATGTGAGTTTGCCTTTTACTTTTTTTCTGGTATTTGTTTTCTCCTAAAAATCACCTACTGTATACTGTAGGTCTTTCTCAAGACATTTCAACCCAATACCTGTTTATTCTTTGTGGATTTTTCTGATGATATTTAGTGTTGCAGAGACGATATTGACATGCACATGTTGTTTGGCTCACCGTAAAAGAAACAGACCGTAAAAAAATACATTTCACAGAAATGTTATGTTGTTTGGAAATGTGAAAAAATAAAAACATTGTTATTGGAATATAAAATGAACCTGACTTATATATGCTTAGTTGTTACTGATTGCCAATCATCGAGCCGAATATTTTAAAGAGACTGCTAATTAAAAGACACTGACAATATATGCTAATACATATATTGCATAATTAATATATATATATATATATATATATATATATATATATATATATATATATATATTTATATCAAAGCAAAAAACGCGTCCAAAAGAAAGTGACACGTGACTTCACATTTCCAAAACAGATGAAAACAGAAGCTGAAGAGAGCTGAATGGCTAAGTATTTCTGGGCTTGAAACCGACGGTACGAATGTTGTACTAATTTTTCTGTACCAAAATATATATATATATATATATATATATATATATATATATATATATATATATATATATATATATATATATATAGATTGTGCTTTGTAACATGGTGAATATCCCCCGTTAATTATATGCGCATAAATTATAAATTATCTTGTATCAAAGAACGTACATATCTCATTGAACTGATCTCGATTTTTCATGTCCGATCGTAAGTATGATAGATGCGGACAGCATCCTTTCGAGTTTCATAATTGCCGTCGTTGCTTTTACGTAACTAAAGCAGCTGGATGGATGGCGTTTCTTTGATGTGATAATTTGACAGCAAAGTGCTAGGCTACATATAGAAGATGGAAAGCGAAGCCAACAGAGTGACTCATTGCAAATCTGTGGACCGACTGATGATTGTAAAGAGAAAATGAAGAAGGCGATGTCGTTCCTGATCAGTCGATCCTCATCTGATAACGAGGCTGTTTCTCTTCTGATGTTTGTGTGCGTGTGTAAAGGAACAGTTGTTTCAACTCGAATGCTTGTAGTTTTTGGGTTATGACGAACTAACTGGTGCTAAATCAGAGGACAACAACGTAAAATTTTTTCATTTATTTTAATAAATGGCGTCTTTAGATCAAATTAAATGCAAAGTTGACCATTTCTAATGATATGCAAACTAATGAATGCTCACGTCATCAACCAGCATTTAAGTTTCCAAGTTTGCGATCATCGTTCTGGAATCGATCAAATCCGATCTTGAATATCAAACATACGCGCTCTCTAGATACCGATATTTGATCATGTTATAAATTAGTTTAAACATACAAACTTAACCCTAAAATGCTTTTTTGTTTAAAATATAACACATTCCAAGAAAATTCTAATTTGATATAATATCCAACAAAAATGGTTCAAACTGCAAGTTGTTTCTCAAGTGTGAGAAGGTATTAGTATGATGTTGCATCATCACACCGGCTAAATAGGTAATCAGTATCTTCGATGTCACAGGCGACTGTAATACGTGTGATCCAAGAGTCTACATTTTTGAATCTGGTTTTTATATGTGTAAGTAAACATTATTTTATGATAGTGTAGTGTATTATAATTATTTAGATTTATATATTGTAGTGTGTTGTTATACATGTAAACTTTTAATATATCATTTTTGAGCGACTCGTACGATAAATTTCAGAGAATGTGTTGTTTACATGTTATTAATCAAATAACACGCCTCTGTCTTGTGTCCCGCTCTCTCTTTCTTGAAATAAAACTTTCTGTGCGTTTGAAATAGAACATTATATTTAATAATCAGAGGGCGGGTCCGACATATACTACACCCCCCTCAAAAAAGGATGAGGTATTGCCTGGGATGATGGTATGATAACAACAGAACATATTCTACACTACCTCCCGCCTCAAAAAAAGTAAAGGAGAAGGTAATCCCTGGGAGGGTAGTATCATGACCACAGAACAAATACTATATCCCCTCGAAGGTAATGCCTGGGAGCATGGTATCATGACAACAGAACAGACACAACACTACCTCCACACCTCTCAAAAATAAGGAGGTAATACCTGGGAGGATGGTATCATGACAACAGAATAGATACAACACTACCTCTACACCTCTCAAAAAAGAGGAGGTAATGTCTGGGAGGATGGTATCATGCCAACAAAATAGATACTACATTACCTCTACACCTCTCAAAAAAGTAGAAGGTAATGCCTGGAAGAATTATATCATGACAACAGAACAGATACTACACAACCTCCACACTTCTCAAAACAGGAAGAGGTAATTCCTGGGAAGATGGTATCATGACAACAGGTAAGATACCACACCCCACTATTCCCTCTGAATTGAGCATTTAAAGATAACACATTAGTCTGAAATAGTATATACTATACTATTTCATAATAAGTACAATAGTCTTAAATAGTATAGATTTGGCTTCAGACAGACAGACAGACAGACATATACATAATCCCCATTATTATTAGATATATATGTTTTTCCAAAAATGATTTATACTACTTTATGTTTTCTTTTTCAGATCCTTTTTGGTCTCTAATTCATCCGTTACTATCCTGGATTGTGTATGCTGTTTTTGCCGTGTCAGACACCATTACACTATACTTTCTTGCACCAAACAGTAAATCCCACTCCTCCGACCACTTTGAAAATTTGTCCACATCACTTTGTATTGCTGCATTTTAATAACATTAACATTTCTGCATGTTGGAAGGACCGGGAAACTGGGAACAGCGATGGAATTCCAAATGCAAGCTCTTCGAAAAAAATATTATTCAAGTATATAATTCTTCATATCTAGGGACATGTATAGTGAAAGGATGGTATTTTGCTGATAGTTGGGCGGTTAGAGAGTATTTTGAAGGGGTGAACAAGTGCAGTAAGTTAATCTGAGCAAATTCTGTGGGTGTACTTTTACCTTTTATACATTTTGTGTCGATTTCTTTTCAAGTTTCTTTATTTTATGTACCAAATATTTTTTTAAAATTTCAGTTAAAAAAAGAAAAAACATTAAATTAAATTAAATTGTATACCAATTAAATCAGCAATTCTATAATAAAGACCAATGTGTATTCATTTGTATATTTTTATAGAAATAAATATAATATATCAGTGCCTATACACAACATTTTGAAAGTAATTCAACCTTCTTTTTCACGGCTCCGGACAAATCCATTGTTAGGAGAAGAGACAAAGCAAATAGCAATCAGAATATCTCAGTTGTCTGAAATTAATTCGGAAATAAATCCTTTATTCTAGATAACACGTCAAGTGTTGTTGTTTACTTTAGGTCATCAGAAATGATAAAAATAATTTATATATTGAAAATCTAATTATTGATGTAATACCTGTAATTATATAAAAAAATATTAGTGCGAATACTGGCCAAGCATAATTTTATGTTCCGGCATTTTTGACGGAGATTTTACATCGGATGTTATATAAACTCTATTAAATAAACATATTGGATGTAAAGAGATTGGTTAACTTTCAATCTTTTAATAGTTTTGCTATGAATATAATAGATTGCTTAACCAATTTCTTTGACAAATTATCACAAAAGGTAGGATTTTAAAATGGTTACATAAATTATTCCGGTATCGTTTGCATATAAACATATTATCTAGACTAAATTGTTATACACTTATTAGTAATTTTGTGAATGTAATGTTGTTTAATCTCGTTATAAAATGAATGCATGTGCATAGCTAAAAAAAATTTCAAACTTTAAATGTTTATGGATTTGCTAAAACCCTTTAGCCAGAAATTATTTTTATTTCCAAAGTTTAAATGTTTTCAAATTCCATAAAAATTGCGAAGAGCAATGTAGTAGTTAATTTCTTAAACAAATTACTTAATATTTAAAATAGCTGACTTGTAAACAAGTCAGCTATTTTAAATAAGCCGAAATAATTGGATTTTCGTTCTTAATAAGATCATGTTTTAAAAAACATTTTTAAAAAATTCGTTATATTTTAAACGATTTCAATTTAAAAAAAAGAAATATTCGATTTTAATTGTTTTTCATTTGCGATAATCTCATCTTGACACGATCACATGCTTGGTTCAGGTGCAGGCCGTTTTTACAGAGATTATTGTGCAGAGTGTCTTCTTATCTCATCATCGGCTTCCCCTCGGGAATGGTTCCAGAAAAGACATGAAGCCACTTGATGTAAGAAGCTTACAAGAATGAAATATAATTATCGTAAAGACAAGAGATGCCTATTGGTCTTAGTCTTTAAAATATCAAGGCAGATAAAAGGGGAAACAGTCAACAGTAAGAGACTTCCAAAAGTTAGCAGTTTTTGTACATAGCTACTTCAATAGAATCTGTATTACAATGAGGTATCGAAACAGCGAATTGCTGGACACCACTAGACAACCGAGTAAAACAAACTGGAACATAAGAAGCAGGGAATAGATCACACAATTCCGAAGAACACATGTCATAATAGTATTCATAGAAAAGACTGAGACTAGCAACATTATAAGGGAGATAGAATATTATAATGTATACGCAATTTTCGCGACAGAATATACGTGGTTGTACAATATGAAACCTTATTTTTATTTTATTTATTTCCTCTCCAGGGGGTTACACATAAGGTCAAATTATTTTTACCTCCTCTCAAATAGGCCAGACATAAGGTCAGGTGTGAAAAGCCATGGCACTAGGATTAGCATGCTTTGGCAGACAACATTTGTCTGAGCAGCCCGTTTGCATTTCTGACGAAATATGCGTCAGTTTAGGGTCAAACACGTAAATACACTTAACTAACCCAACATTCAGCTAGATCCCATCCATTCACTGTAGAGGTCCACAGATGCTGGAGAGTCTTCTCCTCCAATAGCTTCTTTCCTCGAGCTGCCGGCCTTTGGAACTTCTTCCCTGCTCCCTGTTTCCCCGACTGTACCAACATGCAAAAATATAAAACTAATGCCAACAAGCATCTCGCTGCACATCTCCCAATTTAGGATGACCCCCCAAAACGTTCACCCTAATTCTAAGTAGCCCTTTACGTCTACAGTGGAAACTTGTCTTGTTTGGAGCGAACAAAGTTACCAAAAATTCGACATCATTTCTTCATTCCTCGCGTCTACACAAATGTCTGGCTGCCAAAATTCTCTTATCCATCAACATTTATTGATTTTATATATTTACTCATAGTTGATAAATATTTTCTCCGTATTTTAACTTCCTATACAAATAATCTTATTCCTACCGAATAGTACCTTCCTTCTAGTGTTTGACACTATTAGTTCAATCCGGTAACCATTTTTAATTCTATGTTTCTACATAAAACACTTTGCTTTGATAGGTTGTTTTATTCCTCAACATTTATTGATTGTATTTATTTACCCATAGTTCACAAATATTATTTCCGTGTTGGTAGAATTTATTCTTTCAAAGGGTATTCTTATCGAATACTACTTTATTTCTAGTGTTTGACACTATTACTAAAATCCAGCATCCATTTTTAATTCCTCGGTTCTATCTAAATACGTGGCATTTCGGATTTATTTATTCGTCATCATTTATTTAAGTTTATTTATTTACCCATAGTTGACAAATATTATCCCCGTGTTGGTACAATTTATTCTTTCAAAGGGTTATTTTATAGAATATTACCTTCCTTTTACTGTTATACACTGTTATATAAATCCAGCATTTATTTTTAATTCCTCGCTTCTATCTGAATACGTTGCATTTCGGATTTATTTATTCGTCATCATTTATTGATTTTATTTATGTACCCATAGTTTCCAAATATTATCTCCGTGTTGATACAATTTATTGTTTCAAAGAATATTTAGTATCGTTTTAATGTTTATTATTAATAGATGTAGTAATAAATGATGTTCCTATAGTTTAAAAGATATCGTTTCAATTTGAGTCTATTATCATCTGTAATCAATGATTGCTAATAATTATAGGCACAAACGCATACGAAATGAAAACTCTCCAATAAACGAGAAGATCGATGTATCGATCTGATGCCGGTAATTCTGAAGAAGAGACGAAATTATTGGTTTTAAATGCTTAATTAATCGAATTGTTTACTTCAATGGAGATTCAGAGTAAAATCTGGTTTGGTCGGGTACGAGAAGGTGTGGGATGCGATGTTGTCCATAAAAAAGTGCTTCTATGAAGCAGACTCTATCAAAAATTATACATGATATATCTAAGGGTTCACTATTGCAAATACTGTTTACCCCTTTTGAAGTACATTTTTTTTTTCAAATTTCATACACGATTTATAATCTTTTTCAAATTAATAATTAATAGCAACACTTATAAAATAATTGTTTATTCAAATAATAAGAAGAGGGCTTGTTTTTTGAAAAACCAAGGGTTAAAGGACTTTTTTATATTTTATAGTATTCTTTGTCTTACTGCCTGAAACTACACTTGTAAAGTATGTAACTTTACATTTGTTTATTCTCTCTATCGCTCTCTCTCCGTCTCTCTCTCTCTCCGTCTCTCTCTCTCTCTCTCTATATATATATATATATATATAATATATATATATATATATATATATATATATACTGTATATAATATATATATATATATTTATATAATATATATATAATATATATATATATATAATATATATATATATATATATATATATATATATATATATATATATATATATATATATATATAGAGAGAGAGAGAGAGAGAGAGAGAGAGAGAGAGAGATAAAAGAAAAAAGAGTGATAAATATGCGACGATTGTCCAAATTTATTAAAAATTTCAATCGTCCAATGCAAGGTGTATTCAGTAATAGACAAGTGTTTATTATTCTTTCCTTAAGCCAACGCTTTTCAAAGATCGAGATCTTATCATCAGAGGAGAAATACAGATAGATAAGTTAGCTTTCGAAATAACCAAAGTTCAAATTTTTGAAAAATATATGAAAAATATTATTAAAAAATGCAGTGAAAGAGAAGTTCCGTACTTTGCAGTATATATATATATATATATATATATATATATATACTGCAAAGTTACTGCCCTTAGACCGCCCAGATGATATATTAATTACAATTCCTTTGTGATTGATTTAAAGTCCTTTAATCGAGGATTTAAATTTGAACTTAATGTTTTTTATTATCCTTTTTATCTCTTCATAAGTATAATTCTTAACCAATTTTCTCTCCCTAATTCCTTTAGAAGACACATCATTAAACTCCAAAACAGTAACGGCCAAATATACGCTACACATAAATATTGGCTCACGGGATTTGTATAGAAATATTTTTTTTTTTTTATATCTCTTTAAATCTTCTCCAGTTTTAAATCTCAGCTGTTACTTTTCAACCCCCTTTTTTTTCAAACCTTATTAAACCTTCCTTGCACTAAATTTAAACAAACATACATAACACTCTAAGCAAAAAACGCGTCCAAACGAGAGTGACACGGGACTTAACATTTCCGAAATATATGACAACAGAAGCTGAATCGAGCCGGATGGCTAAGTCCTTCTGTACTTAAAACCGACGGTACGAATGTTGTACTAATTTTTTGATTCCTATTTATTGTCTCCCCTCCCCTTCTCTCTCTGTCTTTATCTCTCTCATATATATATATATATATATATATAGGTCTTATGTAAATACTTTTACATGATCATTTATTCGCGCTTTTATAAGTCAACATAACAACCGATAGTGAATGATCGTTTCATAGACGTGTATATATAAAAATCTCTCTCCGTCTCTCTCTCTCTCTCTCTCTCTCTCTCTCTCTCTCTCTCTCTCTTATATATATATATATATATATATATATATATATATATATATATATACGTATAGTTTGGCAGCAAATTGTTAATAAGACAGGCTTCATTAAAATCCACGAAGTTCTGCTTTTTTGAGATTTTCTTGGTTAGTCGTTCGACTTTTCGAGCGATTTTACGATCGTGTCGTAGTAGCTGGAGCAGTATAGCACCCATCGTTATGGTTTGGGTCAAATCTCGAGCGCTTTCGGACGTCTCGTCCATCTTCAGGAGGTTAATTTGAGCTATTATGGGTTTTTTTCCGCTTCCATTTTTATAGCTTTATTTCTTCATTCTTTAATTTATTTATGTTTTATTGATTTACATATGTATAGATTTTTTTCTCCCTTAAGTGTTAATTGTTAAATACGGAAAGGGCATTAATGCCGGTCGTAAACGCTCAAGATTTGACCCAAACCATAACGATGGGTGCTATACTTCACCAGCTACTACCACACAATCGCAAAATCGCTCGAAGAGTCGAACGACTAACCAAAAAAATCTAAAAAAAGCAGAACTCCGTGGATTTTAATGAAGCCTGTCTTAATATATATATATATATATATATATATATATATATATATATATATATATATATATATATGTAAGATTAGCAGATCTCAGTTATTATTAAAAATCAAAAATAAGAGCGTAATATGCATGTATTAATGTTTTGCAGGGGGCAGAACAACAACGGTACCGTCAGTTTCGAATACCAACAAAGGGATCCGACCGTATCGATGCTGTTCTTACCTTCTGTATATATATATATATATATATATATATATATATATATATATAAAGTAAATTTCGTGTACAACAGAATCGTAGGATTAATTTTAGAGGAAGCATTATTATAATCAATGAAACAGACGAGTGGAAAAAAAGGAAAATTGTTAAAATTACCTTAAGGCCTTATCGTCTGACCCTCTGAGAGGAAACGTCAGAATGGTAAATTAAAAACTAAATTCGAATGAGATATGAGGGGAAAAACTGTATATATATATTGTGTGTGTACTTCTGCAGCATTTTCTCATTCATGCAAACATGGTTACAATTAACATAATTCGTCTGTTGTTTCGATTTTTCTTAATGGTCTTATTTGTATTAAAACAAATGTACAACAATCTCTAAAACAATTACAAATACATAACCTCACTCTCTCTAATTTAAGACCATTTTTGATTAATAACACTAAAATAATACATTCAGAAACAAATTTAAAAAAAATACTAGGCGCTATCTACATAAAAAACACAACAACCTACAATTAATAACATCACGTATAAAACCAGTGGCAACATTTTAAATTGCTTAACATAATGCTATTTTATCATGTGATGATACTCCGGCGTCGTTGAATTTAAATTGTCAACTTCTTTCTAGACACAATGTGAAAACAATTATTTATGTGCGCGTTTCTCCGCTTTATTTAAATACATTCTCTCTTTTCTCTAGCTTTTTTATTAATTTGCTTTTAATACCTTAGGATGATTCGACGAAGAATCAAAAATGTTCGTGATACCTATGGAACATTTAGTAATTATTGTTTTTATATTTTAATACAGTAAATACCATTACAAAAATTGAAAACATAAAATAGATATAATTTAACAGATGAATATTTGTAACACTGTTTATATATACATATATATATATATATATATATATATATATATATATATATATATATATATATATATATATATATTATCCAGGTAAAGTAAACATCCACAGGATAAACATCCAAAGAATTTCAACCGCACTTATAAAGAGTGATTAATATAAAATAGAGGTTTACTATAGATGATTATTTTTCATGTATAAATATGCGTGCATAATTAGTGACACTGGCATGTCGATGCTATCGATAAACAGCTGTAAGAAACTGAGATCTCATCAGGTGGAAAGAAATTCTGATCCTTACCTTATTATATCTTCGTAAAGCTTTGGAAGCTCTCCAAAGATGATATGAGGTAAGGATCATATTCTCTTTCCCCCTGATGAGATCTCAGTTTCTAATCCTTCGAAAAGTGATAGGAAGTAAAGATCAGAATTTATTCTCCCTGATGAGATCTCAGTTTCTAAACTTTCCGAGGCTGATATGAGATAAGGATTATATTTTCTTTCTGCTTAATGAGATCTCAGTTTCTAAGCATTCCAAATATGATATAAGGTGAGGATCATATTTTTTCTGCCTAACGAGATCTCAGTTTCTGAAAGCTGTTGATCGATAACATCGACATGCCAGTGTTGCAGATTATGTACATATCTGTATAAATAAAAATAATCATATATATATATATATGTATATATATACATGTATATATATACATGTATATATATATACATATATATATATATATATATATATATATATATATATATATATACACACATATTTTCCTTCATATCCATTCTGACAAAATAACTAATAAATATAGAAATTAAGCGACTCATTATTGTTTTAAGATATTAAAGAATAATGGCTTAATAGATATGTAGCAGTTTATAAAATTTCGAATTAAATCAAAGTAGAAACAAATGTGGTTGTCTCTGTGGCCGAACGTGTCGCGGGTTACGGGTACGACAAGTAAACAACTCAAATCTGAAGCGATCGATTATTGGTGTCGTTTGTCTTCGTCTATGATGGAACAGTTCGAATGTGGACAGACGCAATTGATTTTAACCAAAGTGACCAAGTGAGTGTGGAATGCATTTTCTTGTCGCTAGCGTCTGACCAATCGACCGAGTGAATGGACCGTTTTACCATATGCCATTAATAACCAGGAATTACTGAGCAGGTCATTCGGAATGACACAGAAGTTGACGCCAGGGAAAAAAAGGAAATGTCGCCGCGAATCGACAAAAATGGCGGACGGACGAATCCAGTAAACAAAATCGACTTATGAAACAAGAAGTGATTTAGTTTCTGTAACATTTTGATATTTTATGGAAATCGCCCGAGACACGGCATGATGCTACTTAATGTAAGGAGCTAACAAGAACGAACGATGAGTATTGCAATGGCAAGAGATGGATATTGGTTATCTTGAAAAGACTAAGGCTATGGGTAGCAGGAAAACAGTAAGCAGGAAGAGAGTTCCATCACTTAGAACTTTCTTTGGAAAGAATCTACTGGAACAGGAAGCAGTATTAGAATGAGGTATACATCAGCGAATTGATGGAAACCACGAGACTAACGAGTCAAACAAACCTGAACAAAGGAAGGAGGGAAACGATCAGACAATTCTGAATAACACATGGCATGATAGTATTTATAATAGAGACTGAGACTAGTAACATTACGTCTGTAATAGAGAGGGCGCAGAAGAGAAGAATCGGTTGATAAGACTTTTCATCTTCATCTTCCTCTCTCTTTTTCTCTCCCTCTCTCTCTGCCCACTTTTTTCATTCTTCTTCTGTCGATTCATCTGATTGAAATTGATTCATTCATCGTGTTGGTACTTTGTTAGAATAGGACCCACGCAAAATTTGACTCTAAATCTAACCCTAACCCTAACATCCATCATGACCCTAACCCTACCCCTAACGACGAGGTCAAATTTAGCGTGGGTCCTAATGTAAATAAACACCTTCTTTTTTCTTTCCTTTTATTTGATCTTTTCGTTTCTGCAACTGTTTTTTGTAATTCAGAATTTCTAATTACCTTGCGGCATCATACACACACACACACACACACTCACGCACACACAC
>OY744542.1:1577500-1585000 GCA_963556195.1 Sepiola atlantica
GTGTATATATATAAAATTGTCCCTTTTTTATTTCTCCACTTTTCTGTTCATCGGGTGTTTATAACCTTTGCCTGACCTTTTCGTGAAGGCATTTCTTACTTTATTGCCTCTCTTTCTCTTCATCTTTGTCTGTCTGTATGCCTGTCTGTCTCTCTCTCACCCTCTGTCTTTCTCTCTTGTTTTCTATCTTAGAAACTTGTTTTATACGCCGTGAGGTTTTGACTCGTTCGCAAGGCCAATCATTAACATTGCATGAGAATTGCTCTTTCGTTCATACACGAGTTGTGCAGGCTAACATGGACTTGACACATAACTGACACTGATGCTTTCCCTTCCGTAACCTCCCACCCCGCCGTTCACAGCGAAGAATCACGACGTGGAAATCAGAGGTTGTATTCGCAAAGGGGAGACAACTCTTTGGCTGCTGTCGTGTTTCTTTTGTGCATTTTTAGAATCATTAAACTTACGGTGGATGGCTGTGAAATGAAACCCGTACATTCTACGACAAATAACCAAAAATTAAACAAAAATAAAGTTTCCATTTACATTCAAACAAGTCATAAAAAATGACAGTATTAAATAAGATCAATTACATTAGGCATCAATTAAATAAGATTCTCTGAATTTAATCTTCTCAAGACCTTTTAGAAAAAACCCTGTAGATTATTATGATCAAACTTGGAGTAAGAATTCTAGTAACATTATTTCGTGCTTTTCATTTTCGTAAGGGTACATTAAAGTGGTGCAAAACTGTTATGTTAATAGAAGTATTTGTTCCCGTTCAAGGACAGGTATTTTTCTCGTTATATATGTGTATATGAACGAGGCCTGTTTTAAAACTATCCGACGTTAGGCCGGAAAAACATTTCAAATACATGAGGGGGTTGGGACCCTAATCCCCTTCAAAGTAGGCCCCTTGTGCTTGCACACACTTAGCCCACCGATCAATCCACTGCCGGAAACACCCTGGAAGTCTTCTTTTTGAATGGTGTTCATATCCGACGTCGCGTTAGATTCAGCAGGTGTTTGGAGAAGATGCGATGAGTGTAACACTGATAAAGGAGTAGTTCAACCGATTCAAAAATGGCCGCACATCAGTGAAGAGTAACCAGCGTTCAGGTAGGCCCCAAACTGCTCGTAGTGTAGCTGTTGTTGAGAGGAAGCGAAAAAAAAGATAATGCGGAACGCGATGGCGGAGATAAACACCATCTAAAAAGAAGACTTCTAAAAGTATTATCATTATTTATATGCTAATATGTTGCACCGCCCAATTAGGCAAAGCATTAATATGTATTTCAAACTTTCTCATAGCTTCTCCGGTTTTAATGTATCTCCAAAATAAACGTCCCAAAAAGTAGGTGACATTCCCTTTTACTCGCTTCTGGATATCTACTCCTACCGTCACCAGTAACGATGGGATTTATTTTTCTTGGCATGTGCTAATGAAAAAGTTTTTTTTTTACTTGTTCACACTACTGTTATTCTCTGTTATCTACTTCACATAATTCATAGAAATTATGACGCGGTTAGTTTTATGATTTTCGGATTCGTAATTTAACATATCAACTTCATTATTAAAACATACATATTTTTGTTTCGAATGTTTTACATTATACGATTAATGCAACAACAAAATACTAACATTATCGAGACACTTCAGAGAAATAAGAGAAAATTCAGATTAATTTTCAGAAATCGAAATTCATTCGAGAGTAGCAGATTAGGCAACTGATTCAAAACGTGCTTTTACTTTTCTTCATTAATTAAGTTATTTTTTTGTAAAAAATACATCTGTTTCCGATAAAGTAAGCTTCTCCATGACGTTTGAAAAATAACGCATTTTTTCCACGGTGTTTTTAATTATCTTCATTATAGAATAACAGCCGACGTAAAAAAACACACACACACAGATTAGTTTTGCATATATCTTGAACATAATATGTTACTGTTTTTTAATTTATTAATTTTACTTACGAAGTATTCTAGTAAACATAAACATATTAATAATAGCTAGAAGAAATACAAGCAGGAAGACACGACGTAGCTCAGCATTGTAGATTCTCTAAGTTTTCTTTATATAAGTAACACACAAACACACACACCTACACATACATAGAGACGTTGAGTTATATATATATATATATATATATATATATATATATATATATATATATATATATATATATATAATTAACTTGTTACAAATATCCAAGAGGTATAAATCTGAAGGAAGTTGAAATCGGGTTCATTAAAGTGCTCAATAAGCATCAAGTGTGCCTGTACTTGCATGACCCTTGCATCAGCGTTTCGCGGATAAGTATATTTAATCTACAATTTTCAAGCCCCAAAATAATATATATATATATATATATATATATATATATATATATATATATATATATATATATATATATATATATATATATATATACAGGGTGAGCTAAAAGTAGGTGGACAGTAAAAAACATTATTTTATCGAAGCGTAAGAGGCAGACTTCAAAGCTGTGTAAATCAAGAAGGAAAAGATGTTTTACTGTCCACCTACTTTTGGCTCACCCTGCATATATATATATATATATATATATATATATATATATATATATATATATATATATATATATATATATATATATATATCAATACGGATACGTCCAATAATATTATTTTTGCATTGGTGACGAAAACGTTCATCTGTAAAGAAGATCAAACGTGCCTAGATTTTATTTATTTATTTCGCGACTGGAATTTTTGCAGTTAAGCGTCGCTTATTCAGCTACTGTGTCTTCAAATTCATTCTCTCATTTCTAGATTCTCTGACTCAAGAAGGAAGCGATATTTCATCCGAGAAATAAACACATAGGTGGAAGAGAGAGAGAGAGAGAGAGAGAGAGAGAGAGAGAGAGAGAGAGAAAGAGAGAGAGAGAAGGAATAATTTGAAAACCAGAGGACAGAGTCAACGGAGCGGACTGAAATGGATTAACACAGCCGACACACTGTCGAGGTGTTTATTAATCAGTAAACAGCGCACGACTGAATGATAACTCGAGCGATAACCGCGCCATCGTTGGGCGACGGCTCGTGCAGAAACCGCGGCTGAAAAAATGCCTCTATGAGACACGAGCGGCCATTTTATAGACATCGCGAAAAAAGCAATAAGTACTCAATTATAATTGAACATTTATAAACCATATAAGATAAAACAAGAACACTCACATACAAGTACAGAACCCCCCCCCACACACACACATATATATATATATATATATATATATATATATATGTGTGTGTGTTTTAAAACTGTGGTTCAATCCCTTTGAGCAACAATTAATCCTACTGAGGAAATGCCGTATTTATATTTCTCATTCGTATAACTGAATCTTAAACGTATTGCTATAGATTTCGGGTTATCGGAGCCGATATCTAAGTTTCGAACCGTGGTTCCGTTCTAAATTCCGTCTAGATTCCCGAGTCGGCTTATTAAACTCGTAATCATAACCACAATATCTTAAAATGCTTAGCTTAGTAAGTAAGATCAACAACTCCTTACATGTCAACAATCTATTTTTATTGTTGTAATTTATAATTAGTCACGCGCTTGCTCATGATCACGTGCCGTATACGATATCTCATAACCCATGCGTGCATTAAAAAGCAATACATTGCCGCACCGTGCGACAAACTCAGAAGATATGAACCAACGAGACTAATACCCCGCCCGAAACGTTATATATATATATATATATATATATATATATATAACTTTTAGTACTATAGCAGGAAAAATCACAGCAGAGTGCTCGATTAATCAAAAATTAAAGTTAAAAATTAAAAATTTAGAGCGTAATATTTATTTATTTTGGTACAGAAAAATCAGTACAACATTCGTACCGTCGGTTTCAAGAGCAGAAGGACTTAGCCATCCGGCGCTCTTAAGCTTCTGTTGTCATCTGTTTCGGAAATGTGAAGTCACGTGCCGCTCTCGAGAGTTTCGGAAATGTGAAGTCACGTGTCACTCTAGAGAGTGACACGTGACTTCACATTTCCGAAACAGATGACAACAGAAGCTGAAGAGAGCCGGATGGCTAAGTCCTTCTGTGCTTGAAACCGACGGTACGAATGTTGTACTAATTTTTCTGTACCAATATATATATATATATATATATATATATATATATATATATATATATATGTGTGTGTGTGTGTGTGTGTGTGTGTGTGTATGTATGTGTGTGTATTAATTCCAAGTATATTAATTAGAATCGGAAAAATCGGAACTTTTTGGGGTATTGGAATCGGAAAGACTTGACCTTATTTCCGATTCAAAAAACGATTTTAAAAATATTTTTCTTCACAATAAAAAACAAACTAATATTTTTCATTTGTTTATTAAAGGCTTGTTTATTTACAAAATAAGACTAAGGACCACAGGACCGAAGGTACGAAGCCCATTCCCAGATTTAGCATTGACTGAATCTAATTTAATTTTTGTATTGGTAAATATTCTAGAGATCATTGCATATTCGCCTGTCAAGCCTTTGGAAATGTTTACATTTATTTTCACACCACATTGCTAAACGTATATAGACGTTTAGCAATGTGGTGTGAAAATAACCAAAGTCAGAGCGACACAAGCAGAATAAAAAAAAAACCTTGTCCCGACTCACTCTTGAGCGTTTGAAATCTTTTAATATTCAACTGTGACGTGCATCATTTGTAGTATTACTATTATTAGTATTACTATTATTTGTAGTATTACTATTATTAATATTATTATTATTAATATTACTATTATTAGTAGTATTACTATTATTAGTATTACTATTATTAGTAGTATTCCAATTATTAGTTATGCTATTATTTGTAGTATTACTATTATTAGTATTACTATTATTATTAGTATTATTAGTATTAGTATTAGTATTATTAGTATTACTATTATTAATATTACTATTATTAGTAGTATTCCTATTATTAGTTATACTATTATTTGTAGTATTACTATTATTAGTATTACTATTATTAGTAGTATTATTATTATTATTATTAGTATTACTATTATTAGTATTACTATTATTAGTAGTATTCCTATTATTAGTTATACTATTATTTGTAGTATTACTATTATCAGTATTACTATTATTAGTAGTATTACTATTATTAGTTATACTATTATTTGTAGTATTACTATTATTAGTATTACTATTATTAGTAGTATTATTATTATTATTATTAGTATTACTATTATTAGTATTACTATTATTAGTAGTATTCCTATTATTAGTTATACTATTATTTGTAGTATTACTATTATCAGTATTACTATTATTAGTAGTATTACTATTATTAGTTATACTATTATTTGTAGTATTACTATTATTAGTATTACTATTATTAGTATTATTATTAGTAGTAGTATTACTATTATAGTATTACTATTAGTAGTAGTATTACTATAATTATTATATGTATCTTGTATTTCTTTTTACAGTAACACTAATCAATCTAATAAGCAACCAAATTTGTATAATTAGGATACAAAATATAAACATTCTTTGATAGAAAGAAGGCACAGAATAGTTTACAAATCCCCCTCCCGCTTCCGTTCTCTTCATGTGAATAATAGTTTTCTAGATAGTTACATTATTATTTAGAAACTCAATCCATACATGGAAGGGCGATTTGTTCTATATTTCGTTTCTACACCGTCTTCTCATTTTGCATATCAATTGCCAAATGTTTAAAAAATTTTATGAATAGATTTGAATTTCCCTCCCAAAATATGGAAATCGCTCCAGACAAAGGAATGAAGCCACTAGATGTAAGGGGCTAACAAGAACAAATATGGTTATCGCAAATATATAAGATGCCTATTGGGCGTAGTTTTGAAATGTCCAAGGTTATAGGTTGGAGAAAAACAGTCTGTAGGAAGAAAGTTCCAGAAGCCTGCGGTTCTCGGAAACTAGCTTGTGAAATAGGAAGTTGTATTACAATGAGGTATAAAACTAGCGAATTGATGGAGACCACTAGACCAACGAGTCAAACAAGCTGGAACAAAAAAAGCCGGAAATAAATCACATAATTCTGAAGAACACATATCATAATAGTATTTATAGAAAAGACTTAGACTACCAACATCACGTATGTGTGAGAGAGAGAGAGAGAGAGAGAGAGAGAGAGAGAGAGAGAGAGAGAGAGAGAGAGAGAGAGGGTGCAAAGAAGAAATCAGGAAACTATGGAATAAATATAGATTGAAAATAGATTTTAGAACCGTTTTGGGGGGATATAGTTTTGAATAGAGTCTCAGCCAATCTCTCAAAATAATATTTAAAAAAATGTTTTTCTTAATATTTACTGTTGCTTTAAAGCAAATAAAATCGATTTTTCTAAGTGTAGTCTTCCTTCTAAGAACACGTTTCTTGTATTATCTTTTCCAATTATTATGTTAATAAAAAATAGTAAATTTAATTACGAGATTTGATCCAATATAATGCATTTCTGTTTCTTCGTTAACGAATCAGTCATTTTTTTGTGATTGTTCAAAATTTGAAAATAATTTAGAAGTATTTAAACTATTGAATAAAAAGTCATTTAAACTAGCTATAAAATTCCTAACAAATCGGCGTTTATTAAAAGATTGAAAGTTAGGGAAGCTATTTACATCCAATATTTTTATTAGTAAGATTATATCAACATTATCTTCAGAAAACTAGTTATAGTTTTTCTACAATTTGGTTCAAATCCGTATGGATGGACAAATATGAATAAAACGCGCATGGAATGAAATGAAAAAAGACAAAAAATGCAAAAAATGAATAAGAAATAAAGAAATAAAAGTCTGTTCTGATTTATTACTTATTTTATTAATAAATATTGAATCTAAACATGTTTTTATAGAGTTTTCGTCTCATTTATTATTAAATTTTTAATAAAAGATTTTTTTTTAAATATAAACTCTCCAATTTTAATACAAGTTAAGCGGGCATGCGCGTTTCCTCATCTTTGAAAGGTTAATGAACCGTTATAACAACAACACGTCTTTTTCCATCCATACGGACTACTACAAACATACGGAACTATTATGACTTCTCACCGCTCTGAAGAAGAAAGGTTTCTCTAGCGAAATTATTAGCCTAAAGATCAAAGTAAAAATGAAAAAGAAAAAAATATCTTCTGTTTTATTTTATTAATAACTATTACATCTAAACATGCTTTTATAGGCTTTTCACTTCATTTATTATTACAGATGTTTAAAAGAAAGAATATGAACTGTCCAATTAATATATATATATGTATATATATATATATATATATATATATATACATACATACATACATACATACATACATACATATATATATATATATATATATATATATATATATGTAAGTGTAGTGTTAACACAGCATGACATCGCCAGCTATAAAGGCAGTGTTCCTTTCATTAAGTTGAACGCTCTTATGACGTCAAGCTGCTTAATAAAGTGTTAAAATTATAACTGT
>OY744542.1:1590000-1750000 GCA_963556195.1 Sepiola atlantica
ACGCTCGAGTGAACACGTGTAATATAATGCTGAGTTTAGTAGCCTGTGATGCATGTGGTTATTTTCCTATACTCCGAGAAGGTACAGGGGAAAAATCGTCTCTACTTTATATATTAGATGAGATTAGAAAAAATAGCCTATTAGAGTAGAAAGGCCTCCGGAATCTGGAAACTTCTACAGGGAAGGGTGGGATGTGGCTGTCTCACGGGTTAATCGGGAGGATTTACGTTCAAGGGAGTACAAGTGCAGCAAGTTCATCGGAACGCATTCTATTGAAATACTTGTAAAACAACACCATAGACACAACGTTGCAACATTGAGACAGGGGCTGGAGTTTGTAAGATAGTGTACGGCCTATTTGATTAGAGGCTCTTTTCGGACCAGGTCTAAGAGGGAGAGGCTAATGGTTCGTGCACCGGCTCAAGTATGACAACAATACACTATTCATGTGCGAATGGTAGCTTTGTAGCAATATAGCATACTCGGAGGTGTTTGGCGTTTTTTAGCTCGATAGAGTAAGTCTACCTTCCTTGCAGCAGCCTTAGCAATGTCTTCTATTTATTTGTTCTAATTCATGTTTAAATATGTGCAAAAACATTTTTTATTAACTTTCAGCATATCGACGCTAATTTCCACTGCTGGTGCTATGTGTACTACCATCACACGGTCTTGACAATGCACTGCCTCCATGTTACAACTATGGAGAGCGTCGCTGTTGGAACTCGCTCCTAAACAGTTGGCGTAGAGAAATACTAATATATATATATATATATATATATATATATATATATATATATATATATATATATTTCATTGGCATAAAAGAGAAAACAGTTTTCAGTGGGGGATTTACCTTGCCCCTACCGGTGACCTTTTTAATATTATCAAAAGTTGCTGAAAATTTCGGAATAAACATAATTTTTTGTCATTTACCTATGGTGTACATTTCATTTATATTTAAGTGAAATAGTTTTTAGTCGGGGTGTTACGCCCCCGGGGACCCCCAGCTTATGCCCTTCACCAACATGTCAGTAGTCCACATGCCCATTTTAAAGCAATTCTGTCCAGCAGTTTGTGTGAACATAAGACCCAAGGATCAGACACACACACACACACAGTTACTATTTTATATATAGAGATAACTAAAATTCCTAACGTCAACTATAGAACTAATGTGAATGCAATATTTACTGAGACACAATCTTTATAACAAGATAATTATTCATAACTAATTAATATACGAAGCGCTAAATTATGAATATATTCTTGGTGATTTTACGTAGATATTGCAACTAATTCAAATGCGAGTTTTTACTTGCTCGAAAAATTCACTACGCATGATAATAAGACCTACCAGCAATGAAAAAAAAAAAATTATGTATTAAATTCGCAGTTAGATGGAATTTAAATATTTGTTTTGTCTCAAAGCAATTAATAAAAGAACACGTATTGTCAGGGTAAACAAATAAAAAGATATACCATTAATAAGATGCATTATATAATATGCTCCTTAAAAATCAAATATAAGTCAATACTTAATATGTCCCAGTAGGAGTAAAAATCAAGAAAATATAGCAGAATTGAAGATCAGACAGCAGAGAAAAATGATATGCTGTTTTAAATTCGTACTTGGGTTGAATTTAAATATATTTTCGGTTTTCGGAAGTAGCTAATTAGAGTCTCTCGTTAGCTAGTAATGAGTAAAGTGAAATGAATTTGATCTAGGACTAACTATGTATTAATATATATATATATATATATATATATATATATATATATATAAGTTTTTATAAGACTCCAAAGGAAGTAAACATGAAGTAAACGTGGCAAAATTCAAACAACGACGATAATCGTTAAACAATCAGCTGAGTAATACAAAAATGTCACGAAAAATACATTTTTCGATAAAACATCTGTTTGAAATCATGAATTTCTATAAAACATAATGGCTTAAAATTATCGACTAAACATCAGCAAGCAACAACAAAAAAAATTATATCGATAATCGATTCGAAAAATGATCGATTCAATGAAGTACTTCACGTCACCACGACCGCAAAAACAAACATCTAAAATTCAAACTTCACCTCACAGTGGTAGGTGGAGTAGTCGTTATTACACTATGTCGTACTCTGATCATGTCTGCTTCTGCATGTGGCAAGCAACGACGTCTTAAGCGCCGAACCGCAAATCAGTGGAATGAGAATAGCAACGTTGCCTCTGTAAAATTCCTGTATTTTATGGGCTAAACGTTGCCCGACTTCGTATGCAATCACCGAGCCTTGTTGTCCTTGATGTTGGTGGGCAACACCTACAAACCTGTTGGTTTACGAATAACTGCGACGAAGCAGGACTTCACGCAAAACAGGAACTCTTTAGCAACGATCTTTGTGAGCTCTGTGCAGAAGACAGAGTCGCGTAGCAAACAAAACACGCACATACACATAAACGCAACGTGGTTCGACTCGAAAGAGAGGTCATAAAATTACAGGAGACGTAACTCTTCATTAATTATTTTGCATCAAAATGCTTGTATAGAACTATGTTCCCATCCTCGACGATTGTTGACCTAACGTTGTGTGTGCCGTGGTTTTCTTCTGCTCGTCTTCATCTTTCATTCTAGCCGTGTCATCTATTCCACTGATGAATCGTCGAGGGCACGAGCGTTAGTTTACAAGTTTAAAAAACAAACAACGCATCTAACAAGAAAAACACAAACTCAGATACATTGTGTATAAGTCAGTTGAAACTATGAGTGTGTGTGACACCGTCATGGACTATCGAGCCCCCTATTGTCCGTACTCGAAATCGTCAGCTCATCTCGGTTCTGCCCGATCTGCCCACGCCCAAAGTTGAATCCAAACTGTATCTCTTTATTCTGAGTCGTCAACTCGTCAACTGCCCCGTAAAACCGTGCGGTCGTAAAACTAACTTAAATTGCCGTAAACTAACATATTCCTCAAATGTCGTAAAAACTCTCACACCCAACCATATTTAGTCATATCGGAAATCCAATATCGACCTTCTTGTGTCTTCGGCCACTCATACTAATCTTATTTCCAATTGTTTTTGTGTGAGTTTGTGAAATATTTCCCCGTATTGTCTTTACGCCCATCCTACCGCCGACGGCTGCTTCCTCCAGTGAATCATTTCCCATCACCGTTTGGGACTTCACCTCCTGCTCTTGTACGTCCATAGTGTTACACTTGAGCAAGTAATGCAATTTGAATGTTTCCAGAAATATTTCAATAAATTTGAGCCAGAGCCGCTCTCTAGGGTGGCTATTACCTTCCTAAATCAGACCGACAGAGTCTTTTGTATGCTGTGCGTGTGTGACCTTGTGCTCTGTCTGTCTGATGTATAGTGATGTGCAGTTCTAGAACGTCTATTCTTTCAGGATTTACCTTCTTGTCTATTGAGAAGGGGTTAGTTTATTGCCAATCGCCTGTGGCCTCTTTACCGAGTTATTCTGACGAAGCTGCCCAGGCAATTTCTGGTCGGGCAGAGTTCTTATTCTCTAAAGCGTTGGCTTTTCAAATCTAACTTTCCCAACCTTGCGTCTAATATTTCCGTCGTGGAAAGAAAGAAATAAAATTAGAGCCAAAATATATTATCTACGTATTAAAAATAGATTAAATATAAATAAAATGTAATATGAGTGAAAAGAAAGTAAAAATAAAAAGTTCGCGGCAAAATTAATAAAAAATGGCGGGAATTGTTGTAAAGACGGATGATTAAAATAAACAAACAATAGAAAACTATTTCTTTGATAGAAGATCGATAGAGATCATGAATTGCTTCAAAAAAGAAATAATGACAAAAAATTATTGATTAAAATTCAGAAAACAATAAATAAACAATATTTAATTGACTCGAATAAGAATCAATTGGAGTATCTCATTTCACCGCGTCCACAAAACAACGTGTTTCTTCACCGAAGAGAGAGCAGATTGAATTGAAAGGGAAGTAACTCAATCAATTAAGCGAATGTCAATAAAGAAAAAAGTCGTTTCATCTTCGAATGCTATTCAAATGTTTCCAGTAATGATTTGAAGAGCTCGAATACAAAGCCACTTATACGAGCTTATTGATTGCGGAGTGATGACATCAAGTCTTCTTATCTATATAAATATGTTTATAGCTAAAACTGGATAATGAAACTACTTGCAAATAATTATTAAACCACAAAACATAAGCTCTTGTTTGCGTATGCTAACTCTAAACACGTATACGAAACAGCGATTACCACCACTAATACGATAAATGTAAACACGGAGATAGCAACTCTACATTCACGACTACTACTACTACTACTACTGCTACTACTACTACTACTAAAATTGCTGCTGCTATTTCATTGTAAAGGCAACATTGCAGATGCAGAGGCAGCGAAGGACACGCACGCTTGCCATTTGCTTATGTGGTAAAGATTCGTTCTGTGACGCTATTTTAGCAAGTTTCTCTGTATTTCAATGTCTTCTTAAGCCTCCTCATGCTGGTGGCCTACATCAGAGACATTGAGAATCCAAATCTTGTTATGGATTTTGATCAACGCTATAGATAGGAGAAAATCAGTCAGCAGGAAGAGATTTCCACAAGCCTGCAATTATTGAAACTGGAATAGGAATCTGTATTACAATGAGATATCAAAACACCAAATTGATGGAGACCACTAGACCAACTAATAAAAAGAGCTGAAACAAAAGAAGCAGGGTATAGATCACATAATTTCGAAGAACGCGTGTCATTATAGTATTTATAGAAAATACTGATACTAGAAACATCACGTCTGTGAGAGAAAGGGTGTACAGAAGAAAGGGTCAGGCCAATTAAGTTACAGATACGTTTCTGCACTTTATCAAAGACCCTCAAATTTGTCAGAGATTAACCAGTCTAAATATAACAACAGTACTCAATACATGGTCTAATAGTTGTTTCTTAGAGATAGACAATAGCCACAGGTGTGAGAAAGTATTTGTAACGATAAAGAGAACCGACTTTATGAGAAGCAGGAAGAGCAATGGACCCAATGAATGAACAAAAGCAACGAAAGCAATACTGAACATCACTAAAGAGGTACAGAACTCATAGAAAAATAACAACCTTACCGTTTACAAACATTTCAAAAACTTTACAAATAAGAGAAATGAGACCAAAAAGACAATACTTAGTGGGGTCAGATTGATCACCAGCATTTTTTATGAAAGAGACAACAGATAGTAAACAACTCATTTTCAAACAGAGAAGATTGTCATAGAAAGATTGTAACATGAGAAACGAACATATAATATACTGCAACCCAAAGGAGGAGGTAATATCTGGTAGGATGGCATCATAAACAGAAGAAGGTAATACGCGTGAGTATGGTACTATGGCAACAGAACAGATGCTTAACTATCCCCAAACCTTTTCTCCAATAATAAAGAAGGATATCCCTACAAAGATGATCTCATAACAAGAGAACAGATAATACATTACCTCCTCCCTCAAAGGATGATATCACATCTGGAATTATTACCCCAAACCTCCTTTAAAATAAAGTAATTATTGGGAAGATAGTCTTATGAAAACAGAACAGATACTACACTACACACCTCGGCAGTAACCCTGGGCAAGTTGAACCGGCTTCCTCCGAAGCTTGAAGTTTCACGGAAGTATCAAATTAACAAGCGGTCCCCAGTCGGATGCATATCCTGGTATGGAAAAATTATGACGTGAGAATTTTTCAGTTCTGGCAAGGAGCTGTCGACATCTCCATACATACAGCCCAAATTGGTCACCTATCTAATACTGACCAGACTCAACGTTGCTTAACTCCGGCAATCTTACGGGAACCAGTGTGTCAACGTGATCATGTCGTACAACACTCAGCCGCGGTTTCTTATCAAATCAATCCCCAAACCTTTTTATGAACTGAAAAGCGTAATTTTAACCCACCCCAGGGCAGTTCAAAAGGAGGTGCCAAAGATATTTACAATTAGGTACATCGTACCGAGTTATGATTATCACTTTTGTAATTTGTACCGGGTTATGGTTATCAATTTTGTACGACTTACCTAGGTAGGATGATCAATTGTGTACGTCGCACCGAGTTAGAATTACTAATTTTGTACGTTGTACCAAGATATGATTGTCAATTTTGTGAGTCGTACCGAGTTATGTTTATTAATATTGTACGTCGAACCGACTTACAATTATCAATTTTGTACGTCGTACCGAGTTAGAATTATCAATTTTGTACGTCGTACCGAGTTATGATTATCAATTTTGTACGTCTTACCGATTTTAGATTATAAATTTCGATCGTCGTACCGAGTTATCATTATCAATTTTGTACGTCGTACCGAGTAAGGATTATAATAGACTGTTATTTTTTGCATAAAGTCTAGTTCGATTGTAGACTATTTTGTGAATTTGATTAACGTTCCATACGTTGTATTTGGAGATAGAGTCAACCTGTATACAGAAGTTTGCAAAGAAAAAGTTATCATTTCTGTCATTTTACGCCTAAGTTATGCAATATGTCCTCCCGGAACAAATGCGTTAACGTAGAAAAAAGCAACATATGATTTATATAAAACGCATTAGAATGAAATTATCTGCATAGTTTTTACGTTTATTCAACATTTTTTCCACACTTTGTCTTTCTAATAACAGTGGCAATGATGTGATCGCCATTAAATGTCGATTGTGAATAAGAGAGATTTTATGGAAAAAATAAATAAAACGTATTATAAACGTGAAAGATTTGTGAGTTAGGTAGAGAATTTCATTCTAATGCGCTTTAAATAAATTACGTATTGTTTATTTTTGCTTTGCGAAATATAGAGTATGAACATATCTGTACATTAACTCCAAAATTATGCAATTTGTCCTCCTGGAACAAATGCGTAAACTAATACAAAAACAGCGTTTCAGATGTTTTCTCTTTTGATGAATTCTTAATATTTCTTGCCTATGCCATAGTTAGGTTTGGGCTGTGATGGCTTCTTTAGTTCAGAAATAGTCTGATGATTATTTGGATAAACATTATTTTATAGATAACCGCAAAGATATAAAAATGGTTCTGGTTCTTAACTATATGGAGCATAGCACTTCTTACGAATGAGACGATCCTTAAAGTGCCCCCGTATTGATTTAATAGCGATAAAACAAAGACTATGTGTCTGCTATGATTGAAACTTGGTGGACAATGCAGGCATAGAATGGGGTATGTGTACCAAATTAGGTTGGATTGCAAAAATGATTGTGTATTTTATTAAGTATTATATGCGTGGTATTGGGGACACATTGCTACGGGATTGCTTCCCCGCAGAATATAATATGGGTGGTTTCAAGTCCGATGCCAACAAATAACCGCTTACTTCATTAATTACATTTTGTTTATTCTGTTCATCGTTTTCAATCCTCTAATAATATAATCGATCATTGAACTGAGAACCTCATTAACCCCTATTCTCGAGTAGCTTTTAGCCTTGATAAGTGGTGACTCGTTAGTAGATGAAACAGACAGTTAACGACGAAAAATTAATACCCCAATTTAATTCAAATTATAGGTAAAATAATCTTTCGATGGATTGGTTGGTTTTATGTTTTTTATTCAATTTCTTCAGCTTTAATTCACACCCCAAAAAGGCATATTGCAACTAAGGCATAATGAACTACTGTTAATTAGAAGCCAAATTTAGGGGGTGCATACTAAGTGGGGATTTTTGCAGCAATATTTTTGTTCCCATTAATTGGCAGTCGGGGAAACAGAAAGCAAGGAGGGAATTTCAAAGAAGTTTGCAGAGTGAGAAAAGAGCGCTTCTTTAATAAACTTATTGGGTATTTCTACCCGATATTCCATGATTTATTGTTCAAAACTATTGCATGTCACTTTTTATTGTGTCGTGGCGTGTTATCTTATTTTTCCATTTCAGATGTCTCATCTGAAACAAGTCAAAGATTAAACGTGTCTTATACTTCTTTATCTCGAAAAGATATTCACATCACGAAACACTCACTTCTCTTATCAAAGAGGACTTCGATCATCTTTGATAAGAGGAAAAACGAAAGAACAATAATGAAAAATGGAAATAAGTTTTGTGAAGTCGAGGCACGCGAACGTATCTTTTGCCTCAAGAGCGTCTGGTAGACATCGGCAAATTAATAAAAACATAAATCTTTAAAAACGGCTTCGTATTCGTGAAATAAAGATTTGGGAAGAAACGAACGTTGACACAATGAATTACTAATCAATACCACAGTGGCAAAGCGGGTCATCAAGAGTAACGTTGTTGCTTTCGTTACAGCACGGATGTTTCAATTTGTATAAGTCATTCAGATGCGTCTTTACATACTCAACAGAAGCTTTGTCAATCGGATCGTCCGCATGTCCGTCATTAAGATGCATCCTCGGTCAGTTGGAATTAAAACCGGGTTCTTTCTCGTGAAATAAAGATTTGGGAAGAAACAGACGTTTATACTAAGAGTTACGAAAAGGTAATAAGGTGGCAAAGGAGGTCACTAAGAGTAACGTTGTTACTCTCGTTAGAACACCGACGTTTCATTTTATATAATTCATTAAAATGCGTCTTTACACACTAAACAGAAGCTTTGTCAATCAGACAGTCCGCATGTCCGTCATCAAGATACATCCTCGATCAGTTTGAATTAAAAACGGCTTCGTTCTAGTGAAATAAAGATTTGGGAAGAAAAGAAGTTTACACAAAGAGTTACGAATCAGTATTAAGGTGGCAAAGGAGGTCACTAAGAGTAACGTTTTTTTTCTTTTGTTACAACACAGACATTTCATTTAATATAATTCATTAAGGTGCGTTTTTACAGAAGCAGTGTCAAGCGGACGGTCCGAATGTCACGCTTATTTTGAAATAATATTTTCAGCGCTATGCGCACAGATTGATTGAAGCAATTGTGTTTTGACGTAGGGAGTCTGTGCCCAAGCGTGTTTAGAGGGAGATTTTCCAAACAATTTAAATTTAAGTAGGGGGGATCAGTTTCTTATATTAATTTTACGTTAACTGATCACCTACTTCTTGACCATGTTGCATGTGTTGTTTTGTTTGCTGTTTTGTTCACCCATTTTTTCACTTTTTTACGGACCAAATTTTTTTCTCTTTTTCCTGTTTACAATTACTTATGATGCCGCTAGAAAATGTGTTTTTTTTTAGACATTTTTCGAAAAATATGTGTTGATCAAAAAGTGGGGGATCAGTTTACGTTAAATTTATCTAGAACACTGATACCTCTTCTAAAATCTTAATTTTTTAGATTCCAAAAAACACAAGATTCTCAAGCGAGGTGAGAAGTAAATGTACACCGAAAATAAGAAAAAAAATTGATAAATAAGAAAGGGGAGAAAACAGGTGGTGGGGTATTACACACAAGTGCCAACTTTCTGCCTCTCCACACCGTCACCAGATAATATTTGTTCTTTTAACTACGATGAACTAATAAAACATAGGAAATACTCTGAATCTGCAATTTACAACATACGGCTATGAAAAACACTTAATCTTACCTTGACTGACTTGAAGTAGGTACGTACTCCGGAGAGCTTCGCAACATGTTCGAAAACAAAATTTCGCCACTTATTCTAGTATTGGGCCAATCTTTAAACTATTATATGATCTATCTTCAACAAAATCCTTAAATGTGCAAACGCAACCTAACTCTAACTCTAACCCTAACGCTCTCAGCTGCAACGGATACACACAACCAAACCCTAAACCCTAACCCTAACCTCTCAGCTACAACGGGCATACATATCCTAACTCTAACCCTAAACCCTAACCTCTCAGCTTCAACAGTCACACGTAACCTAAGCCTAACCCTAAACCCTAACTAACTCAGCTGAAAAGGACACATACAACCTAAATCTAATCATAACCCTCCTAGCTGCAACGGGCACACGTACGCTAACCCTAATCCTACACCTCACCCTCTAAGCTGCAACGGGCACACGCCACAAAACTCTAACTTTAACCCTTATCATCTTAGCTGCAACGGGCACACGCTACCTAACCCTAAACCCTAACACTAAACCCAAACCCTATCCCTAACCTTAATGCTAATCTTATTGGATAATGGTCCCATGGGAATGGACGTATCTGTTGGAAATCGTTGGTTTGACTTGCGCGAATTAGCGCGGGTGCAGTCGAGTGCAGAATAGGACTTGTTCTCACAGTCAGAGCTAACAGATGTGACAACGTCACCGTGTGACGAGATCCCAGATCAAGAGTCAGTGTGCACCTGCGAGAGGCTGTGACGTCACAGACCTTTCGTGGGAAACAGAGGGATCCGTGACGTCACTCGTTCTTTATGAGAGGCGAGTTTCGTCAGTGTGAGTTTTTGAGGCAAACCAATGAGACGTGATTGTTAAAATATTATTTACAACAGATAAGGGAAATATTTCCCTAAGAAAATACAAGCGAGAGATATTATTTCGCCTTCTCTATGAATGGTTAAAAAAATAATTAACTAACTACGATAAAGTAGTGATTTGCTCTCTCTCTCTCTCTCTCTCTCTCTCTCTCTCTCTCTCTCCGTAGTGAATGGCCCACCCCGATAAATAACAACGCTTGTAATAAAATAATTGAAAGTTAAGATGATTGTTTGTCTCCGGAGTGCGTCATGAGGCTTTTGTTGCAGACAACGGACGGCGTGGTTCACGGCAGGAACGAAAGAAGAAATAATTCATACACTAGACGACACGACCATCTACACGGCGAGGGAGAAATTTCTAGGTATGCAAACAATATATGCACTATGTGATTTATGATGTGAACTGCCGCGGTTCTTTCAGGGACGAGTGTGCGAGGTGAGTGCCGCTACGGCCGTGTCGGGAAGAGTGTACGGAACGCGTGCTGCCGCGGTTCGGGCAGGAGTGGCCTATGCTACATACACCTTTTTTGTTGCCGTAACCGGGAGTTTCTTAAAAGAAAAGAAAAGAACGAACATTTTTGAACTTGGGTTCAAATAGTGTAGAGGTCCTAAATGAGAAATGAACGCACGGGCGTGGTCGGCGAAGACAGAGAGATAACTACAAAACAGTAAGTAAAAAGTCGTTGTTTTGTTCGAGAGAAAAAGGCGCGATGTGCTGTAAAAGTAAAAACAGAATAGAAACAAAACTGAATAGAAAACTAATAAACACACGCACACACAAAAGCAAACATGCATATAAAAAAGTAATAACACATACACAAAAGTGAATAAATAATAATAATAATAATAATTCGTGAAACAGCACCCATTAATTTAGAACTAAAAACCAATGTACTATTGCACACCTGCAGTTTTAGCTTTGTAGAAAGAAAGTAAAAAGAAACGGTTACGAACTTACACACATACACCCAAGCAGAACCTATTCTGTCAACATTTGAAAAAATGCATTCGGTGGAGAAGGAACGGATCTTGTATTGTTATGTTGTCGGGTGGGGTGTTTATTCACTCAAATTGTATTGTTTTGAATTTTTGTTTGTTTGATTTAAATGTATCGTCGAGAGAGAGACTCATTCAATTAATTTTCCTTGTTTTTATGGTTTAGCCGAGAGCATTGTTTTGTTTTTGTTTTTTTGGCCCTCCTAATATTAAAATATTAGTATATAAAAGAAAAAAACAGTAACTAATTAAGACTAAGTTGAGGTCAGCCAATTAAAGGGAGTTAGAATGAGAGAGTTGACCTTTTGGCGGTGCGGTAAGGGTTTTAGCGGAGGTCCGATGTGCAGGCCGCAGGGCCGTGTCTCTTTGAACTGACGGGTTGGGATTGAGTTATGTTCGCTACGCGTGACCCGTTGAGGTAGCCTGTGAGCTTGCGATTATACGGACAAAAAGTTTCAGTGCCACACGCGTGAAGGGGAAGCGATTTTGTAGCCATGAAAAGAGTGGCATGATATATTTTTTGGGAGGGGACCTCGGAGTTATCGCATTGGTATGGGTCATTGTTGTTTAGTGGGTCGGAGGGGCCCACAAGGGAACCGCGACGTTGTGGCGGGTCTGCATGGTTGTGTAATTAGGTTCGTGAGGGTGAATTTTGTTCGGCCCGAAACGGATTAATATGGCGCCAGAGCGATGACATGTCTGAATTAGTTAGGAAGAGTGGGTAGGGTCAATGTGGAATGTTGGGACCCTAGATGTAGGATATTGAAAAGGCGATTCGCCGGCCCGGAAGTTATTGGAGCCCCCTTGGAAGAGATAGACAAAGTGCAAGAGCCGGCTCAGAGGAATTGACGGATCATCTTGGGTTGGGAGTTAATGGTCGCTCTGGCCCGTGTTAAAAAGCATATCTGTCGAACATTATGATAAGACATTATGATAAGACATTAGATGGCTGACCAGAAAGGAATTATGAGAATTATAAAATGGGGGTTTTCGGGTTTGATAAATAATAACGCTTGTAATAAAAGGAATTGAAAGTTAAGAGGATTGTTTGTCTTCGGAGTGCGTCATGAGGCTTTTGTTGCAGACAACGGACGGCGTGGTTTACGGCAGGAAGGAAAGAAGAAATAATTCATCCCTTAGACGACACGACGCTCTACACGGCAAGAGAGAAATCTAAGGTATGCAAACAATATATGAACTATGTGATTTATGATGTTTTAAAAATGACGAGTATTGAATGTGAACTGCCACGGTTCTTTGAGGAACGAGTATACGAAATGAGACCCGCCGCGACCTCTAACCAGGAGAGGGCTATGCAACAATCTAACTTGAACCCTAAACTCTTAGTTCTCAACTGAAACGGATACACGCAGCATAACTCTGACCCTAACCCTAAACTCTAACCCTCTAAGATTCAACGGGCACACGCAACATAACTATACTCTAAAGCTACCCCTCACAGCTACAACGGGGACACGCAATCTAACTATAAACCCGAAACCTTACCCTCTCAGTTGCAACGGGCACATTTAACCTAACCCTAATCCTAAACTGTTACCCTCTCAGTTTCAACGGACACACGCAACCTAACTATAACCCTAACCCTCTCAGCTGAAATGAACACACAAAACTTAACCCTAAATTCTATCCCTAAAACCTTACTCTAACCCAAACTCTTAGCTTAACCCTAACCTACCTCTTACCCTAAACCCTTACCATCTCAACTGCAACGGGCACACGCAACCTTACACTACCCTGAACCCTACTCCTCTCAGCTTCAACGGGCACACGGAATTTAACCCTAACCCCTAACCTTAACCCTAACCTTAACCATAAACTAATTCTAACCTTATACCATAACCTCTCAGCTGCAACCGGCATACGCAACCTTAATCTAACCCTAAACTTATGCACGCAGCATCTTCACACCACCACTACACATGTATTTTTTTATAAACAAAGCAATAAACTTATCTGAAGAATTTCCAATAAACAAACGAAATAAAAAAAACAATTATCTGTTTCATATATTTCAATCCTTCGAATTAAAACAACACATACGCGTGGACTTGTTTTCTCAAAAGAAAACCAAACAAACTAAATGAAATTGATTGACGTCTAATCGTAAAAAGGTTGCACAGTTAACATTGCGATGACGTCCCGTCAGATAAAATTTAGATGTCGTCCAGGCAAATGCGATTTGAAGCAATTGCTGTCACTTAAAAACGATTGTTTGATTTATACGACATCTAGTAATCTAATTAAATAAACAAATATGTTGATATTCGTTTACAACAGCTGCATGTATAATAATCACAAACGATAATTGACTCGTCAGAAGTGAATTGTAATTTGTCGAATTAAATGCTATTTAAAAATCTGTAAAAATACGTATATCTTTGAAGCAATGCAGTTACTTCTTCTTTCGTGTGAATCAGATGATTCTGGTGTTGCCATTAGTTTCCCCAAAGTTCTTTAAGTTATAAATCTTTCTGGAAAGGCATCTGGTACTTACAGGAAGGACCACGGAAAGGTTGCCAACATCCCTAAGTGAAAGTGGTACTGTGGAACCGACTGGAGTCGAATTTAGAACAACCAGGTCTTGAGATCGTGTCGACTTCTACTTACCCACCGTCACCTCCCGATTGCAGTAACTCAAAATATTTGAAATAACATTTTTGTCGATGTTTGAAATAAAATGTTCGTCGGTCTGTTAAGCCGAGTTTTGAAATAGCATTTTTGTCGTTTGGCAAACCGAGTTTTGAAATAGCATTTTCGTCGGTCTGTCATACCGATTATTTAAATAGTATTTTCATCGTTCTGTTATGCCGATTTTTTAACAGCATAACTGTCATGCCAATTTCTAAAATAGAATTTCTGTCGGTCTATCAAGCCGATATTTGAAAAAAAAATTGATCGGTCTGTCAAGCTTTTGCTGTAAACAGTATTCCCGTCAATATGTCAACTTCTGTTGGTAATAGCATGTTCGTCGGTCTGTCAAGCCTACGTTTGCAATAGCATTTTGACCGGTCTGTCACTCTTATGTTTCAAATAACCTTTTCATTACACAAACACTGTTAGATTTAACAAAAGCATTTTCGTCGGTCTGTCAGGCCTACGTTTGCAATAGCATTTTGACCGGTCTGCCACTCTTATGTTTCAAATAACATTTTCATCACACAAACACTGTTAGATTTAACAAAAGCATTTTCGCAATCTAGATACAGCTAATCAGATACAATTGGTTCACCATTTAACCCGGACATAGCTGCAACACGTCACTTGTAGGCAGTTGCCCCATTGATCAGGTCAGCTTTGTCATGAATAACGAACCATCCGTTGTGTTTATGGTCTTCTCTCTGCCCTAATTAACTGGCTAATTTCCAATATGGCTGTCACTTTTTTTTCTGAATTATTACGAATAAGCTCAAAATGGTAATTTCTGCTGACATTGAATGCCCTCATTAACGTATTTTATTTATCTTAAAAGCTGAACCTAGAAAGGTTGATCGTGCAGTGGATATGGACACGGACTTTTTGCTCGCAATGTGGTGTTCGAGGTTTGACACAGCGCGTGCACACCTTTCACTAAAAAGAATCGATGATAAGTATTTTACCGGTCGAAAAAGGTAAGTAAAAAGTAATTTGCGTATTTATTATAATAGCTACTTACAAGATTAAAAGCCGTGTGATACCTGGGTATGGAATACGTAGAATCAAATAGTAATTTAATTTCAATACTTACAAGGCTAATAGCGATGGTGAAGTGGAAAAGACAGAAGAACAAACGACTTATGTGCCAGGTTCGAATCTAGTCGAATCGAGGCGATCCATAATACAGGCCTGACAAACATGCCACTGGGGTTCATGACTTTGGGAGGGCCTGTAACGATCAAAATTACTACTAAATAATAATTACTGATAAAAATTACTTCATATTCTGTAAGTAAAAAATGCATATATAACAAATTTTGTAATAATTATCAAAATTGTTTCTCCGAACATTTTTTTTCATAAAGTATTTGATTTTGTTAAATGTTGAATTTGCTTTCTGATTCTATTGTCATTATATATTATGTAATCAATTGGTCAACATAAACAAATTGACTCATGATATTTTAAATATAAAAAATGTGTCTAATTCATGGTAGATAATGTGACTTTTTGTGAATTTAGTTCTTTTATGTTTTTGTACTTTTACATTTGATTTGATGGAAATAAATAAATTATTATAAGCTGTTTCCTAATGATATGTATAGTTTATAATTACTGTATATTACTAAGAAATTTCTTACTACAATTTTTCTTGGTAATTGTTATTTAGTAGTAATTGTGGTCTTCACATGTTCACTTCCAGCCGTGGACCCCAGTCTCATATTTGCCAGGCCTGGATTATGGATCGCCTTGATAGCAATCTATATATATATATATATATATATATATATATATATATATATATATATATATATATATATATATATATATATATGAGATTTACACAACTTAGACTGATTGGTCTCTCACAGGCCTGGTTTCATGGGTTGTAACAATTTGGGGGCCGTGAGCCTAATTAAAAACGTCTAGTCATCAGGTAAAACGTTATTGCAAGATAAAGTAAAGAGTATTTGGCTCTAAAGTATTGGGGTTTAAACAATGTCAAAAATTACCTTTACTTCTAAATACGTATGTGAAGTTATTTTAGTTCTATATATATAACATAATTTTATTAATTTAGTAGATGTTTTGATTTTTTTCAAGAACATTTTATTTCATACAATTGTTTCTATCTATTTTAAAAAATACATTCTCTTGATAATATAGCGTAAGATTTTTTTTAAAAAGTTTCATAAGTAAATACTTACCATCAACATTAAGCCCCCAAAATGCAACCAAAAAATAACATTCAAAATTAAGTCCCCAAAGACTAAACAACAATTAACATTCAAAATTAAGTCTCCAAAAAGAAAACAACAATTAACATTCAAAATTAAGTTCCCAAAAAGCAAACAACAATTAACATTCAAAATTAAGTCTCCAAAAAGAAAACAACAATTTACATTCAAAACTGTTATCTTCAGTTTACCTATTTGTGACCAAAAACACTATTCTCACAGACCAAATGTAAACATCTATAGAATATTCTGATATAATAGAAACCACATGACATAAGGAATACATAAATTTCTACAAGAAAAAATATTTTTCTTACACCTCTTGTCATACACTATCGAGCTATTCTAAAACAATAAATGTTTTATAAAAATTTATATTTGATTTTTTTAAATTGTGTATACAGTCATATATATATATATATATATATATATATATATATATATATATATATATATATATATATATATACACACAATTTTAAATAAATATTTATCATTATTACCTACATACATTGATGTTACATGCTTATGCAATCTTCAGTGTAGGAAATCTTAATTCCTGCCCGTCAGAGGACACGAACACGTTTCAAAGTCACCACTGATTCGTAGTCTGCTATTCTACTACTCAGTCACCACCAATAAGCGCATACATTAAGAGAAATTAAGCTCTATATACGCTAAATCAGCGTATATAGCCGCATATATATATATATATATATATATATATATATATATCCCGGACATCACACGAACAGCTAAAAACACTCTTGCTGTTATGTAAGATTTTAGAAAAAAAGGAAAAATAAATAGTAAGTCATATTTCGTATTCGATTTATTGTTATTGTTTTTGTCCCTTACAACTTGCATCTTACCCGGAACTTGCATTGCCCACAGCCTTTCAAAAGCTTACTACTAATATATATATATATATATATATATATATATATATATATATATATATATATATATATATATATATATATATATATATATATATATATGACTGTATATATATATATATATACTGTTGTTGTTGCCTATGGGGTGTCAGACAGCTAGTCTATCTATCCTATGAATTTCTATGGGCATGATACAACCTGGTAGTGCCCATATCCTATTCAGACAACATACAGCGCTCTGAGTTCACAAATGGTCACCCATTTAGTACTGGCTAGGCTCAACGTTTCTTTAACCTCGGTGATTTAACGAGAACCGATCTGTTAGCGTGATTATTTATATATATATATATATATATATATATATATATATATATATATATATATATATATATGCATGTAAATATTAGTTCCTTTTACATTATTTAAGCCACAGATGTCTTTCAGACTAATAGTTTTTATTTTCATTATTTCTAAAGACGTAAATATTTATATAAAACGAATTATTTAAAAGAAAGGGCAGATGGAATAAGCGAAATAAAACTGAAGGTAAAAATACTTTAGGCAATGGTCCATAACTACAGCTATTGGAATAAAATTGTTTAACGATTTTACACAAAGCTGCAACACGTCACTTGTAGGATATTGTCCCATTTCTCATGCCAGCTTTGTCATAAATAACGAGGCGTAAGATCTGTTTATGGTTTGCTCTCTTCGCTAATTAACTGACTAATTTCCAATATGGCTGCCGTATTTCTGCTAAATTATTACCACAAAGTCGACAATAGAAATTCCTTCTGACATTTAATACCCTCATTACCGTGTTTTATTTATTTTGAAAGTTAAACTGGGAAGTAACGATTGTGAAGTTGATCCGATTTTTGACACAGTTGTGATACTATGAACACCCAGTCAAACTCTCAGAGGAAGTTAAGTTATCATTTATAAAAAAAACAGTGATAAGAAAGTATAATAATCAAGCGACTATCTATTTAAGTCCCTAGAGAGGATGACGCCTGACAGTTTATTTGATAGTTCCCGGGTGGTCAGCTGTATCAGACTGCGATGAAAGACTACCATCTATTGTACCCCCAAGACATTGATGTAAACTATCGATTTTCACCTGACGTGATGATAGTGTAAAGGACACTTGAGATAATCCCAACAATTGTGATTAAATGTACTATAAATGTTGTACCTCTAAACCCGTATTTAAATATATATATATATATATATATATATATATATATATGTGTGTGTGTGTGTGTGTGTGTGTGTGTGTGTGTGTGTGTGTTAGAAAAGTTAGGATAAAACGATCCGACGTAATGTAAAATTAAAAAAGGAAAGCTAAACACTATGTGATTTATATATTCATGAACGTTTCGTCTATATTGAAAGACTTCCTCAGGGTGAAAAAAGCCATGTAGGATAATCATACAGAATATTAATTTTGATTTGTCGGAAAGAGTCCAGACTTCGGCATGGTTGTTGACGTTAACAAGCAGAAAATGAAAAACATTATTTTGTAGCGTTATCAGCAGTTGCATGTCTCCTGCAAAGGACGATAGATTAATGATATTGATGGCTTCGACTTATTAATTTATGGCTATTTAAACTAGGAAATCTTTCAGAATAAAAATATGTCACAACCAAGCTTTTTCACGTAAACAACTATGCCGAAGTCTGGACACTTTCTAAAATTAATATTCTGCACGATTTTTCTGTATTCCTTTCTTCACCCTGAGGAAGTCTTTCAATAAATACGACACGTTGATGAATATGTAAATCACACAGATGTTGGCTTTCCTGTTTTCATTTTACATATATATATATATATATATATATATATATATATATATATATATATATATAATCCGAGTATGGTATAGATCCACAGGACATGCATCCAGGGGAGTTGAACCGGGTTTATGAGAATGCTCAATAAAAATATAGAGCAGACATATAAATATAAATGATAATTTATTTCATATATAAATATATATATATATATATATATATATATGATGAGTCAATGAAAAATAATTGGACCTGCAAATTGAAGCAAATCAATATCTTCAGTTGTTCAGAACAAGGAGCATTTAGTGAATCAATAATATTTCTTCTTCTTCTCTTTCATTCCTTAAGCCAGGCTTTTCAAAGATTAAAATCTTATCATCAGAGGAGGTAATGATTGATAAGTTGACAGTTGAGGACAGTCAATATTCGAAATTTGAAAAAGTTTGTTTTTTAATTTTAAAGTTAAAACGAGTATGTTTCAATGTAAATGAAAGTTACCAAAAACGGAAATCCAAATAGTATGGGGTTCAAATGTATTGGTAAATCAAGAAGAATCTGTGTGAAAATCCAACGACGACGATTCCACCCAAGTCCGTAGTTCTTAGGAGGGGGAGATCAGACAAAATTGGCCATGTTAAGAAAACGCAATTCTTCCTGTTTTCTAATAAGCAGATTCAAAGGCAAAAGCAACGAACAAATTCTCAATAAAATCCAAATATATATATATATATATATATATATATATATATATATATATATGTGTGTGTGTGTGTGTGTGTGTGTGTTTGTGTGTGTGTGTTTTACAACTTTTAATGTATTGCAGGAGATGAAGATATTATCTTTAGAAAAAAATAATCAAATAAAAAGGCAAAAGGAAAATAATGAGCGAAAAAAAGCTTCATGTAAAAAGCTCCCGGACAACGGCAGATATCTACAGCTGAAATACTTTGTTTCACAATTTCACACAGAAAAAGATTCAACACGTCAGTTGTAGACTGTTGTCCTATTCATCATATAAACTTTGTCATAAATAACGAATCATCAGATGTGTTTATGGTCTGCTCTCTGCGCTAATTAACTGACTAATTTCCAATATGGCTACCGTTTTTTTTTCTGAATTCTTACGAACAAGTCAGCAATGGCAATTTCTGCTGAGATTTAATGCATTCATTACATTGTTTTATTTATTGTGAAAGCTGAACTGCGAAGTAACGATCGTGTTGTGGATACCGACACGGACTTTAAGCTCGGCATGTCGTTTTCGACTTTTGACACAGCTGTAATACTATGTACTCCCAGCCAAACCCTTCGAACACGTTCATAAATATTTTATAAAATATAAAATGATGAGGCTGTTAAGATAAGTAGGCGATAAGTAGGGATGGTGTCTAAAGTTTATTTGATAGTTTCCGGGTTGTCAGCTATTATAAACTGCGAAGAAAGACGTAGTTAGTTCCGATGAATAGCCGAGAGTGACTGACAAAAACAGATATAGGATTTCCGATCGAAAGTAAATATATCTGAGAGACGGAGAGACGAGGGTCAGTCCAGGTTTAGCTTAGATTATATCGGAGTAGAACAGCAGATCGTGAGATGCGATGAGTTGACGAAAAAATTCATAAAAAAACAATGATGAAGAGATAAAATAAGTAGGCGACAATCTATTGAACTCCCTAGACAAGATGTCGCCTAAAAGTCTATTTGTGGGTTTCCGTCTGGTCAGCTATCATAGGCTCCGAAGAAAGACGTAGTCAGTTCCGGTGAATAGCTGAGAGTTACTGACAAACGACTAGGCATCTAGGATTTCTGATCGAAAGTAGATATATCTAAGAGACGGAGAGACGAGGGTCAATCCAGGTTCAGGTGAGATTATTATTTCTTAGAAAAAATAATCAATGGAAGAAAAAATAGGATAATGAGCGAAATAAAAGTTAAAGTAAAAAGTTCCGGACAACAGCGGATCGTTACAGCTGAAATAAAATTGTTTCACAATTTCACACAGACAAAGCTGCAACACGTCACTTGCAGGATGTTGTCCCATTTAATATGTCAGCTTTGTCATAAATACCGAGGCATCAGATGTGTTTATGGTCTGCTATTCGCGCTAATTAACTCGTTAATTGCCAATATGGCTGCCGTCTTTTTGCTTAATTATTACGAATAAGACCACAATGGTAATTTCCGCTGTAATGGTAATTTCCGCTTTACTACCTCCATGAAGGTATTTTATTTATTTTAAAGGCTGAACTGAGACGTGAAAATCGTGCTGCAGATACCGACTCGAACCCTTGGCACGGCATGCCGTGTTTGATTTTATCAGAGTGAGCGTGCAGACTTTTAACTAAAATAACCGTGAGAAATTATGTTTATACATGAAATTAACAGATAAAAACGTAATTGTTTGATTTTGTTGGGGAATCATCACGACTCTTCTTTTTTTACTTAAACATAATTCAAATATTCATGGACTGTGATATGTCTTTAAAACTGTTGCAAAGTCGAAACGATATATTAATTTCTTTAAAATAAATTTTATTGCCTTAAAAATATGGGCAAGCGTTCAAACTTAATATTTCATTTATAAGCGATTTTTTTAAATTTTTTATTTTTACTTTTTTCGCCGGAGATATAACATCTCTCGTTACGTGAGTAGTCGCCCGAAGGGTCTTGATTCGGATGGTCTTCTTCCTCTTTCGTGTGAATCAGATGATTCTTGTGTTTGTTCTAGTTAGAAATCTTTCTGGAAAGTCATCGGGTACTTACGAAAAGGACCACGAGAAAGTTGCCAACTTCCCTAAGTGAAAGTGTTACTATGGAACCGACTGGATTCGGACTTGGAACACCGAGTTCTTCAGTCCGTGTCGATATTCACTTAACCACCGTCCCAATTCGGATGGTCTAAAAAAACTTTTACGTGTCACACATGGCTTTGTGGTTTGTTAATCAGTTATATCTTGGCACTTTTTTTCTGCGATATCGCTTCGCATTTGAATATAAGAAATTTATGGAAGGCAAAACCGATATATATTTTTCTTTAAAATAATTTTTTATCTTAAAATATAGACAAGTTTTCAACTTTAATTGGCTTTTATCAAGCTAGTTTCTTTCTACGTTACTTTTTCATTCTTAATTGTTTCTGTCGGAGATAGAAAATATCTCGTAACGTTAGTATTCGATCGAAGGGTTTTGATTCGGATGGTCTGAAAGTCGTTTAAGTGTACCCTCTGACATTTTAATACATATCGCTTCTCATTTGAATATTATAAATTCATGGAAAGCAAACAAACATTTTTTTCTATAAAATAAATGTTATTTACCTTACAAATATGGCAAAGCTTTCAACCATAAATTGTCTTTATCAAGCATTTTTTTTCTTTTTCATTTTAATTTTTTTTTGTTTGAGATATAAAATCTCTCGTGATGTGAGTAATCGTCCGAAGAATCTTGATTCGAATGGTCTGAAAAAAACGTTAAGTGTCACACCTGGCTTCGTCGTTGGCTTATCAGTAATATATTGGCACTTTGTTCTGAGATATCGCTTTGAATTTGAATATTAGCAGTTTATGTGAGGCAAAAACGATATATTTTTTTTTATCTTTAAAATATGAGCAAGCTTTTCACCGTAATAGGCTTTTATCAAGCGACTTTCTTTTTTTAATTTCTACTCTTTGCGTCAGAGATATAAACACCTTTCCTGGCGTGAGTAGTAGTCTATAGAGTCTTCTTTCGAATGGTAACCTGCCACAGCCACTTGTGACACTTAAAAGGATTTTCAGACTACCCGAATCAAGACCCTTCGGACTACTACCCACGTCACGAGAAATTTTATATCTCCAACGAAAACAGTAAAAATGAAAAAGAAAAAATAAGTCGCTTGATAAAGAAGGTAAATGACATTTATTTTAAAGAAAAACAACAACATTTTCATGGCTTTTCATGCGAAGCGATATCTAAAAAAGTGGCAATATATTGTGATATACTAGTTTATATATTTATTTTGCATAACTAAACATAATAAGTCTCTTTAGTTCTATTTTCCTTCTGTATAATATAAAAATAGATATTTCTATTATGTTTCAATCTAACTTACATACGTGTTTACGGTGTGTACGAACACATCATGTAAATCTGATACAATGAAAGAGCCATTCCCATCTAACTGCTGACAGCGACACTAAGACATATTAGAGAGTGGTTAAATCAACAGTGCTGGAGGGGAAAAGAGAAATACAAAAATAGATAAGTGAGAGACAAATCGGTGACTTGTTTAGTTTATTATAAATTATTATTAGTAAACAAATTAAAACATGTGGTTTGAAACAACTCAAGTCCAGAACTAAGGTATATTTAGTATGTCATTTTTGTTATTAAAGATTATAGAAAAAAAGCTTTGTAGAAACAAACATTGATTAGCTCACAGTAACTATAAAAAAGATGCTTGCAGGATATATATGTAAAAGTGCATGACAATAACGAGAACAAAGATCAATCGTGAGACTGTATACCTACGCCTGGCAACGTGCGAATAGGCCAAAGTCTTATCTGGGCCTTACTTATCTGTCGTATATCAAGTGTTTTATTCAGGAGGTAAGACACAAGGTCAAGTGTGGGTTTCTGTTGAACGAACTGGATTCTAAGCCAGCACACATAGGCAATGAGTCCGCTAACGGCTAAGCCGCCGTGCCATCCCCAATGTATACCCTGCAATATAGTTATGACATGGAAATATCGATAACTCAAAAACTGCAATTATGGTGGTGCATGTTATCAAAGATCATGAGACTCATTCATAAACATTTAAAAAAAAATATGTCGAACTGTTGATAGCCATTGCACTCTTCAATATTTTATAAGATATGGGACTTCATTGACTACAATATGGGCCAATGTGACTTTTACATTGTCTATGTCTTTGATGTTTACCTTTTACATACATACGCCAAAATAGAATAAGATTTGAGTTAACCATATTTTGGTGACAGTTAGTCAGCTGATGTTAACGAAAGACTGTATACGATAAAATAAACTTGACCGAAAAGATAACTTCCTTCGGGGAGTTTATTACAACTCACTGTTTTTTTCTAAGTCTCTGTCCAACATTCATCCTGTACATAAACAAATATTGTAAAAATATAAATCCGCCAGGTCACGCAAGAGTTAGCGAATATAATAACGCACCTTTTTCTAGCTATTGGAAAAAACACACATTTAAAGTAGCCAGGAGAGCGAGAAAGAGAAATAGCAAGTCAGACAATCCCCGTCGCCGACTGAAGTTTAGTCGTAAAGAAATTCCCCATCTTAATCAAAAGTCAACGGTGTGTCCTTTTTCTTTAGGTCATCAGAAATGATAATACTAATTTATATATGAAAAATTAAATTATTTACGTAATTCTATGATTTTATATAAATATTAGTGAGAAGATTCGCGAAGAATAATTATCTTTGTATAATTTTTTTTGTAGAAGTATATAGCCGTCTATGATGTTCCATGTGAAATTTGATTGAACCAACTAGGTAGATAGTCTTCCTCACGTTGACATAAACAGTGGGGCATCTGTTGCTCGTTGTAGGTAGTCAGCTTAATGGGTACTAGGTAACAATGTGATCTTAGTGTTGATATAGCAGCAGACTTTTCTCTAAATTTCTATATTTGCCACTACCTGAAAAGGCATAGCTCATTGGGTATAACCAATTCAAGCTACCGGCATTTGACAATGTTTATATTGAGATTCTACTTACATTCAGCCAGTGTTGTATGATAGCGTAGGAGCAGGAGGGCCGACTGTCAGCTCGACGGCTTCAATCTCGGCTTGAGACCCTAGATGGTCTTTGTACATGTCTGTATAAATAAAAAAAATGGATTAATGAGAAGAAGTAGTAGCCACTACTGGGTGGGCGTGACCAAGGTCCGGGCTGAGAGAAGTCGGTGGCAGCCATCCACATTCATTTCACTCCCTGCCACCGACTTCTCTCAGCCCGGAACTTGGTTCTGAGCTCCCAGTAGTGGCTACTACTTCTTCTCATTAACCCATCATGTCAACCCAATATTTCTATGTACTTGCATGACATTTTTTTAAAATTATCATCCTGAGGAAGTCTTACAAATAAAAACGAAACGTTGATGAATACATAAAAAAAAACATATTTTGGTTTTTCCTTTTCCATTTTCCATATCTATCTATCTATCTATCTATCTATCTATCTATCTATATATCTATCTCTATCTCTCTCTCTCTATATATATATATATATATACATATATACATATATATATATATATATATACATATATATATATATATATATATATATATATATATATATATATATAGACAGCCTCTTTGCTTGAGGGCAAGTATTGTTAAAAATAACAGACATCTTAGTTTCGGGGGAATTGGCCGATTTTTATTTTCGAGGAGATTGACGATGCATTTGTCGGATACTAGCGCCATAGCCAACCACTTAACGAACAATATTCTCACCCCCGATCGGAATTCAGAAAACACTTAGTAGAAAATACCAAAATCTTAAAATATAGTACTAACAAACCAAAAGTATATATATATTAGAAGCCCTATATATAAAAACCAAAATAACCCTAATAAACAGAATTAACTTCAATACCAGCAATAAAATACTAAAATGTCTATAATGCAAACTATAGTTTTGTACTTATGATATAATTCACGCCAAAACCATCTATAATACGAACACATTTTCTGAACCTGAGTATCCTCATTCCTTTGCAGATGGACCCGGATGGGTCTGAAAGTACTTTGGACACAAATGAAAACTATGACAGATTCAACGGCAAATTCCCCGCCCCCCGCACCCAAAACTAAGATTCTGATTCGGATAATGGAAAGGATCTACGAAAGGATATCCAGACATAAGTTCTCTGATATATATATATATATATATATATATATATATATATATATATATATATATATATATATATATATATATAGAGAGAGAGAGAGAGAGATAGTGTGTGTGTGAGAGAGATGACTGCGTATCATTATGTACTTCTAAATAAAGCAATCTACTAAATTTTCACGAAGAGCGTATACACACGCTATGGCCCCCTTTGCATGAAACCAAATTAACGTAAACATGCCCAAATTCCTCACCCATTAGAATACAAATTCATTCGTCCATCGCTCTAAATAATGAACTTTTGATTCTATGTTTTTCTCTATCTGACGAACTTACCGTGTTTACCTCTCGATTCTACATTAGTGTATTTTTACGTTAGCGAAAATATATGCATATATTACATGGGTGTTTACCTTAATAAAAACTATTTTTTAAAATCCCTCTAATAAAATATTAACAGATTTTAAAAGAACTAGAATCTGTTATTGTATCGGAATCGGGAAATTAGAACAGAATCGATAATTGTATCGGAATCGAGAAAAATATTGGAATTCTCCCATCACTAGTTTCGAACAGTGGCACATCCGACTTTCTTCAGGTTCGTCTTTTCGAAATAGAATTAGATATTTGTATTATTAAGATTATTTGAACTATTATTCTCATCTTTATTCAAAACTTTGCGTTTGAGTGATAGATTCGACCCAGGAAACAGCAATTCTTCCCCATTTGTCAGAATCATCAATACTGGAATGTAAAGACTAAAGGACAAAATAAGTGAAGCGAGAGTCACGATGCTGCCAAAAGTAAACTTATAGTACACTTTCTACTCTCCGTATGATTCAAGCAAATGTTACATAGATTAAACATATCAACTCCTAAAATTTTAATGGTTGCATTATATTTTTACATAATTGTTGTGAAGTTGTCCAACAGTAAATAATAAATAAAGGAAGTCAAGTCGAGGGTTGGTTTAACAAGTGTATTAACAAAGTAAGAAAGTGACTAGCACTTGGCTAAACAGTTACAAGACTGTGCTTTGTCTTCTCTGTGTCTTTGGTGACTCGCACTATTTATAGTGACAACGGGTGCAGTTTCTCCTGTGTAAGAACGGCCGGTGTAACAATAATATTATTATCTGTAGTTTATCCGTACAGTTTTTAATTTCATGAGGCGAATTCTAATTTAGAATCTCGACTACCATCTTCGAAATATCAGGCACAGCTGTATTTCGGACTTCGACATCTGTCTCGGCACTCTTGACCGCCACCCTTTCATCTGCTCTTCAGTAAGCCCACCACTAACCCTAAATATAGATAATACATCATCATATATAAGCAGAAAGTGACAGTAGTTAAGTGGATCACGACAGCGGTTGACGAACTGGGTTTGGCAAGTTCGAATCCAGTTGATTTCATCATACCACTTTCACTTAAGGATGTTAACAACAATTACGTGGTACCTTCTGAAAGAATGCTGACAACAGTATAAAGCCGGTCAAAAACAGAGTTTTATCATTCTGATTCATACGAATTTATCTTTGCTCACTATATATAAGCAAACAAAAAGCTGTTGAAATGTAAATTAAAAAATGGCGACAGATTGCACACAAAGGCTTTTTTATCGGAATACACGCATATATCTCTCTATCCTATTTTTCTTCCTTTGTTTGATCCTATCGTTCTTTTTTAGAATGAATTGACATTAGATTCATTAAACAAATTCGATTACTTCTTTATTAGTTTTACTTTTATTAATTTGATTCTGCAGATAAGTAGGTTCTTTTTTATTTATGAATAACCTTTGATATAATCAATTGCATTTCTCTTTTATCTTTTTAATAATCATGTTTTTATTCATCTCCGAAATGTCGTTTTACCGGAAATTCTTCGAGTGATTTAGGAATGGGCGGAAGGAAGAGTCACGTGGCCATTTCGTTATTCGTTTCATTTTTTTGCAGGCAATGAAGTCTTTTTTCCGTTGTCAGGCGGATAAGGTAGAAAGAGACAGACCTCAGATAGAGAGAGAGAGAGAGAGAGAGGAGGGGAGGATAGATAGATAGATAGATAGATAGATAGATAGATAGATAGATAGATAGATAGATAGATAGATAGATAGATAGAGGGGAGAAAGAGATGGGGGTGATAGTGAACTAACAAATATATTCAGATATGAACAAACTGGTCAAGCTGGTCAGAGAGAGAGAGAGAGAGAGAGAGAGAGATAAAGAGAAAGAGAGAGGGGGTATATAGATAGATAGAGAAGGAGAGAGACAGAGAGAGAGAGAAGGGAGAAAAGATGGGGATAGTAGTGAACTAACATAGATATTCAGATATGAACAAACGGACATTTCAAGCTTGTCAGAGAGAGACAGAGAAAGAGAAAGAGAAAGAGAGAGAGAGAGGGGATAAATAGAGAGACAGAGAGGGAGAAAGAGAGAGGAGGTATATAGATAGAGAGAGAGAGAGAGGGGGAGAAAAGATGGGGATGGTAGTGAACCAACATAGATATTCAGATATGTACAAACGGACATTTCTAGCTGGTCGGTATATTACGTATATCAATAGATATGTTATTAAGCGAAAATAGGTATTTGAAGTAGTTAATAATTAACAGTTTAAATCATTCAAAATCATAGCTTTTCTCACGCCAGTCGCGTGCGCGTGTGCTGTAGTATTCCTGTCGTAAAAGCAATAAAGACGTCTCATAAGATTATTCATTTAATCGTGTCAGATGCGTTTAAAGATGGAGTACTGGAGTATTTCGCTCATCTCTGGAGATGGGGAGCAGTACATTGTATCACACTCAGAACACTCATTCCGGGCTTGACAGAATACAAAATCGACTTCGCAATGTAGTGAAAGATTGATCTCTTTTATTCTCTACAGTTTTTTCACACAGAACAGATATTGCTAGCCTATCTCTTCTGAATCTTCTATCACTCCCGCTCAAGTTTTTACAGTCACTCATACTCAAGTTTAAAGTACTATTTTCCTCAGTCACTCACGTTTCAGTTTGAAATAACATTTTCGTCGATCATTCATGCTCGAATTAGAACAGTCACTCATAGTCAAGTTTTAACAGTCACTCATACTCAAGTTGAAAGTAGCATTTTCGTCAGTCACTCACGTTTTAGTTTGCTATTGCGATCAGTCACACATGCTCAATTTAGAACTATCATGCATACTCAAGTTTGAACAGCCACTCATACTCAAGTTTAAAGTACTATTTTCCTCAGTCACTCACGTTTATATATTAAATAACATTTTCGCCAGTCACTCATGCTCAAGTTAGAACAGTCACTCATACTCAAGTGTTAACAGTCACTCATACTGAAGTTTAAAATACCATTTTCGTCAGTCACTCACGCTTAAGTTTTAAATGACATTTTGAAATGCATCCACGCATCTCTGAGAAGCTCTGTCAGTCAATCTTCTAGTCGGTGTGTCACGCTTTAATTTGAAATCGAATTTGCATTGCTTAACATGCAGATCGACTGATCGCATCTTATTTTAGATGCATCACACTAAGACGCTATGTCCTTTTTTAAATGGTAAATTCATTTTTTACTTTAGCGAAATCAGTTAAATTTAAATTGGCGATTATAGCGTGCAAGGTGATAACGTACGTAGTAAAATGAATAAGAGAATATAATAATAATAAAGATTATTCTTACAAGTTCGTTTGATATTCTGCAAAGCGCTTTCGTGATTTTCAATGAAGAATGGTTTGCAAAGTAACACGACTTCTCAAGACTAAAACCCACTCAAGAATAAGACTCATGAGATTGATAGATTTATGTCAATACTAACATTGCATTCAGTTACTAAGGGGGCGTCCATGAAAAGAACATGTTGGCATTGGTTTTGTAGACAGCCAAGTTCTAATAAGCAGGGTACAAGTCCTGCGGTAATGTGTTCTACGAGTGAGGACCCCTTGCAAGGAACCCGGTTTATGGAAATTCTGCCTTACTATAGGCACACCGAGGAAGAAAATAATGTATTTCCGTTGTGGTAGAAGACGAGTTCTTACTGTAGATTAGAGCTCAGTCGACCATCTGGCATGGAAATAAGGATAAAGTAGTCAGAGAGAGAGAGAGAGAGAGAGAGAGAGAAAGAGAGAGAGAGAGACGAATAGTATGATGAATATTATGAGAGAATTGAAACCGATGAATGTAATTAACAAAGTGTGTTACGGGGACGGTTGATAACAAGGGATTTGTTGACATTGTGGTTTAAGACGACCGTGTTGTAGTTTACAGGCAATACATCCTGCAGTAATGTGCTCTAAAATTGAGAGTGTTTTCAAAAGAAACTCTGCTCACAGAAGTTCCGCCTGACGCTAGCAATACGGCGGAAAAAAAGTCAAGTTCTTTTCAGTTGTTGTAGAAGAAGAATTCTTGCTGTGAATGTCTTACAAAGAAGAACTACAGATGATAGGCCAGTGGAGCACGTTCCATGAAAATAACGATAGAGTAGAGAAAGACTAGCAGTATCTCTTCTATGAAAAAAGAGGTGTAGGAAAAACTAGATATAATCCCCCACTAGATTTCGAAGTCCATTTTGTACACATTTTGTGTCAGATAAAACTCTAACCGGGTATAGCCAAGTTCTTAATGCGTAACGGTATAAAGTAGGTCAATAACGCTTTACCCCCAACAAAAAAACTAAGTGCGGCACATAGACCGTAGATAACGAATGGAAAATAGTAGCCTCGCCAGTCATTGGCAGTGCGCGCACGCGCCCATGGCTCACTTTCTTCGGCCCTCTTTTCAAATGTCTTGCGTTAGGTTTAGCTGAGGGTTAGGCTTAGATGAGTGCCAGGGTTAGTATTCATGGTGGGTTATGGATAGCGTAATTCTGTACAAATTGCATAAAAACACTACCGTCGAACGCATCGCGGAATTGTAGAGACTATTGTATGTTTGTTCATGTTGGAAAATATACAAAGGAAACGATCTTTTTATTCAAATGACGGGAATGAAATCTGTTCAGTTGAGCTAATAACAAAACGGCGTTCTAGTAAATTTACGCATTTTGTCTGTATTTTTTTAAGGTTTATTTTTTGTCGGGTTGTTTACAAAAGATCAAAAATAAAAAAATAAAATACAGTGCGCTGTTTTTTGTTTTGTATGCTTTCAAACAACATCGCTATGAATCATCAAATTTGGCACACTGGCAACGCTAGGTATCCTTGCCGGGGAATGACGACAGGCAAAGAAGTATGGATGAATATTTATGCAAAAACATTATTATTTAATATGCAAGTTGAACGATTCGAATGCTCATATAAAATATCATTATGACAAATGTTGTATCAAACTTAAACGTGACATCTTTACGGAAAACCCTCAAACAAATGGTTGGTCGCATATATTTACCGGTTTTTATAATCTGATGGCGAAAAATGAACGTCATTTTACTGTTCTTAAGTAATTGCCAGGAACACGTCTAATTAGAAACCATTACTGTACTAATGAGGCTTATTGTCGCTTTATCTTCAGGCAATTTAAATAAAACTTAAGTGGGTGAAAATCGATGCCACTTAAATATATCTATCTATTTATATATCTATCTATCTATATATCTATCTATCTATCTATATATCTATCTATCTATATATCTATCTATCTATCTATTTCAAAATAAAAATGAATTAAAATATGAAACTAAAAGTATAGTTCTTTACTTGGCCTCTTCTCCAACCAGAGCTCTCTCACTTTTATTTAGACTCGATCGAAGTCACTGCTTAAATTCCTGACTGCCTGCGTTTAATATACACATTTCAAAGTCAACTCATGGAAAACTACTTTCATTCTTGGTCCACGGAAGTATTTTGAAGTGGCCCTAATTCTCAAAATTATATCCGAATAAGTGCGTTCCATCTACGATTGAACTAAACAGATTTCTATTGAATTTAATTAATTCTGAACATTTTCAACGCTGCCTTCCCGACACCCTTTTTCCATCTTTAAATTGCCATTCACCGGACACCTTATCAACGGACATTCACCAAATCGAGAGACTCCATATTCTTTTACACACATACTCTTACTCTTCATTACTTTATATTCAAATTTTGACTTTTAGGTTTTTCCACTGCCCACTTATCCATCTATGTAATTCATCTGATGATAATATCTTAATCTTTGAAAAGCCTTGGCTTACGGAAAGAAAAATAAACATGTTTTATCGAGTACACCTAGCATTGAACAATTGAAGTTGAAATAGATTTCATTCGTACATTTTTATCTCTCTTCCTTCATTTATCTTTATCTCTCTCTTTCTTTCTCTCTCTCTCTATATATATATTGGAACAATATAGATGAATAAATGAAAGAGAAATAAAAAATGTAAGAATGCCAAATCTATTACATGATAAGTTGATTCAATACAAGCATGTTGATGTGTTTCTTTCCTTAAGATATGCTTTTCAAAGATTATAATCTTATCATAAGAGGAATTACATAGATAGATAAGCCAAAAATTATAATTTGAAAAACTTGGGAAAATTATAGAAAGTGAATGTAAGTGCAATCTTATCTATCTATGTAATTCCTCTGATGATAAGATTCCATTCTTTGAAAAGCCTGGTTTAAGGAAAGACAAATAAACATGCTTTTATTGAATACACCGTACATTGAACAACTGAAGATTAAATACATTTGTCATTCTTACATTTTTCATTTCTTTTCTTTTATTTATCTACATAATTGCTCTATACCGTATATTGAGCTTTAATCATTGCACAATAGGTTTACATTTCTTAAAGTATACATTCTTCTTTTTGGTTTAATACTTTATATTGGCACAGTATATATATATTCTGGCAAAAACCTCATCGTAGGAGATGATAGAACGAAGTTATGACCAACGCCGAACTGTGTAAGGGATTCCACTCGGATTTTATTCGAGGTTTTCTCTTGAAACCTTTCTTTGCGTAGGTATTCCACAAGACAGCGGAGGGTGGAAATCAGCTTTATAATTTCCCCTACACGGACTTCCTTCCAAGGCTCCCAAGCAGTAGCAGCAGGTCTGCCGGGATTACATCTAAGCCACACGAGCAAACCAGGAGCTTAACTTATATCAGAGGTTTTACATACATGATGACTGCAACGTCTTGTCAGATGATTGCCAATCTTTCATTCAAAAAAATGTCATCGTCTGAAGACGTTTCTGAACTTAGATTACACATTTCTAAACTTAGATTACAAATTAAGAGATCTAGCTCTGTAAACCAGCTAGACACCTCTCTTGGTTCAAAATGTTCAGATCCAGCAACAAGCGAAAGCTAGATAGCCAGTAACAAGTTGAAACTGCAGACCAACAACATATGATGAGTGGTCTTACACTATTTTAAATTAAAACATCTATGTACATACACACACATACACACACATATATATATATATATATATATATATATATATATATATATATATATATATACATAACTAAATACACATACACACATATATCTATCTATCTATCTATCTATCTATATATATATATATATATATATATATGTGTGTGTGTGTGTGTGTGTTTGCAAATAAATACACTTTGCCCTTTATTATAGAATGGAGGAGTGCATAAAGTGTTTTCATATAATATCCACGTTTACTTTTTAAACGTTCAGAATTTCATATACATTTTGTGCGAATAATGAACTTCTCATGGAATTTAGTTCAATAAATATCGGTTCCAGGCGAACGCATTAAGTCATTTTACACTTAATAACTCCAGAAAGATAATATATCTGAATAATTTCCATTACTTATTTCTTTTTTTTCAATAGACAGAAAATTTTGCTTATAGGCGCAAATTTCGCAAATGTAGTAAAGTTATTGAGAGCTCGCATTTATTACCGTTTTTTAAACTGGTGTACAAGTTCCGTTGAAAATGACATTTTTCTTGTACTTCGCTAATGTTCCTACTCGCTATCTATCTAGATATGCAGTGTGCCCCAAAATACTGTATACACCCTTTGAATCGTTAGAACTCGTTCAATTTACTGATTTTGACTTGCAAACAAGATTTATAGAAGAATTGAAGAATAAGAACACATATTTAAAGATTCTGACAGTAGAATTACCCTGGATCAATAACGTGAACATTTTGAGTGTCTTTTGTAAAGACAATGTTTAAAGTAGGAAACCCAAAACAATTAATAAATAAGAGTAGTAATTAAATCCGAATGTGCTCAAGTACGTTGGTAAATTGTCAGTACTTTTGTAGGTTTATTTCTTTACGATAAAAATAGTGTATTGTGCAGAACCGGCCGGAGGGGTTAAGGTTACGGTTATGGTTAGGGTTTTGGGTTAAGGTTTGGGGTTAGGGTTAGGGTTAAGGGCTAGGGTAAGGGTTAGGGTTGAGTGTTAGGATTACGGGTTAGGGTACAGGTTAGGGTTAGGGTTTAAGGTTAGGGCCATGGTTAAAGTTAAGGGGTAGAGTTAAGGGTTAGGGCTAGGGTTTAGGGTTAAGAAAAGTGTTAGGATTAGGGTTAGGGTTAGGATTAGGGTTAGGGTTTAGGGTTAAGATAAGTGTTAGGATTAGAGTTAGGGTGAGGGTTAGGGTTTAGGGTTAAGATAAGTGTAAGGGTTATGGGTTAGGGTTAGGGTTTAGGGTTAAGATAAGTGTTAGGGTAAGGTGTTAGGGTTAGGTGTTAGGGTTACGGTTTAAAGATTAGGTGTTAGGGTTAGCATTAGCGTTAGGATTAGGGTAAAGTTTCATGTTATGGACATTCTGATATCACCCTAAGTAGTATTTACCTTAATTAAAAGTAACTTACCTACGTTAACAGACCGTTGAGCCTGGCCAGTACTAGATGGGTCACAATTTGGGAATACCAGGCGCTGTATATAGACACCTAGCTATGGGCAAATAGCGTGGCTAATCCGAAGTACCTAGCGTGGCGACTCTGGCAATACGCCGTAATGACAGTCACCGATAACGCGTCGGAAACCAGGGAAGGGTTCCTTCTCCAGGAGTGATCAAAACTCCTGATGGCGATGGTGATGTTTACATAATGTTTTTTTATTCCTACTCTTTCATGTTTATATCCTGTTTGAAAGTCAAGATCAGTAAATAGAACGATTCACGGGGGTCTACATTTTCAGAGAAACCTTTTATTACGAGAATATTCATATAAAATCATAAATTTACGGCAGGAATTTAACTTTTAATATTAAAATTATTATAATTATTTCTGATGACCTAAGGAAAAATAAACACCTACATTTGACTTTTTGGTATAGAATGAAGGATTTATTTCCGAATTCATGTTAGGCTTCGTAAGTCTGAGGATGTTGTCTAAGTGTCTATTTGCTGTCTCGTTTCCCCTTAACAATCAAAATTGTTTCGGCCGAGGTTAGAAAAAAAGTACGTGTTTAACTCGCTAACATTTACGCGAGTGAATGGAAGCTTATATATATATATATATATATATATATATATATATATATATATGTATATATATATACTTATAACAATTACATATATATATATGAAATATATATTATATATATATAGATATATATAAAGATAAATGAAAGATAAGGGATATATATATATATATGTACGAAAGACAAATCTATTTCAACTTCGATTGTTCAATGCAAGATGTACTTGGTAATGCCATGTTTATTTTTCTTTCCTTAAGCCAAGGCTTTTCAAAGATTAAAATCTTATCATCAGAGGAATGACATAGATGGATAAGTTGGCAGTGGAAAATCCAACATTCAAAATTTGAAAAATATTAAAGAATGGAGAGTAAGAATGTGCGTGTAAAAAATATGTAGCCTGTCCAGTTGGTAAATGTCCGTAGATAAGGTGTCCGGTGAAAGGAGATTTAAAGATAGATAAACGGCTTTCGTAGAGGCAGCGTTGAAAATGTTCAAAAATAAAGAAAACCCAATAGAAAGATGTTTAGTTCAATCTTAGATGGAACGCACTTATTCGGATGTAATTTTGAGAATTAGGGCCATTTTAAAATACTTCCGTGGACCGAGAGTGAACGTAGTTTTTCAGAAGTTGAGATTGAGCTGTGGACATTAAACGCAAACCATTTCACTATAGGTTTTATCCTCTAAAAGTATACTTTGAGTTTCATATTTTATTTTATTTATTTTATATATATATACATATATATATAGGGAAGAGAAAAAAAAAGAGAATAAAATTATTGTGTTTGCATCAACGTTTCTTCTGTATTTAAAGACATACTCGGGATGATAGATTTTGAGAAATAACACACAAGTGCAAATATTTAAAAATGGTTCGCCGGTTAGTGACGTGAAAAATGTGTCTTTTTCTTTCTGTGTTTTTATACATGGATAATTTAGGTGTGTTTTTTTCACCTTCCAGTACGTTGGAATATTAGTTCCTTTTTATCATATATATATATATATATATATATATATATATATATATATATATATATATATATATATATATATATATATATATATATATAGGTTAACAAATGATAAAAAATGGAACTAATATTCCAACGTAATGAATTATGAAAAAAGAAAAGCAAACATATAATTTATATATTCATCAAGATTTCGTCTTTATTGTCATCATCTTGAGACGGTCTTGAAATAAAGACGAACCGTTGATAGAATTTTTAGTTTTCCTGTTTTTATTTTCAATATATATATATATATATATATATATATATATATATATATATATATATATATATAATATTTGTTTTTTATCTATGTATGTGTACGTTTCATCTTTTTTAATCAAGACTCATTAGCATCGAGATATAGATATTCAATACTGGTCGCGTGATTCAAACACCCGGGATACGAGTATTTCACAAGTCAAATCCCGACACCTAGAACCATTCGACCACCACTGGCTAGCTAAATAAACAGTGATCATTTTTATTTCGGCGGCTTGACGTCATACGAGAGTTCAACTTAATAAAAGGAACTATGCATTTATAGCTGGCGACGTCATTCATTCTCTCTTAATAGTACACTTATACTGCCCATCTAGAGAGTTTTGTAGGGGCTACACATAATGACTATTTGTTATTTTATTCATTATCTATGTATGTATACGTTTCGTCCTTTATAATAGGGACTCATCCGCATAGAGATATAACAATTCACTACTGGCCGAGTGATGCGAAACCCTGCGCTACGAGTATTTTACAACTAAAATCCCGACACCTAGCACCATTCGGTTACCACTGGATAGCTAAGAGATAAAGATAGGGTAGTACGATGTTCCACGTATGCTAGTTTACATGTTTTAATTAAAGATTGGTAGTCGAAGAATTAATACAGTACATTTGTTCTTTTGTTATTTTATCTTTCTTATTATTACATTTTTTCCGTATATCTGTTTTTACCTTCTTTTCAAATTTAATCAGTTTCTTACGTCTCTTCACCTTTTTCAGTATTCTTCCTCTTCTCTTTTTCTCTTCTATTTTTTTCTCTGTCTCTTTCATTCCTTTACGTTTTTCTCTTCTATCGTTTGTCTTTCTGCTCTCTTTGTTCGATTCTTTTTTATTTTATTTTCCTATATTTCTTTCTTTTTTCACTTTCTATTCTGCGTTCTTTTTCTTTTTCATTCTTTGTTTTTGCTTTCATTCTTTGTATTTTTCTCTTTCGTTATGCTTCATGATTCTTTACTTCTTACACTAAAATCTCCGCGTCTTCGTTTTGATTAAAAAAAACCCAGAGATAACAGTTAGAAAGAAAGGAAAAATACAAAAAAGAGAGATTAATGAAGAAAGAAAGAAAGAAAGAAAAATGGTGAGAATTATAAAAACAGAAAAAAAATATGCTGACAAATGTATTAAAAAAAATTACGAAAAAAACAGAGAAAGCAAAAAAGAAGGATAGAGAAAAAGGAAGGGAATAGTAAATAAAACAGATGGAGAGAACAAGAAAAAAAATGTTGGAGAGGCACAGAAGAAAGAAAAATGGTACTCTTATAGATGACGCACCGTGTTTCCGTGAATCCGCGTCGTGAACGTTCGGCTCGTTACAGATACGCCCGAGAGTTCACGAGGCGAAAAAAGGCGAAGACTGCCAAACGATACATTGAAGACTGGCAGCTGATAAATTCAGACGAAGAAAATCAAATTAAAATACATACATAAAAATTAAAAAAAAAACGAACAAATTGATGTTAGATGTTTATTTTTGTTATTTTTTGTCAAGTGAAGAATTGTTAATCAAATGTTTTTAAAAACAATTCTTTTTTGTTTGTGCACCCGACAGTTTCAAAAGATTTTATTTGAATTATTTAACACGTTTTTCTTTTGTTTTTTTTTTCATTTTTCTTTAATATTTTTTTACATGTTTTCGGGTGATTTAACGAACTGACAGAAAAAATCATTTTATGTCACTGAACGCGATTAATTTCTTCCAAAAGTGATGGGCTGCTTGCTGTAGCCATGCTGACGAATATCTGCTGCAACCTGATTGGTTTATAGTTTCGCCACTCCTGGGTTTTTCCAAGACCTGTCCGAACATTGATAATGCGAAGTCACAGAAACATTGCGCGTCATTTATAAGAGTACCGAAAAAAAGGATTGGAATACAAAATAGTAGATGAACAAGAAAAAAAGTGAGCAATAAAATCCTTAAAACTTTAATACAGATGATAGAAAGAAAATACGACAGAAGATTAGGAAAAGAAAGAAAGGAAAAATAAAGAAATACAGATAGAGAGAATAAAAGAAGGGTATTAAAAGACGACAATAATAAAATACGAAGGGAGAAATGCTGAGAGAAAACAAAAATAAGGTGTCGAGAAAATAAGAGAAATTAAATGGAGAAAAAGATTAGCGAAGAAAAAACAAGAAAGAGAGAAATATAGAGAAAAAGTAAGATATTGAGGAAATGATAGAGAGAATCAGAAAAAAAGGACAAAGACAAAGATTGTTTACAAGAATGAAAGAAAGATAAAGAAAAAAGCAAATAAAGAGAAAGAAAAGTGTGTGAGCATTGGCGTCTATAAGTGCTACGGTTGGGTAATAGTATCTGTATATTTCTGGAAGCGTTTCCTGTATTCCGCTCTCTCATTTTGCTTATTTATCTCAGATCAAATTGGCAATGGATGTTATATCAGTTGAGACACTTCCTGTAGACTCCCGAGGCGGCAAGTACAAAGTATATACCGATCTATTGCAAAACTATATACTTCTATTTACTTTTGCCCCCAAATTGAATTACATTATATTTTATTTTCCAAGAAATCTTCCGACTCCATTAATAGAATTCCGTGGAGTAATTTCCCTTTCTCACTTCTCCGAAAAGAATAGTTTTTATAAGATACGTCTAAACCTGTCTATAAGGTGCGTGTAGGTCGGGAATACACAAACATGACGTATATAAATAGACAACCTAAGAAAGATAATTCGTACAGTTTGTAGAATTTTGATTATTCACACTTCTTATCTAATCTTGGATTTTATTCTCACGACGTTTTAGCCGATATAAGTTCCGCCCTTTTTTCAGGTGCACTTTAACGAACTCAGGAATCCTTCTTTTAATCTCAAGAACCTGTACGTAATTTTGAGCGGAATCCTTTATTTGATCCCCGGCGGTAACTATATAGATATGTATACATATGTAGCTACCTCCCTGACAATGCGTCGTAGTCACTACGGTACGTGCTACCACTACTAAGTCAAATATGACTTTTGTATTAGAGTTCGAATCGTTTGACTGACAAAGATTGTCTTCTCCCATACTAATGATTGAAAGGTGACATGAAACACATGTGTATATGAGTTAATTTAGAAAAACATATTTATTTATAAATAATTGTATATATATATATATATATATATATATATATATATATATATAGAGGGTGGGCAAAAATAAGGGTCCTATTTTTAAAAATTAATAACTTTTTTATTTATTGATTTTTTTTTGATTTTTTTTAAGAATAAGTAAAGGACCCCTTCCGAAGCAAGCATGAGCCGTATTAGCCCTAAGGAACGTACCCTCATTTAGAAAACATTATTTTTGCTTAAAAAACTCAAAACAGTGTAAAAAACAATACTTTAGTTTTTGTAAGTTTTAAGAAGTGTTTTTCGGCTAAAATTTGTTTTGTTTATTTCAAAAAATCTCAGAAGGGTCAGTCTACACACACATAAAGTTTGGTGAGTTTAACTTTTATTTTGTGGAAGTTATTCAAATTCAAGTTATTCAAATTTAAAGATAGGACCCTTATTTTAGCCCACCCTGTATATATATATATATATATATATATATATATATAGATGTATGAATACATTATAAAGATAAATATGTTTTGTTTATCTTAGATTCTAGCGTGATGAGAAAATCCCGATATAATAGATAGAGCATTGCTATAGCAAAAAAATAAATGTGATAATTACATAAATTTATATATATATATATATATATAAGTTAATTTGATCTTTTATTTATAATTAACGGTTCTGATATTGTATTGAATTATATATAAAGTTTATTTTAGAGGTCATTGTCACCCAACATATGCGTTATTATCTATCAATCATGTTTGCTTCGTCTCATAAGGCTATATTGTTTCCCGTTTTCTAATCCACATGTGATCAACCATACCCGACCTTTTAATGTCTCCGTGTATTCCAGTATTTCTGTGTTCTTTTAGCCTTACTTTTAGCGGGCGACATGTCTAACTTTTGCATATTTGTCCACACTTAACTTGAATTGCATATACAGAATTATTGGTAATGACTTTTTTTTTATAGGCGGGCTTGACTCGCACAATAATTTCAAAAGAGTTGAGTCGCTCTTCAATACTGTCATGATTCTATGTAGATTAATTATTCTTTGAGGTGAGTCGCTCCTCAATACTGTCATGATGCTATGTAGATTACATATTTGTTTACTTTTTTCTGTAGGCGGGCTTGCCTCGCACAATACGTTCGAAAGAGTTGAGTCGCTTCTCAATACTGTCATGATGATATGTAGATTAATTATTCTTTGACTTTATTCTGTAGGCTGGCTTGACTCGCACAATACGTTCAAAAGAGTTGAGTCGCTCTTCAATACTGTCATGATGCTATGTAGATTACATATTCTCTGACTTTTTTCTGTAGGCGGGCTTGACTCGCACAATACGTTCAAAAGAGTTGAGTCGCTCCTCAATACTGTCATGATGCTATGTAGATTACATATTCTCTGACTTTCTTTCTGTGGACGGGCTTGACTCGCACAATACGTTCAAAAGAGTTGAGTCGCTCCTCAATACTGTCAGATGCTATGTAGATTACATATTCTCTGACTTTTTTTCTGTGGGCGGGCTTGACTCGCACAATACGTTCGAAAGAGTTGAGTCAGTCCTCAATACTGTCATGATGCTATGTAGATCACATATTCGTTGACTTTTTCAGACAAAAACCGTTGTGAGAATAACATACAGGAGTTTTAATAATCCTAATAATACAAATTATCATACGTTATCTGAATAATTCCGAAAAAGAAATCGTACACGTTTAGAGTTTTAAATATTGTTCCAAGACAATGGCCGAATCCTTAGACAGTCTGTAATGGAATGGGAACATAAATGGATGGTAACATTTCATGCTACTAAAGCAAAGCTTCCTTTCCTTTATCAATTACAAGACATTTTTAAAACAACTGTTTTTTATGGCTAATAATATCAAACGTTTAAACTGCTCGTCTGATTATTCACAGGTAACATGAATTAGAACAAATGCATAGAACACATTGCCAAAACTGCTGCCAAGAAAGTGGGCTCCCTCTACCATGCTAGAAAACTTCTCACGCTTTATATTACTACAAAGCCACCATCCGCACATGCATGGAGTATTGTTATTACTCTTGGGCTAGTGCACCAACAGCTACTTATTTCCTAGAGTTGCTTATCTGATAGACCTTTCATTATTCACCAAGCTCCAGATCCCGTCCCATCGCCGCAATATTTTCATCCATTTGCTTGTTGTTAAATTACTTCAATGAAATGTGCTCCGATGAACTTGCCGTTCTGGTGCTCCCTTGACGTAAAGGCACCGAACCACCCAGACCACCAATTCAGTTTCTATCCATTCACTGTAGTTGTCCCCAGATGCCGGAGGACTTTTTACTCTAATAGCTTATTTCCTAGAGCTGTCAGCGTTTGGATTTTTGTCATTGTTTCCTGGTCCCCTGACTGTACCGATATGCAGACATTTTGATGTAATGTGAACAGGTATCTCGCTGCAAAACTGCTTACTTACGATGTCATCTACAAATCTGACCCCTAATCGACAGTAGCCCCTTATGTCTCAGTGACAATGTGGCCCCTTGTTTGGGGTAAATTCGAGTAAAAAAAAGTCATGAACCAGCCATTTTTTCACTCTCCAGAAAATGTGTTGTGGTTGTTCTTCTTCTTATTATCTTTTTTCCTTCTTCTTTTTCTTTTTCCTTTTCTTCTTCTTCCTCTTCTTCTTCTTCTTCTTCTTCTTATTTTTATTTATATAATTATTATTATTATTATTATTATTATTATTATTATTATTATTATTATTATTATTATTATTATTATTATTATTATTATTATTATTATTATTATTTATCTTTTTTTCTTTTATTTCTTTCCCTCATCTTTTTTCAGGTAAGTCTTTTGTTCTCCTTTTTTATTTCATTTTTCCTTTTCTTTGTTTAGTTTTCATTTCCTTTTCTGCTTCTTTTTCTTTTCTCTCCTACCTTTTCCTTGAATTTTCTTTTCTTTCTTTTCTTCCTCTTTTTTCAGGCTTGCCTTTTTTCGCGTTTTTCTTTTTCGTTAAAAAAATTATTTTTTCGTCTTTATTTCCTTTTTTGCTTCTCTTTTCTTTCATCTTTATTCCATTAACTTTTCTTTTCCTTTCTTTTTTCTTTTTCTTTTCGTTTTCTTTTTTCCTGATTTTCGTTGTATTCTTCTTTTTCTTGTGTGCCCCTCTTTTCATATTCTTCATTCTTTCGTTTTTATTTCTCATTTCTTTTCTGTTTTCTTACTTTTTTCTTTCTTGATATTCATTTATACCCATTCTTTCCATTATTTTCCTTTCTTTCTTCTAATTTGCCTTTTTCCGTGTTTAAAAAAAATATTTTCTCACTGTTTTCGTTCCTATTTTTCTTCTCTTTTTTTTTCTTTAGCTGATTTTTATTTCAATTATTTCTTCCTTTTCTGTATCTTCTCTGCTTTTTAATTCCCGTTTTGTCTCTCTTATCCCCTTAATTATACTCCTTTTTTCATAAAATAGTTTTCTTTCATCTCTTTCTATTTCTTCCTTCCTTTCGTCTGTTTCTTTTTTTTAATTTACTTTTTTCCTTCTGTTCTGTTTCTTCTTCTTCCTCATGTGTTTCTGTCTTTTTATATCATTCTTTCTATTACTTCTCATTTTTCGTCTTTTTTATTTCCTTCTTTTTTATACTTCATATTTATTCATTTACGTCTTATTCTTCTTTTTCTTTTTGTTTCTTTCTTATAATTCGCCATTTTTTTGTTTTTAAAAATTTTCTTCTTTGTGTTTTCTTTTCTACTTTTATTTTTTTTGCTTCTTCACCTTATTTACATATCAATTATTTATTTATTCTTATTTTTCTTATATCTCTTCTATTTAATTCCTTATTCTTCCATTTTATTTTATTTGTTCGTCTTTCGTTCCCTTAATTGTCATTCTTTCTTTCCTAAAACATCTTTCTGCTTTCCACTTTTTATTCTCCTCCCGCCTAATTCCTCCCATTTTCTTGCATAAAAATATGAAAAAAATAGAATAGTCCAATCGTTAATTAATGATGCGGCCATTTTGTTTCTATTTCGAAAATGTCGCGAGACAACATCTCAAACACATTTTGGCTTCCTTTTTTTAAAGATTCGCTCGTGAATTATTTAGCGAATATATTATCCGCATTTTTTGTTAAATTCATCAAGGAAATTTGATATCTCGGATATTACGTCGACTGCAATTTCTTCTTTGTTATTCCGAATTTAGTTTCCAGTATCTTGATTGGCGAGTAAATTGATGTCTCCTATTTCCGTTGTCAGTTTATTGTGGTTAAAATTGATTCAATGCTGTCCCTTTCTTGATTCACTTTCTATCTAATTCTCACAATTGTCTTTCTCTATTTTACTTTCTATCAATTTTCTCAAGAATTTATTCAACTCATTCCCCGAATTTGTATGTCTCTTTGAATCTTTTCTTATTAAATGAAGAGGTACAGAAACTTTTGTTCTACTCGGCGTTGCCCGTTAGCAATTACATGTTCGTTATATTTTAAAACTATATTATAATTAGCTACTTGAAACGAACATTTTAAATAATAAACATTCTATTCATAATTTTCTTGTAAACACCAGGCAAAACTTTCGCATGTATTTATATAAATAAATAGATATTAACATTTTTATGATTCTGACAAATTCATGTTTTTTGAAAATAAGATCAAAGAAACGAAAGAAATAATAAATCAACTCTCCTGAGAAATTGAGTGAGTGTGAGAGGATTTTTTAAAAGCAATAACAATACAATTAAGCGTCATTAAGGAAAAAGAGAAGAGGGAAACGGAGAAAAAGATAATAGTGGGTGACAGCGACACTAAATTGTATTTTTTATTGTTTTAACCCCCCCACCGTACAAAGAGAGAGAGAGAGAAAGAAAGAGAGAGAGAGAGCAGTCACCCTTCTCTGTGTGAACTCATGTCTCTTCTCTCTTTCTCTCTTTCTCTCTCTCACTCTCTCTCTCTCTATGTTTCGTTGTATCTTTTTCAAACACTTCTCTCTCTCATTGTTGGTCACTTAATAATGCGGTCAATCAGTAAAAATTCCTAACGGCGAGCGCCAAGAAACACAGAAGATAAATCTATTCGCTATATATATATATATATATATATATATATATTACTTCCCTGTGCATATGAGAGCTGTAAGCGTGTTACGACGCCGGTAAAATATCAAAAGATATGATTTAATATTATAAAGAGCCCCTTTCAAGTAATAATTAAAAGTAGAGTACTATCGATTATATTAAAAATAGACATTCACCCAAAGCCGCAGTGCAATACTCCGCCTCTGTCGTTGAGTTCCATCGTATGTCTAGATGCTTATACTCGCAGCTTTCAGTGTAACGTAATATCGGAACAATCGTTCGTTTCATCAAGGACTAAGTGAACGCTTACATATTAAAGATGTCTCTGTGAACTGAGTTCGAGCCCTGTGACCGTCTGACATTGTTATTTCTCAGTGGTAATGAACACCGCAAGCTGAAACGACTTCGTACGTAAGTAAACTATAAAAGAAATATATTTTAATATATATAATTACTATTACATGTATTCACATTAAATTCTATAAGGATATATAAGTGTTTATGTTTTAGCCTGTAGATTCCCCCGGGGATGAAACCCGGGAGCCTCTGTGTAGCTTTATTGCCATAAATATATTTTCATAGCTTAATATATTTATATATATATATACATATATATATATATATATATATATATACATATATATATATATATACATATACATATACATATATATATATATATATATATATATATATATCAGTGAGAATGTATATATATATATGTATATATATATATATACATATATATAATTATTAATGACATCATATGTATTAGCATATACTATCAGTGTATATTTACTTTGCAGTCTCCTTAAAAGGTTCAGCTCGATGGTTGTCAATTAGAGAAAATGGCGTATTAGTGGGTTCCTCCACGTGTAAGTTTGCTCTTTTCTTTGTTTTTTGTTTGGTTTCACCCAAAAATGAACCACTGTATAGTGTAGGTTTTTTCAAGACACTTTAATCCAAGTACTTTTTACTCTTTGTTAATGTTTCTGATGATTTTGTAATGTTGCAGAGACGATATTTACATACAAATGTGTCTAGCACAAGACAAATGAAACGGACCATAAAAAATATATCTCACAGAAATGTTATGTTTTTTGGAAATGTCAAAAATAAAAATAAAAATAATAAGAAAAAACATGGTTATTGGAATATAATGGCATATATATATATATATATATATATATATATATATATATATATATACATTCCCATTGCTTACATATACTTTTTATTCCACTTTTCGGAACCCGAGAAATCTATTCTTTACAGAAGATTATTGGTATACGCTAATTAAAGATAGTTATTTGTACTAACAATGAGCCAAACCTATCGATGCGAGGAATATGTATATGTGTGTTTCAATATTATGATATTCTTTTTACTTTAAAAAATTATTTTGGATTAAAAAAAAAATTAAATCTTTATTTTTTCTGGGCTTTTTGATCTCTTTTAATCATCATTTTCGTATATCCACATTCCATCTTCCTTTTCATTCATAAGAATTTTTTCTGTGATTCTTCATTTCCATCTTTCTATATTTCGACTTTAAAAAATCTCTAAAGTTTTTGATGTTTCATTTGTTAATTAAAGAAACGGATATTTTTTATCTTCTCTAAAAAAACGTTCGCAAACAGGTTTCTTTCCCCGGTTTTTATTCGCGAATAGATTCTTGTATAATTGAACTTTTTAGTTTTTTTATTTTGAAAATTCAACGACGAAATTTGAGATCTGTGATAATACGTCGACAGGAATCTTTGCTCGTTACATCAAATTTGATTTCCGAAATTTTGATTAGCGAGCAAATGATCATCTAGCATTTCAGGTCGTCAATTTCTTGTTGAAATGTATTTGATTTGTCTCTGTCTCTTCTGACAGATTTTTGTGTCGATATCTCTATTTATATAACATGAAGTGATTATTTATATAATTTGCATGGAGATGATTGATTTCTAAACTAATTAACTGATCATTATACATTTTGAAACACTACTCCTTGCAGTAAGACGTATAAATGTGGGCTATGTTTAGTTTAACTTAGTTTAGGAAAAAATGTATTAGGAGGGTTGAAGCCATTCGTGAAAATTAAAATAACTCCGATTTCTGTAAGATTTTTAACAATACATGTGTGTGTATGGAAAACAATAGGTAGAATCGAAAAAAAAAAAACGGTAATACCAGCACGTTCTTTGACACTTTTTGCAACAGCCGGGCAACACTTTGAGTTTTTGGGCTATTGCTTTCCTTACTAAATTATACCGTCAGTATATATATATATATATATGAAATTCAAATTTAACCGGTATTTTCTGTGATACTGTATCCTACGGCTTCTTTCATATGCACGCTTGAACTTGAGTTGAGCACGGTTCTGAAGAAAGAAGAGTTCCAGAAATATTAAAAATATTATATCATACGGAGTTTCCACCAGACCATCTTGATACAGGTATTACATAACATTGTAACATTGTGTAGATAGACAGATATATGTGTGCTTGTGAAAAAAAATGATAATAAATGAATATATATATATATATATATATATATATATATATGTGTGTGTGTGTGTGTGTGTGTGTGTGTGTGTATGTATACATTGTATTAAGGGTAAAACTATTTGATTTTTTCCACCATTATATGTCTTATTTGCTCCAACTTGTGTCTATCTGTCACACCTCTGCATTGTATTGCCTTCTAAGTATCACATTTCTATCTACTAATAAACAATGCTTCAAGCAAACTACATAAACCTCTTATATATATATATATACACGTTTATGAATATATAAGTAATTTTAGTTTTTGCTTCTTTATTTATATATATATATATATATATATATATATATATATATATAAATTTGGAAAAGTCCATTTCTTTAAGCAGCTTTAAAATTTAAAACTTAAATAGACTGACACACAGACGTACTCTTTTGTTATATATATATATATATATATATATATATATATATATAAACTAAAAATATAGGCAAAATGCCTTAAAAAACATGTGTTAAATGAAGATATTTTTATTGAAATCAAAATATTTTTCTTTTCATCTTGACTTTTTTCCTAATAATTTCGCTCGGTATCGCAAGCTGCATCAGAGATTGAAAAAAAATTGATTTTTATAAAAATATCTGCATCTAACACACGATTTTTTAAAGGCATTTTGCCTCTTTCTTTAAGATTTATATATATATATATATATATATATATATATATATATATATATATACACACACACATATAATAAAACGTCCCTCTGTGTGTGTGTCTATTTATATAGAAAGACAGACTAAATAATAAACATATAAATGTTGGCTATACATGTAGAAGTTTCCTAGGAACACGATGGAAGTATTGGCGGAATTTCGAGGCACTTTGTAAGGAATATATGAGCTCTGATCCAACATTTTGCACATGAAATATATATTTGCTCATGAATATCATTTTAAAAGAAGTCCTAACATATGTCTGTATTGCAAAGTTGGAAAACAATCAGACTGCCAACATCTAATGTACACTTTCGTTTCTGCCCTCAAAGTGTTTATTAAGAAAATTAAATGAAATTAAAGAAACTATCTGAAAAGACACTGCAAATCTCCACTGAGGGCCTGATCTTCACTGTCGCTGAGTACTTTGCTCTAGTTTGGTGCCGCAGTCCACATTTAGAAAAAGCTAGACACTGCTCTCAATGATGCCCTACGGACTGTCTCCGAATGCCTACGGGCCACTCGAACTAACCAACTGCTCCAGCCGATATCAGACGAGAATGGGCTCAGCTGGCCTTTGCCCGGAAGGCACAGACAAGTGAATCCCATATTCTCTACTAGATCGTCAGGGAAATAATTCAGCGCAAGTCCCGGCGTCCCATCGCCTTGCTAGCGCAGAAACTGCTCCGCACAACACCAGCTGACACCAGCAAGGCTCATCGGGCAAAGCAAAATAGAGGGAACAGTGGAAGACAGTAGAACCATCCAGGCTTCACAACTATATAAATGACCCCACAGATGCCCCTGGCCAGCACCGCCCGCGAAAGCAGTGGACAACGCTCAATCGCTTAAGGACATGCGTGTGACGCTTTGTCGAGTCGATGAAAAGGTGAGCCCTCAGAGATAGTGCGCAATGCGAATGTGATGACCCCATGAAGACCGTGGAACACGACATAACCAGCTGACCGAAACACCGGCCACCAAATGGCGGTCTGGGCACTATTTACCTAGACTAGGAAACTCTGGACTTGCTTGCTGCAACTGAGATGACGGTCTAAAAAGACATACGCAAGAAGAAAGAAAATATGTTTCCGTTATTTTATATAGTAAAATGTAAGTACAGAATGGTGGTATACGTAGTACGTAACGTTTCTCGGTCTGCCTTTCAATCTGTCTAATTCATTACTCTCTCTCTCTCTCTCTCTCTCTCTCTCTCTATCTATCTATCTATCTATCCCTTGCTCCTTCTTTATAACATTCTACTTATATCTATATCTATATCAGAAAGGGAGAACGTTTGTACTTTTGTATGTATCTGTCTGTCTGTCTGTCTTTTTATAAGAAGTACTAGCTCAGGAGTTTACTTAACATATAAAAGTGTATATACATGTTGAATTTTTCTAGGGATATGATTGAAGTACTCTTGTCTATTAGAGTAGTCTACGATCTGTCTAATTTATAACTCTCTCCCCTCTCTCTCTCTCTCTCTCTCTCTCTCTCTCTCTCTATATATATATATATATATATATATATATATATATATATATATATATATATCTTTCGTTGTATTTGCTCATATTTTATCACGTCTGTATCTCTATCTATATCTATATAAAACAGGGAAAACGTCTGCACGTTCGTGTGTATCTGTCCGTTTATATAAAGACTAGCTAGAGAGTGTACCTAAAACATAAAAGTGTATATACATTTTGAATTCTTTTGGGGATATGATAGAAGTATTCCTGACTCTCTATTTGCCCATTTAAGCAACTTACGCACCGTTTTATAACATTTGGTACATGAATTAGATAATTACTTATGAATATAACACCATAAGAATTCTCAATGATCCAGTTGGGAAAACATCAATAAAAACGACGAATTTTGGTATTTTAGTACGTAACGCCTCTTTGTCTATTCCGATATCAATCTCCTACTTCATATGTCTATCTATCTTTGACTAAGTTCGACATTTTCAAGTATACCGAACTGCGCGCTCATGAGTAACGTGTTATTAATTATTCTCTTTGTTGTTTCGCTGATTATTTATTGTCAATAATCATTGTATTCATATGTGTATCTATCTATGATTATGTTCGATAGTTTCACGTATGCCGAATCGCTCGCTCGTGATCTATAAAAGCTCTCTCCTCCTTCTCCTCCGCGACATTTCGTTGATTATTTAGGGTCAGTAAACACTGCCTCATCTTTGAGATTCTTGAGGAAGAAGAATTAGTATTCGTGTAGCCACAGTGACACTTGAACCGAGAAGCAAAATACGACGATTTATCTCGTCTGATAGTTTTTGTCGAATGTCACCAGTTTGAAGGGCAGCCTTAGGAAAGAGGATTTACTTCTACTATACAGAGTAAAAACTTATGGATGGTGATTCACTCAAACAAATATTGAGATACGTTTGACACTTCGTACTAAAAAAAAATATCATGCATGTGTATTAATTACTTTACCTTTGTGTGCGTGTGTTTGTGTATTTGTGTTTTTTTTTCAATAGAGAATCGTGAGAAAGGGGATCTATCCTTATTAGTAAGATCATCAAATTATTGATGGTTAGTTTACAGAGGATAAAAGAGAGTTTGTCTTCATTCAAACAACTACTGAGATACGCTTGCATCTTCGTACGAAAGAAACTACTATTATGCATGTGTGTTTATTACTTTACCTTTGTGTGCGTGTGTTTGTGTATTTGTGCTTTTATCTCGATAGGGAGTCGCGAGAAAGATGATCTATTCTTATTAGTAAGATCATCAAATTGTTGATGTAAGTAAACAGACGATAAAAAAGAGTCTGTGTTCACTCAAACAATTATTGAGATACGCTTGACAGAGCAGAATAGGAATATGTAATTCCTGTTACGTGTGTTTTTCTCTCTTGTGTCTCTATTCATTCGTGTGAGTGTGTCTGTAAGTTCATGCTTTTTTAATAAGCAGTCTTGAGAAATAGGACGTATTTCCATTGGAAAGCTTAATAACTTGTGCATGGTAAATGAAAGAGAGTTAATCTGAATTGCAATGAAAATTGAAATACACCTGACATTAATAAGAAGAAACAGCTATTAGTTTTCTGATAAAATAGTTATGCACCGCGTTTATATCCCGTTATTCAAAACGTATATCAAAGTATATGTATACTGAACCATATGTATGTTTGTCTTAATTTCTCCAACTATTGAGATGCGCTTGGCACTTCGTACTGAAGAAACGACGAAAGAGAGGGAGCAGATCAGGGATATTTTACTCAGTGTAGAGTATGCGTGTGTGTCGATTTTGTGTATGTATTTATTACGTTCCCTGTATGCGAGTGTGTTTGTGTATTTGTGCTTTTTTCAATTGGGATTTGTAAGATAATCAGATTATTGATAGTGAGTAAACAGACGATAAAACAGAGTTTGTCTTCATTCCAACAATTATTGCCTCCTCTTTGAGATTCTTAATGAATAAGAATTAGTATTCGTGTTACATAAGTAACACTTAAGTTCAAACTCAATGACAATGATTTATCTCGTCTGATAGTTTTTTTTAGATGGTGACGAGTTTGAAAGGAAATTCTTAAGAAAGAAGATTTATTTCTATTGGCAAGATTAACAACTCATCAGTGGAAGGTGAACCGACAATAAAACAGTTTGTTTTCATTATGATCATTATTCAGATACGCTTGACATTTCACATTAGAAAAACTCTGATAGACGAGCACAATGATGTATAGTGTCCATTGAATATCTATCTATCTATCTATCTATCTATCTATCTATCTATCTATCTATCTATCTATCTATCTATCTCTCTCTCTCTCTCTCTCTCTCTCTCTCTCTCTATATATATATATATATATATATATATATATATATATATATATATATATAGGTTTTTTTGACGTGGTTGTCTATACATCTGAGGAGACCTAATTAATTGGATCGAAATAAGTTATTATGTGTACAACCTTAATGTGTGTATAGTTTTTCTTTTTATAATTCTATATATATATATATATATATATTTATTACAGAAGATGAGAACAACATCGGTGCCGTCGGTTTCATATCAAATCAAAAGGGAATTTTAACTGGTTTCGTTTACCGGATTCTCTCCAGCCTGTTTTATGCCTGCCTTATCATAGCATACATAAACAGACGCTGAAGATAGTCCGGTAAAAGAGACAAATTATAGATATATAAATAAATATTATGCTCTTTATTTATATACTACAATAGCCACTAATAATCTTGACTTAAAAACACATGACCAATAATAATTAGTATTTCTAGATACTTCTTTGTATATACTGATTGATAATATTTTTGGAATGAAAAACATTTAAAATTCGGTTATAGAAATCAAGTGATGAATATTTATCATTCAATTTTTAATTCAGAAAAGGAGGACACCTCTCAAATTATAGAACGCAGTAGTTACGACCCTTATAATTCTCTGGTATGTAAATTTATACTTCTTAAATTAGTTATCTCGTAAATAGTTGATAACGTAAATATTTGTTTAGGCTTGTTCTTGGGTACCCAACTTTCGTATCTCTAGATTTGAAATAACTTAGTGCCTTAAATTAGAAATAGGTTATAATAGCTTTGTGATAATTAAAGCACAATTTTTCATATTAAATTCAATTAAATATGAGATTATGTGGATTGCATCGTTTGTAATGTTAATAATATTTTTAATGGCGCTGTGTTATTAGTACAAAATGGGTGGTTGTTTTGAAAGGGCTCCTTGGTTCTTTTTAGGAACTGTTTTAATGTGAATGCATGTAACACATTTTTATTTTGTTATAATAAATATTGAATTATTGAAACATTTTACGCGAAATTCCCCTAACTATAATCTCTTCTACTTTTTTTTCATATTTATCACAGTTTCAAACTCCACTTTCCCGACCCGACCATGGGTCACATCTTACTTGTGGGAGTAAGATAAAACTGGTCTTGTGCCTAACCTCCTGGAGAGGAGGTAAATAAATACTTATACTCATATCTCAGTAATTACTTGTCAAATACAGTATAAACATACAAACATATATAACTGTATATAGATATATTACTGTTTCATAGAATATATTTATACTAAATGAAAAAAAAACAAGAGAGTAGGGAAAAGAGAAGGAGATAGATGAGAAAGGTGAGATTATTGTAGGTTCAACGAGAGTGTACATAAACATGGAAAGCCATTAGCATTTTTAATATTTTGCTTTTAATTTTCATATAAAATGTGTCATATGTTATCGGTGTTCTTCCCCTTTGTGTCACATGTTTCCTTGACACGCGTGTGCTTTTCTACTAGTGATTATAGGATTAGTTTCCGTTTTATGGGGAATACTTATACATTCATTAGTTTCCGTCTCTTAATATATCAGTAGCGGCATTTTCTTTTGCGGGAGGTTTATGTGTTAGTCAGTTTAGTTAGTGTATAATTGTTATTATTTTGTGTTTGCATATCTGTAACCCAAACTAAGTCATAGTTTTCAATGATAATATATATATATATATATATATATATATATATATATATATATATCATTATAAATGTTATTATCATTCATTATTATTATTATTATTATCATTATTTGTATTATGATTTTATATCATTTCAATTATTATTGGTGTTTATTATTATCATTATTATTATTATTAGCAGTAGTAGTAGTATTATTGTTATTATAATAATAATAATTATTATTATTATTATTATTATGACTAATAATTCTGTTAGACTTAACTAATTTACTAATTTATTTGTTTAATTTATTAATGATAAGTTGGTAAACTCCAGACAAAATAAAAACAGTATAAATTTAGAATAAGCGACACATACGTATACGTGTTATCCTTACAGGAATCGTTAGTGTAGAGAAGAACGATTCAACCAGTTGCTGGAATCGAACTCCGGAACACGAGGTATATGTAAACTCAAATTTCAACGCCATAGCAACCACGACCGTTCTCAACAATGAGGATTAATCATATTCAAAGGCAGCTATCGAAAAGTGTTCTACTATTGAAAGGAACATTGCATTGAGGCCACGATGACAGCTGTATTAATATATATATATATATATATATATATATATATATATATATATATATATATATATATATATATATTTAAATACATTTTTCGTGGTACAAAATTTAATAACGGCGAGGAATACGGACGTTTGGGACATTTTTGGGAGGGTAGAATGAGATTAAACAAATATAAATATATATATATATATATATATATATATATATATATAATCCAGATAAAACATCCACAGGGTAGTAATCCAAAAAAATTCAACCAGTTTTATAAAAAGTTCTCAATATAAAATAGAGCTTTTATATATGATTATTTTTATTTACACAGACATGTACAAAATCTGCGACACTGGCATGTCGATGTTATCGATCAACAGCTATTATAAACTGAGATCTCATCAGGCAGAGTTAGTATCCGATCTTAATTTTAGATCATATTTGGAAAGAATATTCCAAATATGATCTAAGGTTAAGATCGGATTCTAACTCAGTTTATAATAGCTGTTGATCCATAACATCGACATGTCAGTGTCGCAGATAGTGTACATGTCTGTGTAAATAAAAATAATCATATATATGTATATATATATATATATATATATATATATATATATATTCTCACATATATATCAATATGTATATATGTATATATATATATATATATATATATATATATATATATATTCTCACATATTTGCTTCTATGAGTATTGAGAATTACTTAATTTTTACACATCTTTTCCATCTGTATGTCTCGCTTTATCGAAATCTCCCAGTCACGCCATATGCCTCTCTTTCTCTGATTATGTTTGACATTACCACGTCTGCCGAATCGCTCGCTCGTGATCTATAAACGCTTTTTCCTCCTTCTCTGCGTCAGATCGTTGATTATTTAGGGTCAGCAAACACTGTCTCATCTTTGAGATTCTTGAGGAATAAGAATTGGTATTCGTGTTGCCTAAGTGACACTTGAGCCGAAAATCAAAGAAGAGGATTTATTTCGTATGATATTTTTTTTTTATAGAATGTCACCAGTTATACTTGTGAGCTTTAAGAAAGAGGATGTATTTCTACCAGAAAAGATTAACACATTATTCATTGACCTCTTAAAAATATTACAAGTTATTTAGTTCTGAAACTGTTTAATAATATAATTTTATAACTATACACAGAAGCTAGTTGAGGGAAAGAGGCGCTGTTGGTGGAAATGTTTCCACGCCACTTCCCTGGATGCCTAGCTATTTATAAGTCTAATGTTCACAAAACACTCTCATTATATCTTAGGTTATTTTATGCGTTTGTTGCTTTCAGTTTTCCGTTCTTATTCTAAAACGTTGCATATTTTTGCATCCAATGTCATTCTTATTTTCTACTAGTAGTCGTAATATTATTACCATTAGTAGTAGTACTACTATTATTAGTAATAGTAGTTGTAGTAGTATTTCCATCTTTTTCTCCTTTTACTTATATCTCTTATCCATTTCTCTCAATTTCTTTTTTTTCTTCATATATCTTCTCAACTTTTCTTTTCTTTTATTTCAATAATCATATATTTCCTTTCTTTTTTATTCATTCTTTACTTTTTTCTGTCTCTCTCTCTCTCTTTCCATTTCTTCAAAATTCTTTAGTCTTTCCTCTTTTTGTCTCCCTCATTCTCTCTATCTACTCTTTTCTCTCTTTCTATGCTTCACTCTTTCTAATTAAATCCCTCTCATTTCCGCCGCCATTTTACCGTTTAAATAGAAGCTTAATCCACACACCAAAGAAAATACGCATGAAAATGCGCGCAATTTCCCGACAAATCGAATTCATCTTATTTGCATAAGAAACGTTCGATGCTAATAAAAAATAAACAAATCAACAATTCGTTCGTGCGAAATGGTTGAATGATTGAACGCTAATTCAGAAAAACCTTAAATAAAACCGAATTATTCTATTAAACCAATCAATGAAAGTGATGTGACTGTGGCGTGGCAGAAATTGAAACCGATGGTGAAAAGAGCTGCGGTCGAACGTGTTAAATATATTTCGGGAAAAAGAGTTAATACAAATTGAATTTTATTAACGTTTCGAAACGTATTTGTAATGTTAAAATTGTGATTATGTAATACAAGTATAAAACAAATTATTAGATTTTTTTTTATTTTCGATCGTTCAGAAAAAACAAATATAGTAAACAAAATGAATGTCAATTCAAAAGATGGTGATTATGTTGCTCTTGCTTTACTAGCCACTTTCTGTATAGACTTTGTTACGTGGGTATATATTCTCTGTCGATACTGAAAGGAGACTATCAGATATTTTTTATTAATTTCAATTTAAAGTTAGGTATATATATATATATATATATATATATATATATATATATATTATATATATATATATAATCCAGGTAAAACATCCACAGGGTAGTAATCCAAAGAATTTTCAAGCGGGTTTATAAAAAAGTGCTCAATATTAAATAGAGCTTTTATATATATATGCTTATTTTTATCTACACAGACATGTACAAAATCTGCGACACTAGCATGTCGATGTTATCGATCAACAGCTATTATAAACTGAGATCTGATCAGGGAGTTAGAATCCGATCTTAACCTTAGATCATATATCATTATTTTTTTTCATTCTTTCCAAATATGAACTAAGGTTAAGATCGGATTCTAACTCTGCCTGATGAGATCTCATTTAATAATAGTTGTTGATCGATAACATCGACATGCCAGTGTGGCAGATTTTGTACATGTCTGTGTAAATAAAAATAATCATATATATATATATATATATATATATATATATATATATATATATGCGAGACTTGTATAGAAAGTGTCTGACCTTAGGCAAGAAACATATTTCAAATACCTTATAACTATTTTACAATTCTCTTATAAGCATTTTCATAATTAACTTTGAACTACTTTATAACTATTTGGTCTTAACTGATTTGATAGATATATGCCACTACTCTCTCTAATTCGCTGTATTATTGAGGGGAGTTGAACTCTATTGCCTTGATGCACTCTATATGATTATGCATTTTCTTCTATACACTGTGCTGATGAAGCGATCTGCTATTGATTAAAAACATATCGTCTCAGAAACGATCGTACACATACTGTTTTTATGTAGAATTCTTGGAGTGTATATAAGGTTTAAATTAGATCTATGCTATATATATACATGTAATATATATATATATATATATATATATATATATATATATTGTTTTAATTTACTTCAGTCGAAGTTCTCAGAAATCAAAGGGGACCATTCCCGGGGCTTACACTTGATATCTATATGAGCTACATATATATTCCATTAAAGTTCTCCTTTTCTGTGTCAAATGTTGATTTAGTAAAGAACTTAAAAACATTAATTTACCTCTCTCTAATTAACCAGTAAAGTATGTTATATTATATCTTTCTTGTGGTCTACTAGTCGTACCAGATTCCAAGACAAGACTCTATCTAGTCTGGTAGAGTATCCAGGAAGTGCTGTTACTTGACGTAACATTACTTGGAGATGGTGAACCATTCCTCGTATGAGCCAGTGTATAGCCGTGCCGCGGGGATCTTATTTGGGATTCGAATACTAGGTTCTTTTAAATATGTATACAGGGTTTACTTGTAGGGTGAAGTATCCTCATGCCAGGTTGTCTCGACAAACCCTTGTACAGAGAGACCGAAGACACTTGAAGATAGTGGCTAGTAGGTAATTCAAAATCCCGACTACGAATCAGTGGCGATTTGTGATCGGGGTTCGCTCCTACCGACCGTTGAGAATTAGTTCCTACACTGAAGATTGCGTTAGCATGAAACATCGATGTCTGTAGGTATTTAAATAATTAATATTTATTTATAAAAATATTATTGTTTATCAGCCCCCTCCCACAAAGGCTGGGCACTCTCGAGTAGCTTTAATAACAAGCAGTACAAATAGCTATATGCACGATCCGAATGCCGTTTCATAGATCACTCTATACTGCCTGGTAAATAGCCGCCGATTTTCGCTATTTACATTTAAAGTTCCTCTATATTTACTAACTAATTGGCTATGGTCGATGGGTAAGATCGCCGACTACGAATCAGTGGCGATTTGTGATCGGGGTTCGCTCCTACCGACCGTTGAGAATTAGTTCCTACACTGAAGATTGCGTTGGCATGAAACATCGATGTCTGTAGGTATTTAAACAATTAATATTTATTTATAAAAATATTATTGTATATATATATATATATATATATATATATATATATATATATGTATATATGTATATATATATGTGTGTGTGTGAATCCAAGGTTTGATGTTTTTTATGCATTGAATAATCATAATAGCTGTTTATTGTTCGGTATTCATTTTACATGTTTCGGAATTGTGGTTGTATTTTTTTAAACAAATGTTAAAATCTATTTGTATGTGTAAACGAAAGAATCATTTCTTTCATAGAATGGAAATCAATGACCTTTTTTGACCTCAAAATCAATCATTTCAAATTCCCGGGTGTTCGATTACAGACTTATAAGGAAATCAAAATAGAATAAAAATATAAACATTGTGTTATTAACAAAGAAGTAAACGTTATTTGTTTGATGAGAGGAAGTCACATGTTAGCTCGTGTGTTATGACAATGCTCTTAGGCCTTAAAAAGCATTTATTTGTGAGATTTGGATTTCTTTTTTGTTACGGAAGACCTTAATAGACATTTATAAATGACGAGAGAATGAAATGTTTGCTCATGTGTTATTGGAAAGCATTTATTTTAGCAAATGGGATTTTGTTTTTACGGAAGCCCCTAATTTACATTAATAAATGACGAGAAAATGAAATGTTAGCAAATGTGTTATTGGAAAGTATTTATTTATGAAAATTTGATTTCTGTTTTGTTACGGAAGCCTCTAATTGACATTTATAAATAACGAGTGAATGAAATGTTAACTCATGTGTTATTGGAAATCGTTTATTTTAGAAAATGGGATTTCTGTTTTGTTACGGAAGACCTTAATTGACATGTATGTATGACGAGAGAATGAAATGTTTCGACATGTGTTATTGGAAAGTATTTATTTATGAAAATTGGATTTACTTTTTGTTATGGAAGCCCTAATTGCCATTTATGAAAAACGAGAGAGGCAAGTTTTTTGATTATTTATTTTCGGCTTAATTTATATTTTACTGAATTGCTACATGTCCTGTCGAACAGCCGGACATTAAACTGCATCGGATACCCTCGGTCAAAATATTCGACTGATATAAACTATAACTCTTTTTTGTTTTCTTGTTCTCTCTTATCCCTGTAATGTTACTGTAAGCCATTTATTAGACTGTTTCGTACTTAATTTTGCCATCATGTAAGTTTCTGCACATGTAAGCTTAACCCTTAACTTAACAACTAATGAAAAATTCCGTTTTCTTACTTACTTAAACTTTAAGCCTTTTGTAAAGTTACGTGCGAAATTCTTTAGAGTTAATCGGATGGTCTGTCAGCGTAACGTTGACAGAACATTTCTGGAGTCTTTCTGGCACATTGTTGATATGTTGATCTTTTTTCTCTCCTGTAATAATGAAAACGATGAAAAAAACTCAATTATTATTTCATGTCTGCCAATTTTTGTTTTATATTCAGTTAGCTTACTTATAGGAAGTGCGTCTATAAGATGGCATATTCATGGCCATTTACCATAGGGGGTGTGAAAGAGCCTCGATAAAGACGTCCGACAGGATACATCACGCCATATACTATCTTATTTATGAAAGAATAATCACATGTATGCGAACAAATAGAAATGAAAAGCAAAACACTCTAAACTATATGCTGAAGGTATTTAAAGAATAGAAAACGAACGATTGTGTCGGAAAGTTACATAATTTTTGCATTACACTTACCTCTCGCCTTTATTTTTTGTTTACCTCTTGACAGAGCCTCTGACATAGAAAGATGAGACGTTGACAGTAGTTTGGAATGTTAAATTATTTTTATTAAATTGCGACATGCACTCAAGAGCTCGTCACTAAATTTCATCTACAAACTTGGGTAAGGTATTCACCCAACACATCTACAATATTTTTTCTTTCCCTTTTCCTTATGTTTTCTTCTGCTACTAAAATTACAACACTAATATGCTGTTGGAAGCTTCTTTGCCGATTTTCTTTCCTGTCATGAATACACTTTCTGCACACGTTAGCTAAACGTTTATCGCAATCTCTAATAAATAGTAAATTTTCTTAATTAAACCTTGCCAGTGAGGATTGCGGATATGCGCTACATGGAGAGAAATTAAATGAAAAGTCTACGATGGCTGTACAATGTAAGTCTTAAAGACGGTCTTAGTATTGATGGGATTAGAAGAAGATACATCTGGACAGTATAATGGAGATGTGAGTCAGTTCATAGGGGAAGACCAGTTCATTGGAAGAAGTGATAAAGATGGATCTGTCGGGTAAAAAGGAGTAAATAAAAACCTTGGCAGTGATGCGGTTATTTGGAAGTTAAATTCTTAAAGACGGCCAATGCATGCCAGCGTGTAAAACGCACGTAGAACCGATGATGATGATGATGATGATGATGATGATGATGATGATGATGATGATGATGATGATGATGAATCCAACCTTACTAATAAGCCGTTTCTAATGTTACATATGTCATGGTTTCGTTGACAGAAAACAACTGCAGTCTTGCTAACGCGTTGTATGTAGTCAGCTCAATAAATAGTGACGACGTTCTGTAGCAGTGACACTACTAGTCGTGACAGATGTGTTGACCTTTTTTTTCTTTATCTCTTTGTCGCTGTTATAAGTGAAGCCATGAAACGGGACGACACACCTCTATTGATTTCTCGTTCTTTTTTTTTCAATTTATTTTTTTGTTTCAGAATTATTTTTTTGTTTCAGAATTATTTTTTTTATATCGAATTGCAACATTTAGTCCCGGCTATGATACAAAACTGCATCGGAAATCATTGAGCAAGGTAGGCGACTGATTTAAACCCACCACCATATCTTTTCTCTCGTTATTTTCTAATGTTTGTAAGTTTACAGCCTCAATATGCCGTTTGTATGTGTATTTCCCGCGTCGCTTCCTGCCATGACGTAACTTTCTGTACACGTTCACATAATCTGTAATGGGAAATTCAATTTTCTTACGTTGAAAATTCCGACATGACAAAATATTGCTTTTTATTTTTATTTTTTTCTGGTTTGGATTTACCATTTACTCACAATCTGTCCACAATTGATCCATTTTCTTAATCCGATGGTAACACCCAGATTAAGAGAGCTTTTTGTAGTGAATAGACAACTCTGAGTTGTTAGGTAAACCAGAAGAGCACCAGACTCAAAGGCAGCAGCCAATGGTGTTCGGTCAGATTTAGTTCCTGATATTAAACTTCATCCGTAATATAACTTCCGAGTTTCAGTTACCCACATTTATTAATTCATGTATATAATTGTTACGTGAAAGTACATAATATTAAACAAATCTCCCTCACCATGTTAAGAATGGATTTTTAAGTAATAACGTTATAATTTCATCACGGTCTGTAAACTGCAGAAGATTATTCAGAAAGCCGTTCTTAAAATGGATAGGGGTCTTTGTTAAGTATTTTTTACTTTCATCCAACAATATAATAAAGAAAACTTAGCAGAAAACTTGACAAACCACAATAAGACAACTTGAGAACAAACTATTACAAATAGCGATTTAAGTTTTCCATTTTGATTTTGGAACTTGAGATTGAAATTTCCTAAAGGAAAACCGTCTTCGGTTTAATTAATTCAATTAACATCACAGAAAACAGAGCCTCTGAGATTGCAACTTGAAATTTGATTATAGAAAGGTTTCGCAGGTTTAAATAAATTTATTGATAAGCCAACATTCTTTTTCTAATGAACACCATTATGTTTTAGCGTGAAAATAGCATTTTGACAAATTACCCCGTGTTCTTTTAATTCATGTTCATGATTGTAAACGTGTTTTGAATGTTATACTCCTAAATAATTTGCGGTCACCTGCAATAAGGTCAATTTAAATTGACCTGAAATTGTTCTTACTAAAAAACATTGTTGCTTAGAATTCGTAAATTCTGAGTTTCCTCATTCAGTAAAAAGCATTTAATTTAATGAAAACAGTTTCTTTTATTTTTTATCATGTTTAAGATAAAACATGTTTAAATTAGTCAGTGCTTGTGATTAGGACAGCTGCTTCATATATATATATATATATATATATATATATATATATATATATATATATATAATAGAAGTTGGTAGTTTGCTTGAAGCATTACTGGGAATAGTAATAATATATTGAGAAGGCTGACGGCAATGCAGAGTTCCAGATAAGTTGTAAGCTGGAAGGAACAAAAATAGTAAATTGATCTGGGGGAGGGGGCTTACTATTTATTTTTCTTTAAAATCTTACATAACAGCAAGTGTGGTGTCGGCTGTTTGTGTGTTGTCCTGATGATATTTAAAAATCATTAATTTTATATTTCGCGAAAATGTTCCCTTTGTCAAAAATAATAAACACTAAAGAAAACATCCGTCTGTGTAGAGAATTCACCAAAATGGATGCGTTCTCTTATTTTATAATAATATAAGACATTTAAAAAAATATTAATTAATTATCTTATATTGAAAACAAAACAAAAAGTAAAACAACAACAAACAGAAACAAATACAAATAAAAATATATTATCAAAACAAGCAGTTAATTAATACCCATACAATACCTAATTATTTATCTGATATTACACACACATTTTTGAACATTGCATTTATATACATAAAACAATTTTAAAGTTTATTAATTTCTATTTTCTGCGGGACTGGTTTGCTCCAACCCTACTCTCTGGCATCCATTTTGGTGAATTCTCTACACAGACGGATTTTTTCATTTTGAGTTTATTATTTTTGACAAAGCGAGGATTTTCCCGAAATATCAAATAAATGATTTTTAATCATAATCCGGACAACACACACACATCCGACCCCACACTTGCTGTTATGTAAGATTTTTAAGAAAAATAAATAGTAAGTCCCCCCCACTTCGATTTACTATTTTTGTTCTTTCCGGCTTACAACCTACCAGGAACTCAGCATTGCCGTCAGTTTTCTTAACATATTACTAATATATATATATATATATATATATATATATATATATATATATATATATATATATATTACCAGCATTAGGAATAACGATAGAGTAGAGATAGACTAGCAATGTCGTTTCTGTGAGAAAAGCACCGAAGGGGAGAGAATATGACACCCGCACTAGATTACAGCAGTTGTAGCGAGGCAATTTTTAACTGTGCAAGTTTTACAGGGAGTAACGATAGAGTAGAGCTCAGTCGAGCACCTGTCATGAAAATAACGATAGAGTAGAGAAAAACTACCGACGTCTCTTTTGTGAGAAAGGCATCGAAGGGAACAGAAGATGACACACCGCTTGATTTTAAAGTAAGTTATCTACTCTGTTAAAGCAAGAAAGGCAAGTTAGGCTGTCCCTCCACAAAGGTGGTAACAACACTCTAGTTCCGCAGATTAGCCTGCATATTTATTAAAAACATCAGTTGTTACAATTCCACTTCACCACACAAGAGAAACATGTTTTTTTATTATTAATGAGCGTGGTACAAGTTTTGTGGAAGTTTTTCTTTAGTTCTTCGGAGAATCAAGTACTCACAGGTCTTAATAGGTGAAGTTTACCAACATATAAAGTGAAAGTTGTACGTACGAAGCCGACTGGATCCGAACTCGGGACATCGAGTTCGTGACGTAATATACTTTACCAGCGGTGCATCCCTTCATTTAGGATGACCCTGTATTAAACTAGACTGCCCCAATTTATCTAACATATCATTGGGATGCAGAAAGGATTTTTATTTTTAACGACTCTCCCCAGAATACATAAAAAAAGCTTAAACATATATATTACTCATAGAAAACAACTTGATCGCCACAACTAATATAAAGATGTCGGCCGTAAATAATAAGTGAGACCTTCAAACAGCCAAACCCAACTCATACGTCGGTGAATAAATAACATTCAATTATTGTAAATGGCGGATAAAAGTTTCACTTTTCGATTTCAAAAGTCTCAAAGGAAATCTGTCTTCCTTTGTCCAATATAAAAAGAACGTCATAAATATAGCGTTTCTAGGATTGCAACACAACGATTTGATTATCAGAAAAGTTTTTACTTTTTCTGTACATGTGATATTCGACTAACACTAAGCCCGAGCAAAGACCGTTTGTGCTTCTGATTTTTGCCTTTTCGTTTCCCATTACTGAATCGACCCAACCGCTTTTATCACGTTAAAAAGACCATTTTGACAGCCATCGCCATTTTTTTTCTTTTTACTGGATGTGTAAAAATGGTAAACGTGTTTTGAATACGTCTGACTACGAATTCTTTGTAGCCTGCAATCAGATCTCTTTACATCACATAAAAGACATTGCTTCTAAGAGGTGTCTGAAGAAACGGTTTATTGATGTCTCTTGGAACCGTAACTTTTATATTTGGTCAGTCATCAAGAATCATATCATTTTTGACAAGGAATCACTTTAAAATAACGTGCGGCCGCTACCCTTTATGTTTTTGCGAAAGAACTTTGAATTAGTTAAGAATTGTTTGTGTCTAAAACCTTTGATAATTGTTCCTAACTTTTAGTATTTGGCGATATGTCTGAGATGATTCACGCTGTTTTTGTCAGAAACATATAATGGAGACGGTTTGGTAGAATATTGGAAGACAGCAGTTTGGTAGCAGAAGTCAAGTTGTTGATAAAAGTTGAGAAAAGTGTTGTTGCGCAATTTTGGGAGAATAAAGAAAGGAGGGGGTTGAAGGACATGACGTAAGCGAAAAAAGACTGGTATCTTAATATATAAATTTGGCACGGGGCGAGTGAAAAGAAATATCTGTAAAATTGTTGTTTTATTAGTCGTTGCAAAAATAATGGTAGATTTCAGAAACACATTTATACATGAAAATATTTTCATCTTTCCAATACTCTGTAAATGACGTGAAACTGTTGCAGTAAAGATTCTGTGACATCTCCTTTACACGTTGACGTACATTTTGCTCAACAAGTGTGGTTGGTTATTTTACCGATTTGTTTAATAAATAACTTTAATAAATTACTGTTAATATATACAGAACAATTACATATAGATAGACAACATAAGCAAATGAAATTCCAAATTAATAATACTAAACATTAATTAATTATGAACGGTTTAAAAATGGCTATGCTAATATAACAGTCAAAAGTTCTCTCTAATTCTTTTATCTTCACTTTTATCTTCTTTTATCTTCTTTTATCTTGAGAATATGAAGATTCTATGTTGTATTATTGATTTAAATAACAGTAACACGTTTTGATTTTAATATAGGTGTGATAGAATGAAAAGAACGTTCGCATTTATTCATTTATTCATTTATATATATATATATATATATATATATATATATATATATATATATATATATATATATATATATAAGAGAGAGAGAATGCCAGTTTGCTTGAAGCATTGCTGGGAACAGTAATAAAATGTAAAAAAATGAGGGCAATGCAGAGTGCTGGATAGGTAATATGCTGTGTTGTGTAGGCTGTGTGTGTTGCCCGGATGATGATTAAGAATCAATTAATATTTAGGAAAAATTTACCCCTTATCAAATATAGACACACAAAAAAATCCGTCTGTGTTTAGAATTCATACATCCATTTTGGTGAAGTCTCCACAACAGCGGATTTTTAACAAAAGGGATTTTTTTCCAGAAATATTAAATGATTATTAATCATCATCCGGACAACACACACAGGCGACACCACACCTGCTGTTATATAAGATTTGAAAGAAACATAAATAGTAAGTCACCCACTTCGATTTATTATTTTTGTTCTTTTCAGCTTAGTACGCTGCATTACGCGCAGCCTTCTTAACACACACACACATATATATATATATATATATATATATATATATATATATATAATGCTTTTTCCATCTACAAGGTTGTGTGTGTCGTGTGTGTGTGTGTGTGAGAGAGATAGATAGATAGATAGATAGAGAGAGAGAGAGAGAGAGAGAGAGAGAGAGAGAGAGAGAGAGAGAGAGAGAGATAGAGAGAGAAAACAAACAGCGACGGAATATACACACTACAATTTAAATTGTAAACATTTGATTAATTTTACTTTCAATCGTGCCAATCGAGAAAATTATATTAGGTCGTTACAAAAGTTATGCCCGATTTCAGAAACATACATTTATTCATGAAAATATTTTTACCTTTTCATTACTCTGTAAATGATGTGAAACTCTTGTAGTGCTGACACCATGTGTCTGCGACATTTCTTTGACACTTTGACGAGGATTTTGCTCAACAAATTCTTGCAATTGTTCATTTGAAAAATTATACGGTCGTCCTTTTCCTTATTACTCTTCAAGGCTCTGATCTCTACTACGAGATTTCTGGATCCACTTTCGTACTGTCCGATTGCTTGTGGATCCACCTCCTTATGCTCTATTAATATTGGCAGATATTCTGAAATCATTGTGCCATTTTTATTCATGCAACACGAGGAGGCGAATGTCAGGTTCATCATTGAGGGTCTCCTAAGCTTCAAAAAAATGTTCTATCTGAAAAAAGTTACAAATTATTATTAGTATATATGATAACATTTACCAGAAATAAACTACAACTTCTGTGTTAGAATGACTTTTTTTAACCAGCGATTCAGGGCGCCATTATTTTTGTAACAACGTTAAGTTTGATTAAACGTATAGAAAAAGGGTCGAAAAGAAAGGAGTGGTAAAATAAGTAACTGTAGTAACAAAGATAATTGATGCCCGTCTCACCCCTTTAAGTAATAATGGAATGTTCTACATTCGTGTATATTAAGAGTGAATGTTAAAACACTATTTGTCTCAGTAAGCAACAAATGGTTAAATAAAGCTTATCCTTAAGTTATATTCGGCGTCCAGTTTTTATTACAGTAACTATGGTTAAATTATCCAGTGTCCAAACCAATTGTGTTTTCTTCATTACCGATTAGGGAAGATAATAAATACGACAATACGGTTATTTATTTACAATTGTGTATTTACAGAAGCAAAGAAATAGTATGTTACAGAAAGTCTGCGTCCGAAACTGTGGCTATAACTGCCACTAATGACTGCTACAACACTTAGTTGTAACTCTATCCATAGTTTCTGTAAGAGACCATCTACATCTAGAAATAGGGTAGATCAACATCACCCATAACACAATTACATTAAATTATTTATTTATTTACAATTGTGTATTCACAGAAGCAAAGAAATGGTATGTTCAGAAAGTCTGCGTCCGAAACTGTGGCTATAACTGTCATCAATGACTGCTACGACACTTAATTGTAACTCTAGCCATAGTTTCTGTAAGAGACCATCTTCACCAGAAATAGGTTAGATAAACATCATACCATAACACAATTAAAGTAAACTTTTAAGATACGAAATGTAAGTGTTTGTTGTTTTTAGCAAATCTATCCGTGATTCTTTTTGTCCAACTTCAAAGGCTGAGAAAAGACAAAATAGGTAGACATTTTCTTTTTTTGTAATCATTGTTATCGTTTTTTTCTTTAGGTTTCTTATTTGTAATGCTCCATAACATTTCTTTTTTCCGTCTGGGTTTTCTAATTGATTCATTTGTCGATGAGCCGACACCCGTGACGGCTAAACAACACATAAACCGCACACTCACACAGACAATGTCTCACTCCTGAATATTATACACGGCATCCGACCGCACAAATTCGTTAATAGACGTAAACAGAAACACAGATGTGTTTACTTTGCATATCAAGATAAGGACTTAAGTATACATACACACGTACACAGAGATAACTATATAAGGTTGGCTAAAACGTTCGTTCGTTATTTTAATTTGATCGTTTATATACATATATTTTTAATACTGTATTTGGTGTAGCGAGTATGTTAACGTCAGTGTGTAATAAGTCTTCGAGCAGAGTAATTCTTAAATGTTTGCTCGTATTTCAGGCCTTGAAATGGAAGATCAAGCAGAGCACTACCGACATGTGATGCTTTTTTACTATAGAAATAGAAAAATAATCTGCATGAAGATGTGCTATATGTATTGGAGAGAATGCTGTGACAGAACAAGTGTATCAAAAATGTTTTGTTCGATTCGGAAAAGGAAATTGTCAGTGAGAGATGCTGTAAGCTCTGGCTAGCCAAAGATGATCGACAGTCACTAAGTTAAGGCCGTAGCTAAACAAGATTTCCGTTTGACAACCAGACAATTCGCAGATATTCGCCAGGTTTAAAAGATCGAGTGTGAAAAATGAATTGCATAAAATCGGTTGTTTCTAAAATTGATGTTTGCGTTCCTCATAAACTCTCATTCATTCACTGTGAAGGTCCCCAGATGCCGGAGAGCTTTCTACTCAAATAGCTTCTTTCCTCGTGCTGCTGGCCTCTGGAACTCCCTCCATGCCTCCTGTTTCCCCGACAGTACTGACATGCAAAAAATTAAAACTAATGTAAACAGACATCTCGCTGCGCAGATCCCAATTTAGGTTAGCCTCCCCCCTAACCTTCTCCCCTTTTCTTTTTTCTCAGTAGCCACTTACGTCTACAGTGGCGGCCTGCCTTGTTTGGGGTGAAGTATCTTAAAAAAAACAAAAAACAAAAAACTGACAGAACAACAAGAAAAAAAACGACCGGACTTTTTGGCCAACCCAATACTTTAAGCTAGAGAAACCGATAATCATACGCAGAACACACTCAAGGGGGGTTTTATTTTATAGATTTATTGACAACGCAATCGAGGATTTTATTATATACAAGCATGATACCCTGTCGTTGTCCGGGTAAGAGTGTGGGATAGCATCGTATGCAACATCATATTAAGGAGAGGAAACTTTAACAGAAACCGAGATGTTCTCAGCTAGATATCTTACACACTTTGTTATTTAGGCATATATTAATACCCTAAACAAAATACTTATACAAATAATTTTTCTATTGTGTAACGTGTTAGAAAAGTGTCAGTAGCTCCTTTAATGATCGGCTAGAAACGCAGAACTACTTCCATTATATTAACATGCAAATTCTACATATAATTGCACTTATATTTAAGGTAAACTCCCTTATATGTCTTCGTTGTATGGCAACACATGCACGCAGACATAGATGTGTTCTCCTTTATTATATATATATATATATATATATATATATATATATATATATATATATATATATATATAAATAATTATGAGATTAGTTTATAATAGCTGCTGATCGATAACATCGACATGCCAGCGTCGCAGATTTTGTACATGTCTGTGTAACTAAAAATAATCATACATAAAAGCTCTATTTGATATTGAGCACTTTTTTATAAACCCGGTGGAAATGTTTTGGATTAATACCATGTGGATATTTAACCTGGAGTATATATATATATATATATATATATATATATATATATATATATATATATATATATATACTAGCAGGTCCCGTGGCCTGACGTTGCCCGGAATAAATCTAAAAGAATGATTTAATATTTGTAAACAATCGACATAACTCTATACTGAATATGTTTTCGGTACTGTAACAGTTTACAAATTGTGCTAGAATAATAACGTTATTATTTACAAACATATTCTTAACGTGGTTTTGCTAACTGTTTTGTAATATTGTGTACTGTGCTGTACTAGTCTGTACTTTTACGTACCAATAGAAAGAAAATCGTATGTGAAACATATCACTGTACGGGTCCCAACGCAGCCAAAGTTCCCTGTTCTGTCCTCAATCATCGAAGGATAACTCCCTACAGACTTCGGCAATTCGTATTGTTGTTTTTATATGCATTCAAATATAATTGTTAATAGTGATATTTTCATTGAAAGGCTTGTATAAATTAGGCAGCTAGATAGATAGATAGATAGATAGATAGATAGATAGATGTACACACTTAAAAATATAGTAAGGTATAAAAATATATGTGTACACTTGAAAAAGAAATGAGACATATATATACAGTTAGATAGATAGACATACATATCGATAGATAGACAGACAGACAGACAGACATATCGGTTGATATGAGTTTTCTAATGCTATGTATATAACCCATATTAAATATGGATTTCTGAATAATTATGTTATGATTTAGAAACCTATTCTTGACACGGGGAAAGTTGGGTATAATTTTACGTATTTAAAGAAAACTATTCTTAACATGGGGACAGAAGTCGAACATTGGTAACTTTCATTCATTAAAGTCGTCTGGTTTAATAAAAACAAAACAAAAAACTCCGTGTTCGTATTTTTCCGTTCGATTTTGTAACACTCTGTGTCCTTACGTCACGCCAGTCATCTTTTGTCCGACTATTCCGGAAACGTACCCCAAAATTATTAATATAGGTAATATGAGGTCGAAGCGTATTTCTTACGTGTACAAAAATCAGGAATGGCGGACAAACAGACACACAGACAAAATACAGACAGACAATTTGTGTCTGTCTATGTGTCTGTCTGTCTTTTATCTGTCTGTCTGCAGAATGGTTTCTAAGCGTAGGAAATACACTTAGACAATATCCTTAAATATCTTAAATATTTATTTTAATGTAAACAATACATTTTTAAAAATAAATAAACTTTACGCCGACACTGGGAATTGAAACCGTAAGTGTGTAGCCGTTCTCGCTACTGTGGAGCTAAATTGGACAGATCATGAAAATCTGTGCAATTAAAGTCACTTATTAAAAAATAATTGCGCATTAATTAATCTGGCTTGTCGGCATCTTGTATTCTGTCAGTGTTGGTATCTGACCGATGATTGACTTGTTTTCCTAGTCTGAATACGGTGTTTCCCAGCTTAGTTCCCTGTGAAATAACGTGTGACCTAATTTAACCGGTGAAATATGTTTTATAGGAGGTCTTAATTAAAAGAGAATATGTCTTTGTGCGAGTAAGATGTAAAGGTTCCAATGTAGGCTTTAATGTACGATGATGTAGTAATGGAAAATGTCTGGAAAAATTATTGGTTGGCGTTTATGAAGGTAGGTGTTATTGTTTTCGCGTAGGGTGTATTAATTTTTCCGGTTACCTTAAGATGGAATCAAGGGGAAAAATGAAGTCTGCTTTATATGGAAGAAGAAGAAGAAGAAAATATATAGAAAGATCAAGGCAAATAGAGAGTGATAGAAAGAGAAATATAAATAGATAGATAGAGAGAGAAAGAGTTTAAGAAGAGATATAGACAGAGCGGCGTTATGTATTAAATAGACCAACATTCTTAACATGTTTCTGATCATATTAAAAAGAGGAAAATATATTTGATTTCAAATAATTTTATTTTTTTTAAATCGGAGGGTAAAATCGAAACCACCCAATCGGTATAATAACTCTCATCCTTAGCAATTCAGACACTTTTCACCTTGATGTAGAAGCACGTACATATTCGGCACAAAAGTGTAACGTAGAAATACAGAATCACTTCCACTGTCTTCCCCGGATATTTTTTACAGATAATATACATTTGATCAAAATGGGAGATATTTAAAGTTTAAAATGAGGTAGGACCCTCATAGCTTCTTTAGGTTGGAAGAACACTAAGCGATTTGTGACAACTTAAAATGTCTCCCTAATAAAATGTTGTCCATATGATTTAAATTTCATAAAAATAAGATATATTTAGAGGGGTTATGCAATCATATAAACTTTATGGGTTCACTTATAGGTTCGGGACTACTTTCATTGTCTTCCTCGATATATTTTACATGATAATACATGTTTCAATTTCATGTAGATTCTCAAACCTTCCTATCTATACGGAACAAGCAAGCATCATACCCACGTACACACATACATTTGTATATATATATATATATATATATATATATATATATATATATATATATATATACAGAGAAAGAGAGAGAGATAGAGAGAGAGAGAGAGAGAGAGAGAGAGAGAGAGAGAAAGGGGGAGATAGAGACAGTTAACACATAAGAATAACAATTGCAAAAATACAAAATCAGAGATTTATTTTCCGTCCTAAAACCATTGTTTAAGGAACGAAAAATAAATCTCTTGTTTTAAACAACTGAAAACATAATAGATTTTGTCGTTTTGCAATTCTTATTGCCATCTTTTAATTGTCTATATAATTGAACTATCTCGTATATCGAGCGTACATTCTTTCATGATAGACTCTAATTTAAAGGTATACGTTATACATTTATTTTCCTATTCTCTTTCACTTCCTCACCCCCTCTCTCTCTCTATCTATGTATAATTTCATTTTGATACAAAAAAGACCATCAGAAAAATGTAAAAAAATAAAAAAGGTATAATTAAACAGACGAATTCTGTTATTTCTTGTACACCGTGGTCATATATATATATATATATATATATATATATATATATATATATATATATATATATATATATATATATATATACAGGGTGGGCCAAAATAAGGGTCCTATCTTTAAATTTGAATAACTTGAATTTGAATAACTTCCACAAAATAAAAGTTAAACTCACCAAACTTTATGTGTGTGTAGACTGACCCTTCCGAGATTTTTTGAAATAAACAAAACAAATTTTAGCCGAAAAACACTTCTTAAAACTTACAAAAACTAAAGTATTGTTTTTTACACTGTTTTGAGTTTTTTAAGCAAAAATAATGTTTTCTAAATGAGGGTACGTTCCTTAGGGCTAATACGGCTCATGCTTGCTTCGGAAGGGGTCCTTTACTTATTCTAAAAAAAATAAATAAAAAAATCAATAAATAAAAAAATTATGAATTTTTAAAAATAGGACCCTTATTTTTGCCCACCCTGTATATATATATATATATATGAAGAGTTTGAATGCGAAACGCGATAAACGCCATTTTCAAAATCAAGAAACTATCACTACAAAAAGCGTTGCATTTCGACACTCAACCAAATCCTTAAATCATGTTTTACATAATATCATCCCGGCATCATTTCATTTTGTTTTCAATTAAAATAAGCTTTTAGTCAAAGGCTAGATTTAATATATTCGCCATTTTATTTTTTCATGTATAAAGTTAAACGAATTGGATTTATCGCGTTTTTCATTAGAACTTTTCATATATATATATATATATATAAATATATATATATATATATATATATATATATATATATATATATATATATATATAGAGAGAGAGAGAGAGAGAGAGAGAGAGAGAGAGAGAGAGAGAGACAGATTGAGAGACAGACAGGGAGAGACACACACATTTATGAAATTAATCCTGCTCATGATATAAATCGCTAATGCTATTGATTTCTAAAGGAAGAGGAAAAAAGCCGTTGAAATGAGAGACGAAACCCTCGGAAACTGACTTTCTTTATCGAATCTTTGGACATTCGGCAATACCTTGCAAAATGGCTGCTGCTCTTGGGACGCATTGTTCCTGTTTAAATGTTCCGAAAGGACATCCAATTTATTCGCGGATCGGTTAGCTGTCTATTTTGTTCAATAGAATTTCTATAAAAATGGCCCAAAGGATTAATATTGAAAACATTAACAATCAAATAGATAGATACACACACACATACACACGCGCACACACACACATGCTCACATACATTACCATATAAATGATGCTTCTTAAACCAAGAACACAATTTCTTATATATATATATATATATATATATATATATATATATATATATATAAATTATATATCTATTTTCGCTCCAAGAATCTATCATAACAATTGATTTTGTGCGGTCATTTCTAGGACGATATATCTTCATTAATATCTGTTCTCTTCATCAGCACAGAGATTAGAAACCCATATTTAAGCTAACACACAATATAAAAGCTATACATTGTTATACTCCCAATTATACAGCAAATTAGAAATAATAAGGATCGTAGGGGTTCGGGTACATCAAATCAGTACACACCGGGTAAAAAAATTGTTTGGTGTAAGAGAAACAAAACCTTCCGAAGATTTAACGTTATCTAAGAATTACTGATAACCTTCATTTGCAAAGGACATTAATTAAAAAAAACCTCTGTTTACTGTTCTTGTTCTAACACAGATTCAGAAGGAACAATATAAACGCCCATAACGTGAACTAGTCTAGGATGAAGGTCTTGCGTAATGTACGCTCGTTACATTGATTGCAGATATTATTAAACTGGTGTTCCACGGCGAGGACATAGCAGACACATTGCGTAATATTGTTACATATATATGTGTTTTAGTATGGTAGTTCGACAGTGCTATTACGATAGGCTGATAGAGCGATTAAAGCGTCAGAATTGTGTGATACAAAATTATTTTATTTTCTCTATTTTCTAGAAGTTAGACACAAGGTCAGGTGTGGGTTTGATTAAAGTGTTTATGTGTATATAACGTGATCTGAACCCGTCAATCAGCGTATTTAACCACTTAGTCACTGTTTCATTCTTTGTGTAATACATACGTATAGATACTTTTTAATAAAACCATTGCTGTTAACGTGGCTACTCCTCCTCCTACTACCCATCCTCTTCCCCCCTATTTAAAAAAACATAATTCACCCCAAACAAGGCAGGTCGCCACTGTAGACGTAAGAGGCTACTAAGAGTTAAGGTGTAGGTTTAGTGTGCCATCCTAAGTTGGTAACTGTGTAGCGAGATGCCTGTTTACATTAGTTTTGAACCTCTGCATCTCGGTACAGTCGAGGAAACAGGTCGCAGGGAGGGAGTTCTAGAGGCCGGAAGCAAGAGGAAAGAAGCTATTGGACTTGAAGGCTTTCCGGCATCTGTGGACCTCCATAGTGAATCTATGGGATTTAGCTGATTGTCAAGTTTGTCTAGTGTATTTACGTCAAGGTGGCACCAAAGAAGCCAGTTCATTGAAGTATTTGTAAAATAAGCACAATGATGCAACATTGTGGCGATGGGATAGGGGCTGGAGCTTGGTGGATAGTGAGGGCCCTATTAAATTGCCGACTCTTTTTTGGACCTGGTCTAAGAGGGAGAGACTAATGGATGATGCCCCAGCCCAGATGTGGCAACAATACTCCATGCATGGACGGATGGTGGCTTTGTAGAGATAAAGGATAATGTCAGGTTTGAGAAGTTTACTAGCACGGTAGAAGGGGCCACCTTCTTTGCTGCAGCCTTGGCAATGACTTCAATGTATTTGTTCCAATTCATGTTTCCTATAAAAGTTAGGCCGAGGAGTTTAATGTTGAATTCTCAGGTAGGGTTTTATTTGCCATGACAATCGGTGGTTGAAGAACATGTTGTAGTGATTAAAGGAAATGAGCTTTGTCTTTGCAGTATTTAAAGTTACCAACCATTTATTACGCCACTGCTACTACTACTATAACAACACCTACTTGCACTACTACTATAACTACTACTACTACTACTACTATAACTACTACTACTACAACTACTACTTCATGTAGTCAGTATTTGTATGTCTGTTTTGACAGACACCTCCAACTTTTGCAGCGGGGATGTTCTCCTTCAGAATTACGTTCCCGGGTATCTCTTACTTTTTCTCTACATTCTTTTTTTTTCTAAGGTAACACATAAAACAACTAACTATTGGCATAACTACTACTACTACTACTACTACTATTGCTACTTGTGTAGAGAGTATTGTTATACCTTTGTTCGTCAGGCGGGTCTAACTCGTCTCGAAAAATAATCCCCTTCCAAAAGACGTTAATGTGGGATTTACGGTGGCTAAGTGGTTAACGACACGAACTGACAACCTGGACGTGCCAAGTTCGAATCCAGTTCGTTCCACAGAAAACTCAGCATGTTGGTAACCTTAACCTTACACGCAACACCTGAGACAATCGTGAATTTACTTGGATTTACGAGTGCCTCACCGTCACCATTATCCGTGGAAACGCATTGAGCCTGCTCTCGGCCTGTCAAGAGAGCCGGACATTCGATGAAATCGCATGATGCATGCATGTTTGTTTTGAAAAATACGTTTTATAAATTAATTATTATTTGCCTGTACATTTTCCTTTTCAATATTTTATTTGACTATCATTGTTTGTATTTCAAAATTGTTTTTGAGTTTAATGAATAAATTTTCATTCCCTCCATATATATATAGATTTCTACCACCATTTATTAATTTTCTAAGAACTTCTGATCTCCTTCATTAGCTAAAAACGTAATTAAAGTAGAATTAGAATATTGTGAGGTAATGTTCCAGATCACAACAATTTTTTAAAGAACAGACATACAAACTTCCCGTTTTATATATAGATATTCTTACCTTCAATTCTGTATTGCTCTTACAGTTAGAGGACCAATGCTTATTGAAGATTAAACGTTTTCCAAGGATTCCTAATCTCCTACATGGCAAAATTGATTCCTTGTTGTCACGTTAACGGAGTCATTTTACAGCAGTTTCGTATCGTCATGGAAGAACTCTTGCAATATTTCTCGCAGAATATGGATCACCTCGAGCGTCCGTCGCTTCTTCTTCTTCTTCAACTGGTGCCAAGAAATGCGATAAAAGGCAAGGCCGCCATTAATCCACTTTTAGCAGTTCCTAAAATTTTACCATCATTAGCTTCATTCGTCTTTTTTCGCGCTTCCATTCTTTATCGCTTCCCTAATGGCCAAACTTTAACCCTAGAGAACCGTTCTTTGCACACCATAATGTCATGCCGTCTCAATGTTTTATTGCAAAGGCCCTTGCCAAAGCCGTTTGTAAGGCACTTGTCGAAACTATGTTTAAAGTATGGCGCAGATCTCGAATCTTTTGTTCGGATCTGGAGATGGCACTGTTTCTAAGTGGTTAACGACGCGGACTCAGCCACTAGGTGTGCCGGGTTCGAATCCGGTTCGATCCTCAGAAACACTTTCATCAAAACCCGCATCTTATCTTGAGAGAGGAGGTAAATAAAATGCATAAGCTTTTTAGGAGATCACTACTATAACCCTAAACCGCATGAGAGCAAAAATGGTTACCCAAAGATCTGGTCAGCCTGGTCAGTACTAGTTCAATGACAATTTCGGAATATTAAATGATCTATATAGTTTGATGACCTCAACTTTATAAGGCCCTACTGAAAAACTAACATCCTCACAGTTTGTGGAGTGATATTTCATGAACACTGGATATTGCTCAGAAACAATATATATATATATATATATATATATATATATATATATATATATATATATATATATATATATATATATATATATATATATATATATATATATATATATTTATACATATTTAATGTACATATATCAGGTGTCAAAAGTAAATGAACGAAAATGCTGGAGAAAAAAATTAAAAAAAACAAAGGAGACACGCGCAGAGAACGTTTTCGCATGGTTACAGGAAGTCGTTGACGATTTAAATTCAGCAACGCTAGATGGCATAACAGAATAACATCGCAGTACGCTTATATATATATATATATATATATATATATATATATATATATATATATATATATATATATATATATATATATATATATATTGTGTGTGGGTGTGTGTATATATATGTGTGTATATTACTTAATTAATCAAGTTTAAATATATTGATAAGATGAATATAAAACCAATATTTCCAAAAATGCTCACTTACAAGTTGAGTATTTATAAAATTACGTAAACACTATTACAGTCTACGCCAATCAACCAGCGGAGCCTACGTTAAGATAGAGGAGCAAGGGATCATAAATGCAAGCTTAAAGGGTAAACGGACAGTGACTAATATTTGGCTTTGATCGGATTTAATTTTGTTTTTCGTTTTTTCTCCTTTTCTTAATTTGCAATTTTTTTCTGGCGACGACTTAAATCTGAGCTTTTTTCACTTTTTGTTTTTGTTCAGTCTGTGACGAGATATGAGAACATTAAAACGCTGGTTGATTAGCGGAGATTGTTATAGTGTTTATGTTATGTTATATGTGTTACTTAAGATCACTCAAAAGTTTAGGAAGAGCAAATTTTTTCTCTATTCATATCGTTTGTATCTAACTTATTTAAAAACAAATTCGTGGCGGTAAAGGGTAGGGGTTGGCTCACTCCTAACCTTTCGAAAGTTTAATTATTTGATTTCATGTGTTAGAAATATATAAATAATTTTTTTGCACAAGATTTTAGATGGCATTTACACACACACTATATATATATATATATATATATATATATATATATATATATATATATATATATATGATTTGTTTTGATTCAAACATACATGTACACACTATCGTCTCTATGTTATCGATTTGCAGCAGTTAAAAGCTCAGATCTAATCAGGGAAAATCTCAACTTTTAACTGCTGTAGATCGATAACATCGACATGTCAGTGTCGCATATGTTATATATGCATGTTGGAATTAAAACAATAATATGCATAAAGCTCTATTTGATATTGAGCACTTTTTAGAAGCCCAGTTTGTTGATTATTTGGATTTCTATTTTGTGGATATTTACTTTACCTTGATTACTATATATATATATATATATATATATATATATATATATATATATATATAGATAGATAGATATATATATATTGGTAAAGAAAAATTAGTATAACATTCGTACCGTCGGTTTCAAGCTCGGAAAGTTTTAGCCTTCCGGCTCTCTTCAGTTTCTGTCAACAGATGTCAACAGAAGCTGAAGAGAGCCGGATGGCTAAGACCTTCCGTGCTTGAAACCGACGGTACGAATGTTGTACTAATTTTTCTGTACCAAAATAAATAAATATTATGCTCATAATTTTTAACTTTAATTCTTAATTTATCGAGCACTCTGCTTGGATTTTTCCTACTATATTACAAAGAAGTTGTATATATATATATATATATATATATATATATATATATATATATATATATATATATATAGTAATCAAGGTGTGTGTGTGTTTGTGTGTGTGTGAAAATGGAATTCCCGGCGTGGCCCGTGCATGAATGTACTCGTTTGTGTTGCGTGAGTTGTTTTCTTATTTTAAACACAATTAAGATTGGTTTTCTGGAAAGGGAAACCAGGATGGTCCTTGTTTACGGGATTTCATCGCCGACAAAAATATGATCATAACACGGTGCCATTGTCTTTTTCTCGAAATGTAAATAGAATTTTTACGACCGTCAAATGGCAAACATTCTATAAAAAAATATTTTTTCAATTAATCTTATTTCCGTCTCAATAAATCACAATGGTATCGATACTCGATTTTTTTTAGTGGACATTCCGAATCATTAAATCACAATAGTTATCGATATTTGATGAGTGAGGAAATAATAAAAAAAAAACAAATAAACAAAAGCAACTTTTTGAAAACCAGATAAAGTGAGTCAGAAAAATAAAATCGACAATTTTTCATTAATTTGTGTTATTTTTTTTCTTTTATTTCTATCCCAACGCCCAGGAGATGCTGTGCATCTATAAAATTATAATGTTTTATATATTCACCACACATTATGACTATTTAGCATCGCCTAGCACAATCAGATATTACCCACAAAAGTGAGGTATGATTTAATAGACATCATTACCAAGAGAAAAGTCTATGATAACAGTTCTTAAAATGATCACGAATATAAATGAATTGCTGAGTTAACACGTTATAGTTTAAACATGTAACATTATATATATATATATATATATATATATATAAATATATATATATATACATATACATATACACATACATATACACATATACATATACACATATACATATACACATACATATATACATATATATATATATATATATATATATATAAATATATATATATATACATATACATATACACATACATATACACATATACATATACACATATACATATACACATACATATATACATATATATATATATATATTATAAACATTTAAAAAAATATATTAAAGTGTTTTATCCCTTCAGACGACGTCGTTTCGGGTTTTCGTCTTCATCAGTGCAAGAGTGGCGGTCGTAAGCGGTCACAAGGGTTCGAACGCAGTTCGTAGATTCAGCCTAAAATCACAACTCCGAGAAATTGCCACAGAAAATAATTCTGTGTTCTGGGTTATTATTTTGCCAGCCTTTTTTTTTCTTCCACAGTCTTCTATACTTAACAATCATCCCCTCTTCGTTTCTCTTGACGTAGAGTCTGTCAGTATCGTCATTGGGGTGTAGTGCGTAATGCATTGCCATTAATTTACAATCTTCTGGTCAAGGTTCTTGAGTTCTTCTTTAGTCCAGCTTAGAAATGGTTCAGAGTAAGCTATTAGTGATATTGCCCAGGTGTTTAACTATTTTATTAAATTTTGTGCTATATAATTTTGTTTCTAAGATTTTTCTTGTTATACGCAAATATTTTTGTCCAATCTTCTCATTCCTTTCTAGAGATTTTATAGTATCTGCTTCCAGAACTCCTTACATGATTACTTCCCTTTAATATTTAAAAATATTAATTGACTAAAAGTGTTTATTCCGTTTACTATGTTTCTGCTATATAATTTTGTTTCTAAGAGCTTTCTTGTTCTTCTCAGATATCTTTCCAAATCTTCCCTTTCATTTCTGTAGATTTGATGGTGTCTGCTTCTATTATTATTATTATTATTATTATTATTATTATTATTATTATTATTATTATTATTATTATTATTAAGTATTATTATTAAGTATTATTATTATGAAGTATAATTATTATTATTAGTAGTAGTAATATTACGTAGTTTTATTATTATTATTATTATTATTATTAAGTATTATCATTATTATTAAGTATAATAATAATAATTATTATTATTATTATTATTATAATTAAGTATTATTATTATTTACTATAATTATTATTATTATTAGTAGTAATTGTATTATTATTATCATTAAATAGTATCATTATTATTCAGTATACTTATTACTATTATTATTAAGTATAATTTTTTTATATTAGTATTAGTTGTATTCGTAAGTATTATTATTAACTATTATTGTCATAGTTATTATTATTATTATTAACTATTATTATAATTATTGTTATTGCTACTCACTAAGAATTCTCACACATGTCATTGTCAGTGATTGCTCACTGACAACAACCGGTGGTGTTCCCTTGAGTTTGAGTAACAACAAGCCTCCCCAGATTTCAAGTAACATCCACATCTCTCTGATAACCACCCCAAATAAACTTGCAAAACCGCAACAGCCGTTTACTGTTAGTTTATCGCCGGTAAGGACCATTGGAATTTGAGTGGAAAACAGCCTCCCCAAGTTCCCAGCACTGTCTGCACTCTTTTAGTGAAGGTCTGGTTTGTGCTGTCCCTCCTCGGTCTTCTCATCCTCTTTGACAAATATTTTGTGTGGTTTCAGCCTAGACCAACGTAATTTTTTAGGGGTGTATAGAGAGCTTATTGTGTTGTTTCTCAACATTTCTGTTCATTGGTTCATTTTCTTGTGGTGTCAGCTGAGGCGGTGTAATTTATTGGGAGGAGGTAGTTTATGTTGTGATATTTCTTGCAGCTTCTTTTCTTTTGTCCGTGAGGTGGTGTTTTTAATGTGTTTCCTGTGTAAATTCCATGTGACTGATAATCCTAATTAACTTATACGTATTGATTTCCGCATACAAGGATCCTCTTTAAGATTGCAACTGTTTTGATCATTGCCGTATTTTGTAGTGTCTTAGTGATCTCTTTGATTCCAATGTCTTCCAGTCTTCTCTCCGGATTTTTGAAGAATGTTCCTTATTCTCCTACGATTATTGGTATTATAGTGACTTTCTTCATGTTTCGTATCCTTTTCAATTCTATGGCTAGTTCCGTGTATTGGCTTCGTTTTTCTGTCTCCGTTGTCCGCTGGAACGGCGAAGTCTACGATGTTGCAAGATTTTTCATCCTTATCGATTATTATGACATCCGGTATTCTTGATTGTATTAGTTTGTATGTTAATATATCCATATCCTAGAAGATTTTGTGTTTTTCGTTTTCCATTACTGTTTTTGGTTTATGTATGTACCATCTGTCTGCGTATTCGAAATTCAATCGTTTGCACAGTTCCCATTGTACTGATTTCCTCGCGCAGGTATGTCGGTTCTTGCATTCTTTTTGGGATATTTAACTGTATTAACTTATATGATTTTCTGTTTCGTCTCTCTGTCCACACAGTCTGCATTTACTGTTATCCTGGGTTTTATCTGTTTTGGCTTTAATGTAATTTGTCCTAATCGCATTGTTCTGTGCAGTCATCATTAAATATTCCGTTTCTCTGTTCAAGTGCCTTTTTCTAAACCATGCCCCGCTATTTCCGTTTGTTTCTTCTTCTTGTCAGTCTTATGAAACGTCCATGTAGTTGTTTTTCTTCCACTTTTCTTTTCTTGTGATTTTGTTTCTAGTTTCGGTGCTTCCCCAGATGCTCATTGAAACGGTGTCTCTTGTTGCAGTGATTAGCCTTTCCGTGTTCTGAGTTATGTATTTTTCTAGCTGTTTTTTTTAAGTCTTCCACACAATCTTCTATACTTACCAGTCCTCTTCCCCCTTCGTTTCTTTTCATGTAAAGTCTGTCCGTATCGTTTTTCGGATGTAGTGCGTTGAGCATGCCCATTAATTCTCTAGTCCTCTGGTCAAAGTGTCTAGTTCTTCCTAATTCCAGCTTATGAATAGTCCAGAGTATCTTATTAGTGATACTGCCCTAGTGTTTATTTCATTTCACTAGATTCCTGCTATATAATTGCGTTTCAAGGAGTTTTCTTGTTCTTCGTAAATATTCTTTCTCAATCTTATTATTCATTTCTGTAGGTGTTATGGTGTCTGCTTCCAGAACTCCCAAATATTTCATCTCCAGTTATTATTGTTATTATTATTATTGTTATTATTATTATTGTTATTATTATTTTTATTATTATTATTACTGTGGTTATTATTGTTATTAGTAGTAAGTATTTTAATTATTGTTATTACTAGTAAGTATTATTATTACGTATTATTATTATTTCTTGTTCATTTTTGAAAGGCAAGTTAGTTTTTTCATTTAAAGAATTAGAATGAACAAGTCAAAACATCACGCAACGTAAACATCGTTTCATTGTTAAACCATCTGGATATAAAATGGCTGGAAGCCTCAATAAATGGACATAAATAAGTTTATAGTCGATAGAAAATATTGGATAAAGTCAGTAAATAACAAAATATGTATTTTTCTTTATCCATGGAAACAAGTCTTGTTATTCCTGCCTCGAAAAAGGAAACGTTTTGAAAAATATCATCTAAATAAATAATGATTTTAAAACATGCAACCCTTATACTCGAGTGGCGCTTGGTTTTGATAAGTGGTGACCAAAAGCTTACAAAATCTGGATATTACAAAAAAGAAAAGCAAAATCAGTTGAGCTTCCATCTTCAATATGTAGCTTGAAATTAAAATATACAGACTACCCAAATTTTTATTCGCTATCAAATTTACATAACACATTTTCAGAATAAATTAGGCACAAGGCCAATAAATCTCGGGCGATGGTTTTTGCCTGTCTGTAATCTTTTCTCAAACTAGACAGTTTCATGAAAAACAAAACGTATTTGTTCAATGAGCTAAACTATTTAGGAAATCCTAAGTGTTTCATAATTTGTATTTATAAATAGTATATTTACAGATTTATAAATGATGGCGAGTGGGACAAATAAAAATACCGGAACAAGAAGATAAAGCAACCAAATACAATGAGATAAGGAGTGGGTTTTCTGGTCTGGCAGTGCTGAAAACAAGAAGGTAGATCTTTACATTGTAGTGATATTTTAAGTGGCAAGATGAGAACAATAAAAATAAATATGGGAAGTAGATGGCCTTCTTTCAAGATGAAAAGGACTGGGAGATGCCGGAAGCAAAATAACGCAGCAGATTCATCATCTTGGAAAATCTCTTATCTCCGAAATTTCCAATTTATTTTATAGGATTTACAATACAGCTTGGAGTTTGCTGCAAATTAGTTTGGTTTTCATAACAATTTCCGAGAACGGGCACGTCGGAATTCCACCGTAGTTTGGGCTAAGGTGACCGGAAATACACCGTCCCTACCCAAACGAAAGGATAATGCCTCGGAAAAACACCTCCTTCTAGAATTTAACCATATCTCATCCTGATCTATAATTGGCTGATTGTTCAAAACCGCAACAAGGTTACCAGAAAAAAATGACAACGCAAATCTCGATTGGTTTAACAAATGATCGGTGATGAGAGCAAGCGCAGTTGGCCCCTCATCTTTAGTATCGCAGTTGGGTTCTAATCTTTGGTATCGCACTAGAAATTGACGACTTTTATACAAAACTAGCGTTGCCAAGGGCGATAAAAAAATATTATGCGTCCAAAAGCTGGACGATTTAAAAAATGTCAACTTTACGGTGTGTCGAGTATCTTGGAATCCTTTTGCAGACATACAAACATACACACACATACAACTCTTTTTTTATTGAAATCGCTCCAGACAAAGCATAAAGCCACTTGATATAAGGAGCTAACAACAACGAAATATGATTATCGCAAATACAGGAGATGCCTATTGGCTTTAGTCTTTAAAAGACAAAGATTATAGGTAGGAGGACAACAGTCAGCAGGAAGAGAGTTCCACAAGCCTGTGGTTCTTAGAAAAAATCTACTAGAACAGGAAGCTGTATTATTATGAGGTATCAAAAAAAGTGAGGTGATGAAGACCACTAGACCAACGAGTCAAACGAGCTGCAACAAAAGAAGTGGGGAAATCATCAGATAATTCTGAAGCACACACACAGAAAAGACTGAGATAAACATCACGTCTGTGTGAGAGAGGGTGCAGCGAAGAAGAAAAGGTCAATCAAATTACAGATAAATTTCTGCACCTTATCAAGAGCCCTCAAATGGGACAGAGATTCTCCAGCCAAAATGTGACAACAGTACTCCATACATGGTTTGATTGTGGATACTTTATATAGGAGATAAGCTCTTGGCTTTTTTGCTAAGATCAAAGTGTAGTATCAGTTCCGATGGATACTGCACCCCACACTGGTGTTGTCTTGGCCTTCGGGTCTTGATTTACGCCGGTCAATGGGTCTGTCCTGTGCAATTCTGGGAGGTCCACCTTCCCAGGCTTTGCCTCCCCTCTTTGGGGAGGAGTAAGTTTATTGCTTACTATCTGAGGCGCCTCTACCGGGGAATGCCGACGGGGCTGCCCAGGCAATGTTTAAACCCCACTTTCCCGACTCGACCTTGGGTCACATCTTACTTGTGGGAGTAAGATAAAAACTGGCCTTGTGCCTAACTCCTGGAGAGGAGTAAATCAATACTTTATATAGGAGACTAGCACAGAATTGCTTCTATTTTTTATATCTAAAATGTTTAATTTCAGAACTTTGCAATTGGTATATTTGATTTCAAATCCAATACAGCTTCCGGTCTGATTGCTACTGAGTTAGTTTTTCTATGGCATATGTTAGTAATTACACAGATAATTAATTTTCTTTAGACTATTACACGAAACATGCAACTCGGGGAACAAGTAAACACATTAAATAGAATACCTGAGTAACTTTATTTATCTGTAATTTATATACATATATGTACGTCGGTATTTATTAAGGCTGATAGCAATGCAGAAAATGGGCATAGTAGAAAAAAGATAAACAAACACAAATAGTCGAAAATAATAGTTGAGATATCAATCTTCACAATTATCTATTTATTTTTCGATAAATCATTTACATCAAATATTGGTAAATATAATACTTACTGTACATATTTATAAAATCGTAAATGGTGTAAATATTTTAATATATCACGAGAAAAATTCCCCTCTTCAAAAACGATAACAAAAGTTCAGTCCGTCTAAAAGAATGAACGTTCCATTCATTTCTATATTTCTTTTAAATAGATGCTTCTACGGATTGTAATGTCATCGGCATTACGTAACTTTGTCATGTGTTTGAAAATCTACTAACCTCCCATGGTATGTATCAAGAGGTAAATACAACCTTGATCCGTAAAAAAGTTCATAATTAATACAGCACTCTGTAATTATGTGTAACAAACTAATTCAATGGTATAAATTATCATAGGTAAACTGCCAACCAATCAACAACCAGAATCCTCGACTAATCTCGCATTAGAAAAATCACCAACAGAAAACCGGATGTTAAGAAAAAGAGAAAGGATAAAAAAATCGGATTCAAATCCGATCAAAGTTCGTGTTGGTCAAATATAGATGACGGTCCGCTGACCCTCGGAATGTGTGCTCATAAACCCCCAGTTTACTCCTATGTCCCAACGAACGCTCTTTTCTCTACTAAGTCAGCCATTATTTTGATGCATGCTGGACCGAGCAAGACTGGGGGGGGCTGAAAAAAACCCACAAATAAACAGATATGTAAAATAGAAGATTTAAATTGCGACCTTAAACAAAAAAAATGGAAGATATATATATATATATATATATATATATATATATATATATATATATATATATATATATATATTGTTGGAACCTCATACGTCGCAATCGACGGGAGAGTCCATCATATAAATGTATATATATATATATATATATATATATATATATATATATATATATATATATGAAGAGTTCGAACGCAAAACGCGATAAATCCAATTTGTTTACATTCCGACCTTAAACAAAAAAAAAAACAGGAATATGTTAAATCGAGACTTCGAATGAAAGCTGATTTTAATTGAAATCAAAAATAAATTATTTCGGTATCATTTTATGCAACATATTCTTTTGGAGGATTGTTGAGTGTTTAAATGCAACACTCTTTGTAGGGACAGTTTCGTGATTTGGAAAATGGCGTTTATCGCATTTTGCATTCGAACTCTTCATATATATATATATATATACATTTATATATATTTCTATGAAGTAACACTACGGAAGACTTAAGACTAGTTCATATTCATAATTATACCGTACACTTAATCTAAACATTTAAATAGAACTAAAATCCACAATATTTAAGGTCGTCATCAGATAATTTTGATTATACGAATTTATACTAATACATTTCTTGAAATTATAAGAATTTTAATTAATACATTACTACCAATTATAGCGAGGTGCTAGCACGTTACGGACCAGTAATTTGCGGTTTAGCATTGAACTATTCTTAGTGAGTGTAGGTCCTACAAGTAAACCACTGTAGTATCTATTATTATTATTATTATTATTATTATTATTATTATTATTATTATTATTATTATTATTATTATTATTATTATTATTATTATTATTATTATTATTAAGATTTGGGAAACTTGTTTCTGTAACTTAAAATTGCCATATTTCTTAAACTTAAAAATGCATAAGAATGTTGAACTGATTTTATTTGCAAAAAACTTAAAATTTTATCTCGTTTCGCACCAGCTGAAAGAACTTTCCATTTGAATAACTTCATTTTTCATCCAAAGACACTCCATAGCACAATGCTTTTTTTTCGATTGTAACACAGGATTATCTATCGCGATGCTGTCAATCCTTTTTGCCGACGAATCTGTTTGTCAATGATCGCCACAGGAAATAAAAACAAAGGTTAGATATAGAGGTTAGACTCCTCTATATCTCCCGTGTTCTTATTGGGCACATAAACATTAAGAGAGTAACGCGATGAATGACTTGAACCTGCGCCACACGCAGATGGTTAATTACTACAGAGAGGTTAACTTCAAGCTGTAGCTGAACACAATCTTCTTGAGACACGTGACATAGTGGTGAATGCAAGTTGACCAATCGTAGATCTCAGTGATGCCATACGAAAATGTACAAAACTATATAAGACTTACTTTATAGAAGCAGTGATTGCATGTTACAATGCGTTGCATTTGAAAAGAAATGTGCTTCATTGGAAAAGGGTTGCCATTCTGACGCCCTACTACTTGAATCGAATTCCTGTCATGCGCATATGACAGGAAATCACTCCATTACACCGCTGATTCCGAATGAGTAATTATTTACTATACGATTAAACCTGGCCTAGTCTATGAGCAATCGCACCGGTCGCATTGGATGTCGCTTCCTGCATAATTAATTGACCAGTTTCCACGAATGTTTAATCAAATTTAGGCCACCTTCCTGGTGAATGTGACTATTTCCATTAACGTGAACTGGTGTAAATACGGGTGCGCAGATGACCGGCTTGATATTTGAGTTTAAACGCGGAATTATTCTGTAGTTTCTATTAGGAAAATTGTCGTATTTCCATTTGTACAGCAAGCGATCGGCCACCGTACATTTCAAAAGCTGCTCTCAAAGGCTGGATAACGTTGCTGAAACAAACCGGAAATCTAATCTCCAATATGTCTAGGGAGATGAAGGTCAAACCTGTGTCGTGAGACATGAATAACGTATTGACGATAACTTTAATCTTTAGTTTACCAAGATCCACGTAAAACATTAAAATTTAAAATGGTGGTTGAAATGAAACATGAGCAAAGAACACGATATATATATATATATATATATATATATATATATATATATATATATATATATATATATATATAAATATATATAATTGCTATATCTCGTATTTATAGATAGATATATATATATACATATATATGAAAACATTGTTAAGAATAACATAATTCGTCTGTTTAATTATACCTGTTTTATATTTTCAATTTTTCTCATGGTCTTTTTGTATTAAAATAAAAAGAAACTAATAAATGTTCCATTGTTTTCACAGGTTTCACGAACGTTTTTGATTCTTCTTCGAATCATCGTATATATATATATATATATATATATATATATATATATATATATGCTTTTTTGCGAGAGGGAGTCGTGTGCAATTTATTTTGTGTGGTACTTGCAAGCCTTGGGATGTGATTTATACTTCGAAAAGTATGTTATTTTGAATATTTTGTTAGGATTTACTTGTAAGGTACATTATCGTCATGGCAGTTATTCTGACAAGCCCCGTACAGAAAACTTGAAGAAACTGGAGGATAATGTCTAGTATCTATTCAAACTCTCTCCTTTAGGCATTCAAACGTTATCAGAGGCGTGAGAAAGTTTATGTATATTATATTTTTGGATGTTGTTGAATATAATTATTCTATTCTCGTAATACCTAACCATAAAAAATCTGAGATTTAAAAAATCTTGTAGATTTGGAAAGCCCCCTCAAAATAAAATTGTTACTCTCCTTTTTTTGTGGAAAGGAGTCGTGTGCAATTTATTTTTGTGGATCGACGAAAGTGCTGCTGCGGCTGATGATGATGATTTCACGCTATCTAACAGGCAACATTTTTGTAGATATTATGAAGATTTGTTTGGTTGTTAAACGCCAATATTGTTCAACTACGACATTCACTTGAACGGCCATAGCGAGGAGCATTTCTCACTGAAAAATGTCCTTTTCGGAATCGAGCGAACAATTTCTGGCACACCCGTTCCGTAACAGCCTTCTTCCCATACACATGCCATATCTTCATGCAAGTTTTTTTAGTTTTTATTCTAACATCAGATGTCGGTAGTACTCTGCTGAATATTCCATTTCAAGCCTGAAATAGAAGCAACATTTTCAGAATTACTCTGCTTAGAGGCTTATTACAAACTGCCGTCAACATACATGCTATACAAAATACAAGATTTAAAGAATAAGGATATAAAACGAACCTTATAAGGCCGGAAAGATGAAATTCAAAAAACGAACGGACTTTTTAGCCAATCCAATACATGCTCTTGTACATAACCTCCTTGTTTGTATAATTTTAATTATTCGGACTACTGTTCTCATCTTGAGTGTTATCATAACAATATTTCGGCCACCTTCTTCAGGTGTATTTTGTCGAACTCGAAAATATTTCTGTCAAACTCGGGAATATGAACGGAATTTCGAACAAAACCATTTATTTAATCCACGGGGTAGCATGGTTTCGTTCCGTCAGCCATGACTGGAAGAACTCTTCAGTAATTCGCATTTCTTCGTATCGTCCACACCGAGGATTGAACCTTCAGTTAACTATCACTTAAAATTAACTTAATACTATACCCACTGCACTACGGAGCCTTGCGGGAAGTTCTATTATGAATTTTGAGAGCTGGAGGTTACAGCGGCCGAAACGTTGTGATAACACTCAAGATGAGAACAGTAGTCTGAATAATCTAAATTATACAAATTATCAATTCTCATCCAAAAAATTCGGCAACAACCCTTTGTTGCCATATATATTTTCGATACTCTAAAACCACACTATTAACATTATATTTAAAGGAAATTTAGTACGTATCCTAAAATAAATTAACTATTAATTTATTACAAAATAATTAATAACATCTACAAATTTCAAAGAAATTTAGAGATATAAAAACTGTCTATAAAAAGTAATTTATAACTTTAAAATTCGTAACGAACTCGTATGTATTAGAATATTAGAAAGATTGATAAAGTATAGTGTCTGTTCTGATATTACACATTTTTTATTCTTTTTTCGATCGGTCAAGAAGAAGAAGTCCTTCTAGACTGAGGCAATTTACGTTTTTATCCAGTGGGTCAACGGTGCCTTTTTCTCATGTTTCGATCATAGATTTCATTAAACCGTCTATTGACCAGACACTTCTTGGCCAACGTGTTTATCTATTTTAAATTGGTAGATGGGATTTATGATTGAAAAATTATTGCATTTCTGTGGCCATTCATCATGTGTTATTATAATATTCGTATTTGCATAATATATATATATATATATATATATTGAAAAGTTACATATATATACATACATATACATATATCTACATATATGTATATATAATATATACATACATATATAAATATATATACATATGTAATTATATATATATATATATATTTAAAATTAAAAGATTCACTCCTTACTAAATGAACTAGTCATTTATGAATTTTGGAACACACTTACTCGGCGTAAGAGTTTCAAATGTGGGCTATATTTAGTTTAGTTTAGTTATATGTGAAAGGGGTAAAAATGGGTTGAAAGCTCTTTATAATAATTCAGATACCTCCAATTTTTGTGAAATGTTACCAATAAGTATTAAGTATCAATAAATAAATATTCCCCAAATTTCAGTTAGCATGACTAGATAGATAGATAGATATGTTGATAGATAGATAGATAGATATATAGAGACAAGAGCACATTGCTAAATAAAGGTTACAGGTTACCGGCACCCAAGAAATCTTTAATATAATAACATTTTAAATCCTTCTTGCAATCTAACAATATTTGGTACAAATAAACTCCAATCGATTCTTGACTTGTCCACAAAGATCCAGTCTGGAATATTCAATAATCTCAAATACAATAGTACTATTGTTCAAAAAAAACTATCAGATATTATTATATATAAGAGTAACCTATCTCAAAGAAATGTGGTCATTTATTTTAATCTGTTAACACCAACGGCAAAGATACGTCGAACGAAGAAAATTCCCCTAAGAAACATCCAATTTTCCTGACGGATAGAATGAACAATTCAAAAACAGGAAGGATATAGAAGAACCTGACCTCATATATCCGCCATGTTCTTCGCTTATATAACAATGCGAAATATAACAAACCCCTGGACGCTCTCTTCGTCGCGTGAGTTTTATAATACGAGATATATTTATGAGTTCTTGTTCAGCTTTTTCAAAGGCGTCCATTCCACCGGAAGTGACTCTAGGAAACTTGATTCAAATGGAGTAAACGAATAAAACAACGGAAGTCCATCTCCTAGGAATAACGTTGATCCTGATTGTTCACAATGAATCACAATTTCTTGCAAATGCCTCGAAATTCTTTGTCAGATGAACAAGTTCTTCCGAAATTTAGTTAGTTTCACACTTGAATGCAACATATACATTATTTAGAAGTTTAACGTTATGTACACTATAATCATTACAGCCAAAAAGATGCAAGTTGTGTACATTGTTCTGGGATAAATTACGTTTGTTTTATACAAGTGAGCTTGCATATATTGCTCCCTCCAGAGTTTTGAGCAAATTACAATGAAATAAGAGCTGCTTAACAAAAGAAATGTAAATCTAGTGATAAGGTGGCGAGACATTAACAAGACAATGCGAAAACATGCTTTGGTCTCTATATCTACTCTCTTTACCACTATTTATTTCATTCTCATGCTAAAATTCATTTATATATATATATATATATATATATATATATATATATATATATATATATATAAGAAGGAATAGGTAAAATAAATACCTTTTGAAGCATTAAGATGCGATATCAGTTTTTTTTTATATAAAAAAGAAATAAATCGAAACCGATTTTTTTTCCTTCTTTTATTAAAACTAGCATTTTTTTTTGTTAGTTTAAAGTGATACAGATATTTCGCCAAAACTTGGCATCCTCGGTGTTTTGGCGAAATATCTGTATCACTTTAAACTAACAAAAAAAAAATGCTAGTTTTAATAAAAGAAAAAAAAATCGGTTTCGATTTATTATTTTTTTCTTTTTTATAAAAAAAAAATTGATATCGCATCTTAATGCTTCAAAAGGTATTTATTTTACCTATTTTTACCTATTCCTTCTTAAATTTAACAATAGATGGTTTAAAAAAAAATGAACCTTAAACACACACACACATATATATATATATATATATATATATATATATATATATATATATATATCGTGTGAAGGTTTTTTTCTTTGTTTTTTCTTTGTTTTTTTGCCCACAATGAACCACAGTAGGTGATTTCAAACTTTTCAATTTTAAAACTTTTCTTCTTCGTGGATCATTCTTATGATCTTGAGGTGTTGCAGCGCCGATATTTATATAATAATGTTTGTTGGCTCACCCTCAGAAAAACGACTCGTATAAATACATCTCACAAAGCATGTTATATCTTTTGAAAATGTGAAAAAATAAAAATTGCAGAAGCAAGGATAGACGATTTTATAAAAAAGTATATATATTTTATTTCCTTTTAGTTCTATTTATAGTAGTATATTTTTGTCTAATTTAACTAAACTGAACGCAAAAACGGGCGAAAAATAAATAATATGAAATTTAAAATATGTAAAAAAATGTAAAATATACGTAAAACAATAACAAATATTAATATTGACACTGATAGTAATAATTTTGAAGATGTATGCAATTTTTTGAAAATCTTGTTTTAATTCAAATCCATTTTTTTCCGAATAGCACTCGCTAGCAACGGTTTTTATAAGTACGTTTAAATTAAAGTTGAACACACATCTGACGTAGGTAATTGTTCTCGAAATACAAATCATCCTGACGGAAGCAATATTGTAATATATATATATATATATATATATATATATATATATATATATATATATATATATATATATCCGCACGTTTTTTTTTAAATTTGAAACACCTACCATTTGACAAAGAGGTCTACCTCGAAATATATCATGGAACACAGTCATTACATCACAGTGTTGAAGTCTTGCCTAATCAAGTAATATTTGCTATATAGGAAAACAGATTAATAAAAAAAATTTGTTTAAATATATGAAGTAAAATCACTTGTTTTTGTCTTACTTCTCAACGCCGACATATTTTCATTTCTTGCATTGGGATAGCCTCCTAATACCCCCATCTCTCTCTCTCTCTCTCTCTCTCTCTCTCTCTCTCTCTATATATATATATATATATATATATATATATATATATATATATATATATATATATATAATGTCTAAAGAAGCTTTGAGTCATTTAAAAAAAAATGTAAAATGCAGTTTAAATTTCCAGACAAACTAACTAAATCCAAGATATTGCAGACTTAACATTCGTTGGAAAATTAATAAATGAAAAAATATAAGTAAAAAAAAAAGGGGGGGAGGGGGTTAATTATCTTAGAGTGAAACAAAAACAGGAGACCTTAAGCGTCTAATATTAACACGGGGATCATCAGCTGTTTACCATGTGACTGTTTCGGAGATTTAAAAACAGGACAGTTATAATATATATATATGTATATATATATATACATATGTATATATATTGTGTTAATAAATAAAGTTGGAAATTGCCACCGTTATATGTCTTAATTAACAGACTACGTTGGCAAGACACCACAAAGATTAGTAATGAGAATATCCTAACACATACCACGTGATATTAGTTTACACAAGGTTTCGAGATCATCCGGTAACTTTCAAGTACATGAATCTGTCATCGGTAATCAATTTCTGACCAGTATTCAGATGGGTGGGTTTCGGTTTTACACAGTGCTAGGTCGAACTAACATCTCAATATTATTGAGGCGTTAGTTATTAATATTTCCCGACTTAGCCTGTGCAGGGATAATATTTTGAAACATCAGTTGGGGATCTTTAATGATTCAAATCTATCATAACGTTGCGAGATTTATCGTTTTTGGGTTTTTTTTCCTCTCTCAATCGTTTTATCCAACTAAAACATTTTTTCCCTCATACTTCATTTGATTTTCTTTGTTTTGAATTCATCATTCTGACATTTCCTCTTAGAAGATAAGACGATAAGGCCGTAAGGAAAATTTTAGCTATTTTTTTCCACCCGCCCGTTTCATTGATCAAAATAATTTTTACCCTGAAATATGACATTTTTCTTAAAATTATCATCCTGAGGAAGTCTTACAAATTAAGACGAAACGTTGATGAATATATAACAAACATCCTTTTTGGTTTTTCCTTTTTCATTTCCCATATATATATATTTATATATATATATATATGTAAACTATTGTATGCTGAATTGTAATGGCCAAGTCTTCACGCATTTTTCTATTGTAATTACAAACAATTTAGTATAACTTCACAGCTGCTTCGCGCACAAACAAACAATCAAGAATAAATATGTATTCATTAGGATGATACATGTTAGAAGTTTATCAGAAAAAAACAACTATCCCTCTCGATTGAAACCCTCACACTAAAATACACATAAAACATTTTACATACACCGTACATAGAACCTATTTATTCAAGGGTAACACGAATTATATCATATGATTATCAATCGTATATAACTATAAAGCTATGTGTATTTTTTTGTTGTAAGAATTCTTCCGGAAGCGATCTTTGGTCTTCTGATTAGATGCATACAAATTTGATAGATATAAACAAGAAATTAAGCTTGCACCTTTCCGTAAGTGTGGCAAGCATTCTAGAAAACCCTCTTTGTAGCCGTAACATTATTTTAAGACTAGGGGTAGATAGACATTCACACAACTTTTATTTTACGGAATTTTTTACTAACTTTCTTTATTAGCAATACAACACTTTTTAGTAAATGTAGCCATGTTTTCAGATATTTTTGTGTAACCGTTACAAGAATTTGGAAAACCCCTTTCTAGTAGCGATGACAACAGTTTCCGACCACACTCTTTGGTAGAGGTAGCCACAATTTCGGGCAACCCTTTTTTTGGTAGTGGTTACAAGACGTCCAGACCACCCCTTTAGTAGCGAACTACCCTTTTTGGTAAAGGAAGCGGGACTTTAGGTACACACTTTTTGCTTGTGGTAGCAAGATTTTCTTAACAACGAACACGATCAACTAAACCCCATCCATTCACTGTAACGATCCCCAAATGCCGGAGAGCATTCCACTCCAATAGCTTCTTTCCTCGAGCTGCCGGCTTTTCGAACTCCCTCCCTGTACCGACATGCAGTAATATTAAACTAATGTAAACATTCATCTCGCTGCACAGCTACTAATTTAGGATGACCCCCTAAACTTTCACCCTAATTCTCAGTCGCCCTTTACTTCTACAGTGACAACTTGCCTGGTTTGGGGTGAACTAAGTTTAAAAAAACAACCAGAAACACACATAAAATATCCCATGACTTATCTTATGAAACTGCATGTGATTCGTATATTGTTGTCTTCTATTAAGAATTCAGTATCGATTTTTTGTACCTATATTTATGAATATATTTACTAATATATATATATATATATATATATATATATATATATATATATTCATTATATTAATCTGCACCGAATTAATTTATCCAACTCTTAATTTATTTTGCTATGAAATCATTATTTGTCTAAGAGTCTAAGCATACAAACCCCGACCTCGTGTGATGCTGACGTAGTAAGCATGGCATGAAGCCAGCGAAATATTGGATGTAGTTTTGACATGACTAATTAGCTGTCTTTTGGTGTTCTTAAGAAAAAGAATACCTCGAAATATCATCATCATCATCATCATCATCATCATCATCATCATCATCATCATCATCATCATCATCATCATCATCATCAATCATACTAATAATAATAATACACGGAACTTTCCAGAGCACTGAAAAGAAATATAAAACATGAAGAAAGACAGTATAATACTAATCATAGGATCACTAGAAACAGTCTTGAAAAACCTGGAAAAAAAGACTACGAGAAATTGGAATCAAAGGGCCGACTGATACAAAACAATGGATAGTAATAATGAAAAGAGCTAACATTTCAGGAAAATCCTCGAATGCAGAAACCAACTCACATAAAACACGAACACTAACAAGCCACATGGAAACTGCAACAGTAGAACTGAAACTGCTAGAAATATTATAAACTGTGCCCACCACCAAAAAAGTAACCAAAATCGGTTGATACCATACAAAATAAATGTGAAAGGTAAAAAAGGATGGACAACCCGTAGAGAAAGAGGACTAGCCATACCTCCACTGGATGATTGCCGAGAGAACTGGGACATTGGGAAGTTTGCGTGTTTTCTCTTACTTACTTACTAACTAACTTGTATTTGTTTCAGCTTGCACCTTTCTGGTTGAGCGGATGAATCCTGCGCATTGCGTCTGGTTGAACGTAAGGCACACAGATAAGCTAAGCCACTTCTTCTTCAATCGACGTACACCGTAGAATTGAGGGCCAATGAGGGAAGTGAGATCGGCGTTGACTGTATGCAACCAAGTCTTCAGCTGCCCACCATAGCGGCGGGGCCAATGTTCTAAATTGGTTTTGGATTGAAAACATTCTTGAGAGAGAATGATCAGGACGTCTGCAAAAAATAAACACCATTCCAAAATAAGACTTCCAGAAGTGTTTCCAGCAGTGGATAGCTCGGTGGTCTAAGTGTGTGTAAGCACAAGGGGCCTATTTTGAAGAGGAATAGGGTCTAACCCCGTCACCTATTTGAAATATTATTCTGGACTAAAATGGTATACCTTTTAGAGAGATTTCGTAGTTAACTGGTCAATTGGAGAAAGGGAAATAAATGTTCTTTACTCCTTTACTAACTAAACGTTTGACAGGTAAAGTAGAACTTTAATGGAACACTCGAATATCTATGTATCTCATATAGAGATCAAGTGTTAGCCCCAGGAAGGGGAACCTTGATTTCTGAGAACTTCGACTGAAGTAAAATGAAACAAAAGAGAGAAGGGTTTAAGAGGTAAAGTAGAACTTTAATGGAACACTCGAATATCTATGTATCTCATATAGAGATCAAGTGTTAGCCCCAGGAAAGGGGAACCTTGATTTCTGAGAACTTCAAATGAAGTAAAATGAAACAAAAGAGAGAAGGGTTTAAGAGGTAAAGGAGAACTTTAATGGAACACTCGAATATCTATGTATCTCATATAGAGATCAAGTGTTAGCCCCAAGAATTGGCCTTTGATTTCTGAGAACTTCAACTAAAGTAGAATAAAACAAAAATATGACTAAAAACACTGAAATAATAGTTTACTATAAATTGGAAGAATTCGATTAATAACGACAACAACAAGCAGCAGAACAACAAGCAGCAGAAAGTGAAAGGCCCTACCTTTGTAGGGCGGTGGCAACATGGTAGTGTAAGAGCTGAACTCTTGAACTCCCGTTGCTGGCAAAGTAATATCAAACAAGTCTGGAACCAATCAATATTGATCACAACCCGGCTAACATGTCACTTGTTGAAATCCAGGAAAAATTGACATCAGGATCCGTCGTCCTCTGGTCGTCTCTGCATCTGTGGAGGACAAGCTCAGGCGGTTGGGTGTTTTTCATAGGAGCCAGGCTGCTCTTGAACCGGGACGGACAGTTTTCTAACGGGTATTTCAATGTCAGTAGTAAGAAAGCCATTCTCTAGCCGTCTGATCAACAGCTGTAGTCTGGTCTCTTCCTGATGTGTTGTTAGGGGGTCGTCATGGTTGAAGAATTTACTCATTGACTTGAGTTGTTAGACCGTTGGCTCAAATCGATGAAGAAGATTGCGTTCATCACTGACAGCCTTTTTGATCTCTACCCGGCTGACAACTTGCCCCCTTGCTTTAAATAAAGAGAATACTTCAATCGTTTAACTCTTGATTCACGTCCATGAAGAAGATGGCGTTTATTACTGACTACCTTTGTGATCTCTACACGGCTGGCAACGTTTTTTTCTTTCAGATCGCCACGCATAGCATTATATATTCCGAAACTACATCTTGAATAAGATATTTGGATCAAATATTTACGTGAATGTTGAGAAATCTATTATCTAAACAAGTAAAAACGTATATAATATATATACATTCCATTATATTCCCATTAGATATCTATTAAATTACATTTGTTGATTTGTGACTTTCATAATTTTGTTTTTACTCAGCAGCAAATGACGCCGTTTGTCATATACGGGTGGCCAGAAATGATCAAAAAAACTTTCTCCACAATTAATTCCAATTTCAGACTTGTCACTTGCAGGAATTTCTCTGGCGACGGCATGTACAACGTATTTTTTTCGGCAATATTTTGTATTGGATACGGAAATTTTATGAGGTTGAGCACTTTAAATAAACTTTAAAATTTAATACAAAAAACTATTTGTAAAACTTTAAAATTATTAAAAATAAATAAATTGTGAAAACATCAAAAACAACAATATTATGTCTGTATTTAGAATTTAAAATCAAAAACAAGTTGTGAAAATTTAAAAAAAAGTATTCAAAGAAATACAAATTAAAAAAATATATATTAAAAAATAGATCCGGTATTCTGTTAATTATTTGTTTATTACGAAATAAAAGTAAGACATTCATTGGACAAGTATATAATTGGTATTAATTGTGGAGAACTGTTTTTTATCATTTCTGGCCATCCGTACATGACAAACGTCGTCATTTGCTGCTGAGTAAAAACGAAAGTATGAAAGTCACAAATCGCCTAACATTGTATTAATAAATCAATAATTAAATTTTGTTTTCTTTGATGATTATGCGAAAATCTATCTTATGAAGATAACCTGGCTATACATACACTGCGTTGCCCGGGATCGAAAGCTTTGATATTATTTACTAATTAAAATTACAAGTAGATTTTTTAAAAAAATATACAAAATACAACTAAAATTAATATATAATAATAACGTGCAAGTTACATATAAGCGCGAAACCCACACATAAACAGAAACAAACTGAAGCGGTCACAGACTGTTAGTTATATAGTAAAAAGACAGGTAAAATAAGAAAAGTTAGAGCATATTCCGAGTAATAACGAAAATAATATAAGGAAGAACATACATATTGTAAGATATATCGCTCTTGCACTATTTAAATCATCATTTATAATTGTCGCCATCGTCATACTCTCCCTCGCCAGAATAAAAAGAAATAAACTAAAGCTAAAATGATTGTGTCACTGTATAAAACAAGCTGGGAGAAGGTAAATTGGTTAATAGAAAAAAACAAATTTCGTTATTGAAGATGCAATGATATATATGGCTACATTCTAAAAGCCGACAGGATAACTTAATGTGTTACACACACACGCATATATATATATATATATATATATATATATATATATATATATATATATATATATATATATATATATATATATATATATATATATATATAAGAACTCTTTTATTATTTGTGAACTTTTTCTGATGATTTTGTAGTGTTGCAGAGACGATATTGACATACAAATGTTGTTTGGCACAAAACAAATGAAACGGACCGTTAAATATATCTCACAGATATTTAAAATTTTTGAAAATGTGAAAAAATAAAAATAAAAGTAATAAAACAAACCATGTTTATTGGAATATAATAAAATCTGTTCTCTCTCTCTCTCTCTCTCTCCCTCTCTCTCTCTCTCTCTATATATATATATATATATATATATATATATTAATATTAAATCAAAGATATATATCTATTGTGATAATATAATGCTCGATATATTGAATAGAGCAATCAATTCAAGAGTTCACAGCAAGGAGTTTCATATCCTTAATCAATGGATTTTCAAAGACAAACTCTTTTCATTCGAGGATAACACCGGAAATGTAACTGTTAATATTATCGGTAACATTGATCTTTGAAAAAAAATTTACACAAAAAAACTAAAGATAAATAACCTTCCGTTGAGAAGAAAAAGTAAGGGTAGGGTAGTCACCGTCAAAAACAAAACAGCTGTTATAGTGGAACTAGATGTTTGAAAAAGAATACTCAAAGTATTTAGGAGTCTAAATGTTGTTGTTAAGAAGCTGATTATGTTGGATAATGGCCCTGTGGGGCCGGACGCATCTTGAAGTGGGCGCATGTGTGAGGGATTGTTTGGTTTGGCTTGCGCGATTTAGTGCAGATGGACCCGTACAGTCGAGTGCAAAATAAACTGGTTCTCACAGTCGGGGCTCACAGACGTTGACGGCGCCACCACGTTGACGAGAGACCTCAGATCAAGGGTCAATGTGTACCTGCGCATGGGGCTCTGTGACGTCACGGGCTTTTGTGTAGGAAGCAGATTTTGTCTGTCTGGGTTTTGGAAGCGGGTCGAACGGACGATTTCACTATGTAGTCTTCAACATTATTAGGGAAGTTAAGAGAATACAGGCTAATGACTTAAATAGGAATTAACTACGATAACTCAGTAATCTGGTCTCTCCCTCAACGTTAGTGAAGCATCTCCGTGGCCGACCGAAATCTAACGCCTGAAATAAACAAAAGATTGTTGCCTCGTGAATAGTGTGGTATGGAGGTTTTTGTTGCAGACACAACGGACGGCGATGTTCACGGCAGTACAGAAACGAAAAAAAATTCAACCACTAGACGACATCGAGACGGCGCCCCTCCGCAACGAAGAAGTGAAGGTACGAGAAATTAAAGGTATGCAACATATGCCTTTTTGGTGTTAAAAATGATCAGTTGTTTAAGCGATAACTGCCACGGCCCATTCCGGGACGGCTATGCAACAATTATTCGACAGTGGTCAGTTGAGTTCGTGTATCATGTGCGTGTAGAAGTCCGAAGGTAAAAGTATTCAATTCAAAGGATCCAGTTTATTATATATATATATATATATATATATATATATTCATATAAAATTTCATGTATATGCGAGTATTATTAGAAAATAAAATATAAATACATATATATGAATATATTTATTAATTTCAGACGTTCATAAATGTAATCAAAGGGCACGTATTTCTGGCTATAAGCCGTCATCAGCATGGCTAAGTAGGTCAAGGATCGAACTTTCGATGTTAATGTCTATAGCCTGAAGTTTTACCTCCAGACCATGACGCCTTGCCCGAAAATATGTGCGATTTTTATCACCTCAATATTTAATGTATGTTTGTAATTGTTTTATTGGTTTTGGTAGTATTCTATTTGTTGTCTTTCTATTTTTCACTTCCTACGTGATAAAGAGTAATGCAGAAGATTGCCTTTTTACTCGCCCTTAACTTTATAATACGTATTTTTCGTTGATATATATATATATATATATATATATATATATATATATATATATATATATATATATATATATATATTAATTAATTAAATATTTACATAAAAATAATCCATGGACACGTGTTGCTGGATATCAGTCGACATCAGCAACAATACATTATATATATATATATATATATATATATATATATATATATATATATATATATATAAAGCATGAAACTAAAAGTATACTTTTAGAGGATAGAACCTATAGTGAAACGGTTTAAGCTCACTATATGAGATAGAGAAATTATAAAAGATAGATGAAAGAAGAAAGATACAGATGTACAAATGACAAATCTATTTCAACTTCGATTTTTTATCTTTAAATCTCCTTTCACCGAAAACCTTATCAACGGACATTCACCAACTGGACAGACTCCATATTTTTTACACGCATACTCTTACTCTCCATTAATTTATATTTTTTTAAATTCTGAATGTTTGCTTTTCCACTGCCAACTTATCCATCTATGTAATTCCTCTGATGATAAGATTTTAATCTTTGAAAAGTCTTGGCTTAAGGAAAGAAAAATAAACACGTTTTTACATGTTGCATTGAACAATCGAAGTTGAAATAGATTTGTCATTCGTACATATTTATCTCTCTTCTTTCATCTATCTTTTATATATATTTATATATATATACATTTTTAAAACACAAGTAAATTCATTTTTTTAGTAAATAAAATTTATTATTATGTAAAGTATTGGAAAAATAATTCCCTTGTAAAGGCTAAATGATGTTTGATTGTTCTATTTTTATATTGCTCTGGGACGAAACAAAAATCAACTCATGTCTATAAGCGCGATTAGGTGAAGATAAATCGAGAAAGGTGTAGACATATTTTTGAAAAGATTGTGTCGTAAGTAAAGTGTTTATTTTATTTGAGAGACCATAACACCGCGTTTTTGTTTTTTTAATTTATAAATACAATGATTTTAATCTAAGGTTTCAGAAATATGAAAACAATATAATCTGACGAAAACAATCTCTTAAAAAGGTGTCTACATCTATCCTGATATACATATATCTGTCTCTCTGTTTCTGCTCCCTAACTCTTTTTTCTTCTCTCTCTCTCTCTCTCTCTCTCTCTCTCTCTCTATATATATATATATATATATATATAATCACTCTTTGATCTCCGAACGTTTGAACTTCCCTCTTAACTTTAAATTTATCTTAATTTCAGCAATGTCTGTGGTGATTTTCGTTGGCCTAATGGTTGAGGTTGTAGGTTCGTAATTCTCGTCTTAATCTATTAACTGCGTTCGAACCCGCATGAAACCACCCTTAATGACGACGTCGTTTGTAAGTAAAATAAACTTTTATATTCATAGTATATTTTTTGGATTAAAATTTAAAAAATAATAAATGTCCCATAGGTGTCACAGACGTTTTCGGTTATTCGTCGAATCCTCCTCAGGTGTCAAAGAAATGAAAATCTGGACAAATAAAATACATTTTTAAAAGTCGACGGAGAAACGCGCAGAGAACGTTTTCGCATTTTTGCAGGAAAGACGTTGACGATTTAAATTGTCGGAGAAACATCACATAATAAATCATATTACGTTAACTATTACGTTAACTATTTTACAAGGGTACCACTGGTTTGATACGTTATGTTATTACATTTGGGTGGTTGCGTTTTTATGTATATAGATTCCAGTATTTTTTTTTTTTTAGATTGGTTCAAAATGTATTATCTTAGTGTTATTAACTAGAATGTGTGTTTTAATCAGATGTTCGTAAATTGAGCTAGCGTTTACAAAACGCAAGGTGGGGGGAAGGGATAGAGTAGTTGTTGCAAAACGAATGTAGCTATTAGCTTTATTATTATTATGGGAGTTACATTCTCCCAAATGGCATTTAAACTTATAAATAAAACTGGTTCTTTTTAGTGGTTTTTTAATGTTTTTTTTGTGATAAAGAAGAAGTTGGTTTTTACTATTAGATTTTGGGGTTTAAATTTATTATAGTAAAATATTACGGATTTTTCGCTTTTTATCTTTTTTGTTATCTTCTCGACGGGGCGAGCAGATTTTCTGATTTCAAGTTCTAGTTTGAACATCATGGCTCCGAACGTTGTTTCTTCGGCCATCTCTCAAACGTTTTCGATCTCGCGATCGTCATTTGGAGATATATATATATATATATATATATATATATATATATATATATATATATATATATATATATTGTTAAAAATAACAGAATTCGTCTATTTAATTTTACCTTCATTATTTTGTAAATTTTCAAATGTTTTTTTTCTATTAAAATTTAAAAAATAATAATAAATGTTCAATAATTTTCACATGTTTTACGAACGTTTTCGATTCTTTGACGAATCATCCTCAGGTGTCAAAAAAGCTATAGAAAGAAGAAAATTTTAAATATACGGGGGTGAAATTCGCATAGAACGTTTTCCGCATTGTTCCAGGAACAACTCGTGATATATATACATATATATATATATATATATATATATATATATATATATATATATATATATCACTAAAGGTATATATATGTATGTATATATATATATGTATATATATATGTATATATATATATATATATATATATATATATATATATTTATTTTTATTTTTTTTATTTTTTCATGTGTTGATGTTTTTTATATTTATAATATAAAACTAAAAATAATACATTAATCACTTAAATAATAGTGTCATGGATTCGTCCAAACACTTTAAAATGCAGCAACATTTTTGTAAGTAACGGATACATTTTATTAGACAGACGAACAGCACAGGTAAAGAATTTTTTTTTTTTCGTCTTAAATAACTAATATAAGTTAGCAAAACATTTATATAGAACAAAACGTAGATTTAGTATAAGGAACGTTTATGTTTTTGTCTTTTAAGGGAATACTGTCTTGTTTTTTAATTTCCGAAACAGTTTTTCATGGTAAACAACTGATGATTCCTTTAAAATAGTGTTAGAAACAAACTAATATAATAACTGTAAAAAATAAATTGACTTACATGAGTGATTTTCCACTGGAAGACTTGGGACTATGAGTTTTTTAAATTTTTAAATTTTTAATTTTTTTAAAATATAGTTTTAATGGTTGAGAAACTTCCGAGACTATATATATATATATATATATATATATATATATATATATATATATATATATATATATATATGATTATTTTTATTTACACAGACATGTACAAAATGTGCGACACTGGCATGATTATGTTATCGATCAACAGCTATCATAACTAAGATCTCATCAGGCAGAGTCAGAATCTGATCTTAATCATATATAACAGCTCTATTTGATATTGAGCCCTTTTTTATAAACACGGTTGAAATTCTTTGGATTACTACCCTGTGGATGTTTTACCTGGATTATTATTATTATTATTATCATCTATATATTAATACGATAGCGTGTGTGTTCGTGTGTCAGGCTTCCGGCAAAAGCTCTGCGCATGCGTGCCGCACCTAGATTTTGAAAAACATTCAACTCACCTAATTTTCGAAACATTTTCAAGTATTTCCCTTGCCGCAACGGTTAGCGCCGTAGTATTTTTGACTTGGGCCGACTTGTTTATAGTTCGATTCCAACCAACCTCTAAGATTTTTTTCTACATTTCGAGGGGAAGGGGAAGAGAGGTAGGGAGGGGACGACCGGGAAGACACATATTAATACAATAGCGTGTGTGATTTTGTGTGTCATGATTACATCAAAAGCAACGACCTTCCGAATCTTTGTATGCTACTCATGAATTGGCTTGGCCTTTTGGCTTCGATAAAACTGTAGTATCTGTTCTGATGAATACTGCACTCCATAGACTGGTATTGTCTTGGCCTTCGAGGCTTGATTTACTCCGGTCTATGGGTCTGCCCTGTGTAGTTCTAGGAGGTCCACTCTCCCAGGCTTCGCCTCCCCTCTTTAGGGAGGAGTAAGTTTATTGCTTACTGTCTGGGGCGCCCCTACCAGGAAATGCCAACGGGGCGACCAGGCAATTTTTAATGGCCAGAGTGCTCACCTTCTCGAGCGCTGGCTTTTCAAACCCGACTTTCCCGACCCGACCTTGGTTCACATCTTACTTGTGGGAGTAAGATAACACTGGCCTTGTGCCTAACTCTTTGAGAGGAGTAAATAAATATTCATGAATTGGAGCCACATTTAATTTAATCGAAAACATTTACAAAGAAAGGTTTAGTCGTCGATTATACCTTCAGTAGAAAGTTTTGTGAATTGTTTCATGTATTGTTCATTTAAACAAAAATAAATATACAAGTCCAAATCTTATCATATTTTATTCAAACATGCACAGGTTAGGAACAAAATAATTAGTATTAAAAACATCATTTCGTGTAATTTACACGGGTCCAGCTTGTTATTATATATATATATATATATATATATATATATATATATATATATATATATGAAGAGTTTAAATGCAAAACACGATAAACGCCATTTTGAAAATTACGAAGCTATCACTACTAAAAGTATTGCATTTGAACCCTTGCAAACATCACCAAAATCATGTTTTACATAATATGATACCATTACACTTTCTTTTGCTCTCAATTAAAATAAGCTTTTAGCCGAAGTCTAAAACCCATATGTTCGACCTTTTATTCTTTACGTCTCAATTTAAAATAAATGGGATTTATCGCGTTTGCATTCGAACTCTTCATATATATATATATATATATATATATATATATATATATATATATATATGACATATGTATGTAGGATCACTCTTTCATGCCAAAAAGCAGTATGAAAAATTAAATTAATAAATGTAATTCAATGTACATTAGTTTTCCATTAGACAACATTTTAGTTTAAAAAAATCAATAACCAAACAAATATTTGATGAATCCTGAATGATAATACGAAAGTCGTTCTAAAAGCAATGGGCAAAAAATGAATCAACATTTCGAAGATGACTTTTGTCAAATGAACATTTTCTAATAGAAATTCGTCAAAATCTCGATATGGCTTTGTTAATGGCATTTGAACTTTCGCATTACAAAAATGTTTTCCATTAATTTCAAATTTAAAAATCAGCACCAGCTTTTTTAACGACGTTCAATTTAAGTTTCAGTTATGTTATTAAAGTTAAAACAATCCATGTAAATTGAAATGCGGAATTCGCTAATAGGAATTTCGGGAAAACTGTAATAGGGATTGGATACCAACTCATTTGTTAAGATCAAAATCTTCCTTTCTCTCCTTCTTCTTTGCGTTTTTAGAACCATGTGGTCATGTAACAGTTTTACAATTTTTACGCAGTTCTATCCATAATTGTTGTGCTCTGGAAGATCTTTCAAGCTGCACCGATTGGGCAGTAGAGGGCAAACTAGGTAGTGTTGCATCGTATGGTTTTCTTCTCCACATTCGAAAATTGTTGGGCTAGTTTTATAGCCCTATCTAGTCATAGTAACTTTTTACCCCTTATTCTCGTTGTCAGGCGAAGTAGGGCTAGGGGCTGCTGCGTGTTTTCCACTGAGGCCAGAGTGCTTTTGACGCGGGAGGGGGGCCTCAGAAGAAGGGATTCACATGTCAGTAGAAGGTATTGTCCACAGTTGTGATCTCGACTCGACTTGGCCGAGGAATCTTCTTGACTTCAGTCGTTGGACTGTTGGTTCACATTGAATAAAAGAGATGACGTTCTTTCTTAATCTTGTCCTCACTGTGTCATTTACTTTTCTTTATTTATGTTAACTTCTCTTTCCCTGCATTGCCGTTGCTGTTGTGCCTGTTGTTGTGCCAGTTGTTGTGTATTTCGTTGTTGTTGCTGTTGTTGTTGCTGTTGTTTTTTTAGCAGTTGTTGCTATTTCTGTTGTTGTTTTAGTTGCTATTGTGACTCTTACGTTGTTGTTGCTGTTGTTGTTTCTATTGTTGCTGTTGTAATTTCCGTGACTGCTCGGCGGCAACGATCGGGTAGGTCGCGGAAGCGCCCGAGAGCTACTGAGACGAACACGATGCTGAAGCAGAACTGAAAGTCGTAAAATGAGTGTTTACATAAAATGCTATTTCTTTTACGATATTTAGACAACTTTTTTTTGTCTTTTTTTTTACATAAAAAAAGAAGTATGTTATTTTTCTTAGGATATTTAGGTAAGTTTTTTTGTATATTTTTTGAGGGGGTAGCAATTTCATATATTTTCTCGTCGAGGAACAGGGTTTACGGATACGTTTGCGACCGGTTCGAAAGGTCTTCCTACCGCTTGGTTTGTTGTGCTGAGCGCAGATGCCAACATCGACGAAAGACAGCAGAAGAGGAGGGAGGTCGTCGAGGCAGTGGAAGGAGGATGGTCGACGGGATAGATTTCCGCTATCTGCGTTAATATGGCCTCGATGGGGTCGTTTCGAAATCTCTGACGCCACATGACTTCGTGCAGATAGCCGTCTACGAGTGCTCTGCTCGTCCCGCACTACTTCTTATTTCTTTCTTCCACATCCTCTCGACGTGATTGGTGCAAGCCGTCGTTGTCGGGTCGACAAAGTTCTCGCTATGATTCACCGTAAGATGCTGATACTCCTCCACTCCTAACCTGTTGTACGCCCTCCCATAATCGGATACTATCGTGGTCCCAAGTGCAACGAACTGCTTGATTATTGGAAGGAGGGTTTCGGCATTCCTGTTAGGCACTGTCACCAGGAAACCCCCCTTCTCTGCGGGGTCGTATTCCACGAAGACACAGAGCGGCTGGAGAACACGGCCGACATTTTTTTTCTGGCGGTTGAATAGAGACTCGCCTATTTCCACCGTATGCCCTGGGCCTCCGATTCGTCGAGGGTTGCGCGACTGTGGTCTGTGCAGACCTCCGGCAGAAAATTCTTCCAATCCACTTGTGTGCTTGGAGACAGTACGCCGCATTCCTTGCGCAGGTTTTTCCCTGTTGCCATATCCTGGGACTATTGTTTAGATTAGCAGTTTCTTCCAATTATTGTCGGCTGCTTGCTATAACCTAATTGGCAAGCTCTGCTTCCGCCTCGTTTTCGTCTCGGCAGCTCTCGGGCGCTTCCGCGACCTGCCCGATCGTTGCTGCCGATCAGTCACGGAAATTAGGCGCTTCATCTTGAGTAGTACCATATATATATATATATATATATATATATATATATATATATATGAGAGAGAGAGAGAGAGAGAGAGAGAGAGAGAGAGAGAGAGTGGGGGGAGACAGAGAGAGAAAGATTTAATAGTTATTCACAGTTTCGAAACTTGCTATAGTCAGCCATGCTGATGAGCCAAACACATGTTTGTAGATAACTATTTTATCCATATATATATATATATATATATATATATATATATATATACATATATATATATATATATATATATGTATACATATATATATATATATATATGTATACATATATATATATATATATATATATATATAATAATTTTTCATGAATAAATATTAATTGTTTATTACCTACAGACATCGATGCTTACACAATCTTTAGTGCAGGAAGTTAATTCCCGACAGTCAGCTTAAAAATCAGCGGGTATTTACAACGAGCAGCGAATAGTGATCAAAAACAACAAACCGTGTTGGATCTCGCAATATATATATATATATATATATATATATATATATATATATAATTAACTTGTTACAAATATCCAGGGGGTATAAATCCGAAGGAAGTTGAAAACGGTGCTCAATGAAAATACAGAGCAATCTTCAGTGCAGGAAGTTAATTTTCGGCGGGCGCGAACTCCGATCACAAATCACCACTGATTCGCAGTCAAGAGCGTTTCACGTTGTCCATCACAAATTAGCTTAGAAGTAAGGAGGCATTTAACTTTGTAAATACAAAGTCAGCGGGTATTTTACAACGAGCAGCGAAGAGCTAATGCCAGAGAGATCGGTCTAATTGCACATGATAACGTCAATTCCGTTTTTTTCTGCGTGAGTAAAAAAAAATGTCTTTACCATAACAGTGTTTCGTAGCATTTTCAGAAAAAAAACTTATACGAAATAAGAAATATTCTTGGCAATATAATAGTAGCAGAGAAAGCTACGAAAAAATGGTATAGTCCGAAAGAAGCATCGATATGTTAAGCGTATTGTTATTTAAATTCACAATATTAGTGTATATGTTTGATTTTAGCCGTTTGAATACTTGAACGATGTGCATTTATTGTCAGCCATTTTTATTTGCGCATTTTCTTTTGATGCCTAAAAAAACGAGAAATTTGAAAATGGGTAAATAAAGAGGAAACAAAAAATGTGGAAAAAGGTGTTTATTTTGGTGAATGGAAATATTAGGCCATTTGCGTTGGAATCCTGATTCTTTTTTGGTTTTAGCACCGATTATTCTTCGTTTATTTATGGTTTTCTTTTTATCATTGGAATTGTGATGAAGAAAAAAACCGATATGACCGCAGATCTCAGCGGCGGAAATTTGAGATATGATACCGGGGGAAAAAAAACAAATGTTGATCCATGATGGATTAGAATGAAATAAAACACCTTCTTTACAGACGTTCTGTTGCAGAGCTGTTTATGTTTGCATCGAAAGATGATTTTTATAACCTTGTATTGCTTCTAGCTTAAAAGCCGCGTTTTTGGCTAGCGTTTAATTTTGCTTCATTTTTCACTCTCATTTCGAAGATTGCTATTGTTAAGATTTTTCAGTAATTTAACAGCAATTGAATTTTAGAGTTATGCTCTTTTGACTAATGAGTCACCAACAAAAAAATGCCCCTTGAAAATTAATTTGAATAAGGTAGATGGGTTTATTTATTTGCCTCTCTACGAGGTAAACGTTAGTTAATGGGTAAGGGTTAGGGTTAAGAGTTAGGGTAAGGGTAAGGGTAAGGGGGTAGGGTTAAGGTTAGTGTTAGAGGTAAGAGTAAGGGTTATGGCTATGGCTATGGTTAGGGTTAGGATTAGGCTTAGAGTTAGTGGTTAGGGTTAGAGAAAAGAAGAGATCGTTCCCCACTAGATTGTGAAGTCGATTGTGTATTTTCTATAGGTTTGAAAGAGTGCTCTAAACGCCACTCCAAAAAGCCACTGGAGGATAACGGTTAACGTGATTGTAAGTTGAATGATGAAGAATATTATGACAGTATTGGAAATGATTAATAAAATTAACTAACATTTTGATACTTTATGAGGACGATTTATGAAGGATTTGTAGGCAGACATGTTGGATTCTGATACGAAGCAGTCCTGTGGTCATGTGTTCAACAAATTTCAAATTAATAGAAATACACCTTGTTCATGGAAATTTTGCCTGTCTTAGTTCTTGTTTTTTTTTTTTTTTGTTGTTGTTATACTGCTTCAGGATTTTCAGGCAAAGTGAGGATTTAAGCCTTGGTGTCTGAAGGAAAGAAGCTTGGTTTTAGACGCATTAAAAGTAACCATTGTTAAATTGTATATTGGCCCGTCAAATCTGTTGCACCAGGGAGATGGGGCGTAATAGGAATAAATGACATGCTTAATTAGGTTAACTGTATCTTTTCTGTCTGGGTTGTTTGGGATAGTTTCAATTTCGGTTTTGACTTCTTAAATCACTTTAAAGTCCCGCACGAGACGTGTAAGCGTCGAAACGTAGGCTGATCTGAAGAGAGTGTTTCTAATGTTTATTTATGTTTACATCATAAAGTTCTAATTTATATTTAGCACTTTTTGAAAGAATATATTTGAACTTATTTAATTCATATATATATATATTAATATATATATATATATATATATATATATATATATATATATATATATATTAGATATTTTAGATTTTTAATTTTAATTTTTTAACGGCCTCAATTTTTGAAATGTTAAATTTCTTTTCTTCTTCTTCTCTTTCTCTATCCCTCCATTTCATTCTCTCCAAATATGATCTGAGGTTAAGATCGGATTCTAATTCTGCCTAATGAGATCTCAGTTTATAGTAACTGTTGATCGATAACATCGACATGCCAGTGTCGCAGATTTTGTACATGTCTGTGTAAATAAAATTATAATATATATATATATATATATATATATATATATATATATATATATATATAAATGAAATAAGGTCAAATATATTGATAACATTAACTTGAAACGGTTTTTTTTCCAAAAAGTGCTAATTAATTAGAGTACAATTAAATAAACATTATATATATATATATATATATATATATATATACATATATATATATAAATATATATACATATATATATATAAATATATATACATATGTATACATATATATATATATAAATATATATATATATAAATATATATATACATATATATACATATATATATATATATAAATATATATACATATATATATATAAATATATATACATATATATACATATATATATAAATATATATATATATATAAATATATATATACATATATATACATATATATATATATATAAATATATATACATATATATATATAAATATATATACATATATATACATATATATATATATATAAATATATATATATATATACATATATATATTTGAAAATTTGAGAAACCAGTCAACAGACGCGTCTATTGGCTGGTTTCTCAAATTTTCAAATATATCTCTTAACGACGCTGTAAATGCTGTAGCGACACTCATATTATTCTAACACATGCTTACCAGCTCTTCAACTACTTACACCGGATATATATAAAAAAAACACTCCAATAACATCGTTGACTTACACCATGAAGAAAAAAAGGAAAAATATATATAATTAAGTCTGCCATGATTAAGGTTTGTTAAACCGAAAATTCGAATTTATAAAATAAAAAAAAATGATTAATATTTTCATTTATTGATATAAATTCACGCGTCTGTTAACTGATTTCTCAAATTTTCTAATATATTTCTTAAAGACGCTTTCAATGCTGTAGTGACACTCATATATATATATATATATATATATATGTGTGTGTGTGTGTGTGTTAGTATTTCATGTATTCACATAACATTTTATGAAGAGATATCATTTTTAGTATCAATTTTCAGTATTTACTTCAACAGTGCTCGATACGTAAGTAGAGGTAGGTAGTTAGCTATGAAAATATATTTATCGCAATTAAGCTACACAGAGGCTCCCGCGTTTTATTCTCGGAGCAATCTTCAGGCTAAAATGCATGGAGTTTTTTCTGGTTAACCAATCAGATTCTTTGTTGTTCTCTCAGCCAATCGTTGGGCTTCCCACGAACAAAGGTCTTGTTTGTGTTACTTTCTATATCCTGTTCTATTGTTCTGTTTTCTTATCCTGTTCCCTTTGTTGTGCCAATATAATGGGTGGATTTATTTTAACACGTGCTTCCTTGTATTTCTTTTTAGGTTTTAATTTTTAATGCCTTTAAGCTTGAAGATTCTCCGGAGATGAAACGCGGGAGGCTCTGTGTCACTTAATTGCCATGAATATATTTTCATAGCTTACTATATATATATATATATATATATATATATATATATATATATATATATATATATATATATATATATATATATGTTTCAAAACCTTAACATAAATAAATGTTAATTTTAATGTAAATAAGAATTCTTAACGTTATTTTTTACTTCAAAAATAAGTCTTACATACAAATAAATCAACGTTCTAAAAGTGAAAACTTCCGTTTTATTCAGAAACAAGTGTCAAGCGATCTCGCACACAGAATTAGACATGTCTTAAACTCCGCCGTGATAACAAAACCACGCGGAATCCTACTCGCCTGTGATTATATAGATCAGACAAGGAAGGTTAGAAAGAAAATACGAAAAAAGTGGTAAATGCTTATTTAATTTTGATAAGGGTTATTTCAACGCCGAAAGTCTCAAGATCTTTAAATAAATACATTTTTACTTTAACATAACAAATTCTTAACGCTGTTGTTTGGCTTGCAACTATTATCACACACACACACGCACACACACATGTATATATATATACATGTATATATAACATTATATATATATATGTTTGTATATATATATATGTATATATATACATATGTATATATACATATATGTATATATATTAAGTGGATAACAACACGGACTGACGATATAGATGTGCCATTTTCAAATACATGACACCACTTTCACTAAAGGGGTGTTAGCAACCATTACGTGGTTCCTCCTGCAAGACTGCCGATAACATGAATCAAACCGGTCAACAACGTTGTAGCATTCATACTAATTTACTTTACATTTTATATCCATTAAGAATTCCAAAGACATTAAGGGGCGTTCTCCTCATCGTCTAGCACAGGAAGTTGAAGTTCATAACATCCTGCAACTAACGCTGAAGATTCGATTTCTATATATAATACGGCGATTTCTTTCAATTCTTCGAAAACGGAGAATCGTCATGAAACCTCAGAAAAAAATAAACACTAATACAACCTGGTTATCATACATTGATTACAACCCTTCGTATTCACATTTTATATAGTTTACCCAGAGCCCACAAAAGCAATACCCCAATGCACCCCATAATCTTAGGTATTTGCAGTTCTAGCCATAAACGTTCACTTAAATACAATCGCCATTACAAGGTACAATTCGTCCTCATTTAAAAATGAAAAATCCGGAAATATATTTAATACAAAAACAAAACACTTTAATAAATTAAACCATGAACAGCCTTGACATAAACTCGTTATAAACCAATATCCCCACTGCAAATTTATTAAGTTACTTCAAAAGCATCTAAACATCAACCTACCCTACCAGTTATTAAGATAATTTATATTGTGAATTCATGCACTACCATGACTTATTTTACTTTCAATAATTTCTGTTAAAAGCAGACATGTAACTGACACATGGAGAACCCCTCAGTTGTGTCATCCTGTTTATATTTAGAATTTTCTTGGTACAGGGCCATATAGACTACCTAAAATGTGTCATATACTCAATATATAGATTACATCTTAATTTTCTTCCTCCAAACTACTATAGTAGAAAACATGACCAAAAGACAACATAAAATATAACCTACCATAAAATTTTCTTTCGAAATCAATAACTCCCTACCCTATTTTAACATTCTACTTATAAACAACAACCAATAAGAATGATTATGTTCATTTTCTCGCACCACAATAATAAAGTACAAACGAGCATAATCATTGGAATCTACCTCCGAGCACTGAGGATATGCAGCAACTAATATCTAAACGAGGAATTTAAATACATTAAACACTCTTTCATCAAATTTATATATTAATAATGCCCAAATACCTATATCTACTGTTATGGATATAGTCGGAAATTTGACTAAATTCGACACTACATTTACATGCAAATTCTCATGCGACTCCAAAGTTAAATTGTGGCTGTACAGACCATAACTGGTTATCTCGGTGATATGGAGATTAAGACAATTGGGAAACGTGTTGCATTACTGATGTTTTAAAAATTGACTTAAGGCATATTCTTTCATCATCACATAGGTTATACTAGGGTCGTTCAATAAGTAATGTCCCTGACCAATTTCCCATAGCAGTAGATTAATGAAACTTGCCACAGTTATCAGTCTTTCTCTACATAGGTACCACCCAGAGTTATGCATTTCTCCCATTTTTTGATGGACACCATTTTTATAGAACACCCCAGGTTGGTCCTCTAACCACGTCGTTACATCAGAAATCAAGACTGCATCATCCGGGATACGCTTTCCTTACAAAAACAACTTCATGGCTGGTGAGAGATGAAAGTCAGAGGGAGCAAGGCCGGGAGAGTAAGGGGATGCGGTGGATTTTATAGCCACACACCCGTGCTTCTGATCTGGACACATGCGAGTTGTGGACCGGGGCGTTGTCCTGAAGGAGGAGGATACCTTTGCTGATATTGTCCCGCCTCTTAATTTTGATAGTAATAGGCTCCTGTAATTGTGGTACCCTTTGTCAGGAAATCTGTCATCACTACTCCGTCCTGGTCCAAGAAGATTGTGAGCATGACCTTGCAAGCACAGGGATGCACCCTTGCCTTCTTTAGAGGGGGTGAGTCTAAGTGCTTCCACTGCATTGAGTGGGCTTTGGTCTCATAGTGATGGGTCCAAGTTCATCCTGTGTAATCAGTCTTTTGAAAAGCTTTGACTCATCTTTTTGGCAAATTCATCCTCGAGCACTCGACGCGTTCTTGCTTCTGGAAAGGTGTGAGCAACCTGGGAATCCATCTGCCAGACACCTTATGCATATGAAAATGGTCATGAATGATAGTTTCCACAGACCCTTTACTAATCCTGACCTCTTGGGCTATTTGGCGAATAATAAGGTGTCGATCTTCCAAAATGGCAGGCTCAACTTGACGAACAGATGTCTCATCAATGGCAGAAGAGGGACGACCAGGTCTGGGAGCTGTTTCTACAGACTTCAGACAATGTTTGCATTCACGATGCCAGCATTTTACAAAGTCATATGATGGGGCATCATCACCATAAGTTTCTTTCATTTCATCAAAAGTCTTCTTTGGTGTGCATCGTTTCAAATATAAAAACCGGATCACTGCGCGACACTAAACTGGCTCCATTTCACACTTGGCTCAGTTCAAACACTTGAACCGCAATTAGTTCAGAGCTGTTTTAGCAACATCACCCATACAGATATAAGTCATTACACATGCAAAATTTCATCTAGATCAGACAACTGGAAGTGGGCCAGGGGCATTACTCATTGAACGCCTAGCGTACGTTACCAGCCACCTCACATAGCAACTGGTATGTACACCTAATTTAGATTCTAATAGACATTACCTAAGCATCGTGTTTCTCTCTATCCCCTGAAGGATTTCTCAGTATTACAAATAAACAATCCATTCTTCTTCTCTGGTTTCCATTAGTCTTGCATTCTTTTACTACGTGAATTCTTATAATATTCTGTAGGCAGTAATTCAACTTCACCAATTGTAATGGGAATTAACCGTTGTACAGTTCATCTATGCTCTTACGACTCGCATTTTGTTCAGCTTAATGTAACATTATCTACACACAGGAAACTTAAGATGGCTGTTATATTACCTTTTCAAGAATAGTATTTAGCAGCTTAAATATCTGAGGTATTCTTTTCAAGAATGTTATTTACCAGTCGTGCTATGAGCATACGTGAGGTCTTCGATGGAACCAAAGTCTCGCGTAACCATGAGATCTTCCCGTGTACGAGGGATGGTTTACCCCCAAATGATTTGGTACTGTCACCATTTTGAACTGCTGCTATTAATATAATGCTATCTAAAAACGAGAAACTGGAGCTGGTGTAGATATTATCTTTTCAAGAACAGAATTAACAAGCTGACGTGTCTGTATTCGTTAAGTCGCTGCTGTCCCCACAGTCTTTTTAAACTATAAACGCTTCTCGTGAATGAATGTTAAATCTTTATATAGCCCTACCATAGCGACAAGAAAGTCAATTTTGTGAATGGCATACTTTTATTGATGAGTCTTTGCGTGTGTGAATATTAACGGAATAAGTTTGTTCAGATATATCGCACGTTATTTCGTAAACATGATACTCTCTAGGCAAGGGGTCAGTTCGTCAATGGGATCGCAGTCTCGTTAGACAATGGAGTCTACCCATGAACAAGGAATTATTAAACCCCAAATTATTTCATGATGTCACCATTTAAAACTGCTGCTAAATCTCTTCTTATAAAGGGCAGTTGTCTGTATGTATGTCTGTCTATCAGTATGTCCAGCTACTCCTCAAAAACTACTCGGTAAACTGTCACAAATTTGATATTTTTAGGATTGGACAAAACCTGGGATCATATCTCAAAATTACAACAAACATTTTTTGCTAAGGGTCAACTGGGCCAGTTTCCGGCAGCGGGTCTGTTTTTTTTTCACGCTTTTCCAATGTAATTTACTACTAATTTGGAAATCAGCCAATGTAATTATGTAATAATAACATTTCTTTCAACCTACTTATTCTTGTGCACATGACGTCACAGTATTAGGTATATGACGTCATCGTTATAGGTTTTGAATTTTTTTTTTCTTCAAAATTTTATTTTTTCTAAATTTTATTTTCTTCAAAATTTTTTTTTTTTTTAAAGTGATTTTTAGCAGTGCTCTGGAGGTCTCTTTGATTTTCTAAGTACACGGCGTGTCCGGGAGAAAAGTGCTCAATGTCGTAGCTAGAGCTACTGTAGTGATAGGTTTGTATAATATTTTAACAGCATCTACGCTTCTCTTCAGACTATTGTGACCATGGAAATTAGAGAAAATCAGTAACGGTAATTTAAGGAATGCTCTAGAGGCCTCCTTTATTTTCTAAGTACTCGACGTTGTCCGGGAGAAAAGTGCTCAATATCCTAGACAGAGTAGCTGCAGTGATAGATTTGTATAATATTTTAACACCATTTACGTTTCCTTTCGGAATATTGTGCAGATGAAAAGGAGCGGGAATCAGTAAGAGTGATTTTAGTAGTGCTCTGAATACCTTTTTAATTTTGTAAGTACTTAGCGTTGTCCGGGAGAAAAGTGCTCAATATCCTAGATAGAGCTTCTGTAGTGATACGTTAGGATAATATTTTAACGCCATCTTCGTTCCCCTTTGGACTATTTTGCAGATGAATAGGAGGGGAAACGGTAAGAGTGATTTCAGTAGTCAAAATGGATTTTGGTAGATTCTCTGCACAGGCGGAACTTTCCTCGGGTGTTTATTATTTTTGACAAAGGGAAGTTTCTTTTCCCGAAATAAATGATTTTTAATAATCATCCGAACAATACACAGACAGCTAACACCACACTTGCTGTTATGTAAGATTTTAAGAAAAAATAAATAGTAAGTCCCATTCTGCATTTGATTTATTATTTTTGTTTATTTTAGCTTACATCCTATCCGGAATTTGCATTGCCCACAGCCTGTTTAAAACATACTACTAATATATATATATATATATATATATATATATATATATATATATATATATATATATATATATATAAACAGGAGAGTACAACATGCAACAAAGTTTTTTTTCCTTTTTTATGGAAATCGCTCTAGACAAGGCATGAAGCCACTTGATATAATGAGTTAAAAAATACTACTTCAAGGTCAAAAACTAGCTAACGATAAGTTTTAGATGGATAGATTCTGACCCAGAAAACAGCAGTTCTTTCCTCTTTGTCAGAAACATCACTCAATATAATTCAAACTCCAATATATATATATATATATATATATATATATATATATATATATATATATATATATATATATATATATATAGGCTACATTCTAGTGACCAAGATTTTATTCACTTTAATAATCATCTTTTCAAATCGGTTTCAGCTATAGGCAGAGAGATACTACTTCTCTATTAGTAACAGACTTAATAATTAAGTTTCGGCGCCAGGGAGAGAGATACCAAATCTTAATTACTAATAGAAATAATAATATAGTGTTGGCTTTAGACGGCCATATAGGAAATCTTCATCTGTATTGTAAGTAATAATACAGTTCCGGCTTTACCATGAGTGATATAAATTCTCCAGTAGTAATAAATATAATAATAAAGTTTCGGATTAAGGCACATATATACCAACTCTTAATTAGTAATAGGAATGATAATATAGTATCATCTTTAGACAGACATTTAGGAAATCTCCATTCGTATTTAAAGTAATAGTACAATTTTGGCTTTAGCCAGAGTAGTACAAATTCTCCATTAGTAATAAAAGTAATAGTATAGTTTTGGATTAAAACAAATAGATACTGAATCTAAATTAATAATAGAAGTAATAGCATTGTTTCGACTTGGGAGAGACATATAGGAAACCACTATTAGTAATCGAAGTAATAGTGTAGTTTGACTTTAGTTGTAGAAGTAATAGTATTGTTTTAGGTCCAGACTGACAGGTACCTAACCACCTTTTATAATAGATGTGTATTAATTTCGGATCTATGTTTCTCCCATTAATTCGAAGTTAATAGGCATGAGTTTTCTGGTTTGATTCTAATGGACATTATTTTCGCCTCGAGCGCTCTTTTTCCTGTGGCTTTTCTCATTATTAGAGAACCCAAGATTCATTCTAATGTTCTCTCTTTCAATTTTGCTACTTCTGCGTCATACGAATTTCACTCATTTACTGAAGGCGGTAATTACTTTTCGCGAAACTCAAATAGCCATCCCCTCTAGTGATTTTACACATGTGACCTGACGGATGCCCCCTTTGTCCAACTACATATAATTATCCACTGACGGCTATTTCGTCGACTACGACTCATCAGTGTGGCTGTACGTAGTGTATGACTGAATTTTGGAAACGGAAATCCGGTCAAATACTAATGCGATCAACAACGAGGTATTGTATTTATGTTACGCTAACAAATGAGCGCGACGAAATAAGAGAAAATATAGCTATATGTATATATATATATATATATATATATATATATATATATATATATATATATATATAATAGCGATATTTTCTCTTGAGAGGAAAATCGAAGAGAGATAGTGAGCCGGAGTCGCTAGGGTGTTCTAAAGTAAATTTTATATGAGGGTCGATGTTGTTGAAAATGTCGAAAATGCTGATAGCTTCTTCACGAGATGAGGTAAGGACAAGAATGTCATCTATGTACCTACTGAAAAAGATATGGGAGTGGCAGGTGTTGAAGGTTTGTTGTTCGAGTCTGTCAATGTAGGATATGGCTAAGAGGCCAGACAAGCTCGAACCCATAGGAAGACTAGCAATCTGCTTAAATATGTGGTGTTGGAAGGTAAAATATATATTATTAATGATAATGTCTAGGAGTTGGTGTATGTCTTCGGGTGTTAACTCGAAGAGTTCTAAGTTATCGGAGGAAGAGATGTGGTCGGAGATGAGGTCAATGGCTGGGTGTGCGGGTATTGATGTGTATAGGGAAACAACATCGAGTCTAAATGTGTATTTGTTAGAGCTTAACTGTTGTTGGTGGAGTAGGTTTAGTCTGTTAATAACTTTGTCAGAGCTGCTGACATGTGCAGGGAATGTAGGGAGTAGTGGTTTCAGGAGTCTAGAAAGTAGCCAGGAGATTTTATATAATAGTCCTTCGACGCTGGAGACGATGGGCCTAATTGGAGTGTGATTGCTGGTCTTATGGGTTTTGATAAGGTGGTAGAAGGTAGGGAGCGTGCTATTTTTAGTAGTGAAATTAATTTTGTATTTCTTAGGGAGGTTGCGTTTATATTATGCACTATTTGTAACCACTCCTATATTGGATATACTACAAGACAACTACACCAGCGTGTAAAAGAACACATGAACACAAATATATCTTCCTTCTTCAAACATACTTCCTCATGCAATACTACACAACAAGACATAAACGTTTCCATTCTAGCCTCGACCAGGAACCTAGGCGACCTAAGACTGATGGAAGCTATTCTCATTTCCAAACATGATCCAGTTTTGAACCAGAGACACGAATTAAATTCTACCTTCATAATATAACCTACTCCCCCTCAGAACCTACCTCCAGATAATAACTCCCCCTAATAAACACTATTTGCACAAATCATACCTATAATATTGAGAATTGATCATTACATAAGTACCTGCCATCCACTAGTAGATCTCAAACCCCACACAACGCCCTTCCTCATCTTAATAAATAAATAAACAAACATTATACAAATAAATAAATAAACAAATAAAACATACAAACAATTGAATAAGAAATCTGAGATTAGTTAAATAAATTCAACAAACAAAGCCAATTAACAGAATTTCCTTTATAAATAATTACCAAAGATAACAGATGTGTCTCCCTTTAACCAGTAAACTGATCAATTTCCCTACCTAAAACAAAAGACACCTAAGAGGTAAATTAAAACCAATAAATAAGGATAAAACTGTACCAGACATAACTAAATTATAATATACTGCACCGATAACAAACTAATTAACTATCTACAGCATATATAACATCTAATGCCGGAACCAACATATATATTATAAGTAAAATCAACGTTTTATATACGATAAAAAAACAATAACAATAATAGTAAATATATCAAAAAAATTAAATAAATAAAAACAACATACAAATACACACACACACACACATATATATATATATATATATATATATATATATATATATATATATATATATATATATATACATAATATAAGATATACTATCTAATTATTATCTCATCAGAACTTATTACGATCTATTTCATTTTCCTCTGAATACTTTATCCTGAACACTTCCGGTTTAACCCCCCAGCGCTCCTTGCATTTTCTCGGAATCCGGGATTTTTCTTTTATTTATTTTTGACAAGGAGAGGAAAAAATCTCTCGAAATATATCAAATTGATCCTTGATAATCCGGAATATTACAAACTAACACTCTTGCTGTCTTGTAAGTTCGTCTAGAAAAATAAACAAGCCTTTTCGATCTATATCCGACTTATTTCGGTTTTGTTATGTTTTTGTTCTTCACAACTTCCAGCGATCCGGAACTTCGCATTGCCTTCAACCTTTTTAAAACTTTTATTATTAGACACACACATATATATATATATATATATATATATATATATATATATATATATATATATATTCGTATTTATCTACATATATGTATACGTTTTATCCTTACAAGAATTGGTGCACTCTGAGAGAATTTAATAATGAGGAGTAATACTACGGTTTTAATGCGATATTACAACTACCTGATGTTGTCTTTGAGTCATGCACCTCTGTTCACTGTATCGCTCGTTGGTTTGGTGTATTTAGAGTTAAATCTCTTCTAATTTCCATGCTAAGTGATTGCGCATGAGGAGAAGTATACTCGACAACGATTGAGTAACGATTGGGACACGCTTACAACCCTTCCACAACATGAATTAACATATCTACACTCAAAATTGCGTAAGCGTGAAACATCGATGTATGTAGGTAATAATAATTGATATTTACTTAAAAATATTATATATATGTATATATATATATATATATATATATTGTCGGAGATACATTTTTTACCAAAAATAAATGAAGTACATAATATATATATATAAATGTATTTATATATATATATATATATATATATATATATATATATATATACATTTTTGTAAATTAAAATAAAACACTCTCAGTAGCTGATATATTCTCATAAAGATTAATATTCTCGTTTTTTTTTAAATTAGGATAAACTACTTTACTAGAAAGAAATAATAAAACATTGAATCTTTGTCAGATGGTCATGTATTAATTTTCGAACTGTTTCCCTGCCCATAACTCGACGGTAATGAGGTTATGCTAGGCTTAGGGTTAGGGTTAAAGTTTATGGTGATTATTTTCCTGGTAAGAATCTAATGGGCATTATCTACACACTGAGTTTCCTTTCCCATTCCGGGCTTTACTAATTATTAGAGACACAACAATAACTTCTTCTTTTCCGTCTCTCCATTGCTCTACTTCGCAATCCGAATTTCACTCATTTGCTCCAGGCGGTAATTACTCTTTGCCAAACTTGAATGACCATTATCCCTCTACATTTGGCTTGAGACAGAGACATAACGATTCTCCATTACTAATAGAAGAACAACACTACACTAATAGAAGTCATAGTATAGTTTCTGCTTTATGTAGCCTCATATCAAATCTCTATTTTAAATTTTTTTATGGAAGTAACTCCAGACAAGGCATGAAGCCACTTGATGCAATGAGCTGAAAAAAACCCCTACAATTTGATAGTAAAATAAACTAGCCATCTATAAGTGTTATATGAATAGATTCCGACTTAGAAAACAGCAATTTCCCCACTTTGTCAGAAAAATCGCTCATGGAATGTCAGGACTAAAAGACAAAATAAGGGAATAATTAGTAATAGAAGTACAATAGTACAATTAATAGAAGTAATTGTATAGTATCGGATTCAAACAGACAAATACCAAATATCACTTCATAATAAACATGTATTATTATTCGATCTTTCTTTGCGCCATTAATTCGAAGATAATGGGGTATTCTTCGGGTTCGATTCTCATGGACTTTTCTAATTATTAGAGAAACCGCAATTCATTCTTATTTTTTAGTTTTTCTATTCTTCTTATTCGGAAAACTTCAATGGCAATAACTTTTGTACAGTTTTTTTATAGAAATCGCTCAAGACAAGACATGAAGCCGCTTGGTGTAAGAAGCTAAATAAATACTACCTTAAGGTCAATAAATAGCCAACGATAAGTGTTAGATGGATAACTTCTGACTAAGACAACAGCAATTTTGACCATTTTGTGAGAAAAAAATTGCTAATTGAATGTTAGGACTAAAAGGATAAAAAAAGAAAAACGGGAGTAACGAGTTTGCCGAAAGTTTATTCCGCACCTACCCACAATAGGTGTATGTGACACAAGGTCGGAAAGTGAGATTTGAAAAGTCAGGGCTCGAGAAGGTAAGCACTCTGGCTATTAAATATTGCCTGGGCAGCCCCGTCGACATTCCCCGGTAGGGGCGTCTCAGAGAGTAAGCAAAAAACTTACTCCTCCCCAAAGAGGGGAGGCAAAGCCTGGGAGGGTGGACCTCCTAGAACTGCACAGGACAAACCCACAGACCGGCGTAAATCAAGCCCCGAAGGTCCAGACAATACCAGTTTATGAGGTGTAGTATCCATCGGAACAGATACTACACTTTGATCTTGGCCAAAATGCCGAGAAGTTATTTAGGTAGGGGTATTCCCTCGGGCAAAATTCATCTTTATCTACAGATGAAGATTTTACAAACCTTGGGAATTCACCAGACCTTAGACATAGCGCCCGTTATGTAAGGGGGATGGGGGATCGAGGATAACTGAGACAAGCTGTTTAACATTTTTTATTTGCTTACTCTTAACCAGATTCTTGCACCAAAATACCGCATTCACTCTGTGGATGGATCCCTACTAAAAATATCCACAAAAAACATCGTTGTAAATAATAATAATCTTGGGAGTGGGATAAAATATTAAAAACACCTAAGTGAAAATTCATATACACTAAATGTACAAAAGCAAGGAAATTCCCAAATTGTTACACTTTTATTGTCATTAAGGGTATGCGAGCACAACAGGGCTATGTATTTTACTGGTAGGAATTTTTCTTCAGCGCACCTCACACACTTCATCCACTCATGCATAGAGATGTATACTGTAGTGATGTGATAATGAAATGGCTTGGTTGATATGTAGTCATACCCTTAATGACAATCAAAGTGTAAACATTTGGGAATTTCCTTGCTTTTGTACATTTAGTGTACATGAATGTTAATCTTAACCCTATTAAGGGCACATGATTTCAGTATACTGGCATTTATCATGGAATGTCACTACTTTTGTAAAGGCTATGCCTCAATACAATGGTAATTTTTAAGGTTTATTTGAATTTTCTGGAAAACTAAGGTATATGGTGAACTGAAATTAAAATGCCATCAACTAGACCCTAGACCCTCTATCTCTGCCAAAAATCAGCTGAATCCATCAAATAGTTGATGAAATACAGTGTGGCACACACGTACGTACGTACACACGGATAACACAAACTCACTCCTGATCTTTCTGGATCTCTGGGTTGCCTTGACTAATGATGCTGAAATTCTACACACTTATAGAACCTATCAAATGAAAATGTTGTGCAAAGTTTTAAATAATTTAACTTATTGGTTTTTTAGTTATGACTGATCAAAGAAATGAGATTTCTAGCATAGGTCGTTTTTGAAGTCTATTAAGGGATAGAGCGCTATCGCGCCTCCCTTGATTTAAATACCGCCGAGCATTTTAATTGACGAGAGTTGATGAAGAGTAAAAAGGAATCAGTTCGTCTTAATCGTGATGCACGACGAGACGAACGCGGACGCGTTCATTTTTTAAAAAATACAACCGTTTTCTTTGCCAATCGGTAGAGAGATTTCGCGTGAACTGACTTGCACATAAGGACAAAGAATGAATGCTGCACAAAGTTTAACGTTCTAGTTTTCTCAACAATTTCAATTTTATTCACTTATATTTTTTGACAAAGAACGAGACTACTCGAAATATAAAAACAAACAAAAAATTACAAAAACATCATCATTGTTTTTTATGCTTCATACACCATAAACCATCCTTACAATAATATATATATATATATATATATATATATATATATATATATATATATATATATATATATATATAGAGAGAGAGAGAGAGAGAGAGAGAGAGAGATGAAAGATGAGAATAAAAAATTGTAAAATACAATATTTATTAGAACACCAAAAGTTCAGCTCCTTGCTCTGAACTTTTGATGTTTTAATAAATATTTTATCTTTACAATTTTTCATCATTCATCTCTAGAATTGATTGCTCTATTCAATATATTGAGCTTTATATTACCACGATAGATTATTATTAAACGATAATTCATTTATTTTTAATTTAATTCAACATTTAAATATATATATATATATATATTTATATATATATATATATATATAGAGAGAGAGAGAGAGAGAGCGGGCGAGAGAGAAAGAAATAGAGACATATAGACAGAGAGACGGAGCGAACGCATATATATATATATATATATATATATATATATATATATATATATATATATATTGAATGATATTTTATCTAATTGCTTTTGTTGGTGATTGTTACGTGTGTTGCTTTCGGTGTTTTACTATTTCGATTGTGTTCACTTCCAAAATACAGAAAATGGCCTTATAAGTCGCTCTTAACTTTATAGGGCGTATTTTTCGTTAATATATATTTTAATTAATTTCATACGTACATATAATTATTCCATGGACGCGTGTTTCTGGCTTACAACCGCCATCTGCATGGTTAATTTGGACAAGAATAAAACCTTCGATATTGATGTTAATAGTCGTGCGTTTTACCTCCGGGCTATGAAATATGTACGATTTCTATCACCTAAAACTAGATTAGTTATAATTTTAGGTGATTAAAATCGTACATATTTCAGGCAAAGGGTAATACTCCGGGGGTAAAACGACAGACTATTGACAGCAATATTGAAGTTTCGATCTTTGTCCAAGTTGCATGCTGATGACGGTTGTGAGCTAGAAACACGTGTCTATGGATTATATTTAAGTACGTATATAATTAATATATATATATATATATATATATATATATATATATATATATATATTCACTGATATTTAAAAAGAATAGGTGTACATTTATTTTCAAAAATATGCCATCGGATTGTATCCAGCGATGTTTAAAGAATACTTTTATGAACTAAAATGGTTGGTTTACCAATAAGGTGAGGATAGCATCCGTTTTGAAAAGCTCAAGCATAAGGGAATTGTAACTGTTAGTTAAACATATTAAGAAAATATTCGAATAAACATATTTTGTTTTTAATAATATTTTTTCATATATACACAAAGAGTTTTCCACCGACATCGGTCGTCGTTAGGCGGTTGCAAAATAAAATAAATTAGTGAATCTATCAAGAGGGCGTTTTTTTTAAAATTATTTCAACAGCACTTACATACACCTTCACCCCTTCCCCCTCATAACGGGGATGGTTAATGTTTGGTTTGTTAATGCGTATGAACAATGCTTCGATTATGGGGAGGCGAACAGAAAAAAACGGATCAAAAGCTGAATAAGCAGAAGTCGGTACTCCTGTTTAATCGAACATGCAAAAATATTCATATATATATATATATATATATATATATATATATATATATATATATATATATATATATATATATATATATATATATATATATATGTGATTTTATGAAGGCTTACCAAAGCATTCCTTTCAGGACACCAATGATCACCATTAAAGATATTTTTTCTTACAAATACTATTTATTCAAATTAAATGTTTTTTCCTACACGTGTTTCACTACCAAGCAGTTACAACGATAAAAAAAGAAGAAAGTCTTAGAATGGAATGGTAACTTGTGAGCGGTATCTTGAATGATTTAGTTCTTTTGTTTTTTTGTTTTTTTGTGGGGGGGGGATTTATACATCATTGTGCCGGCCGACGGGAAAGTGTATTATCGCACATTGTTCCGGTTTTTTGGTTTTTGTTGAATGTATTTGGGACCGATTATTTGCTTGTTGGCTTGGTGGAAGAAATAATTGCACGAGCTACTTTTCTAAGACTTTTCTAAGACTTTCTTCTTTTTTTATCGTTGTTCTTCCTTGCTTTTTAATTTTGACTTTTATTTTTATTTTTTCCTCTTCTCTTCTTAAGTAACCTCAACTATTGCAACGCCACATTGTGTATTGTCGGCAGTTGAAACCAGAATTCCAGACATTTAATTTCCCTGATGATCTGCCAAGCAAGTAACTGCTTGGTAGTGAAACACGTGTAGGAAAAAACATTTAATTTGAATAAATAGTATTTGTAAGAAAAAATATCTTTAATGGTGATCATTGGTGTCCTGAAAGGAATGCTTTGGTAAGCCATCATAAAATCACATATAAATGCTCTGTACTCTGTAATCGAGTATCATCGAGCTTGTTTTTTATTGGAACAACCCCGGTCTTCACTGAATGATCTATTTTATAAGTGAAAAATCTAAATCTATCTCTATATATATATATATATATATATATATATATATATATATATATATATATATATATATATATATATATTTAGGCAAACATTATTAAATAACACGGAGTGGTTTTGTTTGATGCGACTTTTTTTATTTTTTCAATTTTACGAATTGTCCATCTAGTGTTTCGGTCAAATTTATGTAAATATGATCCATGGGTTTCTTGTTCCATTCTTTTTTCTTTTTTGCAAGTACTTTCAGTTTAAATCGTCAAAAAAGTACTTACAAAAATGAAAAAAGAATGGAACAAGACACCCATGGATCATATTTACATCAATTTTACCGAAACATTAGATGGACAATTCGGAGAATTGAAAAAATAAAAAAAAGGCGTATCAAACAAAATCACTCCGTGTTATTTAATAATGTTTGCCTAAATGAAAATATGCTGCCTAAATACACACAATATATATATATATATATATATATATATATATATATATATATATAGTCAGCAATGAAAATATATATGGCAATCAAGCTACACAGAGGCTCCCGTGTTTAATCCCCGGGGGGATCGTCAGGCTAAATATTGTTATATATATATATATATATATATATATATATATATATATATATATATATAGAGAGAGAGAGAGAGAGATTGGAGCTCAATGTGCGAGCTCGTCTTCCGTAGCTTTGTGGTAATAGCTGTCGACTAGCAACTATATGGTCGAAAGTTCGATCCTTACCTTGTAAGTGGTGCTTCTCAAGCCGCTCTCAAAAACTGTGATACAGCGAAACAGTATGTCTATGGATGACTATATAAGGCCTCTCGTCTCAGGTCGAGCACTTCCGTTAAGTGATGGTGCTTCGAAGCGTAACGCAAAGTTATTTGTAAATAAACAAATTGAGCACTGTCAAACGGCGGTTAATGTTTATATAAATAGACTTTGTAGATATCGTTTACGAACGCATCTTCGGTAACCTTAGAGTTGCTAACTATCAAGTAGATATGTTTGAAGTTCGAGCGTTGGGAGTGATGCTAGCTCTTCCGCTGAAGCTTTTAACGTTTTTGTTCTAGTTGTTGATAAATATACAGGTTGTGGTAAAAATGCCTCCCACATTATAAACTATAATTTTTTGTTGCCGATGAATTATCAAAGTGTCAATAATGTTTTCTTCGGCTTTGGGCTGACCATTTTCTTTCAGATAGACCCAGCAAGCAATATGTACACATTGTATAACCATTTTTGAAGAATAGTGAATCAGCAATTGCAACACAGACAGCTTTTTAAAACTAATTAAATATGAAGTTAGATGCTGTTGCTGATAGAAAACAAATACTGATTGCACATTTACGAGCAACAAGTTAAAAGAAAACCACCTGGAAAACCTGGAAGCGCTCGAAATCCAGACAGTGCAAGACATTCTGTGACTCAGTCTCCTACACAAACATCGTCTGATCGAACAGTCAGAAAATTTTTACATATTGATCTGAATTTGCATTCATCCAAATTAATGATTGCTCAGAAACAGAACAAACGCGACTGGGAAGATTGTATGTCATGTTGTGACACTGTCTTTTAAAAGGTTTCTGTCATGGAAAATTTCAGAAGCCGTTTCCAAACGTTTATAGCTAATAGAGGTAATTATTTAGAGGATGCAATATATAAAGCAAATTGGCAAACACTGTAAACTTTTGTGTAAACAATTATATAATGAATGTTTTATTGATGTGTTTTGCTCTTTTCTTTCATTACTGTTTCAAATGTGGGAGGTATTTCTGCTGCTACCTTTGTGATACTATCGTTGTCTTGGGTGTATACTGGTGTTTATGCGTCGTCGAGACGCGTTTTGTAATGGGACTTTATCGTCCTGGCACAGCCATTTATCTAGAGGATTACGATAATCACATTCCCCTTTTAGTGAAGGCGTTAATCACGTTGTTTGGTTTGATAAGTCTTTAATTAATTAACATAGCTGAGATGAGTACCGTCGTGCTGAAAATTGGGCGCTTGTAGTAAAGAAGCGAACATATTGTATATAAAAAAATATATGACTGATTTAATTTATTCGTTTCAAAAACCGTATCAAACTCGAGAGTCGTCGGAGTTGGCATAGAGCACGTCTCTCACGTATGAAGCAGAACTCCCAACTCATGAATTCTCTATCGCGGTAACAAAACATAGAGTCAGAGAGAAGCTAAAACGTATGTAAGAGAAGGGAACAGAAACAATATATATAAAAGAGAAAGAGCAAAAGAAAAAGACTACAGTTATTGATATTCTCAGATCAACAGATTCCGGTGTCACTTTGTTCGACTTTTTGATCTTCCAATCATACTCATTTTATCAACAACTTGTCAACTAAGCCTAATTCAGATTTGATTGACGACACGTTCGCTTACTGGCCGCTGTAGTGACATCTCAATGCGACAACACCATCCTGCGATTGTACTAGTCTCCCCACGAGGCCAAAGGTAGGCACAAGTCCGTCAGTGTGAGGAAACCCACCTTCCTTAAAAGGTTGCATATCACCATACCACACGTGTATTTATATAATAGCATAAGCTTTTTTTAAACATAGTTCACTCAAACAAGGCACGTCGCCACTGTAGACGTACAGGGCTACTGATAATTAGAGTGCAACTGTTGGGGGGCATCCTAAGTAATGACATGTTTGTTTGGAGATAAAGTAGGGTTGGCAAAGTGGGTGCGTGTTTGGTGCCAATAAGCTCACACAACCGGTCTATTAGTTGTGACTTTGTCCATGGGGGTTGTGGCCTCGGAAAAGTTATATGGTTGTTCCATTATTACATAACGTCTTTTTCCAGCCTATAGTTCCATACAGTCTCGCAGAGGGTTAATTCTTAGGAGAGCCTTAATGTCACCTTCTAGAGCCACCGAAGAAAATACAAGTCCAGCTACTATCGTTGTCACTCTGTAAAGCTTGTAACTGTGCCAGAACGGTAACCGCCTTTTCAAAGAGGTCCCCACGGCGCGGATCATCGAATTCACACTTCCACGAAAAACGATCGTGTTACATTTTTGTGCCGAGCGACAAAGATTCGACGGGTCGTAACTACAGTCCAAGCGATAGTATAACATCCCCGAGCAATCTCTTATTTCTGCTGACATTCGGACCATCTCTTGCATACGGCCTGAAATATTAGAAAAGGTAAATAATTGGCTGCATTTCCCGGCGAGGATTTAATGCAGACCATACAATCATGAGGCATTATCTTTGTGAACTCGTATCAGCCATAAGTATTGACATTTCTTTCTTCTTCCGGAAAGCAACCCGTGTGAGGTGGTTAGGTCACACTATAACTAATCAGCCCCAAGAACGTTCTAATTTCGACAGCACTATTGAAGGCCTACTTTAAGTTTGTATAGGATTCACACCGCAGTTAGAGAGAGCTTCCTAGCATCTACGAAAAATATGACCTTCATGTTGCCTCCGATACCTTGAGGCCGAACACATCTATCTTCACTGTAAGATATATTGCTCCAAATAATCTTACAGGATCAAACTAAACTATCTTATTCTTTTACTTACTTTACTGTGACACTATTTTAACTTCTAGCAATCTTCACCTAACGGTGTAGGTTTGTTAAATAAATGTGGTTTATAGAAAGGCTTTGCTTTCTTTAATTAGTTACAAAATATTATAGGAATTAGTTTTACAGTCCAGTCGAAGATAGGCTCCTATAATCTCTATTCAGACGTCCGACTTGCCTAGCAACAGAGTCTGACTTGCCTAACAAAGAAACAAACAAATACCAGCCGCTGAATGTCACATGTTCGACGTGGACGAAATCACAAATTTAATGAAATAAGCAAAGCGGAAAACGGAACTCACCTGACTCATAATGTCATCCTTCCCTTACAGAATGGGATGGAGGCAACATCCCTTACTTTAATTTTTGTTCTGGAAATTGCTCCAGACAATGCATGCATCCACTTGATGCAAGGAGCTAAAAATACTACTTAAAGGTAAAATACATCAAACGATATGTGCTAGATGGATAGATTCTGACCCAGAAAACAGCAATTATTTCCCCTATGCCAGAAACATTGCACATAGAATGTAAGGACAAAAGGACAAAATAAGGCAAGCGCGAGTCACAAGGCTACCGAAAGTAAAGCCAAGTTAGTCACTTTCTACTCTCCTTTAACACACGCACCCTGGCAACATTTATTACTTAACGAGAATTCGTCCACGACGTTCAAAGTTGGTTTATTGGTTTTACGGCATATCAACATATAACCATCGCTATTTATTCACTAATACTTGTAAATGTGTATCTAATCATATTCATATTTCAACACCTATACGTCTCTTTTAACTTTATATATTTCTATACGATTCAGTATGTATTCGCTATTTTTTGTTCATTTCTGTCTTAGTCTTTCCGTATGAAATTTTCTGACGGTTTTTCCCGCTCCCTCTACCCCAGGTTATCCAATACACGCACTCTGGTAATATTTGTTACGTGGCGAAGATTTTTACGCTACGTTCCGAGTTTGTTTTATTAATTTTACGGAATATCAACCCTATATACTTTTATAGCCCTCAATATTCACTTTTTTTTATTCATTTTTATCTCCGTAGTTCAGTGAGAAATCATCTTACAGTTGTTTATATTTAATATATTTCTTTTAAAACAATTTAATTTAACTAGAAAACCAACGCCTAATATCTCTACTAATACTTGATATATTCCTATATTGTCGTGAAACTCTAAAATCAACAGTAAATCTTGTCTCGTTCCAAATTTAAGTGAACGAATGTTCATCATTCGACTTTAAGTTGAAGTGAAATGTCGACGGTAATACAGAATCCCCAAACGTAGCTGTCGGTCCGACGGGTATAATAGGGCCGGTGGATATAAACAGTGCAACTAGCCAAAGAATGAAAAACAAACAACTCATATAAGTTAACTCAGTTTATTGTCTCTTAAAACAGACAGTAGCAACTGGTGGATACACGTCATACGCAGACGAAATCCCGAACTAAGAAGATTTAGCTAACCGGAAACGGAAGTGACCCAACTCATGAAGCACCTTCTTAGTACACAGTCTGAGCTAGGAAACTAGTGCCCCTACCATAATATCATCTAACACACCCTGGCAATATTAATTACGTGGCGATTATTCGTCCGCTACGTTAGAATTTCAGTTTATTAGTTTTACGGCATATCAACCATATTTAAATCGCTATTTATTCATTAATTTTTGTTCTATTTTTTATTTTAGCCGTTCGATACGAAAACCTCTGACGGTTGTTCATATATAATACATTCAATTATGTGTGTGCACTTCTACTACTAACCCGTGTAACGCCAACTAGCCTTGCTAGTCGATAATATATTCATTTATGGTCATGCAACTCTAAAATAAACAGCAAATTTTGTATCGTTTCAAATTTAAGTGAACGGAGGTTCATCATTCGACCTAAACTTGAAGTGAAAATTCATCTTGGCAGGCATTCAAAATCTTGATTATAATAAGGAGGCTATTTACAAACTGAAACCTATATGACTCATTCAATTCTATACAATTAAGTATTCGCTGCTTTTTGTTCATTTTTGTTTCAGTCTTTCCGTAAGACATCATCTGACGGTTGTTCCCACTCTCCCTACCTTTTATTGTCCAACACGCACAACCTGCCAATATTTGTTACGTGGTGAGAATTCGTCCGCTATGTTACATGTATGGTTTATTAGTTTTACGGACTATCAACCCTATATAGTTTTATAGCTATCAATAGTTGTTTACTAATTCTTGTTAATTTTCATCTTTGTCTTTCAATGAGAAATAATCTCATTGTTGTTCATATTTAATATATTAATTTATAATAGTTCTATTCTATTAGACACCCGGGCAACGCAGAGAATCCCTGCTAGTATAAAATATATTCGTATATAGCCATGAAACTCTAAAATCAACAGCAAATCTGGTCTCGTTCCAAATTTAAGTGAATGGACGTTCATCATTCGACTTCAAGTTGAAGTAAAATGCCGACCGTAATAAAGAATCAGCAGCAGGTGATGTCGGGTCCACGGGCAAAGTCTGCCCAATGGCATAAACAGTAAAACCGGTCAGAAAAAATACAAACAACTGATTTAAGTTCACTAAGTTTATTGGCTTATCGAAAAAAAAAACCTTAATGAACCGTGGTCATTTCAAGTAATCCGGGGCAGAGGTGGTCCACCTTACATCCGAGCGGCCGAGAAAGCAGCCGCTTGCAGATATATCTGACACGCACGAAATCCTGATCTAAAAAGCTTGAGGAAACCTGAAAACGGAAATCACCTAACTCACGAAGCACCCTCTCCGTACACAGTCGGAGGAAGGCAACTCGCGCCCCTTCCATCACATAATTCAACACACGCACTCTGGTAATATTTATTACATGGCGATAATTCGTCCGCAACGTTGCAAGTTTAGTTTATTAGGTTCACGTCATATCAACTTTACAGCCATCGCTATTTATTTACTTATTTCTGTGTGTTTCTATCTTAGTCGTTTAATGACAAAATATATGACGATTGTTAATATATATATATATATATGCAATTATGGCCGTTCAACCTTACTACTAACCCGGGTAACGCCGAGTAGCATTGCTAGTATATAATATATTTATTTATGTTCATGCAACTCTAAAGTCAACAGCAAATTTGGTCTCGTTCCAAATTTAAGTGAACGGAGGTTCATCATTCGCCTTAAACTTGAAGTGAAAATTGATCTAAAAGTTCAGTTTCAATTATTATTTCTTTTGATTTGTTCCATAATATTCTTGGCAGGTATTCAAAATCTTGACCCGAACCAGAGGGCTATTTACATTTCGAAACCTCATTCGATGTTTGTTTCAGTTTGTAGCAAAATGCGGCGAGAAATGAGTAAGTTAGACGAAAAATACCTTTTCGCTCCGACATTAGATTCAAAAAGTAAGTTATAGAAGACGATTAGCGAACGTGTGAAGGAAGTAACGTAGCGAGCAGGAAGTTGAGAGACTCTGATATGTAGAACATAGATAGCTAGAGAGGCAACTTTTCATTTTGTTCGGCAAAGAAAACAGACGTGATTTGGTGATCTTCTCCCCTTCCCTGAAGAAGTATGGAGTCATGGAGACTAATAACGTTTAATAGTTAATTTACATCTTTAGAAGTTTTTATTTCTTTTGATGTTAACTTTTATCCTTGTCAATCAGCGGGAAGAAGATTTAAGAACATGTTAAGGAAGTGACGTAGCGAAAAGAAAGGTGAGAGACTGTGATACATAGTTTATAGATCGCTAGATACACTCTCTTTGGTTTTAGTCTACGACAGAAGCAGACGTGTTTCAGGGGCACATTTGATTTTCCACATACGACGTATGTATGGGACAAGCTAATAATGTGTAATTTAATTTTTTTACAACCGAAAATATATACTATTGTTATCATATGCTAGCTGTAAATCTTTATTTTAAAAGATGACGCACAGCATGATAAAAAAGGAATACGATGTGTTGCCGCTACTATTAGAAAGGACACATGCGAAACTCTACATTCACGACTATTTTTATGAATACGAATCAGCGGTGTGTCATCTCAGGAAGAATTACGTAAATTTCTTGTCTGGATTGAGAAATGTGGATTAGTTAACGTGTTACAGAAGTGATGTAGCGATAAGAAAGTTGAGCGACTGTGATACGTAGCATATATATTGCTAGAATAAATCTCTTGCGTTCTTTTGTCTTCTAAGGAAGCAACCGAATATCGCAAGTCTTCTACTCTCCTTCTATGGCTGTAAACGTTGCGAAGGCTAATAATGTCTAATTTTAAAGAGGAACTAATATACGTGGCATGTAGAAAGTTAGTGACGTCCCCTTGTGTTTTTTTTTGTTTTGATGGGCCAAAAAAAGACATTTTTTGGTTGACGCTTCTCTTTCACCTTAAAGGAACCGGGTGGGGGTTAGGGTTAGTGCTAGGGTTAGTGTTAGGGTTAAGGGTTAGGGGTAGGGTTAGGGTTAGTGTTAGGTTTTGCTTAAGGGTTAGAGTTAGGGTTGTTCATTTACATTTTAAAACTATATCTAACTTTTGATGTTAACTTTTAACCTGATCAATCACAGTTAGTTCTGTTTGCTTTATTAGTTTTACGGCATATCAACCATCTACTTGGATTTATAAATATATATATATATATATATATATATATATATATATATATATATATATATATATATATATTCTGCTTGTAAACTTAGCTGGGATCTTTTGATTTTCATTTCAATTTTAATAAAAAGCACATGAAATTTCTGTTTTTTTTCTAGTAATTTATTAAAATAAAAACAATTATCAATTTTAAATTACCCTAATTTTTCGGAATGTTTTAAATAAGAATTCATAATTAAAATGGTATGTATTCCGGTGAACTTTCTGCTCCGGTGCTACCTCTGCGTAAGCACTGGTGTTGGCTTATTAATCCGAATCGGGAATCGGGAATATCGGAACTTTTTGGAGTATCGGAATCGGTATCGCTATCGGAATCGGAAACATTTTAGCTTAATTTCATCCCCCTTACAAATTAACTTAATGTTTCATTGCTGGTTGTGATGCTTTATTTATAAATATTCATTATTTATTTTAAACTATCAGTACAATAAAATCAATACATCATTATAACATACGATGTAAATTTATTTTACTTTTATAAAAAAAAAACAGAAAATGAAATGTGGGCTTTAGTCCAGTCCTTCAGCAAACCTGACAAGATATGACTAAAAGTGTAAAACATTTTCAAAGAATTGTTTTAATGTGGAATAAATGAATTAGAGAATTTAAACGTTTTCACAGATCTATGCGAGGCACAATTTGACGTCAGTTCTTCCTTGATTTTGAGTTGCATGTCTGTGAACTGGTTGTAAAATTATTCTGAAAATATAGAAGTATATGGAGTGTAGAAACAAAGCAATAAAATAAAACACTAATAATATAATGCGACGATCAGTTAAATCACGTTCTTTCGCTGTTAAGATCCTGACGCTGATGCTTACGTTGTTGCAAATGCAGGGGGGGATAACTAGGATTTACTAAGAAAATAAGCATGAAATGAAAAGAGAATTAAAGATGCTGAAATAATAAATCGAAAAATGAAACAATGTTATGTAAAACCTGTTATATTATTATTATTATTGTTTTAGGGGGGATACATATTTTTAGGCAATTACGTATGTTTTTACAACCGGGAAGCACTACATATTCAAAATATTGGTTAATATCCTGGAGTTGGGTGAATATCTAAGTAAAGGTATTGTCAAAATGTTTGTACATGAATTTTTCAGGTATCTAATACATTATCACTGTTAATTCCTAATTTGAAATCTCATCATTCGAAAATTATATTTTCACTGATTAAAGATTAAGATACGTTTCAAAATAATTCGGACAACCATTCTTTTTTCTCACTAATAATAATTGATTGATAGAATAATCTTAATATTAGTTGCTATGGTAATAAACTAGACGGGCAATGCCGGATAGCCCTGCTAGCTAGCTATCAAAAGGCCAAAGACAAGACAGATATAGATTGTTCAAATCTGGTGGAATAATCGCTTAACGCGCATTTCACGCCAAAAGTGGACATTTTTTAAACAGTTTATCAAATCGAACATTTTCTTTTTGATACAAAATTATCAAACATTTATAAAAATGGATTCTCTTTTCTTTTAAAATTTCCATAAAATCAAAAAAAATACAAATGGATGGATCTATGACCGCTTGGATGAATCATTTGAAAGTGAAATCAATTCCTATAAATAATTCTGATTGGTCAGTTTGAAAAGAACGGTGGATGATTTAAAATGGGTGAGAAATGATTTTTTTTCGCATTTTTGTGCATGGCTAACGCTAAGAAAATGGTTCCAGAAGAAATAATACAATCTCGATGGTAACCGTTGTACGATGAAAAGAACAAACAAGTGAACCAAAAGAAAACACTCGCGTCTAAAGTTAAACTGTTTAATTAATTCATCACCAGAGCATAGATATGTCCTGATTGAAACACACACACACACACACACACACACACACATATATATATATATATATATATATATATATATATATATATATATATATATATATATACTAACGCCCTATCAGTCTTTAACAATTAATATATAATAATGATATAAAAAATTAATAAATAAACGATTAAAAAATCAAAAAAATCGATAAAGTTGAGCACGGTTCTGAAGAAGTAAAGAGTCCCCGAAATCTTATATCATACGCAGTTTCCACTAGACCATCTTGATACAGGTATTACATAACATTGTAACATTTTGTAGATAAACAAATATATTTGTGTTTGTGAAATATATATATATATATATATATATATATATATATGTGTGTGTGTGTGTGTGTGTGTGTGTATGTATACATTGTATTAAGGGTGAAACTATTTAATTTGTTCCACTATTATATGTCTTATTTGCTCCAACTTGTGTCTATCCGTCACACCTTTGCATTGTATTGCCTTCTAAGTATTACATTTCTATATACTAAAACAATGTTTCAAGCAAACTACATACACCTCTTATATATATATATATATATATATATATATATATATATATATATATATATATGTTTGTTATACATGTTCCATAATCTTTGTGTTATCTTCATTCACCGATGATCACGATTAGATAAGACGTGCACAATTGTTTATAAGTCTGGCACTCCCAACTCTTAGCACTTCTCTGATTTGGGCAATGATGGTCCTCTTTAATTAAGAAATAATTCGGAGATACTTTTATTTGACATTATTTTGAGAAAACAGTATAAGTAGAAATCTTGATGTTAAAGTCCGTTCAGTGTGAACCCCATTCAACACTACAGCTATAACTGATGAGGCGATGTACAAGTCTCCCCGCATATCATTAAACGGCGATAAAACAGACACATTTGTATTTTCATGACTAAATCTTGGTGAACAATTCAGAGATAGATACGAGACATTTTGGAGTTCACTGGAAAGAACAGCTCATGCTACCGGCAATAAACTTACCTATCGCCTCCTAGAGCTGAGTAAGGTCATCGCTCATTTTTATACAAACGAGTCACCACTTATCAAAGCCCAAATGCCACCCGAGGATAAGAGTTATTTAGTTAAGACACCGAGGGGAGTTCTAACGATGGTTGTAACTGGTAGGGAAATTAGTTGTTTAAGTTGACGGCTCTGCTAGAATCTGTATACATTGGACTTTAAAACGGCAATATTGTAGTAAATCAGGAAGCAGCCCCGTGGTACAGTGTTCCACAGACGGTCAGCTCTGGGAAAGAAACGTTGCTCATGGAAGTTCCGTTTAGTTCTATGTACACCGAGGGGGAAGATAACTTATTGACAATGGTTAAAGCTATACGAGTTTTGTTATGATATTTTGACAGGAAGGGACCATAGAATGAAGTTCAATTGAGCACTTGCTATGAAAGTAATATGCTGACAAAGAAGAGCCATATTGTTCAAAACTTCGGTTAACTGAGTGGGTATAACTTTGAATATGTTAATGTGAGTTAAGAAAAGAAAATATTAAAAATAATTTGACTGAAGAAACTTAGTATGGCCAACAATGAATAATTATTTACTGTTTACAATTGGAACAAAAAGAATTTACTAATTAATTGAACTTTGTAATAGGAGCTAAAACGACATACGTCTTACAAAATGTCTGTGCCTGGTTTGGAAGCCAAGGGGGCATAACTCTTGCAATTTCGCAAGCAACTCTGACAAATTATCTTCCATTAGCATTTTCATTCTGAAGTTCTTATTATTATCTAGCTAGAAATGTTTCTAGCTAATAAGATGTATTACCGTTTTCTAGAGTGTTGACGAGACGAAGCTCGATTCGTATGAGAACTAACACATCCGATTAAATGGAATTCAAGATGGCGGTCTTATTACTATAGAGTCGCTAAACGGTGAATAATAATGTGTTCTTTTAGTGAACACTTTTTTCTGAGTCGGTTTGTATAATTCTTTTGAAAATTGGCATTCCAAACGCTGAAGATAATTCCTTCGATAAGAAAAGCGATGAAAGATCACACGTTTCTAAATTCAACGCAACTTATTTAGCGTTTTCTTCTTATCAATTTTTCAATATAGATTGTAGCGATTACAGTTACTTCAAAATATAACGCATGTACTTACCCTTCCCGAATAAAAATACACCATTTCTGTTTCAAGCGATTATCATGAAAATCTATGAAATTTAAAGACTTAGAAAGGCCAAAACCTACTCGAGGATACAAGATAATAAGTTTGTCAGTTGGATGATGAAAAGAAAATAGTACTACGGTAGGTCTGATAACGATGCAAAAAATGAGATACATTTAAATATCTATGAGGACATCAGATTTTAAGGCGCCCATATTGTAGTCTGCAGGGAATTAATCTCGCAACAACGTGTTCTACAGATAGGACGTTCTTAGAAAGTTTTGTTTGTTTCTAAGAATTTTTTTTTCCGAATCTCACTAGGTCTAGCAACACTGACGAGTCTTAGAGACGATGAAACACGGGCCGGTGGAAAACTATATATATATATATATATATATATATATATATATATATATATATATATATATATATATATATATATAACCTTATTAAACCTTCCTTACACTAAATTTAGACAAACATACATAACACTCTAGGCAAATAACGCGTCCAAACGAGAGTGACACGTGACTTCACATTTCCGAAACAGATAACAACATAATATGAAGAGAGCCGGATGGCTAAGTCCTTCTGTGCTTGAAATCGACGGTACGAATGTTGTACTAATTTTTCTGTACCAAAAAAAGAAATAAATATTACGCTCTTAATTTTAATTTGAATTTGAATTCTCAATTAACTGAGCACTCTACTGGGATGTTTCGTGCTATGTTACAAAAGAAGTTATATATATATATATATATATGTATATATATATATATATATATATATATATATATATATATATATATATATACATTTTTATAATATATATGTATAATTGATATTAATTTAAAAAAATTGTTATAAAATACTTTAAGAAATTTAAGTGGAACACTATTCTGAGGTTTACAAATAAACTGTCACCTAATTATACGCAAAAGTTCCGAAAAAAAGTCGTTGAACACTCTCGACTGTCTACTATCTGTGACTCTCTTCCTTAACGCACAAATGGAACTTTTTTTTTTTTCTTTTTGTACTTGATAGTTTCCCGTGGCTGTAGGGTTAGAGCGCTAGCTTGTCGAGTCGAGGCTTATTTCGTACTGGGTTCGTGCCCGACAACCGTAAGTTCTATTGATGATAGCAAAAGCTTCAAGACGCAGGTGTCTGTTGATTAAAATAAATTCATATTTATTTACTAAATTATATATATATATATATATATATATATATATATATATATATATAGATAGAGAGAGAGAGAGAGACTCTAAGAGACCTTGATAACTCGAGGCATACACCACTAATAACGTCCCAGTTTATTGCATCGTTACAAACTGAAAAATTTATCGGACGAACAATGTAAGATATAAACATAGAAAAGAAGAGGGGAGAAAGGAGGAGGAAAGCAAGCCTTTCTTCAGATTATTATTTCATTATATCGTATTTATCAGGTCATTCATTTTTGATAGCATCTCCATGACTTCCACGAATATTCATACTCGAATTCCATCGCATTCAAATAAATGATTCCACGTCCGATCTTCAACAGTATTTCCCGTTCCTGGAGTATTTGTTCTCCAGTCACGGGTTACTCCATGATTTCTTCTCCACTGCTTAATCCCTATGTACAAGCTAATATATATATATATATATATATATATATATATATATACTAGTTAACCTACCTACTTTAATATGTACCAGTAATACATTTAACCCATACATGAGAGATGGCAGATACTGCCAGTTCGGATAATAGTGGTCGTACGAGTATTTAAAGGAAACATCCATTTTTTTTTTGTGAAAACATTATTCAATAGGGAAATTAGAGAAGTTCGAATATTATTATTATTATTATTATTATTATTATTATTATTATTATTATTATTATTATTATTATTATTATTATTATTATTATTATTATTATTATTATTATTATTTCTCTGTCAATTCGTTGACGAGGTGATGTTTATCACTGTTTTATAACAAACGCACAATGTTGACAACATCGATACGAGGAATAAAACAACTAATCCACTTGTATTTTAAAAATCTTTAATCCCCAATACCATAACAAAGATGATAGGATCAAATTCTTTTGTTATAGTTTCATAGATTGTGGATGTCCAGTGCTAACCTAGACCTAGGAAAATATTGTACAAACTGTTATTACAAAATTAATACGAAAGTTAAAAATTAATACGCAGATTTAAAGTTCAATGAGAATCGCAAAGATATAACGTTCAATGAGAATCGCATTAAGGGGGTCATAGTGTTTAAGTGGACTACGGCACGGACTGACGAGCTGGGTAAGCTAAGTTCTGAAGCCAGTATGTTCCGTAATACATCATTAAATGTTAAATGTTGGCAACCTTTTGTTATACATGTAGGAAAATATGTCGTCATATCACAAAAAAGAACCATATGAAATATGCGATTCATTCCAGACCGAAAGAACGCCGCCTGCAAATCAATTCTTACATATTTCAAACCAAAACGACAAAGTCAAGCATCAACTGATGGAAGACAGAGAATGTTTATTGGACTTGATCGTTGTTCAAAATCACTGATCAGTGAGAAGTAGATGTAATTACAAACTACCACTTAGCCTTATATCTATTTGCCAATCCACTCAGTATAATATTTAACAGTAATATTCACGACAAGTTCTATTTAACGTATACGACCTTACTAAAATACAAACTAGTAAACTTACCAAATCTAATAGTTTACAGTAATATTCACGAGAGGTTCTATATAACTAATATCAACTAGCTAATATAACTAGTAAACATACACACTGTAATATTTTTCAGTGATATTCATATATAAATATACATACCAAGCTCTAGCCCCTGCTCCATCGCCGCAATGTTGCTTCCTTGTGCCTGTTTTACAAGTACTTCAATGGATTGTGATCTGATAATCTTGCTGCTCTGGTACCCCCACGGTCTAAATTCACTAGACCAACCCGACAATCTGCCAAATTCCATCCATTCAATGTGGAGGTACCCAGATGCCGAAGAGCTTTTTAGTTCAAAAGCTTCTTTCTTCGTGCTGCTCGACTCTGGAACTCCCTCCCTGCTCCCTGTCTTTCTGACGGTACTGACATGCAGATGTTTAAAACTAATGTAAACGACATTTCGCTGCGCAGCTCCTATATTAGGTTGACTCCCCCAAAACTTCTCCTTTTTTCTCAGTAGTCCTTTACGTCTACAGTGGCGGCCTGCCTTGTGTGGGGTTAAATATACGGACAATCACGTTGACACACCGGTTCCCGTTAGATCACCGAAGTTAAGCGGAGTTGAGCCTGGCCAATACTAAAATGGGTGACCATTTGGGAATACCAGGTGCTGTATGTGCTCTCTGCTTATCTCGGCATTGTTTCCAGTCGTCCTGTATTACTACTTGCCATTGGAATCAAGCAATGCCGACTCAGGAGAGCGGTTGTTGATGATTGCGCACCCTTGCGATTATAAATTCACGCGCGGATCGCTCCTGGCCGGGCACTCATACGTCGAAAATCGATAGGAGAGAGTCCATCACATGTAATATATATATATATATATATATATATATATATATATATATATATATATCACTTTTTTGTTTAATTTTACTTCAGTCGAAGTTCTCAGCAATCTTCCTGGCATTAAGACTTGATATTTATATGAGATACATATATATTCCATTAAAGTTATCCTTTGCCTGTCAAACGTTAGGTTCGTAAAGAAGTTAAGAACATTAATTTTCCTCTCCCCAATTGACCAGTTAATTATGTTATAGTATCTATTTTTTGTGGTCTCTTGGTCTTACTGGTCTTACAGGACAAGACTCTATCTAGTCTGGTGGAGTATCCAGCTAAGTGATGTTACTTGAGGTATCATGACTTGGAAAAGAGTGACCATTCTTCGTATAGGCCAATGTATAGCCGTATCAGTGTGATCTTTTTGGGGCTTCGAAGACTATGTTATTTTGAATATTTGGTCAGGATTTATTTGTAGGAGGAAGTATCCTCATGAGAGGTGATACTGGCACACCTTTGTACAGAGAGACCAAATACACTTGAGGATAGTGTCCAGTAAGTAATTCAAACTCCCCTATATATATATATATATATATATATATATATATATATATATATATATATATATATAATAGAGAATGGTAGTGAGCATTGCTGTGAATAGTAGTAGTATGTTTAAAAAGGCTGAGGGCAATGCAAAGTGCCGGGTAGGTTTTAAGCTGGAAGGAATAACAAATATAGATCGAAATGGGACTTACTATTTATGTTTTCTTAAAATCTTACATAACAGCAAGTGTGGTGTTTGCTGTTTGTGTCTTGTCCGGATGATTATTAAAAATCATTTATTTAATATTTCGGGAAAAAAAATTAAACACCAAACAAAAAACCCGTCTGTGTATAGAATTTACTATTTAGTTATACGTATAAATACCAATTTGATCCGTATATCAGGTTTATTCGGACCCCTTCCTCTCGCCATCGCACCACCGTCTATCTGATTACCCAACACAACCTGATTTACCCCTCCCGCTACCACCCCGTCGCACTCCCTTTTCATGTGCCTGCTCCCACTTAAACTATATCGTCTCTTCCTGTATCTGCCTTGTATCAAAAACTCACTATTTACTCATCTCTTTACACTTTTGATGCTCGATATCGTTAATTAAAGTAATTCTTATCACAATCTAATTTAAAACTGCCCAAATCGTAAGCACAGGAATAATTTTTTTAAGTATGGCTTTAGATACGCACATTTGTTAACTTTCCCAAATCTTCGCAACATCAGCAGGACAGATTTTCTCGTGCCTTGTCTTTGGAGCATTCTATCTACTACTGCAAATAGAATTGTTTCGCTATAGAGTCGATTTTATCCTTACCTATAAGAATCAGATTTTCTTAGTACTTAAGCTGCTTAAATTCATTTCATACACACGACCCGGATTTTACTATTTCTCAAGGATGGTCGAGCCTGATCCTACGAATTTGTCACGCTTCTTCAACGTTGAATTTTTTGCCTACACCCTTTACATTACATTATATTCTTTTATAGTTTTAGACATTTTCAATTAAGTTATTTTCATATATACATTCCCTTGTTTTGATTTAATACATATATCATTCTACATAATGTTTATTTTCATGATTTACTTATTTATATATTAATATATATGTATAAATATATATATATATATATATATATATATATATATATATATATATATATATATATATATATATATATATATATATATATAGGCGGAATATTCTCGTTTACGGGCAAGTATTGTTGAATATAACGGACTACTTGTCTGGATATCGTTTGGTAGATCCTATCAATACTCCGAAACTCAGATTCTGATTAGAAGTATTGAGGGGATCTTCCAAAGGATATCCAGACATAAGTTGTCTGTTATATTCAACAATATATATATATATATATATATATATATATATATATATATATATATACATATAGCATAATATAAAATGAAATAATAAAATAAGGTGCGAATCCAATTTTATTAGAATTCATAATTCAGGCAAAGTATCTCAACGTCTTTAACTCATGAGTTTTCAAAGATAATTCTTCTCAGTTAAAAACTCATGAGTTAAGGACGTTGAGATACTTTGCCTGAATTTGATTCGCACCATATTTTATTATTTCATTTCATATTATGCTATTTATGCTCTATCCAGTATATTGAGCTTCAGTCTTTATCCGGATGTTTCACTAATTAAAAGATATTAGTTGCCGATTATATCTTTTTGTCAAATTAACTTCATATATATATATATATATATATATATATATATATATATATATATATATATATATATATATATATATATATATATATTGCCTGCATCCTTTACATTACTTTATATTCTTTTATAGTTTTAGACATTTTTAAATAAGTAATTTTCTTATTTAAATTCCCTTGCTTTGCAATAGTGATGCTTTAATTTTAGCGGGAGCCTCAGTGTAGCTTAATTGCCATAAATATATTTTCATATCTTACTATATATACATATATATATATATATATATATATATATATATATATATATATATATATGTATATATATTTATATATATACGACCGTTGAATAAATCTAATTTCGAGATCGATAAATCAAATGGTATCCTTTTTTCTGACATTTTATCAAATAATGGTATCAATGTAACGTAAAAAAACAGAAAAAATGTTTGGAATATTCTGAATCGGAAAGTCGCGTGCATTTGTCAATTATACACCGACTCATTAATCATTTGATAATAAAAATAAAACACGGACTTATTTTGAGAGAAACATTTAAATAGAAATTCATATTAATAAAAAAAACAGAAATGTTTTCATATTATTTTTGCTTCTATTAATAAAAACTCAAATAAAGTAACCAAATGGAAATATCGCCAATGTATCGCACGGATTCTTTGAATGTCCATTCGTTACTGGAGGTCCCTTTATCTGACGCCACTCTATCTTCCAGAATGATCGATTTCCTCTATTAAGTGCGTGTTTCCAATAACAGCATCGCTAAATCCATCGTTATACGACGTCCATGAATCCCTGTTAAATGACGTCCATAGATGTTTATATTCAAGAAAATGTTCACATTGAAATCAATTGTAAAAAAGATAACGTTAAAAGTATTTGGATCTAAAGGAAAGTATACGTTTTGTATTGCTTTTAGTTTTAATTAGTATAATAGCCGTTCTACAACGGGGACAATTAATTCATATTAACTACAATAGTTTTGTACACATTTTATGGCCCCTTACAGATGTTCAAATCAAGATATACTCACACTTTTAACGTTATCTCCCTGCCTCAATACATTTTACATAGTCTCGCCAGAGGGCGTTTTCAGGCTAGTGTTATCTTTCCTTTTAATGATCTTAAGGGGGTGTTACAATCCGGTTGTAAAAGGAGACGCAGAGACCGCCACTGTTTCTTTTTCTCTTCTTCCAGTAGGCATCGACAGACCACCCCCGCGAACTGTTACGGTTTGACGGCTCTTTGACAACCACATCATATACAGTGTGCGCCCACATGCTGGTACGTAAGACTTTTCTCTACTCACACGCGCGCATACGTACAGTCTTTTTTAATTGGACACTGTTGAACATATATCTCTTAGAATATGCGTATCACAACGGGGAAAATCAATTTCGTCCATCACGCCAGTTTTGTAGTAATATTATGCCCTGTTACGAATGTTAAAATCAAACTATAATGATACTACTCTGATGTCTAGAATCTTTATTCTAATTTTAATAAAAAAAATCTTATTAATGTTTTATTAATTGCACAATTATTTTTAAAAATAAGATACTTGCAAACGTATGATTGCCAGCAAGTTTTAACATCTCCATAGGTTTCAGTTCGAAATTTCGTATGAGTTTCCGAGTTCGACATATAAATTCTCAAGTGTCTGAAAAAGGTTGGCCGTTACATCGGCCAAAACGTTCAGAAGTAAAAACCAAGCCGTGTTTAGTAGTCCGAAAAATCCAAATAATCTAAATAATCGGTCGTTATCTAAAAAAAAATTCCATTAAATTTATGTTTGCATGATAATTGGGTTTTATGCCATATTTTGCTAAACCCAGCCCGTTGTAGGAAAACAGCAAGATGGCGACCGGTAAACTTTTTAAATGGACAAAAACGGGTTGGGTACTTTTATCAGTATGGGAACAATATCACAATCATTCTTCAATTTCCGGCTGCCATTTAGGATTGATTGAAAAGTCTAACAGATTCATCATTCTGATGCCATCGGCGGTAACAAATCGGAGAAGCTTCCGGAAATGATTGGGAAATATCACAGAGGACATCATTTCATAAATAAGAAATATATGTTAGAATATTTACAAAACCTATTTCATTTTTGAGTTCACTGAGTGCACAGTGATGTCATCACTTAACGTAGTAGATCGTTGGCTACACATTCCGTTTTGCTCCACTCAGAACTTCATAAGGATGTTCGCCGATGGGGAGCGCTTTAGGTGGACAACCTTGTGTCACACTGGGGCATGTGTGAAACGAGAAATAAAACAATACGCTCCTGATCTTTAAAACGGAATGCATACAAGGTACGCAAACTAGCTAACAGATTATTAAGAAGAGAAATCGACAAACAGATAATAGTATGGCATAAGAGACTAATAACCGACAATTCATCCGTTTCTAGGGATGGGTGCTGAGAAGCACTCATTTTCGATGTCTATCCATTCTTTTTCATTTTTCGAATTTGTAAATGTTTCAAAATATGTTTCAAATTTCGACGGTCCGCGCAGATATTAATTCTTTTTTTCAACAATTAACAAAAAAAATGGTGTTTTTGGCCTCATGGCTAAGATCAGAGTGTAGTATCTGTTCCGATGGATTCTACACTATGTAGACCGGTAGCGTCTTGGTGTTCGGGCCTTGATTGTGTCAGTCTGAGATATTGTCCTGTGCAGTTCCAGGACGTCCATCCTCCCAGGTTTTGCCTACTCACCCTTTAAGAAAGTGGTTAGTTCATAGCTAATCGCTTGAGGCGCCTATACCGAGGAATGCTGATGGGGTTGCCCAGGCATATTTGTAGGTCAGATCGCCGTAATCAGAGTGCGCTGGATAACCACACCTGACTTTGTCTCTACCCTCCTGGAGAGGAGGTAAATAAAAATACTTTGACCTTGTGTCTACCCTCCTGGAGAGGAGGTAAATAAAAATAATTTGACCTTGTGTCTACCCTCCTGGAGAGGAGGTAAATAAAAATACTTTGACCTTGTGTCTACCCTCCTGGAGAGGAGGTAAATAAAAATACTTTGACCTTGTGTCTACCCTCCTGGAGAGGAGATAAATAAAAATACTTTGACCTTGTGTCTACCCTCCTGGAGAGGAGGTAAATAAAAATACTTTGACCTTGTGTCTACCCTCCTGGAGAGGAGATAAATAAAAATACTTTGACCTTGTGTCTACCCTCCTGGAGAGGAGGTAAATAAAAATACTTTGACCTTGTGTCTACCCTCCTGGAGAGGAGATAAATAAAAATACTTTGACCTTGTGTCTACCCTCCTGGAGAGGAGGTAAATAAAAATACTTTGACCTTGTGTCTACCCTCCTGGAGAGGAGGTAAATAAAAATACTTTGACCTTGTGTCTACCCTCCTGGAGAGGAGATAAATAAAAATACTTTGACCTTGTGTCTACCCTCCTGGAGAGGAGGTAAATAAAAATACTTTGACCTTGTGTCTACCCTCCTGGAGAGGAGATAAATAAAAATACTTTGACCTTGTGTCTACCCTCCTGGAGAGGAGGTAAATAAAAATACTTTGACCTTGTGTCTACCCTCCTGGAGAGGAGGTAAATAAAAATACTTTGACCTTGTGTCTACCCTCCTGGAGAGGAGATAAATAAAAATACTTTGACCTTGTGTCTACCCTCCTGGAGAGGAGGTAAATAAAAATACTTTGACCTTGTGTCTACCCTCCTGGAGAGGAGATAAATAAAAATACTTTGACCTTGTGTCTACCCTCCTGGAGAGGAGGTAAATAAAAATACTTTGACCTTGTGTCTACCCTCCTGGAGAGGAGGTAAATAAAAATACTTTGACCTTGTGTCTACCCTCCTGGAGAGGAGATAAATAAAAATACTTTGACCTTGTGTCTACCCTCCTGGAGAGGAGGTAAATAAAAATACTTTGACCTTGTGTCTACCCTCCTGGAGAGGAGATAAATAAAAATACTTTGACCTTGTGTCTACCCTCCTGGAGAGGAGGTAAATAAAAATACTTTGACCTTGTGTCTACCCTCCTGGAGAGGAGATAAATAAAAATACTTTGACCTTGTGTCTACCCTCCTGGAGAGGAGGTAAATAAAAATACTTTGACCTTGTGTCTACCCTCCTGGAGAGGAGGTAAATAAAAATAATTTGACCTTGTGTCTACCCTCCTGGAGAGGAGGTAAATAAAAATACTTTGACCTTGTGTCTACCCTCCTGGAGAGGAGATAAATAAAAATACTTTGACCTTGTGTCTACCCTCCTGGAGAGGAGATAAATAAAAATACTTTGACCTTGTGTCTACCCTCCTGGAGAGGAGGTAAATAAAAATACTTTGACCTTGTGTCTACCCTCCTGGAGAGGAGATAAATAAAAATACTTTGACCTTGTGTCTACCCTCCTGGAGAGGAGGTAAATAAAAATACTTTGACCTTGTGTCTACCCTCCTGGAGAGGAGGTAAATAAAAATACTTTGACCTTGTGTCTACCCTCCTGGAGAGGAGGTAAATAAAAATACTTTGACCTTGTGTCTACCCTCCTGGAGAGGAGATAAATAAAAATACTTTGACCTTGTGTCTACCCTCCTGGAGAGGAGGTAAATAAAAATACTTTGACCTTGTGTCTACCCTCCTGGAGAGGAGGTAAATAAAAATACTTTGACCTTGTGTCTACCCTCCTGGAAGGGAGATAAATAAAAATACTTTGACCTTGTGTCTACCCTCCTGGAGAGGAGGTAAATAAAAATACCTTGACCTTGTGTCTAACATTCTGGAGAGGAGGTATATAACTTGGCCTTTCTAATAAGACCAAACTGTAGTATCTGTTCTGATACTACACTTCATCACTTTTGCACTTAGTCAGTGAAGAAGAAATCTTTCTTCACAGAGACAATTTTTATTTTTGTTCCAATCCAGAGTACCCTTTTTGGGGGGAGCTGTACTTTCCCCACATAAAAACATATGTCCTCGTGGGGAGGTAAGTAAATAGGAAAAAAAAAATTCCTAGCTTGTTTACGAAGAAAAGGAACAGCATTCTTGTGGATTTAATTTTGTATGCTGTGTACATTACGATATTGTATTTGCATTTTAATAAATAATCGATAAGTAGAAAAGTACTCTTATTCAACAGTAAAGTTAGACACAATTATTACTCAATTCCTGTTTGATTTTGTTACAGTTCAATGGGTTATCCTACTAACGGTGCACCGACACAGAATGCATTAAGAATGGTATTATGTTGTTGTTTTATCTAATAATATTAACCAATAAATAATTTTGTGTTAAAATCCAAGTAGTATTACACACGAAAACGTGCGAAAAGCACGGCTAAAATTAATGAACTATCGAAGAAATTTGTAAATAATCCCAAGTTAGTTCAATATGGCCGCCAAGTGTCACGTTTTAGATTGACCGGAATGTGTTGAACGAAAAACGAACCCTTCACAGAAACCAATAAGCAAAAAAGTTTACAAGAACTGTCAATGAAAAAATATTTGTTAACACTAAATTATTTTTATACCTTATATAAATTTTGGAAATGAATTAATATATATTTATAATTACATACGGCATAGCTTCGTTTCGTTTCTCCATGTCAACAATTTTGTTTTTCTATCGCATCGTCAGACATGTTTTCCCTAAAGGTAATAAGTCCTTTAACACATCTTCATTTTTATTTTACTAGTTAATAGTACATTGATTTTACTTAAAAACCTTCCTACTATAATGATAATAAAAAATAAATATCATCTATCTCTCTTTCTCTCCCTCTCTCTCTCTCTCTCTCTCTCTCTCTCTCTATATATATATATATATATATATGTATATATATATATATATATATATATATATATATATATATATATATATATAGTAAGCTATGAAAATATATTTATGCCATAAATATATTTTCATAGCTTACTACCTAGCTCTATTTACGTATCGAGCACTGTTGAAGTAAATACTGAACATTGATACCTAAAAAAATTATATCTCCTCATAAATTTTATGTGCATACATGAAATACTAATATATATATATATATATATATATATATATATATATATATATATATATATATATATATACACTTATTTTACTAATTTTTTTACTTTTCTGTGTGGGTGCACGGTTAGTAGGATAATCGTTCAATGATATGCGGGGGCAAATTGATGATCTCCTTATCAGTAGAAGATGTGATCCTCAATAGGTTTCCCACTCTACCAAAACGTAACACCCCAGATTTTTTATTTATAAGCCGATCTCAATAATAGTAACTGTTAGTACAATTCGTAGACTAGTCCTTAACTGAAAAGGCCAATCGCAGCCGAAATCAGGAGAGTGGAAAGAGAGAAGTGTGGAAGAGTTATTAAAGATTCGGCACGTCTGATCACAGTTTGTCAGTAATTATACGGCGATGAAACAAATACACTTTGATATTGATGTCTGAAACTTTGTGGAAAAGTCAGACATAGGCTGACATTCATCTGTACAAAATATAGTTATATTGCAGAAAGGATTGTGAATTTTATTAACGATTCCATGAGGGGGTCATTCTGTATACGTATAGCTTTTCATTTAATGGCAATAGACTGTTGGACATCACTGACTGAAACTTGGTGGGCAAGTCAGGCATAAGCTGAAGTCTATTTGTACAAAATATGGTTGGACTGCAGGAAAGGTTGAGAATTTTGATAACCATTACATGGCAAGGTAACACTGTATATGTGTAGCTTATCATTAAATAGCGAAATACTGTTGGACATCACTGACTGAAACTTGGTTGACAAGTCAGGAATAGACTGAAGACTATTTGAACAAAATATGGTTGGATTGCAGAAACGAAATTGTGACTTTTATTAACGATTTAATGACGGGGTAATTCTGTATATGTATAGCTTTTCTATTTAATGACAAAAGACTGTTGGACATTACTGACGAAAACTTGGCCGACAAATCAGGCATAGACTGAAGTCTATTTGTACCAAATATGGTTTAATTGCAGAAATAATTGTGAATTTTATTAACGATTAATTTGGGTGGCATTTGCAGGCGCATTTAGTATGTTTATTTACATCCTCTGCAAAAGGTTAGGCACAAGGTCATAGTACGTTATTTACTTCTTCTCCAGGAAACTTGACACATGGTTAGATCTGGAAAACCAGAGCACTAGCGCGCTCTGACCTACAGAAATGCCTGAGCAGCCCCATCACATTCCCGGTAGAGGCGCTTTAGACGATTTGCAACAAAATAACCCCTTCTAAAAGATAAGGTAAAGCCTGGGAGGGTAGCCCTCCTGAGACTGAACAGAACCGACAGCAACAAATGCACTGTCAGAATGATTGTCGAAGACGTATCCACTCTGTATTTACTAATATAATGTATTCAAATATATAGCAGTTTTCATATCAATGCATATTTCGCATCTTTATTAATTTATCGATGGACCAGCTCATAAAGTGAACATAGTACCTTGGCGGACAAGTACGATCCCTGACACGATTGATCACAGTTAGAAGTGATCTAAGAGGTGCTTGAAGAGTATAAATATATGTAGTAATAGCTCAGTTGTTAAGATACCAAGCTGACAACATCAACGTTGCTGTTAAGTTAAACTTTCCTTACTATACGGTTGCATTTGATGTTATCCCAACGCCGGTTGACCCTGCTAATAATTTTGAATAATGTTGATGTTCATTAAACGAATAAAGAAAGGTAATTTCTATCTTTTTTTTTCAAATTGTCCCATTCACATCAATTGCCTTACAGCCGTATTGCTGTCAATTTAGCATTTTGTAATTAGCGTTGCGCGATATGACAGTTTACCTAAATATTTAATCAGTCCAATTGGATTGAATTTGATTAATCTATCACAAAAAACATTTATTTTAATGAAAATATAACTGTTTTTACATCGATGCATATTTCGATTATTTTAATCTATTCAACGGCTCCGAAGGTTAACACAGTGCTTTGGTGGGCAAGTACGATTCTTGACACACTGGTGTCGTTTTGAGTTTTAATAAAACTCTGTAAACAGTTTTCACGTCTAGCTGCAATGAAGAGCCATGATTCAAAGAACCTGCTCATTGGGTGAACACAGTGCCTTGGCAGAGAAATAAATGTTTTCACACTGCTGATCTCAGTTAAAAGTAATATAGCGTGTTGGGGCATTTTTCTGGGAAGGGAGTCCTCAGTAAAAATGCATGACACTTTTTAAAGCCGGTGTTTTAATAAACGAATGAAGAAATGCCCATATCCCAACACCTTTCAAAAACTTATAAGTGTTACTAACACCATATCCTTTTAATCATAGTTCACCCCAAACAAGAGAGACTACCACTGTAGACGTAAGGACCTACTGAGAATAAGGGTGAACGTTTAGGGGGTCATCCTAAATTGCGAGCTGTGCAGAGAGATGTCTGTTCACATTAGTTTTACATTTCTGCATGTTGGTACAGTTGGAGAAACATGGAGCAGGGGGAAAGTTCCATAGGCCGGCAGCACAAGAAAAGAAGCTGTTGGACTTAGAGGCTCACCACGGTTAATGGATGAGACTTAGCTGATTGTCCAGTTTGGTCGAGTGTATTTACGTCGAGGAGGCAGCATAGCAGCAAGTTCATCGGAACACAATCAATTTAATTACTTGTAAAACAATCAGAAGGATGCAACATTGCGGCGATAGAACAGGGGCTAGAGCTTAGTGGATAGTTTGGGAATTATTAAATTAGCGACATTTTTTTAACCTTATCTAAGAAAGACAGGACGCCTTTATAGAGATATGGGATACTGTCAGGTGTGAGAAGTTAACTAACACTGTAGAGGGAGCCCACCTTCTTTGCAGCATGCTTGACAATGTCTTCTATGTATTTGTTCAAAATTATGTTACCTTTCAATGTTAGGTCGAGAAGCTTGAACGTTGGATTCTCAGGTATGGTGTTATTTGCCATGGCAATCAGTAGTTGAAGAGGTTTCTTGTAGTTGCTGATGGAGAGGAGTTTTGTCTTAGCAGCATTAAATGTAACCATCCATTTGTAACCCCATCCCACTACAGACTGGAGGTCACTTTCTAAGGATTAAGCCATTGCCTTGGATATTTGCGCGTCTGTTTTGCTCACATGACAAAAGTAGACTGTGGTGTCCTCTTTCAAATATACTCAGAATAAAACTAGCTACCATAACAGTAGCAGAAACTCGCTATGAAGCAAGCTGACAACAGAATATATTGTTGTTTGGAAGAAACGGCTTGTAGTTATTGAAGGAAAAAAATTCGCTTTTGCAACACTAAATGTTACCATCCATTTATGACCTCATTACACAACATGAACCTATATCTATTAATAAGTTTTACGTAAAACGTATTAACATATACCTTACTAGTCCAGGCGTTAATATATCAGGCTGACAACAGCAAAGTTGTGGTAAGGGTTAACTCACAGTTTAATATGATTCTATCTAATAATCGAAGTCGGACAACGCCAAGTAACCTTACTAGTAAAAAACGATTTTAAAAGAACGAATGAAGTAACCAGATTTCTGTTCATTTTTTTTCAAATGTTTCCATTAATCTCAATTGCCTTGCGGCCGTATAGGAATCTATTAAGCATCTGTAATTAGCGTTGCGTGATATGACAGATTCCCTAAATATTTAATTGGGCCAATTAGGTTTAAATTGATAAATTTATCACTAAGAAATTGTGAAAATATGGCAGTTTTCAGATCATTTAATATTTAGCATATGTTATGCTATTTATCCATCATCGATTACATCAGAGCAAACCTACATAACATTACAAACACCCATACGTATATATATATATATATATATATATATATATATATATATATATATATATATATATATATATATATATATATACATACATATATATATATATATATATATATATATATATATATATATATATATATATATAAATGCGGTGTAAATAGTACTGACGAAAAGTCCCAAGAACGAATATTTGAATCACAATTTCCATAACTAATTTTTAAACACCTTATAATTAATCAATATTTGGTGTTATTTATTTGTAATTTTCTTTTCTTATTTCTCCTATATATATGCAATAGTTTCATCGATATTAACAGTAATTAATAAAAGTCATTGTATAAAAAAGCGATACATTACGGATTTTTTTCCATTTTGTTGTGCCAACCCTGTTTAAACAAAATAATTTACACATAACGAATATACCTTAGCTAGCTGAATAAAATATATACCGACAAATAAGAGTTCATTAGGATAGACGGGGTAAAGGACTTCTCCCTCCGCCACATCACTCCCTCATCTTCTCACTTCCTCTTACCTCTGCACCTTCCCGAACTCTATCTCAATCTCTCTCATTACTCTGCTCCCTTTCTCTATCGCGACGTCAAATGTTATTCTTTATTGTTTAAACGCCTCCCGCCAAAGGCACAATCATTCATGCAAATTAATGTTTTCTTCCTATTTAGTTGTTTTTAATTTAAAATTATTTATCTGTTCATATGAATAAATGTTTATGTTTATTCATATAAATAAATGCGGAAGTACTGTCCTGTGTTTACAAGAAACTTTTGAATTAAATTTTTATTATTATAATATTAGGTTTAAAGTGCATCTTAAAATATATGTTTAAATTTTATTGAGTTATGTTTTAAACATATGTTTTCGTTATCCGTAATTTGTAATTAACTGAACAGGATAAGTCACGGTCTTACTCTAAGCTATCGCCTATTTATCTCGACCCTCTCACTTCTGTTGAAAATCGTGGGTTAATTGAGCATCTTCCCCACTATTTTTTGTTTATTTATAAAAAAAGTTATAGAAAAAAGTACTTTTAACTTTCCTGTGACAAACAAAAATAATGTCCTTGGTTACTTTTGTCAAAAAATAAATAAATTTCCTACAAAAATAAACATACAGTTCTAACAATATGGTGATTTTAAAAAAAAATATTGTAACGATACTTTACAACTTTTATTCTATATATTTTTGTAACTCGTATTGGCGAAGACCCGGGGTCAACGTTTCTCGAAGCACCACCAAAAATCGAAACAACACGAAACTCACTGCGAAAGTTAGAAACGTCGGCCGGGCCTCTCAGAAAATCTATGGTTCATTTAAATGCAGAATAATTAACACAGTGTTATCTCCACATTTTAACAATAGTTCCTAAGCCTTTAAACTGGCTTTAAACTTATAATGCCCTTAATATGTTTCAAATCGTTCTTACGTTTTAAATCAATATTAAAAGTTACCTTACAGATTTCTGCCTCACTGTTGGTTATGGGTTTGCTTGCACACTCATCTCCGTTGCTGGCTCGTGATCGTGGTGGAGTACCTGTCTTGTGGGCAAACTCTGTCCTCATGCACAGGAGACAAAAACACTCGAAGGCAAGACTTTTGAGAGAGATTCTATCCTTTTATTTCACACTTCAATCGGAGAGATTTCCACTCGTCGGTTCCTTCATTCACACTCTCCTTTGCTTTCAAACTGTTTGTGGAATGTGACGGGTGCAATCGGCTATATTCTTGTTCCGCCCTTGGGATCTGGCTCTGCGTCTTAGCCCATATCTGGCGATGTCACATGGACTCTACGCATTGCAGAGCTCAGTTAATAGACGTCTGCCCATCTCGCGCCTCCATAGTGAACTGTCGAAAGCTAATTTCTCACCAAGAGACGTCATAGCACTTTGATCCTTCAACCAATGTCACAACAGAACTCAATATCGCTTTTGTGTCTAACTTTTTTGACCCGAGTGTTTCATCCCGGCCAACTCACATCCAGTGTGTTATGATTCTCAAAATGAATACCCGTGGGAACATTTTTGTTTGTCCCAAATTATATATGCACCTATTTTGCACTCCATCCTATTTCACCCAGTTCATAATCCATACTAGCTAACTTTACACGTTTTCAGCATACAGGGGCCCTCATAATATAACACATGAGTGTTTTTCTTTTATTATTTTTTGCTGTAAAAATTCGCCTCGTTTTTGAGTTTGACGCCGATTCGTTCTGATTCGGCTTTTTCCGGCTGTTTACGTATTTTTACGCCTGCAAAATTCGGATTTGTCTGATTCAGAAGCTTTACCAGTATCAAAAAAATACATTCATATATTTGTCTTGTTTTCGGCTTCTCTCTCAGAAACGTACTCGTACATTGTATGTTTTTAATGGCCACCTGCTGCACTCATGTTTTCAATATACGGCCGGAAATAATGAAAAGTATGAAAATATTGCACTGTGCTGTCTTACTATATCCTACACATGTGTGCCTGCCGAATTTATGAATAGAACCGGAAGTTTATAATTACGTTGTGGTTTATATGATATTAGCAAGGCTATCCGGTATCGCCCAGGGATGGATACGAAAATAGAATAGTTAAAGAATCTGTGTGTAACGTATTTCTTTTACCCTCTCTCTTCTTCCCCCCTTTCTCTCTCTCTTTCTCAATATGTCTCTTTATCTGTAACTCTCTCTCTTGTTCCATCTCAATATATATATATATATATATATATATATATATATATATATATATATATATATACATATTCAAAATGGCGTATTAGTGGGTTACCCAACGTGTGAGTTTGCTCTGTTCTTTGTTTTTTGTTTGGTTTTACCCACAAATGAACCACTGTATAGTGTAGGGTTTTTCAAGGCACTTTAACCAAATAACTTTTTACTCTTTGTGTTTTTTTTCTGATGATTTCGTAATGTTGCAGAGACGATATTGACATAAAAATGTTGAGTGGCACAAGACAAATGAAACGGACCGTAAAAATATATCTCACAGAAATTTTATGTTTTTTTTTTAATGTGAAAAAATAAAAATAATAAAATAAAAACATGGTTATTGGAATATAATATAAACCTTATATATATATATATATATATATATATATATATATATATATATATATATATATATATATATATATATATATATATTTCTCTCTCCACACATTCTTAGTCATGTTATTAATTAAATACACCTCTCTGACACCCCACCCTCTCTATCGGTCTACGGCAACTGACTCAATATAGTAGAAGAAAAAGGAAAGAACATGTAAGAAAAGGAATTAAGTCATCAGCAGCTGACTGATCCTTCGACCTAGTTTAAGTATTATTTATTGATTGAATCCGTTTTAGTAACTAATCGTCTAATTATTATTATTTATTATTATTTATTATTGCTGCTACTGTTATTGTTATTATTATTATACTCACTCGGATTTCTCACACAGGTCATTATCAGAGATTACTCACGTATAATAACCAGTATTGTTCCCTGGGTGACTACAAATCTTCTTAGATTTTCTTCGTTCCTATTGTTTCGATAACTTTTGCAAATTACTTTGCGTTATCGAAACAGCCGCTTACCATTGATTTCTCGCTGGCAACGACAATTGGTGTAGACTATAATTTGGGTTGCAATAACCTCTACAAGGTCCCAGTATTCTTCTAACTCATCCAGTGGAGATCTTTCCACTCTCCTTTGTCCTTCACGACTATTTTCTTTGTATCATCCGAGTCTTATGCTTTCTTTGGTGGCAGGGGCATAGTTGCTAAGATTTCTTGCAGTTTTAGTTCCCTTGGGTTCATATAAGTTTCATTCCAATTTTCTTTTTTACTTCTTTTGCAGTTTCTCAGTGTTTTTAGTTTATGAGGGTTGGTTTCCGCATTCGAAGATTTTCCTTAATATTTCAGTTGTTTTCATTATTGCTGTCCGTTGTATAGTATCAGTCTTACCCTTAATTCCAATTTACTCTAGGTTTTTCGGGACTGTTCCTAGTACGCCTATAAATATTTTTATTATATTGACTTTCCTCAC
>OY744542.1:1755000-1792500 GCA_963556195.1 Sepiola atlantica
GTAAGAATTGTAGGGAGCAATGTTTGAGAATAGTGTTTTAGCAAGTAATTAATTGTTATTTATTAACACATTTTAATTAATTACTTTCTATATCGTCGAAATTATTGCATATATGTAGGGAAAATAAAACAATATAATTACAAATTTATAACAAAAATGTATATTTATTAACTATTTGAAACATAGTAACGCTAATTAGGCATTCAAATTATGTTATTGGGTCCTTCGTCTGTACTATATATAGAGTATTTCAAAATATGTTCTATTATTGATTAAAATAAACAGTTACCGATTGTATGTGAGTAATTAATGAATTATAAGTTTCGGATTTATTCAGTTAGAAATAGATAAACATAAAGATATTTTAAAATAAATAAATGTATATCACCCTTAATGTTTTTTGTTACAAATATGACACATTCCATCAAACTGCTAGATTAATATAATATTCTACGTAAATGTGTAAATCTGCAACATGTTTCACATCTGCAACGAGCCTGTTTGCTAGTGTCAGTAGGTATTTGTATAATGTTGCATCAGCAGACAAGCAAAATAGATAATTAGTATCTTCAAGCATTAAGTGTTTTTGAAACTAATAAGTAATAACGCATTTAAGAGTTTATATTTCGTTAGGTTTGATACATATTTCATTAAATTTTAAATATGACGATAAATAAATATCAAAGTTGAAAAGGATTCGCTTGAGCGATGGTGTGATGTGACTTGTTCTTTGTTTTAACTTACAATTTCGAAACGGGTTGCTACTTGCTAAAAATCAAGTATGGTTCCGTTTAAAATTCCGTACATATTCTTGGAAAGAAGCTACTGGAATAGGAAGCTGTATGACAATGAGGTATCAAAACAGCGAAAGGATAGAGCACAAGACCTACGAGTCAAACGAGCTGGAACCGAAGAGGCAGGGAATAGATCACATCATTCTGAAGAATACAATCTATAATAGTACTTACAGAAAGCACTAGGGTTAGCAACATCACGTGTGTAGTTGATTTTGTGCTGTCATTTCTACGATTCAGTTTAATCTGAAAAGATCGTTACAATTGAGGATTTTCTTAACAATGTAATAATTTTATTTTACCTTTCAAATTTATTTTCCTTCATAGCTGTTTTCAAATAGTGTTTTGTGTAAGATTATAAATTAAAATCATATTTTACTGCATTTCTAATAGTTTTGTTGTCTACATCAAGTTCAATTAAGGTTTTCTCATGGATTTACTTCAGGATTTGGGATTTAAGAGCTTTAATAACAGCTTTGGTACGTTTATCTTGATTCCTCTATTTGCAGACTTCCTCATAATACTTTTGATCATTGCCATTCTATTATAAACACTCTTTGTGGACACTCCAACAGTTCTTGAATATTCATTTTATGCGACGAGTGCATTCAGAAAATCACACACTTTTTAGCGTTTGCTTTCCTGATTACTTATATAGGGCAACAGTTTCTGAAAAGGTAAGAATAATAGTCTTAGGTATGATTATGGCATCAATATATGCTAGGTTTCGAAACAATGGACTTAGTGCATGCTGAGAAAAATAACTTAACATCTATTGTAAATTTTGCTTTTCAACCCATATATATATATATATATATATATATATATATATATATATATATAGAATTATAAAAAGAAAAACTATACACACATTAAGGTTGTACACATAATAACTTATTTCGACCCCTTTAATTAGGTCTCCTCAGATGTATGGACAACCACGTCGTTTTTTTTTTTTTTTTTTTTTTTTTTTTTTTGACGTGGTTGTCCATACATCTGAGGAGACCTAATTAAAGGGGTCGAAATAAGTTATTATGTGTACAACCTTAATGTGTGTATAGTTTTTCTTTTTATAATTCTGTTTTGCTCTGTTTGAATTACATTGAGCTCTGTTATTCAGATTCTCTACACAAAATTGAAATCCACACACTATATATATATATATATATATATATATATATATATATATATATATATATAGGAAACAAAATGGTGAAATAAAGGAAAAAATTAAGAGACGCGGATGCGTTGAGACACGAATTGATTAGTGTTGCATGTCACCAGCACTTATTGAATTTGATAAAAGCTCTATATTGTATGTAGCACTATTTAAAAAATATCGCTTTTTGTTCATTATGTAAATATATTTGAACTTGAATAAGCAGTATATATATATATATATATATATATATATATATATATATATATATATTGTTATCACATAGTAAAAATAAAAAAACAGGAAAATGTTACCATGTAACCTTCCGGTTTTGAATTTGGCTTTTTCTTTCTTTATTTCTTTTTACTTTTTCCTAATATTAACATCTGAGTTAATGATCTAACTTTATTCGTATGATTTAATCTTAGCTTCTAAAAACTATTGATCGATAACATCGACATGCCAGTGTAGCGGCTATTTGTACATCTCTGTGAAAATAAAAATAATTATATACATATATATATATATATATATATATATACATTGAAAAAGAGGGATGAGTAAATAAATAGACCGATATAAACTTGAACTGTCTGCCCCCTTATTAACACTACTTTTACTCACTGACGTATGCCTTAGGGTCTACTGTAGATAAGCGAAACATATATACCGATAAATAAATAGAGAAAACAAGAGGGGTTAGGAAGAGGGGGTAATTTAGAGAGATAGAGAAAGAGAGAAACTTAATTACCTCCCTTATTATTAACACTTCTTACCCATCAAGTGTTGCCGATGGCGTCAGAGTTGATAAGAGTACACACGCTGGTATTTGGCAATTAAATTGCTAAAAAAATAGTGAATATCTTTTCCGCTTTCTAAAATTTGCACCAATCAGCATTTCAATTTTGGCTTGATGTGAATACAGTTTTTATGCAGATATTTTATTCATTCATCATTTCCAACAATAAAAAGAGAATATATTTTCCTTTTTTTCCAGATTTGATAATTAGGAAAGCCGTACACAATCTGTCTGTGTGTCTAACTATCGAGCTATTTTTCTTTATCTCACATCATATGCTGCAATGCATAAAAAATGCGGTGTTCGTGTTTCCGTTTACAAATATCTAGCACCTATTTTATCGTCACCGCAATATGGCATCACTTAATTAACTTACTACACTTGAGACCCTCGACGTAAATCAACCCGACAAACACGACTAGCAGTAACATCCCACCTCTTCATGTAGATATCCTAAATGCTGGAAAATACCTCCGCGGAACGTGTTTTAATTAACTTACTACACTTGATACCCTCAACGTAAATCAACCCGACAAACACGACTAGCAGCAAAATCCCACCTCTTCATGTAGATATCCCAGATGCTGGAAAACTATCTTCTCTAATAGCTTATTTCCTCTGATAATTTGCTTTTTAAATTCCCTCAGATTTGTAGGTTTAATAGGATTATATGTTCAGTTATATCTTCGTTTTCGGGACATAAAAGTGGTGCAAAACTGTTCTATTCAAATAATTACTTTTACCCGTCCTAGTACGGGTATTTTTTAAGTATCTATATAATAGAAAGAAACACAGCAAAAAAAAACAACTGACTGACTGAGTCTTTGACCTATTTGAAGTGTTTTATTTTTAACAATAGTAAGTATAAAACAAGATAATTTTCAGATCCTTCAAAGAAAATTTTGATCTCTAGTGCCCCGAACAGAATAAAAATGTTAGTATTTACTAACATACTCAGGTCACACTTAATCTGATGATTTGAAGTTTGTAGAGTTTGTAAAGTTTCTGACCTTTATCTGGACAGACAGGGGCAGAATCACGAGTTTTCTTTCTCTAACGTGACTTTCCATAACTCGGACCATACAATCGTTCATACCATTTGAAACCATTTCTTTTTCATGGAAATCGCTCCAGACAAAGCATGACGCCTATAATGTTATTATCACAAAGACAGGAGATGCCTATTAGACTTAGTCTTGAAAAGATTATGAAATAACGCAAAGTGTTTTTGCTCGAGAAGCCCTTTTTTAATTTTTTCAAATTTCCGAATAGTCCAATTAGTATTACGGTCAAATTGGTGTATGTAAGTTTCGTCGTCTTCTTGTTCTATTTTCTTTCCATTTTCTTCGAGTATTTTCGATTTAGTTCGTCAAATAATCTTCAGGTTGTATTCGTCTTGGTGTCTTTACAAGTATGTTTTACTGTTGAGTGTTTTTTTTTATTATAACAGATAGTAATTTACAACTTGAAAAAGGGCGTCTATAATATTGAGATGTTACATGAGAGCGTAATTACGTTCTAAGAGCGTGCAAGATTCAACAGTCTGATTGCTTAACAGCTAAGTGATTAATTACGTTCTTAACGCGTTCAACATTATCAACGTATAATTGCTTAACGACTAAGAATGTCGTAACGTTAATTACTATGCTAGACACTTTAAAATGTTGTGACTAGTTTTTGAATTCACAATATTGATTGTGTGATGTTTTGTTTTTATGTAAGGGGCTTCAAGAAATTTCTGGTGACCGAGTATATATATATATATATATATATATATATATATATATATATATATATATATATATATATATATATATATGCAAACATTGTTAAAAAAAACAAAATTCGTCTGTTTAATTATACCTTCTTTATTTTTTCAATTTTACTGATTGTCATTGTTGTATTAAAATAAAAAAACAAGCCGCGCATGCGTGGTCCCCCTTTGTATGTGACTCGATGTGGCGAGTGTTAAATGCAATACATTTAGGCAATTTGGTGAATTTTTGACCCCCATTGTACCCCCTGGGGGCGCGCACCAGAATTTTTCTGAGGTAAAGGATGCTCATTTTATACACAGAATAATTGCCTCTACATTTTGGCCAAGTTTCAGAAAAATTGAATGGATGGATCAAACGTTATGGGAGAAAAGGGTCATTTTTTGCCATTTTGGGGGCTTTTGACCCTCTGGGGGCGCGAACCAGATTTTTTCCAAGATCAGCGATACTTATTTTCTATTAGGAACAATCACCTCCATATTTTGGCCAAGTTTCAGAGAAATAACATCGATGGATGACAAGTTATGGGGCAAAAAATGTCATTTTTTTGCCATTTCGGAGCCTTTTGACCCCCTGGGGTCTAACCAGATTTTTTTTCAAAAATCGGAGAATGTCACTTTCTAACCTGACAAAATAAATGTTCCATAGGTTTCACAGGTTTCACGAACGTTTTCGATTTTTCGTCAAATGATCCTCAGGTGTAAAAAGCAAATCAACAAAAAAGCTGGAGAAAGAAAATAATTTTTAAAAGAAATGGAGAAACGCGCATAGAACGTTTTCCACATTGTTCCAAGAAATCGTTGGCGATTTTAAATTCAGCAACGCTGGATCGAATCACAGAACAAAATTGCATTACGTTAAGCATTTTAAAATGTTTCCACTGGTTTCTATATGTAGTGTTGTTAATTTTAGAGGGTGTTGTGTTTTTATATAGATAGCTTCAAGTATTTTAAATTTTTTAAATTTTTTATATAATATTTACAAATAAACATTAAATTATTTATACCTACAGACGCAAGCGTTTCAGTGCAGGGAAGTAACAATTTCAGACGGTCATGAGGCGCAAACACGGTGCAGAGATTCAGTTTAGAATTTCCAAGCAGTCGCTATATCTACTCGGCCACCAGAAGCTGTCACGTCATTAAGAGAAAAGTGAGATCAATACGTACTTCGAAGCGGGCACAGATGGAGTATTTATCGATATAGTCTTCGACGAATGTATTCTGAACTGTATATATATATATATATATATATATATATATATATATATATATATATATATATATACAATAAAATATGTCACTAAAAGTATACTTTTAGTAGATAGAAGCTATAGTGAAATGGTTTAAGCCCAATATACGAAAGAGAGAGAGAGAGAGCAATTATAAAGATAAATGAAAGAAGATGGATAAACATGTACGTATGACAACTCTATTTCAACTTTGATTTGTCATTCGTACATGTTTATCCCTCTTCTTTCACTTATCTTTATATATATATATATATAAATAAATATATATATATATATATATATATATAAAATATTCAGCTCCTCAAGCAGTTGAGCACTTTCATACGAATTGATTGAACCAATAAAAAATAATATGAAAGAAGTTAACTTAGAAATATCACTTACGAATATCCCAACACCTAAGTCCAAGGATTAGCTAAAATAATCTGATTGGTAAACTAGCTAGACTACACACCACGTGTATATATAAATACACTGCACCACAAACTCCATGCATTATATTTGTTTTTTTGTTTATTATCTATGTACGTATACGTTTCGTCCTTTTTAATCGGGGCTCATCAGCATAGAGATTTAACTATTCACTACTATATATATATATATATATATATATATATATATATATATATATATATATATATATATAGTTTGTTAAAGTGAATAATTCTGGTAAGAAATCCGAGTAAGACAGCTCAATGTAGAAAACAGAGCTAGAATAAAATATAGAAAGAAAAAATTGACATACACATTGCAACGAAATAAATTATAAATGATGACAGTTGCAATGTGTATGTGAATCTTTTCTTTCTATATTTTATATATATATATATATATATATATATATATATATTATATTACAAAAGTTAAGATCAACATGGAAGTTTAGGTTTCAACTTTCGAGAACGGACCCAGTTTTTAAAAAAGATACTTTGTTTTCTTTAGTTTTACTCATACACCTTTGACCGACGTTTTGCACAAACGCACACATACACACACGCACACATCCTTACAACCACATATATATATATATATATATATATATATATATATATATATATATATATATAGAGAGAGAGAGAGAGAGAGAGAGAGAGAGAGAGAGAGAGAGAGAAGGAAAGGGAGAAGGAGGGAGAGAAGAAGAAAAGAGAGAAAGAGGGGAGAGAGAAGGAGAAAACGAAAGGGATGGAAACGGTGTCCTTGATCGATACAACTTACAAAAATGACCAGTAACCATCACTCAGTAAAAAATAACATCGAAATGATGTACGTCCAGTAATAAACACACATATCTCTTTATAACCTAAATCGCTGCCAATATCTGTCCACATCTGTTGCACAATGGTAACCAAGGAAACGAAGAATCAATAAATACTATGTGAGAATATTTTGAGGCAATTTTTTTTTGTTCAACCTTTTCTTAAAAACAAGAAATCGCCGTACTGATTTCAGGATAGTTAAAAAAAAAACCTGCGACAGTTCGGTTTATTAGAGCCTTAGGATAATAAAAATTACTAGCAGGAGATCCTGTGCAAAGTTTCATTTTGCAAAGTTTTTATTTCGTTTATTTTTCACGGTGCAAAAAAAACACTCAGGGATAAGAGTCTTTTGAAAGATAAAGAACTTAATGACAGAATAGTGAATGGTTTGTGGCTAATAATTAAAAAACATCCATTACATAAAATGATTAATTACTGGGGAGTTTGAATTACATACAGAAGAGTTTGAATTGCCTAATATAATGTTTGAATAACCTACTAGACACACTCCTCGGGTATTTTCGGTCTCTCCGTACAAGGGTTTTCAGGACAACTTCTTGACATGAAAATATTTAACCCGATAAGAAATCTTTGAGAAAAATTCAAAATAACATAATATTTGCAGCACAAATAGGATCCTCTCAGCACGGATATATACTCGCTCATGCGAGGAATATTGCACTTTCTTCTAGTGATGTTACCTCAAGTAATAAAACTTGGCTGGATACTCCACCAGACTAGATGAATCTTGTCCTGGAATCCGGTAAAACTAAGAGACCACAAGAAATATATACTACAACATAGTACACTGTTCAATTGGGGAGAAGAAAATTAATGTTCTTAACTTCTTCACTAACTCAACGTTTGAGAAATAAAGGAGAAGTTAATATAATATTTGTATATCTATGTTTCACATATAGATATTAACTGTTAGCCCTAAGAAGAGCCCCTTTGATTTACGAGAACTTGACTGAAGTAAAATAAAACAAAAAAGAGAATATATCGTTGCATTTCTTCCTCTCCAAGTGGAGGGCAACACTCTTAATGTCACTATCAAACAAATGTCATCGAGATTAATTGTGTCTTCATCACTAAACGACAGTGATCCTTCAAGACTGAGAACACTCCATCCAAAATCGCATCTCATGGCTCCCTCTTTGAGAGAGAGGGCATTCATGCCCAGGAATCAGTCGATACAAAAGACAGCAGGAAAGAAATCGGTCCTAAATTTGAAGAAGGGCCATTTTCTTTTGCAGTTGGCGTCGCCTCCATCTTTACTAGCAACAGGGAGGCAAACAATTGAGCGCTGATGATTTGGGGCCTCGTCCCTTGTTTTTTGTTAACCACTGATTCTTAAGGCATTTTGTTTGTGTCAGATAGCATCAAATTCCTAATCAGGCTGACTTCTCTCTCGCCTTTCTCCTCACATTTGACATAAATTTCTCTATCGGTTATTCCCACTGAAAACGCTGGCCTTAAAGATCAACGGCTTGACCCGTTGCCGATCCCCTAACATATTTGCTTCATGGCAAGAATTTCTAAACATTGCATTTGAAGACGACCATGTTTGTATCTGTAGAGAAGCTATTCTCTGAAGAAGTGACGTTCCTGTTGCGAAGTTGTGTCATAAAACCACATGTAACAGTAAGGGGCAAGTATTAACTTTCATGTGTAACTTTACTTTCGAAGTGTGATTTCTGCCCCATTTATATAAAAATAATATATAAAAATAATAACATAAAAACATATAAAAATAATAAAATATAAAAATAATAACCAAGAATTAATTAAAAAATAATTTTCTTTATTAATTTGAATAAATTAAATAACATATAGAATAATACGTGTTTCAGGATGGGGTAACGTCATCTGAGGAAACACTTTTATATCCCCCTACGAAGATTACAATAACGATATAATTATAAACACGCTTATCTCTTGAATATGTATTCGAATTTTGACTTAAATCAATTACATGATTTTGATTCTTGAAAATTATTGATAGTTTAGCAATATTTCAGTAGTATAAACATATTGGTGTCGAATAGGTATCATCAAATTCAATGCAAATCTGAAATATTTACATTTTCAAATTAAAGGTTTTTTCGTATTATGTCCCGTAAACACTTTAAAATACTCACCAGCAACTTTAATTTATATATATATATATATATATATATATATATATATATATATATATATATATATATATATATATATGAAGCAATCCAACAAAAGATATAGGCGTCAACTAATATCTTATAATTAGTGAAACATCCGGATAAAAACTGAAGCTCAATATACTGGATAGAGCATTAATATTATAAGATAAAATGAAGTAATAAAATAAGGTGTCAATCAAATTTATTAGAATTCAAAGTTCAAGCAAAGTATCGCTAAGTCCTTAGCTCATGAGTTTTCAAAGATAATTCTTCTCTTCAGAGGACAATTACCGCAGTTATACTACTACAGGTAATAAAATTACGCTTTGAAAATATATAAAATTATATACACAAATACATAAAAATACATAACATCAAACATATCAACCCAAAAACATACTTTTTGTTGAATCCATACAGTCCATCCAGGTCATACAAATTGAGAAGCATAATCAGGAAAGACATTACTCCAAATTATAAATAGCAGTCCATATACGTGAAATTGAAAGGGGCCGGCAAAGTTATCCAGTCGCGAAATGTGTCCATATTCAATGTTAATGATAAATAAATCAAATAATACAAAAAGTCCAATCAAAGTTCCAAAATCCCGACATGTGCAACCCAAGTCAACCCAAGTAATTTTATATTATGATATATATATATATATATATATATATATATATATATATATATATATATATATATATATATATATTGACGGCTTATACCTATTTAATAAATTCATAAAAATCAGAAGTATCTGAATTTTTACGAAGAAATTCAACTTTGTTTTAACTTCTTTTGCTTAAACTAAATTAATAATTATTAGTTACTTAATTTAGTACTTAATAGTTTAATTAAAAATATATAAACCTACTAACACATAACTTAATGTATATATTAAGAGAAGGGAGCAGCGAGGAAGAGACGAGACGTTACAACTTCAGCACACGGAGGAAACATAGAATACCTGAGATGCCAAGCGTGCAAAATGGTAACTATGTCACGCGCAGGTTTGTTGAATCACTAACGAGTGCATCTTTTGACAAAATAAAATACGGATAATAGGCGGCTTTATTTATGGTATCTCCTCATATCATTACAAAACCTGCCTCATATGTGGTAAGGTCTGTAAAAGTCTGGCAAGCGCGATGATCGACATCCGGACCTCTCACTGGGAACGTTCACACTAATATCACATCGATACGCCAAAAGTTGTCATATTTGAAATCAAATAGAACGCCAACACACACACACACACGCACAAACACACACACACCACATATATATATATATATATATATATATATATATATATATATATATATATATATATATATGATTTTGATTTTGAATTTTAACGGTCCCAATTCTAACCACGTGACTTTCCAAATTTTAATTTTAAATTTGTTTTCTTTACTCCCTATCCCATTCTTTCTAAATATGATCTAAGGTTAAGATCGGATTTTAACTCTGCCTGATGAGATCTTAGTTTGTAACAGCTGTTGATCGATAATATCGACATGCCAGTGTCGCAGATTTTGTACATGTCTGTGTAAATAAAAATAATCATATATATATATATATATATATATATACATATATATATATATGTGTGTGTGTGTGTGTGTATGTGTGTGTTTGTTTGTATGTGTGAAATAAGGTGTCAGTATATGTAAATGTATATAGTATTAATATATGTAACTATCAATATACATACACATATATATATGTATAGATAGTATCTATTTAAATTGTTCAAAACATTGATTCAGTTTTCCCATTTTTAAACCTGTTCCAAGAATATATATATACATTCATGTCACTTCCCATATAAATATATTTCTATTAAGCGTTTTTATTAGTAAACTCACAATTAAGTAAATGATTTTCTTCATCAGTATATTCGAAATGTATCAATTTTATAACACTAGTAACATTGTTCAAATATCGTGAGTATGTTGCAAATATTTGAAATCGTTGTTAATATGTTTTCTAACTATGGAAATATACACCATTCATATATGAAGACTGATTGATATAACATATTTATCATTGAGCTTAATTTAAACCGCAGAAACTTGATAATACGTTGCAGTTGATTTAAAAAAACACGTATATAACGTTATTATTTAGAAAGCCATTCTAAACTATTTCGTACTTTTACATAACAATGCAATAAACAAAAGAAAATGTGTTTTTGTTTAAAAATAAGAATAGTTAATGAAGCCCTTGGCGAGAACGTTATATAGAGGAGATTGTTTTAGCGCTTCACCGCTTTTTGCTGGGCACATTCTTAACCGGAAATCGTAATTCTAGGGTGTTATGTCGTTATACCAATTTGATTTCAATAACACAGAAAAAAATCCTAATATGCCTTTAATACTTATACTAATACTCTTCCCATATGACAAGCAATCACTCGCTTCCCGCTAAAATCATAACTAAAAAATACGTGTTCTTAATCGATATCCACCCCTTAAGATGGCTCTGGAGGGAACCGTAAGTACAACAATACAAGACGAGTACGGCAAATTCATCTGCCAGTTCCAGCCCGAAACCCGAAAATTAATCAGGTATTTAGAAGTGAGCAAAAAAAAATATACTGACACAATTACTGTCATATTTACGTAAATATGTTGTAATATATAGACATATATAGTCATCCACAAAATACTAAGTATGATAGTAACGACACGAATTTAATATATACAGTTATTGCAATGTTTCTGATCAATAAGCCTGGAGGTAAGTCCATTTGTACGTATACTAAAACATCTATTGTCCAATGAAAGAGAGAGAGAGAGGGGGAGAGATGTATTGTTGCGTCTGCAACCACGGTACACATCTGGCCATACTTTGAGATTCAGTGTCTAAGAGAATCGATGCCCAGCTGGTGGAAATATATCCGAAATATGATATTTTTTATAATATTCTTTTCGATTGTTTCCGCGTAAAAATATCGCCTGATCTTATCTCTATATATGACTGCATTGGCTAATACCTACGTTGCTCTAAGAATAAAAATACTGAATAGTCAAAACCAATCTTGAAATAATCTAGAAGACTCACAGTCGTGTCATAATAATAATAATAATACTAATAATAATAATAATAATAATAATAATAATAATAATAATAATAATAATAATGTAGACAATGAGAGGAGCTACAAATACTTAGGAATACTGGAGGCAGATAAGATTAAAAACAAGGAAATAAAAAACAGGTCCAACTGAGTACAACAAATAAGTAAAGGTTATTCTTGAATCAAACCTAAACAGTCGAACTACAATCTATGTTATTAATTCCAGAACAGTAGCTATCATTCAATATACTGCCAGTATACTTGACTGGAATGTAAATGAACTAAATTACTTGGCTACCAAAACACGTAAAATGCTTACAATTTATTGAGCATGGGCAAAGAAAGACTCAGTAGACAGACTCTGCCACAGAAACCGCACAGCCGGTAAGGTTTAAATGTGGTTGGGACGATGGGCACTTATTGTTTGCGTAAAGTACGTTTAAAGATGAAATACCCTATACGCTTTTGCTCAAATCTGCCATAGATACACGTGCGCACTACCGATCGCTCCAAAGAAATCCTCTCCCTGTTCTCTACGTTCATATCAAGAGTTTTTTTGGTAGTTTTATTGAATATTTTCGACACAACTTAGTTTTATGTCTCGGGCGTTTTCTATGTAGGAGTTCACAATATAACGGTTGCTTAGGGAGCTTGTAATCTCACATCCTAACTAAGTTCGTTTTCCAGCGCATCTGACTACATATAATACGCACTTCTATGCTCGGCACTCCAGCTTGTACGTGAACATTGGTGTCTGTTGTATATAAATGCCACTTAGTATTTAGCATGCTCCTGAGACCCGTTTGGTAAAATATCTCCAGACCCGTTGTCATATATATATATATATATATATATATATATATATATATATATATATATATATATATATGATAATTTTATTTACACAGACATGTACAAAATCTGCGACACTGGCATGTCGATGTATTCGATCAACAGTTACTATAAACTGAGATCTCATCAGGCAGATTTAGAATCCGATCTTAATCTCAGATCATATTTGGAGAGAATGAAGTGGAGGGATAGAGAAAGAGAAGAAGAAGGAAAGAAATTTAACATTTCAAAAATTAAGGCCGTTAAAAAATTAAAAATTAAAAATTAAAAAATCTAAGAAACAAAAACAGAAAACAAAAAATCTAAAATCTAGAATCTGAAACAAACAGGGCAAATGAATAAATAAATAAATAAATCAATAAATAAAAATAAAAATATAAGGTGGAAAGAGGAACAAATAATGATGAGGGGAGAGGTGATTGGAAGGTAGACACAGAGGAAAAGAAGGAGAAAGAGAGGGCGTCTGTTGATTCAGATCGAGAGGGAAGGAGGGGTGGTAGACATGAACGAATCAAGTGTAAAAAAAACAGTCGAGTTTATAAATGTATTTTTCCAAGTGAACTGTAATATTGTGTATATGTGTGTATGCGTGCGGGCAAACTGGTCTGATTGTTGTGGTGGTGGGGCGGTGATCAAATGTGTCGCGATTCTGGGTTTAAATTGTCTTTATAATTTGTCTGGAGTTAATTTGCTTACTATGAATAAATATATTCGTTAAATATAACAGGAATAGTAGTAGTAATAATAATAATAATAATAATAATAATAATAATAATAATAATAATAATAATAATAATAATAATAATAGATACTCCTAATAATTGAGGTAAAATAATTCAAATAATAAATGAATGATAATAAAATAAAAAATAAAAAAAATAAAATATATATATATATATATATATATATATATATATAACGTTAATACAACAAGAGATATAAGAGGCAACTAGTACCTTTAATTAGTGAACAGATAAAATAAAGCTCAATATACTAGATAGAGAATTAATAGCAATAGATAAAGTGAAAGTATTTCAGAGTTTAATTTTTCATTACCTGTAGTAATGTCATTTCGGTAATGGTCCTCTGAAGAGAAGAGTTTCTTTGAAAACTCATGAGTTAAGGACTTTAAAGAACTTTGCCTGAACATTGAACTGTAATAAAATTTGATTCGCACCTTATTCTATTCTTTCACTTCATCTATTGCTATATATATATATATATATATATATATATATATATATATATATATATATATATATATATATATATATACATATATATATATATATATAATCCACGCTAACTAAACATCCAAAGGATAGGAATCCAAAGAATTTCAACCGAGCTCATAAAAATTGCTCAATATCAAAAAGAGCGTTTTTATATATATGATTAGTTTTTATTTATACATACATGTACAAAATCTGCGACACTGGCATGTCGATGTTATCTATCAACAGCAATTATAAACTGGGATCTCATCGGGTAGAGTTAGACTCCGATCATTACTTCATATATATATATATATATATATATATATATATATATATATATATATATATATATATATATATATATATATATATATATATTATAAGATCATTCTCATATTCTATTTTATCTTATTTTGTGTATAATATGCTCGGCGGTTCGCTGCCAACTCTACCATTCACCATACAAACCACTTTCTTGGAAATTTCCCTTTTGCGGATAGAAGTCACACTTGGCGACCTGATAATGAAATGCTCTGCTGAGCTAGCCCCTATTTTCTCCAAGCAAATGTTTTGCCGATTTTTGCTTATCTGGTAGCTGTAAAATTGCCTCTGTGGTACCCGTATTATAGAATTCTTGTGAAAGATCTGTCCCGATCAATTAGCGCCCCATCAGTTTCTCTCCTCTCTTCGGTGAAAAATTGAATCATTAGTCAATCAAGCGCTAGTTTACCACCTCGTAAATATTAAACTTACTTTTGACCGACATAATGTGTTTAGACAAACCCGTTCAAACTGCGAATATCCAAACAAGCATCGCTGAACGCACATACCACGCACTGGACTAGGCAGAGGAAGTTAGTGCACCAAAAAATTGTATTAATTTCCCTTTTCACCGCTACGAAAAACAGACTATACTAGACTTGAAATAAAGTGACTGCATCTTTAAGAGCTAACATCTTTAATATATGCAGCGCAGAATGCTCTTAATGGCGTAATCTATTTAAAATTGTTGTAATTTTTCTTGCACGACCAACAAAACAGAACAGAAAAGAAAGGACAATATGTCGGAAGAATTATATTACTTTTATTTCGTTTTCAATTCTTATTTCGCACGAAAAAAAAAACGATTGCTCGCAGATGTCGGCCATCTATGCAGAAATTAGCTTAACACGAGTAGAAGATTGAAACAAAAAGACACAACGTGTGGATATAATAACGATACAAAGGAACTATTTTTTTGTACTGATATTTTTATACAGAAGCGATTGAACTAGTCTCTCGATTCCGTTTCCGGAATAAAATGGCGCCAAAAGTAGATATCGTCTGCCACTTCTATACACTCAGCTAAAGAATAAAAAGGGTGCATAATGAATTTGAGGACATAACTCTAAAATGATGTTTATTTCAGTTCTGTCATTATTATACTAAATGCGTATTCGTCAACGATCGTTTTAAATTTATGCAAAAAATTTCTGATATAAACTTATTTTTACACAAATCGAACAAAATTATCTCATTTGCAAAAGAGAAATACCTTTCTCTTTTCCCCGTTACGTGTCACTGCGGACTTATAATGCGTCATTTCCTTTACACGTGGCTTTCGCTTTACTCTCAACTTCTAATGGGATTTTTCGTTCTAATACTTAATTTAATGTTGAACATTTCCCATCTAACCTTTTTTTGCTGTAATATCTATGGCGTGGAACATCTTTTTTATGACACCGGTAATCCCTAATCTGTGCCACAGTATGCAACAAAATAAAGTGAAGGTCTATGTGTCATCGTCACTGAGAGTTTAAGAATTCGACCTCAGCTTTCGAATTTGTGTTCATTTTAACTAAAAGCTTGAAAAATCGATATGTTTGCGTTGTTACACACAACCTGTTTCTATTGAAACTGTACTTAACTGTTGAACTTGCTACTCAGTAGTAAGACAACAAGCATTTATGCCCTAAAAATTTACGCTTACAATGGCTACTACTACTGTTTCTACTACTACAATTAGTTTCCTTCAGACGTGAGGAAAACTAATGCATTTCGCACGTGCTACGATTACATATTCTGAACAATTGTAGAACAATATGCCAGTCCTGTCGATGAACGTCAACTCCAACGCTGTGCACCGTGGTTGTCTTTATTTTTCGTTCTAGCTATTGTATTGACGATCGGTGAGAGCACATCCAATGGTTTACATGTATACAAACACTCACAAACAGAGACTCAAAAGAGAAAAAAAACTCCAATACATTGTGTATAAATCAGGTGTACTATGTGTGTGTGTAATACCGTCACCGCGGATAAATACACCTACATCTTATTTGAGTTTCAGTGTATAAGCCAAAACCAAACTGTGATAATTCTTCTGTCGATGCATCACCATCGCTCAGTTGAAGTCAGGTCATCTCAGGTCTGCGTCATGCTGCAATCTTACTCGACTCAGTCGGGCCTGACCCTATCCACCCGAGGACGAAACATCTCAGGGGACCTCTGCAGCAGGCAAATGCCGCAAACTAATTCAAACTAACTGACGCTAAACTAGAAACTCCTAATATATTGACTCAAGACCGGAAATCCTAAGCGTGTTGTCTTTGTCTCAGAGTGATTTATAAGCGAAATGACTCGCCTTCTTGGCCACTTCCAGCTAACTACCCATCCTACTTTTGATCGCCTTTGTGTTGTGAATCATTTCCTCCCATTGTCTAGGGTCTTGGCTAGAATGGATAGTCTATATTCTATTTGTCGGATTTGTTTTTTCCAAAAAATTAATTTGTGATACTTTCATGGCCCCGTGAAGTAATCTGTTTGTTGTATATTTTTATCTTAAAAGTTACATATGTTTGTATATTTGTATTCACATAATTTTTCTCCTAAACTAATTAATCAAATTTAATGAAATTAAGAACACAATTCCCAGGCGTAATTGGTTCAAATGTCGGTTATATTTTGTCTAATTAGACCACAGAACGCATAGATAGCGGAAAGGTTTCATCTTCACGTGACCCTTATTTTGTTGCCTCCTAGATCAACAGATCTTTTGCACTATAAATATCTAGAACGTAGTTGAGAAACAAGGTTTATGAGCACCCCTCAAACGCACAATAATCATCGAACGTTTTTCTAGTTAGAGTATTGTTTAATATAGACAATGTTACTTAGAAAGTTACTGATTCATATTTACATAAAATATTCATGCAAAGACGGTTAAAAGGGGGTGGAAGCCCTACGTTAAAATTCAAATACCTCCGAATGTTGTTAAATTCTATAGATAGTTATTAGACATCATTTATTAAATATTCTTTAAATGTCAGTTTCTTTGGAGTAATTCAAAATGTTTAAGTGAGCATTATATGGGATCAATCTGACATATAAACAACCAAAGACATCAGATTTGTATTAGATATTATTTATAGTCATTAGACACCAATGAATCTAGATTTCTTAGAGTTAAGTTTCTTTTCAAGACTCCCTAAGTTTAAGCGTTACATTTAAAAAAAAATCCGGAATCAAAATCATGTAATGGATTTCGATCAAAATCAAAACAACTTCACTAAAGGTTCAGTAGCATACATCCTGATTTTCATCTTGTTGGCATACATAAATTGGGTGCTATTCGAGGAGTTAATTTTAATTGTCTCAAGAGCGTATTCTTCTATTATACTTATATAAAACAAACTCCTTACTGTATTATAACTGCTAAAAACAATGATCGGGTTAAGCCAGCTTTTTCCAGGTAGGTACAGCGCCGCTGACAATCACACATCAGTTTGTCCGACCCTGAGATAAGTCACACTATATATCTAGTTAATCCAGCTTCCCTAGTCGAAGCCGAACTACTTTTGAGCATAATTGTGCTGCTAGGTCGCATTTGATTTTCAACTGCTTACCAGCGGTTAGTAATAGGGGTATACAATGAATTCTTTGAGAGTGATCTCTAGTCTGTATCTGAATAGACTCATAAATATATAGTAACATTTAATGCTGCTAAGACAAATCTCCTTTCCTTCAACAACTAAAAGAAATATATTCAACGACCGATTACCACGGCTAATAACACCTACCTAAGAGTCCAATATTGATCTCCTTGGCCTTACATTCACAGGCAACGTGAATTAGAACAACTACACAGAAGACATTGCTAAGGCTGTTGCCAAGAAACTGGGATTCCTCTACAGGGCTAGAAAACGTATCAGATCTAACAGTATCCTATATGTCTACACAGCGACCATCGGTTCATCAGACCATTTATTTATTATTATTACTGAGATAACATCAGCCTCACATGCTTTGCAGGTGTCAAAGTTTTTATAATGTCTTGACCATGAGGTGAGGTGATGGTTAGGTCATCAACCGTGGCGTCAGTCCGTAATGGAAAATTTGGGAGAGAGTAGTTGGCGTATTCCAAAATGGAGTTTAAGGCGACATGCTAGGCAAGTAGTTCAGCTATATCAGTTACCGTGCAGACAACATCGTTGTTGTTGGAAAGCGGGCAAATTGTTGATTGTCTATTGTTCACAACACTATTGAAGATTTTCCAGAAATTACGAGAACCTTGTTTCTGTGACTGAATGAGTTTTCTGGTCTTCTTTGTATACTTTCTCTTTGCTACATCTATTAAAATTTCTACAATAATGTCCTGCCATCATAAGTTTCTGTCTATTTGTAGTTGACTTATTACAGTTAAATTGTCTGAGTGCTTGCTGCTTCAGAGCAATTGCAGCGTTACAGTTCGAGGTGAACCACTGTTGATAGTGGGGCTTGCTGTATAATTTTCTCATGGCGACATGTGCTTCAATGACTGCTTTGACCTAATCAGTAAACTCATGTGCGTACTGATCAGCAGGGAGAGAAAGAGTTTAACTCTTTAAGCGGTTTTTTCGAACGGTACTGTTTAAACGTATGTATATAAGAGTAACGTCGCAACAACGTCGGATATCACGAAATAAAATTAGTTTTATGTTCGTTATTACTCATAGTATATGTAGTAGGAGTAGTAGGAGGAAGCATAGTAAGTGATTGTTGGTGAAAAGGACAGAAAGAATAATTCGGCGTCCCGTCTGAACTCAGTGGTAGAGCATTCTTTCAACTACATTTGATTTTCAGTTTGTTAGCACTTCTTCCTAACAGGCAACTTGCCTTGTTTGGAATAAACTAAGTTTAAAACAAAGCGTGTGTTGAGTTCAATCAACTGAATATAGTTCCACCTGATCGCGTAGTGACGAGGTCCGTGACTCTAGTCTTAATATCACGTGATGAAATCACTACGCTACAGGAACTACCACGTGACATGTAAATAGTGCCAAATTGGGCGCAAAAAGAGATTCAACTGTTGTATATTTAGTTCGTAATAAATGTCCGTGCCGGTTGCACGTGTCTTAAGTTTCCCGCATTGATTTATGTTTTTCTTTCCTCGTCTTTGTGGTTCACTGCCTACCACTATGTCTCACTCTAACAAGCAAAGTGTAACAGCGTGTTTTGATAAAAGCAACGTAAACACCATTCCGTATAATCTAAGAGTAGTAGTAGTAGTAATATTAGCAGCAGTAGTAGAAGTAGTAATAGTAATTGTAAGAAGACACTTTTTTCGTGAAATGTAGTCATTGTTTAAAATAAAACAGACGCAATTGATTTTCGATGTTTGTTTCACTTTATCACAATTTATCGATGAGAGAAAAAAATCCCGTTTTCCATAACTCGCCCTTTATTAGCAGATACAAATACAAAAGGCATTAACGATGGATGATGTACGATCGATATTTAAATATTTTAGAGGAAAATAGATTGCTTTTTAAAAAATATATGAGCACGAACGAGAGAAACAAACATCTACTTTCCGGCTATTCTAATAAGCTGGTAAATATACCGCATTTTCTTTTAGGGTCTTCAAAAGAAATATAATGCTGACAAATAGGCGGAAAGAATAAATAAGCGTTTCGCTTTTTCTACTCTGCAAGACAAACTCATTAACTGAAATAATATTAAAGGTAGTTAATGCTGCACTTGCTTTACACCCAACATAATACAGACATAGTGTAGCACAGGCATTAGAATTCTTTTATGTGAGCTGTAATTCTTTTTATGAGAGCTGTAATCCTTTTATGAAAGTACCTGACTGTTTATTGTTTTTGTGAGGAAACATGTACCCTCGAAATAATTAGCTTGTTCCATTTAGGCACTGCGCCAGCCGATGTACACCCTGTATTATTATAATGCCATGGGTCGCTGTCAAGCGACAGCTATATGTAAACAACTTTGTTGACTACTGCCGGGTTAAAAGTCAAATCAACTGTTGTCTGGAATATATTGAATTGAGAACGTGACTGACTGGAGTCTTTTTGTGTATCTCTTTCTTTTTATATACATTCTTATTTATTTCTTTTTCTTGTGAGACTACCACCTCTCTCCTTCTCACTTTCTGTCTGTCTGTCTGTCTGTCTGTCTGTCTGTCTCTCTCTCTCTCTCTCTCTCAAAGTCAGTTAAAGAGGAAAGAAAACAAAAACAAAAATGTGTATTTCGAGAACGCAAGCCATGTGACATTAAACTCCGCCGTGGGAGTAGATTCTTCTTGTGCTACCGGTGATGAACTGATTAGCGGTACTTCACGCAAGCGTTTATGGAATAGTTTTCTTTTCGTGTCTAACACGCTGATTGACTACTATTTGCGCGTTCTGATGTTGAGTATGCGCAGTGCCATTCCGTGTAAGTAGTCATGCTAATCACATCTCACAATGCGCGCATAAGTGTCGAACCGAAGTGTTTGTTTAAGAGGTCAGTCAAAGAGGAAAGAAACCAACCTGCCGACCTTTGGAACTCACATCCTGCTCCGTGTTTAACAAACTGCACCGACATGCAGACATTTTAGACTAATGTCAACAAACATCTAGCTGCACAGTTCCCAAATAAAGATGACCCCCTTTAATTTCACCCTAATTCCCAGTAGGCCCCTGCGTCTACAGCGTCAGCTTTCCTTTTTTGGGGTGAACTCATTTAAAAAAAAAAGTTACCATAAAATAGCTTTTTGTCAGGACCCTAAAAAGAACGTAAACGAAGATAATTTAAGTTCCCCCCGCGAAGAATAAGTAGAGTAAGAACTCTATAAACCCGTTATTCTAAAAGAAAGCTGGTGAAAATGTCTAAAGATTCAAAATGGAAACAAAAACTAATCAGCACATACATTTACAACGCTAATATCGGTTATTTATTGCTTCCATACTGACGATTTAAAACTGGCACATTCAAATTCTGTTGCGTTTTTACACTTTGGGCATTTTTTACACACAATGGTAAACTTTCCTTTTTTAGTATAGGATGCATATGATTCTGATTCTGCTATTTCTTAACGCGGAGCACATTAATATACAAGAATTGCTATTTAGGTCTGACTTTGAAAATCGGACAATATAATGTTAACATCTTAGATAAAAGGTGTGAACGCGTGAGTGTTGATTGACACATGACCATCAGCGAGATTCTTTTTTTTTAAATACGGTCTAGCTATTAATACTATCTATTGTGGGATACTGTTTCTGGCTCCTGCAAAAAAAAAATCCATTGCCGAATCAACCCTATTGATATTCCGGTAGAAGCAATTATCGCCTGTGGCTTTTTGTTGGCAGAATTCAATTTCGTAATGCATTTGCGAGCGGAGATAGAAGACGTCCATCTTGAAATACGATATACATTCATTCACACGATTTGGAAGCGACGAATCAAAGGTGCCAACAACGCTTGAATGACGTCCGTATATCGCGTACCATGGCTTACACAACACCCGATATCTTATCCGTGGAAATTAGTTCGTTGAAATCTATCTTTTTCTATCATTATCTATTCATATATCGTTTGCTAACACACACACATACACCTTCTCCCTCTCTCCCTCTCTCCCTCTCTATCTCTCTCTCTCTCCCTCTCTCTCTCTCTATATATATATATATATATGTAAAGTAGTAAGGCTACCAACATTTGTAAAATGGTTTTTTTCAATATTTATTTATTATTTTCTTATTTTATCATTTTATAATTTTATATAACGCGTTTCAAGCGGGGTCCGCTTTCATCAGATATGTAAATCCATTTGAAATAATGTCTTTCGATTTGAAATAGTGTTGTTTCATTTGAGGAACTGTCTCCCTCTCTCTCTCTCTCTCTCTCTATATATATATATATATATATATATATATATATATATATAGATATATATATGTATATATATATATATATATATATATATTATTTCATGTATCCACATAAAATGTTATACGGTCATATAATATTTTATGTATCAATTTTAAGTATTCACATCAACAGTGATCAATACGTGAGTAGAGCTTAGTAGTAAGTTATGAAAATATATTTATGGCAATTAAGCCACACACACACACACACACATATATATATATATATATGTATATACTTTAATGTATATACAGATATATTATACAGTGATATAATATATTGTGTATATATTTTCCTATTTATTTTGACAGTCCTCAATGCGAAAGTTGAGCTTAGCAGTAGTATGGCAATATATATATATATATATATATATATATATATATATATATATATATATATATGCCTAGTAAGCTATATAGACACGTCCGTGTTTCATTCCTGCAATACATCTTAAGGAAAGATGCACATTTAGGGTGATGATTGTCTGTGTTGATGAAACATGGGCCCCTTTATGAAGCTTACATGCCATACATATATTTCCACACTATTATATATATATATATATATATATATATATATATATATATATATATATATAGTAAGTTATGAAAATATATATATGCCAATTAAGGTACACAGAGGCTCGTGCGTTTCATCCCTGGGTGGAATCTTTAGGCTTAAATGCATGGAGTTAGTTTTTTTCCGGGTGTCTTATAGGCACGGCTAGCTAGTTAACCAAATAGATTATGTGTTGTTCTTTTAGCCAATAGTTTGGCTTCCCACGAAGAAAGATCCGGTTCGTGTTACTTCCTATATCGTGTTCTATTGTTCTGTTTTCTATATAGTGGCCTATATCATCTTTCTCTATTGTGTCTATATAATGGGTAAATTTATTTTAACACGTGGTTACTTATATTTCTATTTTAGGTTTTAGTTTTTAAGTTGTTACGTTTTAGTTTAGTTTAGTTTTTGATGAAACATGGACACCTCAGTAAACCTTTATGGTAATGGTATTGTAATTCTAAAATAGTTAAGAATACGCATTCTAATCCAAAACAAATATTAATAGAGATTAAAAATAATAAATTAATTTCAACCTGAGATACACACAAACGGACCAACATTTAGGTATATTCACAATTCAGGATTACTGTAAATCTATAATTGAGAGTTACTGGTAATTTTAAATTTAAATTCATGTTTGCAGTTGGCCATCAGTTCTACTCTTCTATTTAAAAGATTGTATTGTTCGTATCTAAGGATCCGAATGTTTCTTCTTTTCAATCTTTTAAATAGAGGAGATGAACTAATGGCCAAATGCAAACATAAATTTAAATTAAAAATTTTCAGTAACTCTTAATTATATATTTACATCTCTATTTTTATTTCTATTAATATATGTTTTGGATTAGAATGGGTATTCTTTACTATTTTGGAATTACGATACCATTTTCCTAAAGCCCCCCTATTATACCTTCTTTCTCTATCTACTTAGTTTTACTTTTGTTATTATTTTATTTTTATTTTTATTTATTTGTTATTATTTATTAATTATTATTTTTTTTATTTGTTTTGTTGTTATTGGAAATTTTATGAATTCTTACTTCGACTTTCTCTACTTATTTGACTTTATCTTATTCTATATTATATCATTTTTTATTTGAATATGTAATATACACATTTGAATATTATTACTATTAATATTATTAAGATTATCATTATTACTATTATCATTATTATTACCTATTAACTATTATAAAGTACTTTTTTATAGTATATATTAGTAGTATTATCATTATTAATAATATTATCAATATTGAAATTACTATCATTATTATTATTATTTATATTAATATTATTAATACCAATATAAATATTATTTGCTATTATTATGATTATCTTGATTATTTTATGTTTAGTGTTATCACCATTGCTAATGTTATTACTACTAGTTGTATTATAATTATTATTATTTCAATTATTGTATTAAGTTTGTTATTATTGTTATTATTATTATTATTATTATTATTATTATTATTATTATTATTATTATTATTATTATTATTAATGTTATTATTATTATTGGTATTATTGTTGTTAGTATTATTATCGTTTTTATTACTATTTGATTTTGACATCAATATTATTTTATCGCCTTAATTATTCACTAGATATAACCAGGTTGTCTCAAACTGATATAAATACATTAATCCATTAGTTAGATCTTTTTTCTTTCTGATTCTAGACTTCTGTCTAGTGCACATTATTTGTGGCTATTTTTTCTTCTTTCTTTTTCTTTCTCGGATTGTTTTGTTTTTACTTTTCTTTTGGCTGTCTGGTTTCTGTGGTCTCGCGACTGGAGGGGCGGTGGGGTTTGGCGTCGTGTCCATATATGCATGACAAACATGATTCAGAGGGCTCCATAGACGTATTGTACTATTCAGTTTTTAATTTATTTTTTTTTCCAGCTGGAGATACATATTTGCTGACCTCTTTACATTTCCCTCTCCTTCTTTTTTGATGATTTTAACTTAAGTGTGTTGCTTGCCCCCCTTTTTTACCCCCTCTCTTTGCCTATACTATTACTTTTTTGGCTGGTAAACATTTCTTTTTTCCGTCATTTCCAATATGTAACTGTCCCGTTAGCATTCTGAAGAGACAAGGAAGTCGAAATAAATTATAACTGCTGACAGTTGCAATGTGTATGTGAATTTTTTCTTTCTATATTTTATTCTTGCTCTGTTTTCTACATTGAGCTCTCTTACTCGGATTTCTTACCAAAATTATTCACTTTAAAACTATATATATATATATATATATATATATATATATATATATATATATATATATATATATAGTCTAGTGCCCCACTCAAGGTAAATATACTAGGCAAACCCGGAAATCAGCTAAATCCCATCCATTCACTGTGGAAGTCCCCCGGAAAAATAAGACTATAACTAGTGTTCTGAGAAAGAAAAGAATAATTAATGTTTAGGAAAGTAGTGTTCTGGCAAAGAAAAAAAACCCAGCGTTCTCAAACTAAACAAGTATAACTAGTGTTCTGAAAAACTTATTATTTTAAATCATTTTTCATCTTTATTGTTACTAGATTTAACTTTAATTACTAATTTGATATACATAATCGGAAGAGTTAACCCTCTTTCATTACAAAGTCTTCTTATTTCTATCAGAATAACCGTGTTTAAATATTTTGTAAATTACATATGTTTTAGCAACACTGCTTTTGTAGAAATGAAAAACTCATTTTCGTTCTTGAACAAGCGCGTTTGAATCGTTAAATGAAGTGTATTTCTTAAATGTAAATATTAAAATGGTTTTCCTTATCGAAACAACAACAGATAATCCGTATTTCTAGAAATGCATCGTCTTTAAATTTCCCTGAAGTATTCAGTTTAGAAGATTTACTGAATTGGAAAGAAGGGAATGGAAATGCAAGTTGTTCGATCAGTGAAACACGGGAGATTAAAAAGAACGACGAGACTTAAATGTTTTTTTACAATAATTCAGACATTATTAAATCCCAACAATGTTTGCTGATTGTTTAAAATATTCACGTGAGAAGAGGAAGAGAGAACAAAAGACTTAAAAGAAGGTAAAAGAGGGAGACAACAAAAAAGGAGAAGGATATAAAGAAGTATGAAACGAGGGGAACAATGGGCGAAAAAAGAATACGAAGATGAAATGGAAATTAGTGAGAACAGGGGGGGGGGAGAGAAAAGAAAAAGAAGAGGAAGAAGAAGAAAAAGAAGAAGAAGACGCCAAATGAGAAGAATAAGTTGAGTAACGGTTACAGGAAGTACATTAGAAATGAGAAAAAAACAATAAGAAAGAAGAGAACATAAAGAAGAAGAAGGAGAAGAAGAAGAAGAAGAAAAAAGAAGAACAAAAACTGAAAAAAAAACAAAAGGATAGAATCATTGCAGAGAAGAAGAAGAAGAAGAAGAAGAAGAAGAAGAAGAAGAAGAAGAAGAAGAAGAAGAAGAAGAAGAAGAAGAAGAAGAAAGAGATGAAGAATTGTCGGGGAAGGTGAAGGAGGAGAAAAATAATAAAATAGAAAAAGAAAGAGGAGAACATCACTGGCGATAAGAAGAAAAAGAAGAAGAAGGAGAATGAGAAGATTAAAAAACAGAAGAAAAAAAGAAAAAAAGTAGAAGAATGAGAAAAAAGAAGAAACAGAAATAGAAGAAAAAGAAGAAGAAGTAGAAGAAGTAGAAGAAGAGGAAGTAGAAGAAGAAGAAGAAGAAGAAGAAGAAGAAGAAGGAGAATATTACAAAAAAGAGGAAGAAAAATAAAAAGAAAAAGAAGGGATGAGAAGAAAGAAGAAGATGAAGAATTGTGAAGAAGGAGAAAAAGAATACAATCGAAAAATGAAAAAGGAGAAAATCTATGGCGATGAGAAGAAGTAGGAATAGATGAAAGAAAAGAAAGAAAGAAATAAAGAAAAAAAAAGAAATATGGAAGCAGAAGAAGATAAGGAAAAGAAAAGATGATAGAAAATAATGAGAGAAGAGGGGAATAGGGGATGAGAGTAAAACATTAAGAAGAAATCAGATAAATATTCGAAGAAGAAGACAGCAAAAAAGAAATAGAAGATGAAAGAGGCAATAATAATAAGAAAATGAAAATAATCAGACGAGGAAGAAGAACGAGGAGAAAATTTTTAAAAAAAACGAAGAAGTAGGAGACGAAATAGAAAAACGAGAAGAAAAAAAGTCGAAGAATAAGAAAAAGACGACGGAGATGAAAAAGAATGAAAAAGCGATACATACGAGCCTTATCTAAAAAGTATACGACCTTAGGCCAGAAAAATATTCAAAAATACGAGTTGGGACCCTAATCACCTTAAAAGTAGGCCCCTTGTGCTTGCACACACTAAGCCCACCGATTCATCCACAACCGGAAACACCTCTGAGAGTCTTCTTTTGGAATAGTGTTCATCTCCGCCGTCCCGTTAGATTCAGCAAGTTTTTGTAGAAGATGCGATCAAGGTAACAATAATTAAGGAGTGGTTTAACCGATTCTAAAGATCGCCGAATATCAGCGGTGAGTGACCAGCGTTATGTCAGGCCCCGAACTGCTCGGGGTACAGTTGTTGTTGAGAAGGTGCGACAAAAAAGATAATACGGAACGCGACGACGGAGATAAACACCATTCTAAAAGAAGACTTATTTATACCTACAAACGCTAGCGTTTTGAGCTTATTGCAGGGAAGTAACAATTTCAGACGGTCGGGAGACACGAACATGGTTTACATAGTCAGTCTTGAATCTGCAAGCAGTCAACGTATCCACTCGGCCACCAGAAGCTGTGACGTGATTAAGGGAAATTAAGATAGAAGACTAGTCGAAAGGTGTTCGATGAACGTTCGGATATTTGCATTAGAGCTTTTTGACCTCTATTTTTAACATCTCCGAGAGTGCTCGACTTTAATTTCTTAAATCGGGGTTTATTATTATTATTCACAGAGTTAGCCTGGAATCTGTAAGCAATCGCAATAACCACTCGGCCACCGGAACCTGTCACGTGATTAAAGGAAATGAAGCATTTCTTCTCCTATGCTACCAACATATCCTCCTGTGATTCTTTCTGTCAGCGGATGTTTCTCTAGAACTAAGTTTTTTCATTGTTTTGTAGGTCGTGTTGCTATAGGCGCTGATGAAGACATTTTGGACCAACTTTATAAAATTATAAAATAATATAAAATAAAGTATTTTCAAACTGTTTTGGAAACGACCGTACGCCATAATTAACTTGATGTTGTAGTTCTTGGGACAGTAAAAGCAGTGCTTTGATTTATTGAGTGTATATTTGAATATATATATATATATATATATATATATATATATATATATATATATATATATATGTAGATATATATGTATATGTATATATATATATATATATATATATATATATAGATATGTATATATATATATATATATGTATATATATATATATATATATATATATATATATATATATATATATATATATATATGCCGCGGAAAAAAATTCTTAGTTTTAAACGTCAATACGTAGTTAAAGCAAATTAAACTGTTTTAGGCAAGAGTTTTCAACGCTATTTATAATGTTTAATCATTCATTTATTAATGTTAATTATAGTTTATTATTAAATTCATGTTTTGAAAGATGACGTTAATCATAAATTTATATATATATATATATATATATATGTATATATAAATCACGCCAAGGTTACAATAGATTTGTTTAAACAATGTTTTAAGGTCTATTTTTAAGAAAGTCTTAAGGGCTCTGTTTGCAAGACATCAGCTTCAAGATCTCAATGTGTCGATTTCCGGTCATGGCATATGCTGTATTTGTTGGGAATTTATTATATAGTATCAATGCAATATTTTCTATTTATAAAAGAAGTTACGATATATCTTTAACAAATTGTGACTGCCAGACAGACAAACATACTGACACACACAAAAAACACCCCTAAGCAGACTCGCGAAAATAGACTCCCTAACGGTCGTCTATCTTTGCTAGGCTGCCGCGTTCTTGGGTGGTGAGACATTTTAGTCAAAAAGAAACAAAAAAAATTGTCTTCCAATATTTTTGCTTAAAAAAAAAAAAAATGGGAGGGGGGCTAAAAAAAATCGAGCGCGAACGACGAACCCAAACTATATCGAAGAACAAGTGACTATACGATCATTCATTGCTAACTGAAAGAAGTGAAAAAAAAAACATTTCTTTAAGTAGGTAAATACAAACGTATTTTATTACTTCCCACGGTAGCTAAGTCGATAGCGTATCGGAAGTTAACGTTATGGTGACGAGTTCGAATTGAGGTGCCGAAATTATTTATTGCTTATTTAGTCGTTAATGTATTTGTTATGTTTTTGACTTTGAAATTAATTAAATAGTAATTACCTCCTCTCCCCTGCCCCCTCTCCCGTTTACAAAAATTCTCCAGGACGAACAGACAGACAGACAGAGAAGATGCTCGTTATATAAGAACTGGATGCGTCGAAGTCAATCTCGAGCAGGCTCTGTCCATCTGTCGCTATATATAAGTTTTCCAGTTTTAACAAAACATTTGAGCCCGTTTTTTACACTTACATATTTAACTGGGTCCACTAATATCGATTAGAGGATATGTTGGTACGTCACGCGTAAGGTTTAAATATCATTTTTAGCAATAACGCACATACTGATACATATCTATTTATATTGGTAGTACTATTAGTAACGAAATTTGCTACTAATTACAAAATGATAACCAATGTATTTGAATTTTAAAATATGGCATAGATCTTATCATTATTTTAGTCAGATAAAGTATTTTTTAAAGTGAATTCAATGGAATCTCATTTATTATTAGGAATAACATGGTTGCACGATTTATAAAAAAACGTGGTTATTCAGAATAAGATATTGGTTTTATAGGAATTGATATATCGATGACAAACATGTTAAACGCGCAGATTCAATGGACGCCGCTAAAGAATATTTGTTTTTACGTTCATTTTGAAAAGAATCGTACAATCGACATTTGTCATAAATATGATCCTTTGACGATACGTATTTCAAAAGAGCGACACGTACTTAAATGTCTCCATTCTCAGCTGAAATAACAGCGGTCAAAGTTCAATAGCCAACTTAAACTCAGTCTAAACACAGTCCGATCGTTTGACCCTTTCCCTTTATGTCCTAAACATAACTCTGATTTTAACAATGGAGTTGTTTTCGCCGATCGCTAAACGATTTCATTGACAAAAGGCGACGTTAAATGCTCTATCTAAGATGCGTCTAAAACACAATGACAGTAAATTGCTGAAAATAGGCATTCTATTTTTACGCTTTTCTAGCGAACACATGTTTAGGCTTCTTTCCAAACCGATGGTCGCTATTTTAATGTGTGTGTGTTTCCTGAATAACACTGGAGCATCAATAACTAGCCTCTCTCTATTAGACATTGTCAAAAAAAACTCTTCAGTCTAATAGGTCCCGCACTCTCAACAAAGCTCAAACCTCTGCCCCATCGCCGCAATATTGCACCTATGCGCTTGTTTTACATGTAGTACGATGTGATGTGTTCTCGGCATAAATACCCCTTCCCAACACGACAAGCAGCAAAGTAGCACAACTTTACTCTAGAGGTCCACATAAACCAGAAAGCTTTATATTTTAATAATTTATACCCTAAAACTGCTAGCCTTCTGAATTTCCTCACTGATCCGGCCTTCTCTAACTGTACTAACATGCAGAAATGTGAATGAAACGTGAACAGACATCTCGCTGCTCAACTCCCTACTTAGGATATCTCTACATTTATGGTCCATACTAAACATCAGTCCCTAATTTTGGGTAAATACAAGTTTTTTTAAAAACACGCGATGTTCGAAAATAATTAAAATAGTCTAATAATAAAAAGAATATCGTTGGTTGCACTATATGTACATTGATTCTAAGAGAAAAACGTAAGAAGGATATACTTTCCACGATTAATTGAAGAGGGTGTAACCCGAAAGGTACTTACAAAATGTAAGGTTATGTTACTTGCCTGTATACGTACGCCAGCGTCCACGGACGACCGCTGTATCCCGAACATAAGTGACGTGAGTTTCCGTCTTCTTCATCTTTGTATTCTAGCATTGTCAGTCACTGAGCGGGCGCGGAACACAGTTTACAATTAGCATACATAAGGAGACTGTTGAACACTGGTGTGTGTGTGTGTGTCGATGATATCCCGTCGGTAGTTGCTTTATTCTGACCTAAGTCTCCCATTTCTCAATATTTCTCAAGGATATCAGATAAGGCACACTCCAATATATTTTGTCAATGTGCCTCCAAACCCATCTTGTTTTCATTCTTTATCCGTCAATAACCCCAATGTCTATTGTTCGTGGTTTTTTTACGTCATTCTCTTGGTTGTTTTCCTCGAACCCATCTCGTAAATAGTTAGTGAACCCCTCCATCCGTCAATATATATATAAACTTTCTACCAGAAATCTGATGCACCTGCTATTCCCTCGGCTTACCACTTAATATCAATAACCCACATAGAAATAAGAAAGGTAATGATGGAGAGAAAAGCTGTCACTACAAAACTCGTGCACTTTGTTTACTAAAGAATAAATGCCTTACCGAAAGCATTGTTTACCTAGCCACAATATTTGCCAAGGAAAGCACGAATGACAAGATATACTACGTAGGTATGACCTCGGTAGACTTTATGACAAGATAACACGAATACAAAATCACATTTAATCACATTTAATAACAAAAACGCTGATTAAAAACCGTACTAGCAACCAATAACTGGGAGGTTAGAAAAGCCGACGGTCGCCAATAATCCAGTTGAAAATAGTACGACAGGCTAGTACATGTAGCGATTTAGACGACCCGTGTAGATTATGCGTGAATGAGACATTTAAATTCTTAACTTATAAGACCGCCAAAACCTATTTAACTGTAGAAATGAAATACCAAACAACTGTATACGCAGTATAAATTTTACTAAACAAGAAAAATAAAATGAAATAAAATAATGAATTAAAAAAAAACTAAACTAGTCCTACACCTAAAAATAGAAATAGGAAAATCTATTAACTCGCTACATTCACAAAGAAAAGGGTTAGTAACTCCTATAAAAAACAAAATAAAACATAAGAAGTAAATGTAAGCCGAACCTTATTTGTGAGAAGTCCTGCAATTGGCTAATGAAAACATTAACCCGCGAATAAAAAATAACAAAGAATCTCATTAGTTTACTAGCTCTAGTAAACACAACGTGTATATATAAAAATACCAAGCAACACAAATTCCCTGCATTTTAACCTAACGGTTCCTTGCGCGAATCAAATGCTGAAACCTCTGTGTAGCTTTATTTTATGACTTACTAATCAGCTAGCCTTAAGCATTGAGAATTGTTGAAGCAAATACTGAAAATTGATAGAAAAATATCATATCTCCTTATGACATTTTATGTAGATACATGAAATAATTTATATATATATATATATATATATATATATATATATAAAAGAATATAACACACAATATATTATAAAATGAAATGTCATGGAGACAGACAAACACAACAGGGGATTGACCGTGTTTTTCCATTCTGTCTTTCATATATATATATATATATATCTATCTATATATATATATATATATATATATATATATATATATATATATATATATATATATATATACTAAGTTATTAATACCTACAGGCTAGCGTTTCAAGCTTATTGCTCTCATCAGTGTAGGAAAGTAACAATTTAAGACGGTCGGGAGGCACGAACCCGGTTCACAGAACCATCCTAGAATCATCGCCACATCCACTCGGCTGACGGTAACTGTCACGTAATTAAGGGAAAGTAAGATATATATGCACCTAGAAGCGGGTACAGACTAGTCGAGAGTGTTCGACGAACGTATTCGGAACTTTGCATTAAAGATTTTGAAAGTCTATTTTTAACATCCCCGAGAGTTCTCAATTTTAATTTCTTAAACGGTCTTAGTATATATATATATATATATATATATATATATATATATATATATATATATATATATATATATATATATATATATATATATATATATATATATATATATATATATATATATATATATATATATATATATATATATATATATATATATATATACGGTGTATAGCTGTAGTGTTTAATGATTAGATATACGAGGCAAATATTCATACAATTTATTAAACATTACCGCTATTCAACCCTTCATTCAATTCTTGAATAGTATATATTTCTTGTTTTTCTTTTGGTTCATGATGACCGCCATTTTTAGCTATAAAATCGCTGACTGAGTCGCTCGGGCGCCATTTTCTTTTACACGTTTATTTCAATGCATTGAAATTGGTAACTTTAATATTTCCAAAAAGGATTTGGTTGCAGCTGGACTTATTTTCTGTCTCTCTTAAATTCATCTTTTATCATATTTTATTCATGCAGTCTCATGAATACAAACCAACGCCGCGCTCGAAAATCAGTGAATAAATTCCCTCCATATATTATGGCAGTTTATAGAGCCGCGTGGATTTGTCTCTTAGGATGATAATTCATTCGCTCTTGCACTTTCTTTAACTAGAATTAAGCTCGCTCACTGTTTACTTTACCAAAATCAGAAATATGCCTCATGCATATAAGGAGGCATACATAAACATATACCGGAAGTTCTAGACAAATTTGACATTTTTTTTGAAAATGAAAAAAACAAAACAATGTCGTGTCTTGGCCAATAAAGAATGTATTTTTAAAAGTGAAAGTGCCCCTCTAAGAGGATAGTTATCGAATAGAACTCACTGGAATGAGTTACACTGAACCTACACCACGGCTTCATTGTGGGACATGACGACTTACACAGTCACTTCGAGAGACGCCTGAAATAAGTTTTATCTTGGCAACTATCTCTTCCTTGGTATTTTCTGCGGTAAGGTTGTCGATATCATTGTAAAATTGGCTCCACACAGTACATGGATAGCTGAACGAGATATGGTTGACTTGTTCAGTTAATTTTACTTTGTTCGCTCTTTATAAGGCCCACGCAACAGCTGGGCGAAACGTTGAGTCCTCCATTTCTCATTTATATATATATATATATATATATATATATATATATATAGTCATCCACATACAGACTGTTTTGCTGTATCACAGCTCTTCAGTGCGGCTGGACCATGTAGTGCCGCAAGCTGGCATTGAAACTCAACCGTCGAGCTGACCCGGCTATTGCGCTATTATACGACACTGACTGAATGTTAATTATATCTCAGTGTAAACATTGTCAAGTGCCGGGAGCTGGAATTAGTTTTATCCAATGAGCTATGGCAGTGTGCTATATCTTTACAAATAAGCTCTAAAAGAGCTTTATATAGTCATCCACATGTATCACAGCTCTTCTGTGCGGCTAGAACAGTTAGTGCCTCGAGCTGACAGTCGGCGTCTCTACTCCTGTGCTGTCATACGACACTGGCTGCATGAAAGTGATATCTAAATATAAACAATGTCAAGTGCTGGGAGTTTGAATTAGTTTCTCTAGAGGAGAGAGAGCGATATATAGAGAGGAGAGAGAAAAGAGGGTGAAAGAGAGGAAGAGAAAGACGGAAGGAGGGAGAAAGACATACAGACATATAGAGAGGGAGTGGGAGGGAAGGAAGGGAGAGATGGAGAGGGGCAATATAAATAGTGTGAAAGCCGATGGGAAGATTGTAATTAGCAGAATAGTATTACTACAGTACTGGAAGTTCATCGTCATTTCCATGTTTGTCCTTAGCTCTCCAGAGATTCAGCAATCCGAAATCGGATCTGTTTGAAAGTCAATATTTCCATTATGCAAATGCATGTGTAGAGAATCTGTGTCATTCGAAGAAAACGGTATCTCATCCTCATCTTTATTTGCTTCCTTTTCCAGGAAGATGCCCGAACGCTGCCATCATGAAAGATGTTCGACTGACTTCCAATCTTTATTTCAACTCGTAAAACATCCACAGCGATTACTCCTTTTACTAGCAAAACGGTAAATGACTTTCCCTACTTTCTCCGTGTACCTAGCCTCGGAAATATTGGCATGCCCAAAGCTTCTTTGCAAGGGGTTTTCGACTGTAGAACACATTACCACGAGACGGCTTCCCTACAAACTACAACATAGTCTTCTTCAAATCCAGTACATACAAGTATTTGTCGCAAACCGCCCCAAAAGTTAGCAAACCTAGTTTCTCTCTTTGATCAATTTCCATCTCATTCACCCTTATATTCGAGTTGCTCTTGACCTTGATAAATGGTGAAAAAACACACCCGAAGAAGTAAGGTTCCTTCAACACATCATTGTAACCCTTAAATGCTTTTTGCTATATTGGTTTGAAAAAAAGTGAACATGTTTCATAGGGATAATAATACGTCGTATAAATGATTTTTTTGAAAACAAAAAAAATTAAACAAAAATAAATGATGTTGTAAATGGGCAACAAATGGCATAACATTTAACATATTTAACAAAACACTCAGATATACTCATATAAATAAGTGTGGTTAAGTGGTTAACGACGCGGTCTGAGTATCTGATTGTGCCGGGTTCGAATCCAGTTTGTTCTACAGAAACACTTTTATCAAAACTTACACCTGGCCTTGTGTCTAACATCTTGCAAGATAGGTAAGTAAAATACACTAGAGAAGCATTAAATATTTTTTACTTACATTTATAATGACCAACTTTTAAAGTTTAGGCTCTTGAATAAGACAGATGACACTTCGATGACGCTCGCCCGTTACATCGTAAACACTGATTACCTATTTAGTGGGTGTGCTCATGTATTATCATACTAATGCCTACTCACACTTACCAACAGGCTCGGTGCATATGTGAAACAAGTTGCAGTTTTACACACTTTCGTTGAATATCATATTAAATAAACACTTTTTTGGAATGTGTCATATTAAAAAAAACATCATTTAAGGGTGTACAAAGGTCATGCTATTTCACCTGTAATTTAGCCGATCGTGATTTCAGAGTTTCTTCCAATAAACACAAACTTTTCAAATATGTGCATATCACATCATGTCGTCAATTAATTTACAGAAAAGTTGACCATTATTGGTTAAAAAGAATAAGTATTGCCGTTAAAGTGTTTGCTCCCACCAAAATTCCAATTTTTATATATATATATATATATATATATATATATATATATATATATATATATATATATATATGTGTGTGTGTTTTAATACACGCAAATAAATCACAGTTTGTTTCTTACGGCGACAAAGCTTACGCGACGAAATTAGGAAATGAGAATGTCGTCGTACATAAAAATTGTGAGTCAAAAGAATTTTTGATAATTATACAAATACTTTATTTAAAAAATTAAAATATTTATTAAATTATTTGTTTCATTAACGTAAATACTCAGATGTATAAGATCTTCAGATATGAAATAAATTAAAAAATGGATTTAAGACTTACACTTTTTTCAATGTTTTCTTAAATAAATATTTTTCAAAAAAACTATTGTTATTTATAAATATTTTTATTTCAATTATTTTTATATAAGTAACATACAGACTTATTTTAATCGAAAATGATCGTCGAGGAAATAAGCCGATAACACTAGCATATTGAATTGACTAATTCAAAAATTATATGTTCAGATTTCATAACTTATACTAAATATATTTTAACCGACGGCACATGTCATTCTCGCAACTGTACGCCTCTATCTCTACCATCAAATATTCTCTGATTTTGCAATATTTTTTCCTTTTCGGTTTATTTTTATTTATTTGATTTACTTTCTAACACACAACTAACGTTAAAGTGTAGTATATCCTAATTTGTCTCTTCTGTCCTCGGTCAGTGAAAGATAAAAACTTCTAGACTGAGTAAACAGTTTTTAATAGCGCAATTGATATATATATATATATATATATATATATATATATACATACATATATATATATATATATATATATATATATATATATATATATATATATATATATATATATATATATATATATATATAATCTCGGAAGTTTCTCAACCATTAAAACTATATATAAAAAAAATAAAATCTATAAAAAAACCCCAAAAAACCCAAACTTATAGTCTCAAGTCTTCCAGTGGAAAATCACTCATGTAAGTCAATTTATTTTTTACAGTTATTATATTAGTTAGTTTCTAACACTATTTTAAGGGATCATCAGTTGTTTACTATGAAAAACTGTTTCGGGAATTTATATATATATATTTCATTTTTTAAAACAACCAATATATAAATGAAAAGAACAAGTTGACACTTTAATATCTAGTTTAGAGTCAAATAATTATTTTCTATTTCCTTCCCGGCAACGCCGGAACACTGGCGCTGCAAGTTAAAAATGGATTGGTTAAGAAAGATCCAATTTTAGAACAGTATTTAATCGACAATAGATTT
>OY744542.1:1797500-1800000 GCA_963556195.1 Sepiola atlantica
ACGCCAAAAACTACAAAACTAATACAACAATATTGGTATATTATTAATCGGTGGTTTTCTGTTTTACACAGTGCCAGTCGAACTACCATCTCAATATTATTGAGGCGTTAGTTATTAACAATTCTCGATTTAGCCTGTGCAGACAACATATTTTGAAACATCAGTTAGAGATGGAGATCTTTAATGATTCAAATCCACCATAACGTTGAGAAATTTACGTTTTTCTCTTTATTCTCTAAAACGTTTCCTCCAACTTAAACAATTTTCCCCTCATATCTCATTCGATTTTCTTAGTTTTTAATTCATCATTCTGACGTTTCCTCTTAGAGGGTCAGACGAGAAGGCCTTAAGGAAAATTTTAGCAACTTTATTGTTTTCTACCCGCCCGTTTGATGTATTAAACAAATGTTTCCTCTGAAATTTATCATACGATTTTGTTGTACGCAGAATTTTACTATATATATATATATATATATATATATATATATATATATATATATATATATATATATATAGTAAGCAATGAAAATATATATGGTAATCAAGCTACACAGAGGCTCCCGTGTTTCATCCCCGGGGGGAATCGTCAGGCTAAATACCAGGCATTTAGCCTGACGATTCCCCCCGGGGATGAAACACGGGAGCCTCTGTGTAGCTTGATTGCCATATATATTTTCATTGCTTACTACCTAGCTCTACTTACGTATCGAGCACTGTTGAAGTAAATACTGAAAACTGATACATAAAAAATTATATCTCCTTATAATATTTTATGTGGATACATGAAGTACTAATATATATATATATATATATATATATATATATATATATATATATATATATATATAAATCTTATTTTACGTTAGTTCTGCGTTTATCTTCTCCTGAGATAATTTGTCATGGTTTGTACTCATTATTGGCAGCCTATTGAAGCCGAAAGGTCACTAGAAAATAAGTATTAATTTGTTTATCAGGTGGACAGTGAGACAACATCTTAAGAATTAGAGACGACCGTTGAAACTGGGCAGAATTTTATTATTTAACATTGGACTTAAATACATGTATGCTCTAGTAAGCTGGAAAGTAACCCCGTGGAATTACTTTCCATAGACATGTAGTTGTTAGAAAGAAACTTTGTTCTTAGAAGTTTCGTTTATTTTCAGGTACACAGAAGAAGAAAAGAAAATTATTTACAGTGTGTGTAGCTAGACGAATCTTTGCTGTGAGTCGTTTACAAGATTAAACCATGGATTGGAGCTCAGTCGAGAACTTTTATAAAAATAACTATAGCGGAGAAATAGACAAGCCACATCTCTTTCTGTAGACAGACCTTCTATGAAAAAGAATAAGAACTCTCGTACTATATTTCAAAATCGATGTTGTACTCTGTCAATTCAGGAGTAAGTGCTCTGCCCTGCACCTTCAAGTAATCCATCTTGTTTTTATTTGTTAGCGTGAAACATTGTACCAAAGACAATTCACACAACGGCAGCTTAGTCTACAAATCAGGGCGTGGAAATCAATGTGAAGACGCCTGGCCAGAGAAATCGTTATTTATATACGAAATAATAAAAGTTAATAAACTAAAAACTTTTTTATGTTGTCGACAATCTTGTTCGACAAGATTTTTTTTCTGTAAAGTGACGAGACTTTTGTCAAAAACAATGTATTTGAATTTCAGACGACGAACCTCATGTTTTCCTTTTCATAGCCTTCTTCGTCTAGTCTGATAAAAAAAAATCGATAACAACATACGAAATCTTGGGAACTGCCGGCCAATGCACTATTTCCTGCCCTTACAGAGTACAAAATCGACTTCGAAATTTAGTAATCGTATCGATCTATTCTCTTTCCCACATCTCTTTTTTGCGAAGGGACATTGCTAGTCTCTCTCTACTCTATTTTTTTTTTGCATTGAAAATGTAAAACCTATGGAACATTTACGAATCTTTTTGATTTTAATACAAAAAAGACTAAGCTAAGAATGAGAAGAAAAATTGCAAATAATACAAAATCTATTACGTTTCAGTTATTCAAAACAAGAGATTTAAAACAACAAAATATATGTAATAGATTTTGTATTTTTTACAATTTGTATTCTCATTCCTCCACTGGCCTATATAATAGCTCAATCTCGTATATTTAACATTAATTCTTTTTCGTGATAGGTTCTATTTTAAAGATATGAATCATATGTTTCGTATTTTATTCTTCATATATATATATATATATATATATATATATATATATATATATATATATATATATGGCATTGAAGAGACAATATTTATAATTCATAATGAATTTAAGAAATTAAAAAGATGAATGGGCAGCTGACCGATTTCGTACCTCGCTCAACAGAGCCAAATATCGAGGTAATGTATAAGAAATATAAAAAGATGCTATGAGAATTATAGCGAGGGAAAAGGGTAAAAAAAAAAGAAAAAAAAAAGAAAAAAAAAATTCAACCAAATAGAAAAAACATTAAGCCCGAGGAGAT
>OY744542.1:1805000-1810000 GCA_963556195.1 Sepiola atlantica
TTTTCCTCCATCGTTCTGTAATCTCCCTTCCTTCTTTCCTCCATCGTTCTAATCTAATATTTATTTATTTTCCTCCATCGTTGCATAATATCCCTTCTTCTTTTCCTACATCGCTCCGAAGTATATATTTCTTCCTTTTTTTTCTCCATCGTTCGGGTACACTACTTCTTCCTTTCTGTTCCTCCATTGTTCCGTAACCCCCTTCTTTTTATCCTACATTGCTTCGATATAATATTTCTTCCGTCGATTTTCTTCGTCGCTCTAGATAGAATCCCTCTTCATTTTCTTCCTCCATCGTACCGTAATCTGTCTTGTTTCTTGCCTCCATCGTTACGATATAATCCTGACTTCTTTCTTTCTTTTCCTCCATCGTTCTGTAATCTCCTTTCCTTCCACCATTGATCTTTATTCAAATAATCTTTATTTATTTATTTCTATTTCTCCATCGTTCCATAATCTCCCTTCCTTCTTTCGTCCGTCGTTCCGATATAATATTTCTTTTTTCTTTTCCTCCATCGTTCTGTAATCTTCCTTCCTTCTCTCCTCCATCGTTCCAATATGATCTTTTTTTCTTTCTTTTCCCCCATCGTTGTGTAATCTCCCTTCCTTCTTTCCTCCATCGTTCCAATATAATATTTCTTTCTTTACCTCCATCGTTCCGTAATTTTTCTTCCTTCTCTCCTCCATCGTTCCAATATGATCTTTTTTTCTATCTTTTCCTCCATCGTTCCCTAATTTCCCTTCTTTTTTTCCTCCATCGTTCTAATATAATCTTTCTTTTTTTCCTTTCCTTCATCGTTTTGTAACTTACCTTCCTTTTTTCCTCCATCGTTCTAATCTAATATTTATTTATTTTTTTCCTACATCGCTACGGAGTATTTATTTCTTCCTCCTTTTTTTCAACGTTTTGGTAGACTCCTTCTTTCTTTTCTTTTCCTCCATCGTACCGTAATCTCTCTTCCTGCTTGCCTCCATCGTTCCGATATAATCCTTAATTATTTCTTTCTTTTCTTCTATCGTTCTGTCATCTCCCTTCTTTTCTCCATCGTTCCAAGATAATCTTTATTTATTTCTATTTCTTCATCGTTCCGTAACTTTCCTTCCTTTTTCCTCCATCGTTAAATATAATTTCTTTCTTTCTTTTCCTCCATCGTTCTTTAATCTATCTTCTTTTTTTCCTCCATCGTTCCAATATACTCTTTCTTTCTTTATTTTCCCCCATCGTTTCATAATCTCTCTTCTTCTTTTCCTACATTGCTCCTGAGTATATATTTTTTCCATCTTTTTTCAACCGTTCTGGTAGAATTTTTCTTTCTTACCTTTCCTCCATCGGTTTATAATCTTCTTTCTTTCATTTCCCCCATCCTTCCGATATAATCCTTATTTCTTCTTTTCTTTTCTCCATCGTTCCGAAATCTACCTTGATGTTTTTCTACATCGCTCCGGTATGATATTTTTTCTTCCTTCATTTTCCATCGATTCGGTAGAATACTTCTACCTTTCTTTTCCTCCATCGTTCCAATATACTCTTTCTTTCTTTATTTCTTCCTTCATTTTCCATCGATTCGGTAGAATACTTCTACCTTTCTTTTCCTCTATCGTACTGACATCTCTCTTCCTGCTTTCCTCCATTGTTTCGATATAATTTTTCTTTCTTTCTTTCCCCCCATCGTTCCATAATCTCCCTTCTTCTTTTCCTACATCGCTTCGGAGTATATATTTCTTCCTTCTTTTTTCCATCGTTACCGTAGAATCATTATTCCTTTCTTTTTCTCCATCGTTCCGTAATCTTTCTTCTTTTTTTCCTCCATCGCCCGATATAATATTACTTTCTTCCTTCTTTTCTTAATCACTCCGGTAGAATCCTTCTTCCTTTCTTTTCCTCCTCGTGCCAATATAATCCTTTATTTTTCCTTTCTTTTCTCCATTGTTCCGTAATTTTTCATTTTCTTATATCTCTCCGATATAATATTGCTTTCTTCCTTCTTTTTTTTCCATCGTTCCAATATAACCCTTCTTCTTTTCTTTTCCACTATCGTACTTTAATCATTCTTCCTGCATTCCTCCATCGTTCCGATATGATCATTCTTTCTTTCTATTCCTCCATCGTTCTGTAATGCCCCTCCCTTCTTTCCTCCATTGTTCCGATATTTTCCTTTTTTCTTCCTTTATCTTCTCTCTCGTTCAGGCGGATTCTCCCTTGTTTTATTTTCCCCTATCATCCCGCTATCTTTCTTTTTCCTGATATTTCAAACATATTCTTTCTTTATCTATTTTTTCTTTCTTTGTTTGTTTATGTATTGTTTTCCGTTCCACCATGGCACTGTTGCTAAGTTGTTAATGACGCGAACTGAGGACCTGGGTGTGCCGGTTTCGAATCCAGTTCGTTCCACAGAAACACTTTCATCAAAATTCATAATTTTTTTCCGTTGCTTTTCGTTTTGGGGTATATCTTTCATCTTCCTTTCCTCCACCGTTACGATGTTATCTTTTTATCTTTTTTCTCTCCTCCATTGTTTAAATATCTTTCTTCCGTTTTCCCTTCTTTTCTTCTTCACCTCCATCGCACCGACATCGTCTTCCTGCTCTTTTTTTCCTCCATAGTTTAGACGTATCCTCCCTTCTTTTCCTCCATTGTGCCGGCAACTTCGTTCTATCTATTTTTCTTTCTTTCTTTCTGTTTCTACGTCGTTCCGGTTTTTCTCTTCTCGTTTTTCCTCAATAGTTTAGATCATAGTTCATAGTTCACTCCAAACAAGGCAGGCCGCCACTGTAGATGTAAGGGGCTACTGAGAAATAAAGGGGGGGGGGATTCAACCTAAATTAGAAGCTGCGTAGCGAGAGGTCTGTTTACATTAGCTTTCAATTTCTGCATGTCAGTAACGTCAGGAAAGCAGGAAGCAGGGAGGGAGTTCCAGAGTCCAGCAGCACGAGGAAAGAAGCTTTTGGAGTAGAAAGCTCTACGGTATCTGGGGACATCGACAGTGTATGGATGGGATTTGGAAGATTGTCGGGTTGGTCTAGTGAATTTACGTCGTGGGGGCACCAGAGCAGCAAGCTCATCAGAGCACAATCAATATAATTATTATTTTATTCTTTCTAATACCATTAACTTTGTTCCTCCATCGTACATTTCTATTTCGTTCTTCTTTACCTCCATCGTTCTGACATTTTTGTGCTTTTTTTTCTTTCTTTTATCGTTTAGTCTCCCTTTCCCTCTTTCTTCCATTCATTTTGCATCCCCTTGTTTTTATTTATTTCCCTTCTTCAATCATTACAGTTTTTTGTCCTTCTTTTCCTTCATTATATTCTTTTGGTACGGTGGTAGCATAAAATTAAGAAGGAATGCACGAGAACGATAGAGGAAAAATAATGAAAGAATATACCGGGACGGTTGAGGAAAGGAAAGAAAGAATAGAGGCATATACGAGACCAATAGAGGAACATACACAGTGGGGGAATATACTGCAACGATGTAGGGAAGGAAAGAAGAAAAAGGAAAATACCGGAACTATGGAAGGAAGGAAAATAAGACGATGAGGGAAAGAAAGAAATGAACAATATATCGGAACGGTAAAGGTAAGACAAGAAAGGAAAACACACCAGACAGATGAGAAGTCGACTGGAGGAGTAGACTGCAATAGTGCACCGTTGCAGTCTATTCCTCCATTGTTCCAGCATATTCTGCCTTTTCCCTCCATCATTTTGTCACTTTATTTCGTATTTTCTTACTTCCTTCCAGCATTCCATCCATCGTGTAGATATATTCTTCATTTCGTTCTTTCCTCCATCGTCCCTTTATCGCCATTTGTTCTTTCCTTCCATTGTTCCGGTATCTTTCTTCGTTCCAGTGTCTTTTTTCTTTGTTTTATTCCCTCCATCGTGTCGATATTTTCTTCATTTCTTTCTTTCCTTTATCGTCACTTTATCGCCATTTTTTCTTGCCTTCCATCGTTTCAATATCTTTCCTAATTCCGGTGTCTTTTTTTGTTTTATTCCCTCCATCGTGTCGATATATTCTTCATTTCTTTCTTTCCTCCATCGTCCTTTATCGCCATTTTTTCTTGCCTTCCATCGTTTCAATATCTTTCCTAATTCCGGTGTCTTTTTTCTTTGTTTTATTCCCTCCATAGTGTCGATATATTCTTCATTTCTTTCTTTCCTCCATCGTCCTTTATCGCCATTTTTTCTTGCCTTCCATCGTTTCAATATCTTTCCTCATTCCGGTGTCTTTTTTTTGTTTTATTCCCTCCATCGTGTCGATATATTCTTCATTTCTTTCTTTCCTCCATCGTCCCTTTATCGCCATTTTTTCTTTCCTTCCATCGTTTCAATATATTTCCTCATTCCGGTGTCTTTTTTCTTTGTTTTATTCCCTCCATAGTGTCGATATATTCTTCATTTCTTTCTTTCGTCCATCGTCCTTTATCGCTATTTTTTCTTGCCTTCCATCGTTTCAATATCTTTCCTCATTCCGGTGTCTTTTTTTTGTTTTATTCCCTCCATCGTGTCGATATATTCTTCATTTCTTTCTTTCCTCCATCGTCCATTCATCGCCATGTTTTCTTTCCAGCCATCGTTCCGGTGTTATTTTTTCTTTGTTTTATTCCTTCCATTGTGTCGATATTTTTTCATTTCTTTCTTTCCTCTGTCGTCCCATTATCGCCATTTTTTCTTTCCTTCATCGTTCCGATATCTCCTTCTTTCTTTTATTCCCCTCCATTACTGAAGCCTATTCTTCAATTGCTCCGGCATATTCCCTCTTTTTTCTTTTTCCCTCCATCTGTCGTTATCTCTCTTTCTTTCTCCCCCCCCTCCATGTGTCCGGTGTCGTTTTTCTTTCTTGTCTCACTTTCATCGTTCCGATATATTGTTCGTTTCTTTCTTTCCTTCATCGTCTTATTTTCCTTCCTTCCATCGTTCCGGGATCTTCCTTTTTCTTCGTTCCTTCCTACATCGTTGTAGTATGTTCTCCCCCCCCCCCCATTATTTATTTTCCT
>OY744542.1:1817500-1825000 GCA_963556195.1 Sepiola atlantica
TTTCTCGAAAATTCTTGGTCTGATGAGGTTGACTTTTACATAAGGTTTACAAAATATGATATCTGCATAATTTTTCTTTCCTTTTAAGTAATATAAGCTTTTAGTCAAAATCTACAATTGATAGGTTTTATCCTTTTATTGTTTACTTTCTTTTAAAGAAACTGGATTTATCATGTTTTGCATTCGAACTCTTCATTTATTGCTGTTTGTTCATTTATTCTGCGAAACAATTGTAGAATTTTTACATCGACTTATTTTTAAATTCGGCAGAAAAAAATGAAGGATGTTTGGCTTATTTGAACTTAATTAGTAAGTTATGCTCTGTTGTAAAATGCTAACATTTATCGAGCTTTTGCATAGAATAGTTCTGATTTATTGTCTTAAAATATATATATACAATATATATGTCAATATATATATATATATATATATATATATATATATATATATATATATATATATATATATGTATATATATATATGGAAAATGAAAACATTACAATCCAAAAATATTATTGACGTATTCATCAAAGTTTCGTCTTCATTTCAAGTCTTCATCGAGATGTTAATGTGAAAAAATAAACACACAAGTACAAGATATTTTAAACAATTTTGTACTTGTGTTTATCCTGAGGAAATCTTGAAAAAATGACGAAGCGTTGATGAATACATAAATAATATTTTTGGGGTTTTCCTATTTTCATTTTCCATTACGCCTTAACACTATTTCCACTCTTTATCAAATATATATATATATATATATATATATATATATATATATATATATATATATATATATATATATATGGTAAAAAATTACCTTGTATTGGTAAAGGCTTTTTTTTTTCAATTTCATAATTCTGACCAACAAATTCTTTCAGATGACGACCTATCTTTTTAAACTACCAACATGATCTTGCTTCTCTGTTCCCAAACACATACACACACACACACACACACATATATATGTTGTTAGCTTCGTATCCAAATGACCTAAATAGGCATATAAAGGCTAATTGATGTAACTTTAGACAGTAAAAAAAATACCCTTAAGTAAATAAATAATAGAACTTATTAATTATTTTTAGCAAGATTACTGAAATAAAATTTATAAATGTCCACACAACTTTTAGGATGCACTAGCTCTGAACGAAAAATTAAAAATGGCGTATTAGTGGGTTCCCCCACGTGTGAGTTTGCTCTTTTCTTTGGCTTTTGTTTAGTTTCACTAAAAATTGAACCACTGTAGAGTGTAGTTTTTGTTTTCAAGACACTTTAATCCAATAACATTTTACTCTTTGTGAATTTTTCTGATGATTTGGTAATGTTGCAGAGACGATATTAACATACAACTGTTGTTTGACAAAAGACAAATGAAACGGATCGTAAAAATATATCTCACAGAAATATTATGTTTTTTTAGAAATGTGAAAAAATAAAAATAATAAAATTAAAACATGGTTATGTGAATATAATATGAACCTGACTTATATATATATATATATATATATATATATATATATATATATATATATATATATATATATATATATATATGAACATATACATCTATATATAAAGACATCTATATATGTAAATACACTAAAACTAATACTGCCTGAAGATGTATTGACGATTCAAATCGAAAGTACTTGCAAAAAAGAAAAAAGAATGGAACATGAAACCCATGGATCATATTTACATCAATTTGACCGAAACATTAGATGGACAATTCGGAAAATTGAAAAAAAAAAAGTCACATCAAACAAAACCACTCCATGTTATTTAATAATGTTTGCCTAAATAAAAATATGCTGCCTAAATACACACAATCTATATATATATACATATATATACATACGTATATATATATATATATATATATATATATATATATATATATATATATGTGTGTATATAGCATACTACAGTACTACAGTAGAAAGAACCAATATAATATATCAGTTTCAATGCCTTATGGGAGAATGTACCAGTGATAATAACAGTGAAAACAGTTATTACATCGGGTTTACTATTACTATACTTCCTCGAAGATTCACCTTGCATTTTGTCGACCATAGCTATATTTGCCAACACATAAATCATGACTGTCACTTCTCAATACACCGCAGTTAATAATGCAGAAATAATACACCACGATACAAACGCTAAAGCATTAAATATCTTTTTTTACATAAACAAGACATTCCTGCAACCGATAGTGTTAATTACGAAACATGTCCCAAAATCTAAAAATGTCTAACAACTAACTCTCAGCCTTTATAAAATTAAAAAATAATTGATCTTTTAAAAAATTTTGCAGGCGCTTCAAACGTGATCAAGTTTCGCTTTGGCATTTCATCACTGGATACGTTTATTGTAAAAGCCGTAAATTACTGGCTGTTGGACAAACTCAGTAATACGGATATAGTTGTGAACAGATCAGGACTAACTGCGCCTTGCGAAATAAAAAAGGAAAATGGAGCAAGAGACTAACATAGTTTACATACATTAAGTAAATCTTTATTGGCCTATTATTTTCTTAAGTCACATCAAGCAAAAACACATTTAATATATATATATATATATATATATAAGTATAAATTTGTATTTATACAAACATTATTGGTTACATATGTGCTTACATGTTTCGGTTGCACTTTTCCAAGAAAGTCAACCTCATCAGATCAAGAATTTTTCAGGGTCTGATGAGGTTGACTTTCTTGGAAAAGTGCAACCGAAACATGTATGCACATATGTAACCAATAATGTTTGTATAAATACAAATTTATACTTATAAACAACTCTACTTGGTATTGAGCACTTTTTATAAACACTTGAGTTTCTACGGATTTACATTTACAGAAACTAATACAATACATGTACGATATATATATATATATATATATATATATATATATATATATATATATATATATATATATATATATTTAGGTATACATTTCCGATAACCATAAATATATATATAGGAAAAAAAACTGATGAACTTCAATTTTAAGATATATTTTCGTCAAAAAAAATATTTGTAATTGGACCATTTAAAAAATTTTTGTATTGAGGTTATGTAACACTTAGGTTTTAGGAACACATATTATATACTTCAAACCTATTGTTTACGTTCGATGCCATTCCAAGCTAACCTTAGATTCGTATTAAGATTTTATGCTGAATAAAACTTTTTTATTCATTTTTCTTTAACTGTAGCATTAACAATATTTTATCAACTGAGATTTGCAATATTTTGTAGAGAGCTCTTCCATCAATGTTCTGTTTGGAATGAAAGTTAGTTGAGGCTTGCTCGACTTGTGTTCAGTTATAAATCGCGGGTTGATAATCGTTTAAAGTTTCAAGTGCAACACGTTGGAGAGGATTCAAACTATATGTCAACTATTGATGTGAGGTTTTCATGACTTTTAAATTGTCTCTTAGTTTTATAAGTTTTAAGCTCTTCTAAAATTATTATTTTTCTGTTTTTGATTAATATGTGTTTCTATTACTATTTAATAAACAATATCTCTGATGGTCAGCGATGTTAAACTGAATACTATATATATTTCTTAACTGAGCTGTAGAACGTGTGTAAGAAATAAAAATAAATTATTTAAAAATATAAATATTAATTTCGATTGTAAAATGAAAAAGAAATGAGAAAATAAAGATATGAAAAAAAAATTAAGAATTATAGTTATGGATTCATTTTTTCTTTGGTTATAAGAATGTAAGAAAAGTATATATATATATACATATATATATATATATATATATATATACATATATTATGTATGTATTTATGCAGTATTCTTTCATTTATTCAACCGTTGTAAAAATCAACAGAATCTCTCTTCTTAATTATACCTTTTTATGTTTTCAATGTTTGTAATGTTGTTTTATTTGCATTAGAAAGGTTTATTTGAAACCTGAATATATTTCGACGAGAAATAGACTACGTTCGTGATACATATGGGACATACATTAAGTTGTTTCACTTTAATACAAAAAAATAGAATAATTGAAAATATAAGTTATCCCACACGGCTCTTATCAACACCCCGATGAATCAGCGATAGATTACACTTAATTAAACGTAAATTTCGTCAGAGTGTATGACTGCTGACAGGAAAATGCATTAAAGTCGCGACTTCGGCTGGTTTAATACTACTAACTATATATATATATATATATATATATATTTAAATACATTTTTTGTGGTACAACATTTAATTACAGCAAGGAATAAAGACGTTTGTGACATTTTTGGGGGTGGAATGAAATTGAAAACGTATAAAAACGAGAGGAAATAATTTAAGGAAATTCATGAATAAACTGAGCCGGCTTTCGTCTACACTCATCAGAGTATCTACGTGGAAATAATTCAATACGACTAAAAACATAAAAAAGTAGAATGAAAACTAGTGATAAGTTTATGAGAAAAAAAAATAAAATAAATAATAATGGGGGGGGGGGAAGTCACAAGTTGATCACATTGAGTCTTAGAAGTCACTCCTTTTGTTTACAAAGGGAGGGTTTGACTGACTTTATATATATAGCTTCCAAGACTTTGTGGTGGAAAAAAGAATGTGATCTACTTATGAAAGAAAACCAGTCACTAGTGTAAGTCCACGCACATTCGGCGCTATTTATAAGATGGTCAGCAATCGCTGACCCGGATGTATTGACTAAATTATTCAAATTATTTAGTCGGCCCCGACGTATTGCAGGGGGGATGTGTCGTTTTATTCTGGTTGTAAGTCAATTTACTTTGTACAGTTACTATATTAGATTGCTCCCAGCAATTTTCGCTCGTCTTAACATTACTTAAAGGATCATCAGTTGTTTACTATGAAAAACTGTTCCGGGAATTTAAAAACAAAACATTATTTGATCTCATGTATTTCCAGCATTTTTGCTCAGACCCCACTTCCCTAAAAAAAACAAGAACAAAAACGTTCCGTATATTAGATCTAAGTTTTGTTCCAGATTAATATTTTGTTAACTTATTTTGTTATTAAAAAATATCCTCCTTACCTGTGTTGTACGTCTGTGTCTAAGAAAATAGATCCGTTATTTACAAATAGTTGCTGTATTTTATGGCGTTCTGACGAATTTATTAGACTATTCATTTGGTTATTTATAGTTTTATGTATTTATATTATTATGTTATATTGAGTTTCATATTAAAAATATTTACAAATAAATAAATATATATATATATAAAATCATTTTTTACATTTAAATTTTTAAATTTTTAATATATATACTATATGTGTTATATATGTGTTATATATGTGTTATATATATATATATATATATATATATATATATATATATATATATATATATGTTTATACATATTCTACTGAATGTCTTAGATAGTTTTGGATTTGTCTTATTTTGATTAATTTGATATAACTCAGGATGGCGAGTAATTGCTTTATTTAATTGTCTAAATATTTTATTTTATCACCACCTTGTTTAAGCATTCTTATTATTAAAGAAGAAATTGGGGGTATAAAATCTATTAATTTAAAGGTAACACGGGCAATTCTCATATATATATATATATATATATATATATATATATATATATATATATATATATATGTAAATAACCAACAGAAGAGTGACAATTTTCAGCTGGAGAATGTAATTAAACTGAAACTCACGAAGTGTTGAATTGAAATATCGACTCAGAAAATACTTGCAATCCCCCACAAATAAATAAAAATGCATTTACCTCTCCACGCTAGCCACCGATAACCCTCTGAACTGAAATTGGAAATGTCAAAAAATCGTAAATAGAGTAAAATATTGGCTTTGACGAGGACGATGTAAGTCAAAGAATCCAGAAATGTATATTAGTTCTACAAAAATATAGTTTTATTATCATATATATATATATATACATATATATATATATATATATATATATATATATATGAAGTTAATTCAACAGAAGGTATAAGAGGCAACTAATATCTTTAAATTAATGAAACATAATATACTGGATAGAGCATTAATAGCATAATATTAAATGAAATAATAAAATAAAGTGCAAATCAAATTTTATTAGAATTCAAAGTTCAGGCAAATTATCTTTGAAAACTCATGAGTTAAGGACTTTAAGATTCTTTGCCTGAACTTTGAATTCTAATAAAATTTGACTTGCACCTTATTTTATTATTTCATTTCATATTATGCTATATATATATATATATATATATATATATATATATATATATATATATATATATAACTTATTATGTAATATAGTTGGAAAAATCCCAGCAGACTACTCGATGAATAGAGAATCACAATTTAGAGCGTAATATATTTATTTATTTTTTGGTACAGAAAAATTAGTACATTAGTTCCAGGATCAGAATTCATCTAGTCTGATAGAGTATTCAGCTAAGTGCTGTTATTTTACGTAACATTACTCGGAAAAGATGCACCATTCCTTGTCGCTGTGTCGATGGGATCTTATTTAGGCTTCGAATACTATGTTATTTAGAATATTTAATAATGGTTAACTTGCTGTGCCAAGTATACTCATGTCAGCTTGTCTTAACGCACCTGTGTACAGAGAGACTGAAGACACTCGAGGATGGTGTCTAGTAAATAATTCAAACTCACCTATATCTATATCTATCTATCTATCTATCTATCTATCTATCTATCTCTCCCTCTCTCTCTCTCTCTCTCTCTCTCTATATATATATATATATATATATATATATATATATATATATATATATATATCATAAATAAATACAAATATTTGTTTTGTTTATTATCTATGTGCGTATATGTTTTGCCCTTTATAATCGGGACTCATCAGCATAGATATGACTATTCACTACTAGTCATGCGATTCAAAACCCCGGATTCCGAGTATTTTTGACAACTCAAATCCCGACATCCAGAACCACTGCGCCTCCGCTGAATAGCGAATAAACAGTGATAATTTTAACACTTTATCCGGCGGCTTGACGTCATAAGAGCGTTGAACGTCATGAAATAAACGATGCATTTTAAAGCTAGCAACGTCATGCTGTGTTAATACGACACTTACAGTGCCCATCTAGACGGGTTTTCTAGGAGCTACAAATAATAACTATTTGTTTTGTTTATTATCTATTTACGTATACGTTTCGTCCTTTATAATCGGGACTCATCAGCATAGAGATATGACTATTCACTACTGGTCGTGCGATTCGAAAATGTGTACATTGTGTGTGTGCGTGTGTACATGTATTGGATTTCTCATGTAAAAAAAACTAGATACAGAGAAGTGACGATTTTCAAGTAGGAGAAATTAATTAAAGTGAAACCGTCGATGTTCTTGATAAAATATCTACTCAGAAAATACTTACCGAATTAAAAATGTAAGCTACGCAAGTTAGGATTAAGAATATTAATTACATTTTCCCGTTTAAGTTTTATGATGAGAAGGAGTTGATATTGTCCTCTTTCGCTAGT
>OY744542.1:1832500-1865000 GCA_963556195.1 Sepiola atlantica
AGTTTCACATTTCTGCATGTCGGTACAATCGGAGAAACATAGAGTAGGGAGGGAATTCCAAAGTCCGACAGCTCGAAGAAAAAATCTATTAGGGTAAAAAGCTCTCCGGTATTTAGGTTCCTCCACAGTAAATGGGTGGAATTTAGATGATTGTCGGGTTGGTTAAGTGGATTTACGTCAAGATAGCAACAGAGCAGCAAGTTCATCGGAGCACATTACGTTGAAGTATTTGTAAAACAAGCACAAGCGGCGAGGGGAAAGGGACAGGGACAGGGACTGGAGATTGGTTGACAGTGAGGGACCAATTAGGTTGGCGACACTTTTTTGGACCTTGTCAAGGAGGGAGAGACTAGTAGATGATGCATCATCGCCAACTAGATTGTGAAGTGTGTTTTGTACTCTCACAAGGCTAAAAAGAGTGCACAGAGCGGCATATCCCCAGCTATGATAGCACTACTCCATCTTAGGACGTATCTGGTTTTTAAACAGGTAGAAGGAGTCAGGTATTTTCTGAAGCGGCCGAATATTCCAACTATTTTGTACAACATCTTAGCAACAGATTTAATGTAAGTCTTCCATTTCATGTATATCTTGTAAACAAAATGTCAGTGACGTATTATGTTATTGGCATGTTCTTGAAGTGTCACGTGGTCATACGACAGTTTCCCACATTTTTACGCAGTCCTTTGCATTATTGTTGTACTCTACAAGATCTTTCAAGCTGCACCGGTCTGACAATATTGGGCCGACAAGACAGTGTTACATTGTATGATCCCCCTCTCCACATGTACAGATAATTGGGTGAGATGTATAGCCTCATCTTCTCATAGCAACTTTTGATCGCCCCATTCTCGTTCTCAGGCGGTTGAGTGTTTTACACTGGCACCAGAATACCTCTTAATCGGGAAGTAGGGCCTTAGAAGGTAGGGCCCCATGTTAGTAGGAGGTGACCATTCTCTAACCGGCTGGTAAAAAGTTGTAGTATGATCTGTTCCTGAGATATTGTTACGGGTTCGACATTGCTGAGGAGGGTTCACTTTCACCTCAGTGGTAGAGCGTTTGTTCATGTCCATGACGCTGCTTATTTAAAAGGAGAGCCATTACGAAATCACCGTAATGACGAGAATATGCATGTGTGCGATTTTGCGTCTTTTCGTCCGCGCACTACTCATCATAAATTAAGAGATTAGTCTGAAGGGTGTAGGGGATGAGAGGTCGTGAGAGGACAAGACTAAAAAGACAAGCATATATCAGAATTTCCATAAGTTTAAGAATGTGAATTCAATTTCTAATTTGGAGGAACATTTTCAATAACACTAGAAATTAAAATAACTAAAAAATATCCAAGAAGACGCAAAAACACAAATAGTTTTTTGCTTGAATATAAAACAAATATTTTTTTATAAAAAAATTACGTATTTTTGTAATACTTGATTGCTATGTTTTACGAAAAATGTGACAGTTTTCTCTGTAATTTTGACTGAATAGTATCGTATACTATCAGGAATAGCCAGCATTGTCCAGTGATATAGATAACCATTTTACTTCGGACTTTGTTAATATTATATTGATTTCGTATTGAACTAATTATGTATATTCTGATTGCTAGATTGGTTACGTCCACTTTGCCATTAGACTTTGTAGAAACTGATTTGAGATCCTATTGAATTCATTGTTGCTACCTGCTCCGTTTTGCCCTTACCTTTCTGAACAGACTGCCGACATAACCTACTGTTGAAATGTGTATCTTTCTGTTTATTTTACTAAGTCAATTCCCTTCAATAACCTTACGTTTCGATTTCATCATTTTATAATGCTATCGTCTTTGTTATTCGTGTGATTCCGTGACGCTCTGAAAGGAAAAGACTTTATTTAAAATGGAAATGGAAGTTCGTGAAAAATGTCACGAAACGACCGGATCGAAGATACGGACCGTTCATACCGCAGAGTTTCTATTAAGTGACCGAGATTAATGATGACAATGCAGAGATTGACATTTATTCTCGGATGTTCGTGATTCACTTAATAGATGTCGACACGGACTATGAAATGGAATTAAAATCCTATCAGGTGTTGTACGATTTTCCTCGGCATCTAATCTATTTTGAAACATATGCTAAATAAAACCAATATTTTGTTTTTTACAGACAACGTATAATAGTATAATAGCCTAATAGCAGGTACAATACACTGTCCTCATCTGTTAATAATTTGTGTTGTTAACACAATTCTGGTTGCAAAAACAGAACTCTCATGCAATGGTGTGCAGAGTTCTCGCAATTTCTAGTGATTCCGGGATCAACCCTGTTGATTCTATGCCCCGAAGAGTCAAGTATAAATCACCGATTGTTGCGTAGCTCCTGGCTTGGCTAGGATAATAGAAGAGGGTCGTCTCTTAAAAGTATACCGATACCCACGCGCAAAAATAATGTTATTTTATAAAATCGCAAAAAAAACAATGGATAAAACATGCATATCATGTAAATGGAAAAATTATTTACAATAAAAAGGGTCGACATTTAACATGTGTTAAATCCACTAATCTGACTATAAGATTAAATCTCGCCAGAAACATAAGATCTCATGGCAACTCATATACACGTGGTTTGGAATTAATGGAAGATTTTTCATCATTTGTTGGCTAGACATGCTACAGGCAAAATGGCTTTTTGTGCCCGTCCTCTGACAGAATAATGCCATACGTGAATGTAATTCAGTTTATTTTTTCATATGAAAACTCATGCAATTTATTTCTATAGAAACAATGTATTTTCGTACATGTAGAGCGATCTCTTGGCTTAGGGTATACACAATAGTCACGTCTTTTTAACTGTACCGAGAAACACGCAGACTACTAATATTATTATAAAATGGCGAAAGAGGAAAAATGGGTAAAAGATTCATATTATAAAAATTAAAGAAGTATTGAGAATAAAAGTGTCATAATTTAGCAAATGCAAATTCAACCAACATGGTGTGTGAATAAAAGATTAACACATGATTAAACAACAAAACATTTTTTATTCTAATAGGTATCCGCTTATTAAGACATGGGGACCACTCGAGGATAAATGTTTAAAAACTCATCTGTTCGACGAAAAGCGCCACGACGCGAGAATGTGAAAAAAAAACGTTAAAAGGTGCATAATGTTTTTGAGAGTGTTTTTATATCAAAGAGAACGGCTCAACAAGTATTTATTTACATTATACGTTAAGACATTTATCTACGTATTACTTTACATTAGACTCGAAGACAACCATACTGTAGTCAACTGTGAAGCAGATTTGTGTCATTTTATTCTTCTAATGAGAGGCTCGAGGAAAGAAACTTTGTTCATGGAAGTTACGTATAATCTGCTGTACAGCTAGATATCAAAAACATTCTCTTCAGTAGTGGTAGCCCACAGGGTTCTTGCTGTACATGTTGTAGAGGAGGAGGACTATTGCTTGAAGCCCGTACAATAAACATAACAAAACAGTAGAGAGAGGCTCGCAACATTTCAATCCATATGGTGAAGGGCGGCATTATGAGAAGGAATCATCCATCTATCCATATTTATATATCTATAAATTTACAATAATGAGAAGATATTTTAGTGAATAAATGTTCGTTTAGAAAAGTGAATGTACTCGTATTTCGTAGATAATGTTTTAGTGCCAACATTCATTAGGGTTTGGGTTAGGGTTAGGGTAAGAGTTAGGGTTAGTGTTAGGGTTAGGACTAAGCTTAAGATTAGGGTTAGGGTTTGGGGTTAGGATAAGGATTAGGGTTACGGTTAGGGTTAGAAGTGTGTATGTCTATATGCGTGTTAGTGTAATAGGCCGGGTGGCACAATTATATATTGGTTACCTTTGTTTTTCAATATATATATATATATATATATATATATATATATATATATATATTCAGCATATATATATATATATATATTAAGCAAATATATATACATATATATGCATATATATACGTACATATTCAGCCCATATATATATATATATATATATATATATATATATATATGCAGCATATAAATATATATATATATATATATATATACTCAGCATATATATATATATATATATATAAATGCAGCATATATATACATATATATACATATATATATATACATTCAGAATATATATATATACATATATATATATATATATATATATATATATATATATATATATATATACTAGCAGAGCTACCTGAGGTGGCCCAGGTTTGATTGTAGGATAGCATCATATGCAACATCATGATAGGGAGAGTTGACTTTAACAGCAAGCTTGATGCTGTAAGCTAGATATCTTACTCACCGAGCTATTCAAATATATGTTAATACTCGCAAACTAACGCTAATACATATATTAATTTCATTGTGTAAGATGTTTAAAAATTGTCATTAGCTTCTTTCAGGGGTAGCCAAGGACGAAAAAAATACTTGCATCATGTTTACATGTAAATTGTGAATGTTAATAACATTATATTGGAAGTACACTCTTTGATTATATATATATATATATATATATATATATATATATATATATATAAATATAAAGCTCTATTTTGGTATTGAACACTTTCTATACACCCGGTTGAAATTCTCTGGATTACCACACTGTGGATATTTTTTACCTGGATTATTACCATTATATATATATATATATATATATATATATATATATATATATATATATATATATATATATATATATATATATATATATATATATATATATATTTAATAATGCTTGCCTAAATATATATATATATATATTTAGGCAAACATTATTAAATAACACGGAGTGGTTTTGTTTGATGCGACTTTTTTTTATTTTTTCAATTTTCCGAATTGTCCATCGGAAAATTGAAAAAATAAAAAAAAGTCGCATCAAACAAAACCACTCCGTGTTATTTAATAATGTTTCCCTAAATGAAAATATTCTGCCTAAATACACACACAATATATATATATATATATATATATATATATATATATATATATATATATATATATATATCATTTGAATCAAAGGGAAAATAGTTTTCAGTGGAAGAATTTTGCCCCAGGGGACCATCTGAATATTATCAACATTTTCTGAAAATAGGCATCATTTTTGGTCATTTACGTATGGTTTAAGTTTCATTTGAATCAAAATGAACACGGGAAAACAGTTTCCAGTTGCATGTTGTGCACCCCCCGGACCCTCAGCGTTAAAGTGAGATATTTCTTATATAGTCTGTGACGATCACTGGTAGGTTAGTAGTCCACATGCCAATTCTTAAGCAATTCTGTTCAGCGGTGTTGGTGAACATAAGACACAAAGATCAGGCGGACACACACACAGACACACACAGACACACACACAGTTACTATTTTATATATATAAAAATTTCATGAATTCAATATTTGTGCATATATACTTGACCAGAAACAAAAGAGACAGAGACTACATCAGACAATCATGAAGAACACATGTTAATAGTATTTATAGAAAAGCCTGAGTCTAGCAACATCACGTCTGTGAGCGATTTGTGCAGAGAAGAAGAAAGAGTGTTGTCAAGTATATTACAGATACGTTTCTGAACCTTATCAAGAACCCTCAAGTGGGACAGAGATTCACAAGTCCAAATATGACAACAGCACAAGGGAATCATGCTTATGCGTCCATTCTCGGTATGTGTATTTGAGTATTCTTTTAATCGCTCCTAGATTTTGACCAGGGGTTGGTAATGTCGTACCGCGTTCTAGTTTTCTTTCAGACTTAGCCGGATTCCATATTAGATCGGTCGTCCTGAGATTTAAGTTGTCTGTTTCAGTTATATTTGACTTTTCGAACTGGCTCTCTATGAGAGTCGTTTCAAACGAGCGGAAATCATTTTCATTGATCAGAATATGTAAAGTTGGCACCTGTATGTGAAATTCTTTACTTTCTTTATTTTGGGAACGAAGGAAGGAAATAATACACTAAACGAAAGGATAAAGAAAGAGAGTAGCTTATAGAAGCTATTGAATGTTTATGTCCGTTCACATCGCTAGTCACTCCCACGTTATATCGAAACTTGAATCAAGAGTTCCGATTGTTTAATAGCATTGCGTTTGGATTCCGCCAATTTCGGAATGTAATCTCATCTTTGTTGTTGATTCGTCTGATGACGTGACGTTTTTAGAGTCTAGCGTTTATTAAATAGAACTAGAATTGGCGGAAGAGATCACGAAACGACCCGACCGAAGATCAGACACTCATAGGGCAAAGTGTCTATACACTGACTAACGACAATGCGAATATTCTAATGTATCTTTGAGGTGTGCGTGATTTACCTAGCACATAAAGTTCTGAACTATTATATCGACTGTGACGGTTCGATAGCCGATACGAATTCTAGATTTCGAGATGAATTTCTCCTACCTTTCAATGTATATTTTGAACATATTTAAAAGAAAAACAAAATTCACATATAAATGCATAATCATCAAAAGTGTTATCCCATTACTGCAGAATACGAATTATCTTCATGAACTCTCGACAAAACTTTCTTTCTTTCAGTACTTGATTTAACTGACTGAGTGATCTGAAAGTCTAGAAACATACGTCATCACGCCATCGTCTCGGTGGTAAACTTTTTTTGCACACTTCCACCATCCCTTCTAGACAAGAAGAGCAAAATGCGAATACGCAATACTAGAAGAATACCCGTTAAAGGACGGGTAAAATTAATTCACAGCACAGCTGATTAAAATTAAGATATACTAATACTAAACCTTATATCTAGAATACTTATTCAAATTCAGATCAAAATCAATTACATGATTTCGATTTAAAAAAATGTCAAAAATTGTAGGCTGGAGAAGAAATTGAAATTCAGGAAATATATTTCTCACGTGAAACACCTGCTCTATGTTTGATATTGAGCTTTTTTTAGTAATTGTTACCACTTAAAAATGTCATACTGTATTATTACTACTATAGCTCCCGGCTTACGCCGAGTACGTTCTCTATTATACAATAGTATAACAACCGATAGTGGAGTTTTTCTCCCGGCTAACACGGAATGTAAACACCCCCTCTATTAATTGTATTGAGCAATTTCCATAAAATATACCACTTACCAAATGTAATACATCATTAAAATTAAAATCCACTTCATTTTGAAAGAAATGTGTTATAGTATTTCTTACATCTTATAAAGAGAGCTGCTATTTCAGGAAATAGCAAATGTGTTCAGTTGGTTATGGTTAAGGTTAGGGTTGAAGCAGACTATTAACTACTCAAACGAGATAAATCGTTCCTGCAGATGATGGACGAGAAGGGGTTAAAGTGAGACACATTCTCTTTAGCCTCCGTCCGCCAACGATAAAAATTACCCAACGATAACAATTTCAAAACTTGACAGGTACCAAAAAAAACTTCTCTATTTGTGGAAATCTGTCTGTCCAATAATTGGTTGAAATCAAACAAGCAAACCATTTTCATCTACCCATCATAGCTTATTACTCCCAGGGAAAAGCGCTATTAAGAAGTAACATGTGATCAAGATGACAATACCAAAATGTTTAACATAGCGAACACTAGACGTATCTGTACCCCGTAGGGTCACAACAACTACCAACATTAATTTTATATTGATTATATTCGAAAATAAATGTTACATATCTTTAAAGACATTCTTCTCGAATAGTTACAAATAATAAGTCTCGTATTATATTCTTTATATTTTATAAATAATACGTTGAGACATTTCGTGTGTCTCCGTACCTATCACACCCATTAAAATGAGGTTGTCTGATCCTAGAAAAAGACGCAACTGAAAATTAACTACGGTTAAAATTTTTAGACTTTAATCATTTTAAAATGAAATGTTCCAAAATCGAATTATGTCGCCCCGTTAACATAATCAGTTTTAAAAAACTACTTTTTGCAATATTTTTATTTTAGTGTAGTTTCAATAAAAAATATTATTTCTATGCATATTTTCCTTTAGATTTAAGCTGTTTTTAGCATCGCTATGCATTGTATCGTTTCGGTTTTCTTTTTTATTCCAATTTTCCTTAATGCTCTTACTATTATTAGTATTATATTGACCCTCTTCGTGCTCCGTATTCCTTTCAATTAAGTTTAGACTCAGCTCGTGTCTTTCAATCATAGGCGTGTCCCTTTCGTTCCTGAGATTCTCATGGATGGCTCTGTTCTTAAAGAGAAATTGACTGGCAAACTTTTTGGTCTTTCTTTCTCATCAAATGTTTCTTGGAATTCATACATTAGATCCATTGCTATTTCTACTTCTCGTAAAGTCGGTTCTCTCTATCGCCCCAAACACTTTCTCACACCTGAGGCTATTCTCTATCTCTACAAATCCAGAATCAGACCATATATAGAGTACTGTTGTCATATTCGGGCTGTTGAATCTCTTTCCCATTTAAGGGTTCTTGAAAAGGTGCTGAAAGGTATCTGTAATTTGATTGGCCCTACCCTTTCTTCTTATCTACATATCCTCTCTTACAAACGTGATGTTGCTAGCCTCAGTCTTTTCTATCAATATTATAATAGGCTGTGTTCTTCAGAAGTATTTGACCTATTTAGCGCTTCTTTTGTTCTAGCTCGTTTAACTCGTTGGTCTAGTGGTCTTCATAGATTCGCTGTTTTGATTCCTCATTGTAATACATCTTCCTACTCCAGTACTTTCTTTCCAAAAAACCTCAGGCATGTGAAACTCTCTTCCTGCTGACAGTTTTCCTCCTACCTATAATCTTAGTCTTTTCAAGACTAAGGTCAATAAGCATTTTTAGTTTTTACGATAAGCATATTTGTTCTTGTTAGCTCCTTACATCAAGTGGCTTAATGCCTTGTCTAGAGCGATTTCCATAAAAAATGATCTAGTTAGTTCTGTATATTTACTTCGCTTTTCTGTCTCTTCGATTTTTATCATGTGGTCTACTGGGACGGTAAAATATACAATATTGCAGTTTATTTCCTTCTTGTTAATTAGAGAGAGAGAGAGAGAGAGAGAGAGAGAGAGAGAGAGAGAGAGAGAGAGAGTGAAAACACTCGAGTTTATTATGTATCGACATTATCCCCAGTAGTCATTGTCATTTTCCCATTACGCATTCAAATTCTCCTGAGAAAGGTTCCGATTTCTCCCTAGTAGGCATAGTAGGAACTAAGATTCTCCCAAGTAATATTCAAATTCTCTCAGTAAATATTCGAATTCTCCCGGGTAGGTATTCGAATTCTCCCCAATAAGCATCGTAATTTATTCCATTAGGTATTGGAATTTCCACCTCGAGAGATATGAGGAAAACGCCCCAACTACCAAATAAACATACCTGCGATTTGCTGCCACTGAACACTATCGGGACCACGTGTTACACATATAAACAAACTAAAACGAAATGCCCGAACGAACGATTATTATTAACTAATATCGCTATCGTTTCGCAATTTAATTCATATTCATTACTTAAAATGATTGAAAATAAAACAAATCAATAAGTTAAAAGAACACAAAACTCCCCGTATTCTCTCGGTATTTCTATTGATAAGAAAAGCAGACGAAACTAATCGATCAGATGATCAAACTAATCGCAGACAAGATAGAAGTATTCCATGAGAAAAAGAAAACAAAAGTAAGTGTTTTGTTGAGAAAACTAATCGATGTAAAAAAAGAAGACACACATCTCTCCTCTCTCATTTTCTCCCACTTTATCCCTTCTTGTCGTTTTAATAATTACGGTATATTATATTGTCTATGTTAAAAGTGAAAGAGATTCTTTCTTTTTAATATTATCAGTTATTATGAAGATTAAGGATCTCTTATTTTGCTCATAAAAATAAAATTTGCAAAAATAATTATTAAAGCGATCCGGATACACGTACGTTCACTTTTATTGCATAAACAGAATTTGTTTCTCTCTTTTTTTCTTTTTCTTTTCATTCGTTTCCTTCATTTCCAAATGCTATACGATCACTCGCTATTTACAGACTCCAACCGAGACCTCTTTTCAGGATTTTGGCTGTTGACTTGAGTGCAGTTGTTTAGATTTCTCTTGCACTTGGTTAACCAGGTACACTTGCTAAATACTTTTTCAAGTTCTTCTTCATGAGTCCAGTGGCACATATAATAACTTGAATGATAGAGATCTCTTTGGGGTTTCAGTTTCTTTTCATGTGTATGTTCAGCTAAAACTTCAGAATTACAATAAAAACACCCACAATGTGTATATATTCTTGATCAGCGTTTCCTCGAATGAATAATATCTAACATTTAGTAAAACATATGTAATCTTCGACCCTAAACTGGAATAGATGTTTTAGCAGGTGTCGGTTTTCCAGGTATGTTCATGTAATAAAGTTTAGTAACTCTGACTTTTTTAAAGCAAGAAAAATTTACTTCCCTTATTATTCAATGAATCGAAATCAAGGAGAGTTGTCTGTCTGTACGTGTATGTGTATGTCCAGGAAGAGGAATGAATTTCGCAACGGATATAGAGGATATAGAGAGGGAAGAAGAAACGAGAACAATTGAAAGAAGGATAGAGAGGGCTTAAAAGATAGACGTTTTAATAGAAATATGTTACTGTTTTGTCCCGGGCAACACCGCGTGGCCCTGCTAGTTTAAACATATAGACGTGTTATTATTTAAATTCTAGGTAACGCTCATTTTGTTATGTAAAAATTAGAAGATAAACCTAATCGATAAAAAGATAAAACTAATTGATGAGAAGACAAACGTATTCCATAAGAAAAAGAAGATTCAAATAATCGATAAGAATTCAAAACAAACCGATTAGACAAATAAGTATTCCATAATTAAAGGAGGACAACACCTACTCGATGAGAGACACAACTAATCGATAACTATTTTTTCTATAAGAAAAAGAAGACAAAACTAATCGATCAAAATACAAAACTAATCGATGAGTTTGTCGACTCATGGTATTCCTCAATAAACAAAGACACAACTAATCGATGAAAAGACAAAACAAGTCGATAAGACAACGAAATTATTCCATAAGAAAAAAAAGACAACACTAATCGATAAAAAGACAAACCTAATCGATAAAGAGACAAAACTAATGGATGAGAAGACAGAAGAATTGCACAAGAAAAATAAGACTAACTAATCGATAAAACAACCAACCAAATCGATAAAGAGACAAAACTAATTGATGAGAAGACAAAACTAATCGATAAAGAGACAGAACTAATCGATAAAGAGACAAAACTATTTCATGAGAAAAAATAATTGTTAACAAAACAAAACTAATCGATAAAAAGACACAACTATTCTATATAAAAGAAGACAGAAATAATCGATAAAAAGACAAAACTAATCGATGAGAAGACACAAATATTCTATAAAAACAGAAGACAAAACTAATCGATAAAAAAACAAAACTAATCGATGACACATATCTTCTTCTCACCTACTCTCCTTCTCTATCTCTTATTTTCTGTTTTAATAATAAGAGTACATTGTTTTGTCTATGTTAAAAATGAACAAAAATCCTATTATTTTCTGTAATTATTAAGATTAAGCATCTCCTTTTTTTGCTCATAAAAATCGAATTCGGAGAAGTAATTATTCAAGCTAGACGGAGCGTACGTTTACTCTTATGGTGTAAATATATAGATGTTGTGTTCTTCTATAAAACTTCGGTTACGCTCATCTAGTTATGTAAGAGAAACATATTATCTCTTCAAGTTATCAGGTCCGGGACATAGGTCTTTCTTTTTTGGCTTATACGATTACAGAAAAAAAAGCACGAATCTCCCGAGAGGATGTGAAAAAAATCATTAAAGCTAAGATTTTCTTGATAGCCTTTATCGACTGTACGAAACGGAATAAAATGTTTAAAGAAAAACAATTCGTTTCTTGCTCGCACGTGTTCACATTGACTGAAGGGAAATAAATACATTTTTCCTGCGCATTTGTGGAAAAATCGAATAGTACAACATATCACATGCGAACACACGCACATATATAAAATATAAAGTCATCCTGTCGGAGTGGGTGCTAACAGATAAATCTGTCTAAAGATATAGACTTGCTTACATAAAATGAACCAAACATTGATGTTATTTTTTGTTTTTTCTGTCCTCTTTGCACAACTAAAACATGTTCTTTAAAGCTAAACACAAGATTACCATTGCCCCTCTACAAAACAACGACCCTAACCTTAACCATTACCCTAACCCTAAACCCTAACCATAACTCTAACCTAACCCTTACCCTAACCCTAACCCTAAACTATACCCTAAACCCTAACCCTAAACCCTAACGATAACCCTAACCCTAAACCCTTAACCCAACCCTAACCCTAACCCTAACCTTTACCTTAACCCTAACCTTAAACCATAACCCTAATACATATTAGAAGATATGAAGAACTTGAAGCATAACAAATTTTACCAATATTACCGGAGTAAGCATTAACTCACCCGAAAAGGGTTTTAAACACAACAACTAACCAAATCATCTTGTCTTGTATATTCAAAGTGAGACCAAAATAGCATTTAAGCTTACAGATAAAACAACATCTGATTTGCTAATTTTCATTTCTTATTGTTGTACTGTGTTATTGGGAATATAATGCCGTAACTTAGCTACCATTGATTTAAGAAATTACTTAGTCCTGCCTATGCAAATTCTGATATTTAAAATATTTACATAACTTCCTGGAGATAACAATAAGCAAAGGGAGCTAATTAATTTTAAATTAAAGAATATCATGTAATATAGTGGCACAAGGACGCAGAGGCGCCCTTTTTGCATAAGTTTGTAACAGACTAACCTGCTTCGGACACCCGTATTAAAGCAAGCTGTCTACATTAATATTTCAACCGATGAGAGTTAAAAATTATTTTTATTCTTCGTTGGTATTTAATTAAATGTCCTTTAGTAACTATTTAAGAGTAATCTCATGCGATGAAAAATTGTGTATAGGCGATAAAACAGTTATGTTGATTTTTTCTTCTAAATATTATTAAATGAGGAAACAGTTAGAGATAACATCTATTTTGTATTACGCATGTCATTTGAAGAAAAGAACATTTAAATGTGGAAATATATAAGAATAATAGAGATTTGTACAAAATAGAGTCTCTCTAGAGCCGGAAGTAGTGTATTTTGCTTATGTCAACATGTTGTTTGTATTGCTCGACTCGAAAAGAGTATTACAACGTTATTGTATATATTACTACACAATTGAATTCAACTCAATAAGGTTCTTTATTTCATGATCTAATATATATATATATATATATATATATATATATATATATATATATATGACGAGTTTGAATGCAAAACGCGATAAACGCCATTTTCAAAATTACGAAACTGTCCTTACAAAAAGGGTTGCATTTCAACACTCGACGACACCCCAAAACTATGTGTTATATTCTGACCACCCCAAACTATCCCAACAGGGCGATGAATACGATCTACACCTACAATGACATTGAAGTCACCGATGGCATCAATCTGTTCTTTAATGAGGATACTGTCGATGGTGGATTTGAGGTTCTCGTGGAACTCATTCTTTAAGTGTGTTTAGGAAAATAGTGTGTTGACATGCACACTGACAAGGAGACTGTAGTGTTGAGGCGAAATGTGGAGCGTTGTTATCTACCATTGTTGATTGTGTCCATTGACTCTTCACAGCTATTGCCTTGACAATAACAATTGTAGTATTTCTCCTTCAACGTGCCAGAGTATGCGTTGCGCTTTTCCTGAAGGGTAGCAATGCCCAGAGTGAGTTCTCTTAAACGTTTTGTGAAAGATCGGTAATCATGGTCCTGGCGTAACAGACACGGACTGACGACCTGGGTGTTCCAAGTTCGAATCCAGTCGGTACCACCGTACCACTTTCATTTAGGGATGTTGGCAACCTTCTCGTTGTCCTTCCCGTAAGTACCCGATGTCTTTGCAGACATATTCATGACTAGAAAAGCATCAGAGAAACAAATGCCAACCCCAGAATCATCTGATTCACATGAATAAAGAAGAAAAAAAACATCCCAGGTTCAAAGCTGGTTTCCTTTTTTGCACCGGATCGATGTTTACAGCCAATGAGAAAGCAGGCTGTGGCCAGGCAGTACCTAACCGGCGGTGTATTATAGAGGACAGGCTGTTGCTCATGTAGCACTTCTTTCTATCCAGCTCACTGATGGATACAAAGGGCATGCACAAATGTTACGGTATGGCATCAACACAGTCATAGGAACTGCCAGAACAAAGTTGTAAGCTAAGTCCAACTGCCATAGGGGCTGGATTCGGGATTATTCCTAGAGGTTAACTCTTGCAGCCTTTCCCACGGATGGAATGCCACAAGGCAGCGAAAGTTTTATATAAAGAGTTTGCTTTACTCTAGGTGGACTGCTTTCCATGACTGACAAGCTCTAACTACCCGGAAAAAGTCCTTCATATTTAAGAAAAGTTAAACAGAAATATAAATATAATCTTTGTTCTGCTTACAAAGTCCTTTTAACTGTCGAGCGTTTCCAAACACGATGTGATTAAGTATTTTTCTTTATTAAGTAAAAACTATTTGTAATATATAGTCAAAGTAATCATTGAATCATAAAACAGTAATGAATAATAGTTTGTTGATAACATAGCATTTTTCAAAACGAATATGAAAATTGGTTAACCGTGCGAATGATATAGCATATGCATGAGCAATATATAAAAATACGATTCGTCTATTGTTTAAAGTTGAATTAATTTGAGATAGGTTTTTTTTTACTTTAAAGTTAGTGCGATAAATTAGTACAACTTTCGCATTTATTCATTTAAAATGTTTCTGAGACGATTCGCGCCAACTGCCACCCCATAACGAAACGGTGAAAAAAAAAGATCGTTCTGGGGAAGTATATTATTTACCGTCTTGCCAGGAGGTCAGGTGTAATTTTGAGTGGGCAGTGCACTTGCCTGAACAGTACCATCGACATTTCCAGGTAGTGGCGCCTCAGGCTATTAGTAATAAATTACTTCCTTCTCAGCAAATAGATCACGCCTGGGAGGGTGGAACTTCTAGGGGTGTTCAAGTATATAACTCAGCCTGGACGCAACAAAGTTGTGGATGAGCTGATTTGTAATCATAATTCCGTCGGCATTCATGCGATTAGCAATAAAATAAGCTCCTGTCTGCGGGAAGGAAAAGCCTGGGAGAGTTGACCTCCTAGAGCTGAAGAGAACCATAGCTCAGCCCGACAGCAACACAGCGAGTATCGGATTGAGTTGTATCATAATCCTATTCACACGTATTGTAAGAGCATTTCGTGTAGTCGCCGTATTGTGTTCGTACTCCTAGCTTTTTTATTCACAGAAATCGATTTCCGTACTCCGATTCACTACGAATAACGAACGAAGTAACAATACGCATGTTGACACGTGCGTCTTGTTACTTCGTTTTTTTATCCGTTTCACCGGCGAAGATTCTACCACGATATCCAGGCGTTCTGTGGCGAAATATCAGTTAGGCTTTTATCGATTTACACCCCCAACTCTTTTTTTTCTGTGTGACGGCATATCAACACATTTTCGTTTATTAAATGCCGACACATTGGAAATTACATTACGTATCATGAATGAGATATTTTTGTTTTATTCAGAAAGAAAATATTTACTCGATGAAATTTTTTTTTTTATTTAGAACAAAATCATCCTTGTGTTAATCATACATGGATTTCTTTTCAAGTATTATGAAATACTTATTTTATATAAGTACCTGATAAAGTAAGTGTGATAGAAGTTTGCTAAACATTGGACATAAAGCATTATTATAGAAAAAAGTAAAAATAAAACAAATTTTAACTTACATACTTTATTCTTATATTACAAAGAATAATATATGAAGAGTTCGAATGCAAAACGCGACAAATCCAATACGTTTAAATTAAGACCTTAAACAATAAAAATACGAATATATTAAATCTAGACTCCGAATGAAAGCTGATTTTAATTGAAATCAAATATATATATATATATATATATATATATATATATATATATATAGTAGAGAATGGTAGTTTGCTTGAAGCATTGCTGGGTATAGTAGTAGTAAGTTTTTGAAAGGCTGTGGGCAATGCAATTCCGGGTAAGATGCAAGTTGAAAGGAAAGGAGCAAAAACAATAACAATAAATCGAATACGATATAAGACTTACTATTTATTTTTCCTTTTTTTTTTTCTTACATAACAGCAAGAGTGTTTTAGCTGTTCGTGTGATGTCCGGGTGATTAAAAATCACTATTTGATATTTCGGGAAAAGACATCCCTTTGTCAAAAATAATTAGACCAGAAGAAGAATATTTTTCTTCTCCGACTGTGTAGAGAATAATACAAAACAAAATGGCTGCCATTTGATTTATTGTTATTGTTTTTGTTCCTTTCCTTTCAACTTGCATCTTACCCGGAATTGCATTGCCCACAGCCTTTCAAAAACTTACTACTAATATATATATATATATATATATATATATATATATATATATATATATATATATATATATATATATATATCTATATATATATCTTGCCGCCTTTAAGTCATATCAAATTAATCAAATTGATAGAGCAAATCAAAAACTATCTATAAAATAATGAAGAATATGTATAAACATATATACCTAACACATAGTTTATATTTATATATAAAAATACATGTATATATATATATATTTAATTTATAAATATTTTTAATATGAATCTAAATATAATGAAATAATACAAATACATAAAACTATAAATCATCTAAACAGTAGTGTAATGGATTCATGCGAACACTTTAAAATGCAGCAACATTTTTGTAAATAACGGATACATTTTCTTAGACAAAGACGGACAACACAGGTAAAGAGGACATTTTTTAATAACAAAATAAGTTAGAAAAATATTAATCTGGAACAAAACTTAGATATAATATCTGGAACGTTTTGTTCTTGTCTTTTAAGGGAAGTGGGGTCTGATCAACTATGCTGGGAATCCATGAGATAAAATAGTGTTTTGTTTTTAAATTTCCAAAACAGTTTTTCATGGTAAACAACTGATGATCCCTTAAATAATGTTAATACTAGCGTACATTCTTTGAAGCAAACTAATATAGTGACTGTAAAAAGTAAATTGACTTACCAGAAATGTAGGTTTCCACCGAAGGACTTGGGACAAAAAGTGTTTTTCCTTTCATATAGTTTACATGGTTGAAAAACTTCCGAGACTATATATATATATATATATATATATATATATATATATATATATATAATAGAAATTGGTAGTTTGCTGTAAGCATTGCTGGGAGTAATAATAAAAGTTTTTAAAAAGGTTTAAGGCAATGCGAAGATCCGGGTTGCTGGAAGCTGTGAAGAACAAAAACAGAATAAAACCGAAATAAGTCGGATATAGATCGAAAGGTTTGTTTATTTTTCTAGACAGCAAGGGTGTTAGTTTGTAATGTCCGGATTGTCAAGAATCAATTTGATATTTCGAGAGATTTTTTTTTTTTTTTCTTCTTCCTCTCCTTGTCAAAAATAAATAAAAGAAAAATCCCGGGTACCGAGAAAATGCCAGGAGCGCTGGGGGGTTAAACCGGAAGTGTTCAGAGTAAAGTATTCAGAGGAAAACTAAATAGATTCATTTTATTTATTTATTTATTTTTTTTTAAATATATATATATATATATACACCCATATATATATGTAATTGTCTGTTGTTTCTATTTATTTAATTTTTATTTTATTTATATGTTTACTATTATTGTTATTTGTTTTTTTTTTTTTTTTTTTTCCGTATATAAAACGTAGTTATTACTTATAGTATATATGTTTGTCAACAGGCTGATTCCGGCATTAGATTTTAAATGTGTGTTGATAGCTAATTATTTGTTGTCGGTGCAGTATATTAAAATTTAGTTATGTCTGGTTAAGTTTAATCCTTATTTATTGGTTTTAAATAATAATAATAATAATAATAATAATAATAATAATAATAATAATAATAATAATTAATAAGGATGGTATGAGATGATAGTTATGTTGACAAAATTACTATTTTATAATTTTTTTAATGAAATAGTATAAGCTTGAGGGGTTATAAGCGGATTACTGAGAAGGTGTAATCTATTATGCCTACAGTTAATTGAGGTTTCTTGTTTTTTGTTTAGAAGTTTGCCCCTATCACTAAATTTATTTATTTCAAGTTTTTCTGTCAGGCAAAGGTAACAAGGTGAGTTTAGCGAACCGCAGGTGCTAGTTTTTCTGATTGTGTTCCAGGTCACAACTGGTGATTGGTTATTGTTGGATACTTCCCAGTAATATATAGAAAGTGAGGTTCTTTTTTGATATGTAGGGTTATTAAAAGAACATTTATGGCCCGTATACCTTTCTTTGAATGGTATTACCAGCCATACCTATGTAAAACAATTTTCAGGGTTAGATTTCCTTTAGTAGAGATTGTTGCTTGATATACTGATTGAGTTATTTAAGAATTTTGTCGTAATGGGCATTCTTTTTTGTGTGTGCAGTTACAAGCCTTGGTATTTGTTGTTTTCATTGCAGTAGTTTTATTTCCATTTAGAATTTTATTATTATGATTATTTATTATTTTTTCTAAATTTTCGCCACAACTATAGCTTAATTCAAGGGTGTTTTTTTATCAAAAACTTTATGCAGTATATCGTTGGGAGGAAAGTGTAGATTAATTAAGTCTAACATTTTTTTACCGAGTTTGGTTCTAACCATGTTATTATATGCAGGTGTGGACCAAGTAATTTTTCTACCCCTATTTATGCGTCTGTTTATGGGAGGTATAGGTTTGGTGAATTTAATTTGTGTGTTTTTATATCCACTTTGTTTTAATGCTTTATTGTAAAAGTCATTATGTTTGTTCAAAAAGTTTTCAGTCGGGGAGTTATCGCTAATTCTTTTTTCAATTGATCTGGGGATATGTTGAATTATGGGTTTTGGGTGGTTAGAGAGTGGGTGGACGTAGATTGGGTTGGCATTATCTTTAGTATACGGTTCATATGTTTCTTTATTTAAGTTGAATGTTACGTCTAAAAAGTTAACTATTTTAATATTAGATGTTATTTCTACTTTAAGATCTAATCGTTTCATTTCTCTTAAGATATAGTGTTTATTCTTTCACATTTTTGTCCATTGAAGTTTTTTTTACTATGAACAGTCCGTCATCCCTATATAGGCCTATGTCTTCTATATTAATGTATTTTGTGAGGTTATATAGTATGTAGAGACCAACTAGATCAGTGACTTCTGCTTAGCCCAGGGATCCCAAGGATCAACACATTCAAATTGATTGCTTTTAGTCCATTTTTATTTTATTTTATTTTTATTTTTATTTTTATTTTTATTTTTATTTTTATTTTTATTTTTATTTTTATTTTATGATCATATTTTTATTATTTTTATTATCATATTTACAACTAGTATGATTAAAATTAATTGTCATCTTCTGTATTTTTCTTTACCCTCTAATATTCCCTTATATATTTTTTTATCCATCTATTGCTTACTATTTTTAGATTATTATTATCAAATATTATTATCATTATAAATATGTTAAACTTAATTATCTGACATTGAATTATTCATCATTTCTGCACTACTATCGAGATTTCTATTGTCATTAGTGGTGGTGTTCTGCTTGCTGTTACTATCATAGTTATTATTATTTGTAGCGGTGGCATTGACAATCTTACCATTTTATGGTTATTATTATTATTATTATTATTATTATTATTATTATTATTATTATTATTATTGATATTACAATATTTACCGTTACCTGACTTTTACTTCCATTGTCATTGTGTTTTGGTAGCAATGTTGATGCCACTATTAATGATAATGTCATTATCTATAACTCTATTATTTGAATTATTATTATTATTATTATTATTATTATTATTATTATTATTATTATTATTATTATTATTATTATTATTGTTTTTGTTGTTGTTATAATCATTGCTATTATTATTATCATTATACTTACTACAACTATTTGTTTTGTTTTATTATTTTTTATTATTTATTTTTTACTATCTTTATGACTATTGTTAGGATTATTGGGTTTACTATTGCGATTGTCGCTGTTGGTATAACTACTAGTATTACTATTTTTACATGATTAGCATTATTGCAATCATTGACTTATATTATCATATTGGCAGACATTATTTTGCTACCTACATCTTTATTTCCATTACTAATCTTATTATTATTATTTACTATTATTATGACTATTATTACCTTCTAGTATTTCTAATATTTCTTAATTTTCCCCAACTATTACTTTTTTTAATAAATTCTTAACATTATGCAAGAACTTTTTTCTGTTTGTGAATTTTTCTGATGATTTTGTTATGTTGCAGAGACGATATTAACATCAAAATGTTGTTTGGCACAAGACAAATGAAACGGACCGTAAAAAATATATGTCACAGAACTGTTGTTTTTTTGGAAATGTGAAAAAATAAAAATAATAAAATAAAAACATGTTTTTTGGAATATAATATGAACCTGATTATATTTGCTCTGTTGTCACTAATTGACAATCATCGAGCTGAATCTTTTAAGGAGACTGCAAAGTAAAAGGGCACTGATAGTATATGCTAATACATATATTGTCGTTAATAATTATATATATATATATATATATATATATATATATATATATATAAAGTGTTTAAGGTTCATATTTTTTTTATTTAAGAAGCATCTATTGTTAAATTATCACTTAAAGCTGTATCACTTTAAACTACAAAAAAAATGCTAGTTTATAATAAAAAAGAATAAGAAAATCGGTTTCGATTTATTATTATTATTTTTTTTTTTAATTGATATCGCATCTTTAATGCTTCAAAAGGTATTTATTCTACCTGTTCCTTATTAAATTTAACAATAGATGCTTCTTAAAAAAAATATGAACCTTAAAAACTTTATACAAATCACGTGCCCATTCACGTTCTCATATTTGAAAGTGGGGAAACAACAGCTAACCCCTTTGGCCCGGCTAGAACAACAAAAGCCGGTAGGAAAAAAATACAAATCCGATGACATCAGGATATATTACACACCGAGGATGCCAAGTTATTGGCGAAATATCTGTATCACTTTAAACTAACAAAAAAAATGCTAGTTTATAATTTAAAAAAATCGGTTTCGATTGATATCGCATCTTTAATGCTTAAAAAGGTATTTATTCTACCTGTTCCTTATATATATATATATATATATATATATATATATATATATATATATATATATATATATATATATAACTTGTACACATATAAAATAGTAAGTTGATGATAGAAGCGAGAGTGATATATAGCTTAAACCAACAGAAATTTGTCAGACAAAAAGAGGGTGAGAGTGATAAACAGAAACTTAATAAGAGATGGGTCACTTGCTGAGTTAATTGTGGCTGATTAGAACAATGAAAATGAAAAATCCTAACACCGATAAATATTTTAGCATGCGTTTTCTACGATTTAAATATATATATATATATATATATATATATATATATATATATATATATATATATATATATATATATATATAAAAGCCGTAGGGAAACACACGTTGATTAACTCCGCTTTGTTATACTAATTTGTACCAATATTCAAACCAAACTTTATATATAAGAGATACAGATGCATGGTCGTGTATTTGTTTTTCATTGTGAATTCTTCTTTTTGTATGTTATGTTTCATGGCAACTAAGTCAAGCAGTGCGGATTTATATTCAGTCAGGTCGTTCCCTGGAGTTTTGCGTTTACCTGCAATACATTCTCCAACGCTAATTAGACTTATTTCCGTTATTTTTCCTAAGGTATATCATCTGTGAATATTCGTTTTCTGGCGTAACGCACTGAACTAACGCGAGCAAAATATATTCCAAGTTATTTCTCAGCTATATAACAAGTATATATGACATTGGATGGTACTCGATAGTAAGCATGTAGAGGACATTGCTTTATAATTATTTTGGGTCACACGAACAATATAAACATTTGAACTTATTTTGTAAATAAACAAGAGTCAATAAAACGCGAAACTGATTTATCGTAAGTTTATTCATATAAAAGTAACAACTTATGTCAACTTATTTTTTAGATTTTCATTTTTCAACAACTGATTTTAATTACAAAACAAAGATGTTTTTAATTTGTTTTGAAATGGAAACGAAGAAACCTCCCAGGAATTACCTTCCCATTATCATTACCTTCTCTCTATTGCTAATTGCCTGAGATCACGGCCCTCGTAAGTAAACGAAGCCTGTCACCTGAGTAGGATTATTTATTCACTTGAAAATCATTGTTAACTTGTTCTTTTTTTTTCAAACGTATTTCCTTTTTATAGATGTCAAGCGAAAAAGATAATCAGAGTAAAAGTTCGAATTTCGAGTCTTAAAAAATAGATCAGAATTTTATTTTAGGATAAAAAATACAATTTTAGACTAATTAATAAGTTTCATCTAAATCTCCCCCAAAGAACATGACTGTTTTTATTTATTACACTTGTTTACTATATTAAAAATAAACTGTTCGTTATGAAAAAACACACATTTTAATTTATTTCAGTAAATATTCTTTTAATAAATTATTTTGAATTGTTAATTTGGTATTTCGTTACCATAACTAGTAGGATACGTTTTTTTATTTTAACATAGTTCACTCTAAACAAGGCAAATTGGCACAGTCGACGTAATGGGCGACTGAGAATTAGAGTGAACGTTTGGGGGGCATCCTAAATCATGGGCTGTGCAGCGAGATGCTTGTTTACATTAGTTTTAAATTTCTGCATGTCGGTGCAGGCCAGGAAACAGAGAGCAGGGAGGAAGTTCAAAAGGCCGGCAGCACGAGAAAAGAAAAAAATCGAGTAGAAGGCTCTCCGGCATCTTGGGACCTCTACAGTGAATCGATGGGGTCTGTTGGTTGTCGGGTTAGTCGAGTGTATTCACGTCGAGGATGCACTATAGCAGCAAGTTCATCGGAGCACATTCCATTGCAGTACTTGTAAAATAAATACAAGATGCAACATTGTGGCGATGGGACAGGGGCTGGAGCTTGGTCGATAGTGAGGGACCTATTAGATTAGCGACTCTTTGTTTTACCTTGTCTAAGAGAGTGAGAGACTAGTGGATGGTACACCAGCCCAGCTGTGACGACAATACTCCATGCATCGGCAGATGCTGCCTTTGTAGAGATATAGGTTAAGCAAAATATTCAATCAAATCTATATTTTTTAAGTAGCAGATACATTTAACATGTGAGATTTTAAAAGTTGGAACGAATACCATTTAGGCTGACATATCAAACTTTGATTCTGATTTGCAAATTTTCATTTGTTATTGTTGTACCATGTTATTGCGTTGATAATAACGCGCTTCGTTATAGTTCATTTAACAATGTAGGAAGGTCCATCTGAAAAACTGGTAATAAGATATCACTCAATAAATCCCGGGCCTAACGCATAAAATTACAACTTTTATGCCAAATTTGATTTCATTCATAACATAGTCTCCTTCAAGAGAGATATACTGATTCGAACGCTTTACTAACAATTCGATGACTTTATTGTAGAAAGATTTGTCTTAGGCATCAAAATACGGCCAAGTCTTCTAATTAGAGCAAAATGTTGTAATCATTAGAAAAAATGCCAAAATAGCTCACTCACTCACCTGTTCTATTTTTTTACATGGAAATCGCCCCAGACAATGCATGAATCCACTTTATGAACGTAGCTAACAAGAACGAAAGAGGATTATCTCAACTACAGCTGATTCATGTTGGCCTTAGTCGTAGAAAGACTAAGGCTATAGGTAAGAGAAAAACAGTCAGCAAAAAGAGAGTTCCTCAAGCTTGCAGTTCTTGGAATTAATCTATTTGAATAGTAAGTAGATGTATTAAAACAACGAATTGATGGATACCACTAAACCAACAAGTCAAATGAGTTGGAACAAAACAAGCATAGGATAAACCACGCAATTAATAAAAAACGCATACCCTAATAGTACTTATAGAAAAGACTGCGACTAGCAATGTTACGTCTGTGAGAAATAGGGTGTAGAAAAGAAGGGGAGCAATCAAATTACAGATACGTTTCTACACTTTATTAAAACCCCTCAAATGCGAGAGGGAGAGAGATTCACCACCACAAATATGAGAACAAACTCCATACATGGTCTGATAATAGATTTGTATAGATACAACGGTAGGTGTGCGAAAGTGTGTGGGGCGATAGAGAGAACCTACTTTATGATAAGCATAAAGAGAAATGGATCTTATAGGCAGGTCAATATATGGCCAGACTACACCTACCTTTAATAAAATGCAACATTTTGTTTTTTTTTGTGGTGTTATGTTAGGCTGGATATAGTCTACAACATACTAAAAGTAGGACAAAATCGTAGTATGGGAATATGTACACTTTCAAAGATGACTTTTTTCGGTTTGCAAGTCATATTCTATTTACGTGTGAAGCACTAACTTAGTCAGTTCTCATGATAAATCAATAAATTGTGGATTTTTACCCAGGTTTTCAAAGTCAATCTTTAACATGAAAGGGGTACCAGTGATGCTAAATAATCCCTTATACCATATATAGGAATACCCTATCCCTAAACCCCTTATTGCACACACATTGGTACTCGTATCCCTAAACCTCTTATTGCACTCAGCCAGATTCACAAACAAAAAACAAAATGTTGCAATTATTTTGGGTCAATCAGTCTATTGACTCGTCTATAATGTATGAATATCAAGAAGGATTTGATGAGAGAGAAAGACCAAGAAGTTTCTGAGTCGATTTCTCCTCAAGAGCACAGCCATCAATAAGAATCTCAGTAAGGAAATGGATGCGCTACGATTTCGGTAAGATGATCTCTAAACTTATCTAAACTCTGTATACATTTTAAACGGCATAAAGTATGTATTTTTTTTTTTTAATCTAAAGAAAAAATAATTTTGGAGTTTGTAAAGTTTCGATAAATATCAAAATAATAAAATCTTGAAATGTCACAAGTTGAGAAATAATGAAAAGCACTGTGTAATTAATTAACATCGGTTTTGTTCGGTTCAATAACAACGGTTTGTTTTTGGATTGAAATAACGGCACTCCCGTATGAAACAATCGCCACGTGCGTCCATTAAAACATGTTTGTTAACAATTGCATTGACCCTCATTGATGTCTCAGAAAAATCTCCAGTAAACAAAACCAATTAGCTAGATTCTATGATCTCTATAATAATAATAGCAAGTTTACGTTTGTGTGTCTGCATTTATAGCCTCAATGTAACTTTGATAATTGCACATAGAATTAATATTTATTTATTTATTTATTTATTTATTTATTACTAGCAAATATATTCATTTCTCCGGTCACAATTTTTTGCTAGGCTGAGAGGGAGTTATGATGAACGAACTACATGCACTGACCCCCAATAGAAGAGGTAATGCGTGTTAAAATTGTATTATTACAACATACCATATATTGCAATACTACTGTCAAAGTAAACCGGTATAAGCTGCACCCTAACCCTAACCCTAACCCTAACCGCCGAGGTAAAGGAGGTATAAACTGCAAGGATAGACCCATAATAAAAGAAATAACAACACAAAGGATACAACACTACTCTTCCCGTCACCAAAAAAGTGTAGGTAGTAATTGGGAAGATGTTTTCATGAACACACACCATATACTACATTAACCTTCCGTCAAAGAAAGATTTAATCACGCGGAGGATTACCTCCTACCCCTTAAACTTGGAGGAGGTAATCCTGGAAGGACGGTCTTATGACAACAGAACCGATACTACACTGCGCATCCCATTAAAAGATAATGGAGTGATGAATTAAATCAGTTTTTTTTTTCAAAAAATGCCTAACCATAAACAACACTTTTTTATAGTCTCTTGGCTTTTTGGCTTAAATCAACATAGTATCTGTTCTCCTCCTCACATAAACATCAGCATTTTAAAACAATAAAAATATAATACGGTATCGTTATCTGGGGAGAACAAAAGAGAGACGGAATGAAGGGGCAGACGCATGGCCAGCCAGAGATAGATAAACAGCGAGTATTTATTTACTCCTCTCCAGGAGTTGGCACAAGGCCAGTTTTTATCTTACTCCCACAAGTAAGATGTGACCCAAGATCGGGTCGGGAAAGTCGGGTTTAAAAATTGCCTGGGCAGCCACGTCGGCATTCCCCGGTAGGGACGCCTCAGGCAGTAAGCAATAAACTTACTCCTCCCCAAAGAGGGGAGGTGAAGCCTGGGAGGGTGGACCTCCTAGAACTGCACAGGAAAAACCCATATACCGGCGTAAATCAAGCCCCGAAGGCCAAGACAATACCAGTCTATAGGGTGTAGTATCCATCGGAACAGATACTACACTTTGATCTTAGCCAAAAGGCCAAGAATTTGCTTCGCCGCTTATACCGGATCATTAAGAAATCTTAGAGCATTGTTAAGAATAGTTTTTTTAAGTTATCCATTTCTTCATTAAATCATTTTATTAAATAATTGAAATTATTGCACATATGTAGATAAAATAGTGCAATAAAATACGAATTGAATAACATCAAAGATTTCTTAATTAGAAACCGTTCATGAATAGATATGCAAATTAGGCATTCCAATAAGTGTGTTTAGATCCTTCATCTCTACTATATAAAGAGTATTTAAAAGTTATTTGTTGTATTATTTATTCAAATAACAGTAACTCGTGTTGATGGTGATATAGGAGTGATGAATGAAAAAATCGCATTTATTTATTTAAATTAATCGAATGAAAAACACCCGCAATAACGTAAAGTATACGTACATTGAAAAAAACGTATTTGAAAAAATAGTTTTATTACGACATTTAATCAACCAAAATAAATTCGTTTTTTTTTAATATATATATATATATATATATATATATATATATATATATATATATATATATTAGTATGTTTTATAAAGGCTGAGGTCAATGCAAAATGCCGGGTAGGTTGTAAGCAGGAAGGAACAAAAATAATAAATCGAAATGAGACTTACTATTTATTTTTACTTAAAATCTTACATAACAGCAAGTGTATGGTTAGCTGTTTGTCTGTTGTCCGGATGATTATTAAAAATCATTTATTTAATATTTATGTAAAGAGAAACTCCCCTTTGTCAAAAATAATAAACACCAAAGGAAAACTCCGTCTGTGTAGGGAATCTACCAAAATGGATATATATATATATATATATATATATATATATATATATATATATATATATATATATATATATATACAGGGTGTTTCAAAAGTCTTGGGAACATAACGATTTTTAATAACTCAAAAACTATTAGGAGTTGAAAAATGAAATTGGTACCGTTGGAAAGGTTAACGTTTCAAGTTTTGTGGGGAATCTTCAAAGTTGCTCAATATGAGCACCATTCGTCACACGGCAGACATCTAGTCGATAGTCCATTTCCTGCCAAACGCGTTCCAGCATCTTGACGTCAAGTGTTCCCACAACTGCCGTTACTCGAGCCTTTAGTTCGTCAATATCTCTTGGAAGGGGCGGCACATAGACTTGTTGCTTGACAAAGCCCCAAAGGAAAAAGTCACACGGGGTAAGATCTGGAGACCTAGGAGGCCAGGGCATGAAAACGTCATCACCTCGCCCAGATCTCCCAATCCATCTACCAGGCAGCCTTGTGTTAAGAAACTGCCTTACTTTAAGTCTCCAGTGTGGTGGTGCACCATCTTGTTGAAAAATGAAGTCATCAGATTCTGCTTGTTCCAACTGAGCCATTAACCAGTCTTCCAGCATGTTGAGATAGGATTCACCAGTGATAGTTGCCTCTTCAAAGAAGAACGGTCCATAGACACCTTTCTTGGAAATTGCACAAAACACGTTCACTTTTGGTGAATCTCGCTCGTGCTCAAGAAGTTCATGAGGATTCTCAGTACCCCATATGCGAGTGTTATGCTTGTTAACTTTGCCATTCAGATGGAAGGTCGCCTCATCGCTAAAAACAAGCCGGTCATCAAAGCCGTTATCTTCCAACTTCTCTTGCATTGCAATGCAAAAGTCACGGCGAAGTGGCTTATCAGTGTCCTTCAACTTTTGGACCAACTTGAGCTTGTAAGGTACCATTTGCAGTCGTTTCCTTAAGACACGCCAGACAGTTGCTGGGGCAAGCTGAAGTTCTCTGCTGGTTCTTCTCACTGATTTACGGGGGCTCCGCTGAAAGGCTGTCCGAACTTGCTCAACTGCATCTTCTGAAGTTGAAGGGCGACCTGTTCGCTTACTTGGGCACAAACACCCATCTTTCACAAATTTAGCATGCCATCTGACAATGGATTTCCTTTCAGGGGCTTCTTTTTTAAATTTCCTGCGAAATGCACGCTGAACACATGTCCACGATTCAGTCTTTGCAAATTGGAGGACGCAAAATGCCTTGTCTTGTTTAGAGAACGCCATTACTGCACCTGGAAAGATAACACGAAAATCATTAGTATGACCAAAAACTTGATTAAGCAAGCTTTAAAATGGCACCAGTTTCATTTTTCTACCTGGAATAGTTCATGAGATATACGCATTTGTAATGTTCCCAAGACTTTTGAAACACGCTGTATATATATATATATATATATATATATATATATATATATATATATATATATATATATATATATATATATATATATATATATGCGGATAACTGACCGATATATCCTGAAATGAAATACCGTGAAGATATATTTTGACAAAGAAAACAGCATTTCTTCCCCCTTTGTCAGAAACATCGCTCATGAAATGTGAGGACTAAAGGACAGATTAAGAGATGCGAGAGTTACGAAGCTGGTAAAAGTAAACCCAAGTAAGTCAATCTCTACTCTCCTAGTTGTAATGTTGAACTTCTATCTTGCTCTGATATATTTGAGACAAGACGACATTTCAGCAAACGTTTTAACATCCTGCCTGCAAGATTCGCTTATCAATAAGATTGACTTAGAAGGCAGAGGTATCAATATAAACGGAGAATACCTTGCTTATATAGAATTTGCCTACGATTAAATTGTCAAAAGTTACACACCCACGAATTATAAAAGATTCTTAACGACATTCACGCTGCTAGCCATATAGTTGGTCTTAAAATGTACACTGGAAAAACGAAGGTCATGTTCAACAAATATGCCAAAAAAGCGCCAGTCATAGTGAAAAGTGAAAATGTCGAGGAAGTTGACAACTATATTTACCTAGGGAAGATGGTGAGAAGTGACGCTGATATCATGCCTTAAAGGAATCGGCACATTGCTCTTAGATCGAAAACCTTTTCTAAAGTTGACAACATCATGAAGAGTAAGATGAACATTAAGCGGAAACTGTTCAATGAATACATCATGCCTGTTATGACATACGGTAGCGAAACATGGGCACTTAATAATGCAGCGATAGAAAAGCTAATTGTGAAACGCATTACGCTCGGCATCAGTTTACATGATAGAAAAGGCAACACCTGGATCAGAAAGCAAACTATAGTAAATTACATCATCACTACCATACGAATGACAAAACATAGACGAGAAGTTCACGACAATATCATCATCACAAGTAACACATCTCAAGAATTAGACGGGATCCGTTAAGCCATTCAAAATGTTCGCCGTATAATTGACCTTAAAATACACACAAAAAAAGTAATGTTCATCAAATATGCCAGAAAAGTCCCAGTACAAACTTAAAGGTGAAAATGTCGAGGACGTTAAAAATTACATCTATCTAGGAAAGATGACCGGAAGAGACGCTGGTATCATGCTTAAACTCAAACAGTGAATTGCGTTTGGATGGCCATACTTTTCTAGAGTAGAACACATCATATAGAGTAGATAGCCAGTAAAAACATTAAACATAAAAGGCTCAATAAATACAGCATACCCGTTATGACATATGGTAGCGAAACATGGGGCATTTTATAATGCAGCGATAGACAAGCCCAAGGTTGCACAATGCAAAATAGAACGCATTATGCGCAGCATTAATTTCTAGAAAGAAAAAGAAACACCTGGATCAGACAGCAAACATGAGTAGATGACATCATCACTACTATATGAACAACGAAACATAGATGGGCAGAACAGCTTTCGAGATATACAGACAACAGGTAGAGGGAGAGAGCGACAGAATCGACCCCGAGGCAATGGAAAAGATTAAGAGGAAGGACAAAAACTCGGTGAAGAGACAACCTCGACAGCCTACTAGGTCCTACTTGGCCACGCCTAGCATGAGATAAAACAAGTTGAGAGAAACCAAAGAGAGCCCCTGCACCAAGTGTGAGAAAAAAAACAACTAATGATGATGATTATGTTTTATCCCGGGAAGATATGCTCATACTGGATCTGTCCCTGTCTTTCTCTCTCGTTCTCAATACATAGTAAAAAGCTTCATCATGATGGAATCTGGCTCTGTTGAGCTCATTTAGCAAGGTATCTAACAACTTTTTTTTTGGTAATTCTCTCAGTTTTTTTTCCAGAGACCTCCATCCTTAATCTCATTTTCGTGATAGGGTCGTAATCTGTGTGCATTACCTCCAAAAGTTTTCAAAAGCCGTAATGATGATGATGATGATGATGATGATGTTTCAATAATATATGTACTACTTTAGTCATTTAAAATGAATATATTAAACAATATTTTTCTTTTGCGTGAGGCACACGCTGGGACGGGGGCTTCAATAATGAATTTTTGTTTCCATTCGGCACGACTACAGACTTGGGCCGGTTGAAGGCCTGTTTTACGGAAATTGTTGTGCAGAACGATCTCATCATTGGGATTTGATTCGGTCGCTTCTGGGAGACTTTTAATTTGAAATCGAGGTTCACGGTGGTGTCGTTGTCGGCCCTCAGTACATGCCAACACTATCTGAGCCGTTATTTCCTCATCTTTCCCTTGATCGGGGCGATGCCGTAGCGCCTTCGGATGCCGTCATTACAGATGCGGTTGAACAGTGCAATTCCCAGGATTCAGCAATTACTTCACCTTGACACTTAAAATCAAATAAGAAACCGCGAAAACGAGTCCAGAACTCTCTTCAGCTCCGCACGCTTGTCACGTGAGCATTCTTTATACAACGCGACCTTGAAGTTCTTCAAGGATTCTCTGTAACTCTTTAAACACCAAATGATGCATAAACAAGAAAATCGTCTTGTTCAAAAGTGGAAAACTTTTCAGCTCCCACAAAGGTTTCATTTATGTGAGACTGCCATGTATTGGCACCATAAATCACAAGTGTTGTCACATAAAATCGATTTAGTTGTGTCGCGCTGTTTTTATTCTTTTGCAGATAATCTGCGAACAATGTTCAGGATTTAAGTACGTCTATGATTATATATGAACATCAGTGCAAACACATGGAAAGTATGAATTTGACCGTCTGTTCTGACGTATTTTCTAAATATTTATATATGAAGATAAAATATAAGATGTATCATAAAATGAAAAAAACCTTAGTACAGGATGTGTTAAAAAGTAGACAAAAGCAAAAATAAATTGAACACACCAATAAATCATAAAAAATGAGAGCTTTACCGGTTTCGTTCGGATAAACGAATGTCTTTAAATTCATTGAAATAGCAGCAAAAACATAGGACAAAAGAAGACGCACAATGGATGTTTTGGACACGTGCGAAATTTTTTTTAAATAGAAAAAAGAATTATGCAGCGCCTGCAAAAAAGAAGTTAATCGGGAAAAGGGGACAGGAACAAAATTAATAAATAAGATAGAAATGGAACCTGATTTAAATGCAGTAAAAAAAAGACTAGTAGGTTAACCGGAGTTTGAGTTTTTTTATGAAGTGGCAAGGTATATTTTATTGTTTGAGTGCGGTGTTTCGCAGATGTTTTCTTCATAAAATGAGATCCGAGTCAAAGGTTTTTGCTTATTAGTGATGTAAGAAAGATTACACCACTTTATGTGAATTTGCGGCGTGGGAGAGAAGATTCAATGTTTGCGTGAGTGTAATATTTGTGTTTCCTATAGAAATAAATTTTAGAGAATTCACACAAAATCTAAAAGTGTGTAACAAATGGTATAACATTTTACATGTGTAAGGAAACACTACCATATATGCATCTAACTAATCATTATACACTAGAGAATCATAAAATCAATTTTACCTATATAAACGTTACCGGAGAAGACAATGGAAGGCACATTGCCTTTTATAACTAAAACTACATTCTATTTTTATAAAATGTTAATCATATGTAAAAAAAATAACCAGAGAAAAGAGTGGATATTACGATTTATGTGCATAATATATACGTGCTTCCATCTCTAAGTGACCTAATTGGCACTGAACTCTCTTTAAAACTTTAATTAACGTATATTCAATTTTTATGAAATTTAAACCATATATAAGTTATAAATTCAGACAGTTTTTCACGTGTGACACGATATGTAATAACCTGGAGTTCAAAATCA
>OY744542.1:1870000-1902500 GCA_963556195.1 Sepiola atlantica
TATTTGTAATTATAAGATTAGTAGTTTTAGTTTTATTATAGTAAATTATTAGTTTAACTTTTTTATTTGGGTGGGTGGGGAGTGCGTTTTTATTAATAATATTTTTTAGAACCTGTTTATCTGTTTTATAGTTATGGTGAAATAGGTTGCGGTAAAATAGTTTAATAATCTTGTTGTGTGGAAAATTGGATTCATTGTTGTTATTATTATTATTATTATTATTATTATTATTATTATTATTATTATTATTATTATTATTAGCATTATTTTATCACTAGTACTAATATACTTAAATGTTTATAATACTAAATCAATATAGTTTCGTATTTAAATTTTCCCGCCAAAATAAACTATAAACTCACTCCAGGTCTTTATCTGATTGACATTATTCACACTGAAGATAGATCCAGATAGGTCAGAAAATACTTTGGACCTAAAACAAAATTACAGCAGATTCATCAGCCAATTCTCATAAGAGATTAAGACTTTAATCCGGAAAATGGAAGGGATCCATACAAAAATATTGAGAAACGAGTTGTCGGTTATTTTTAATAATAATAAAAATAATAATAATAATAATATATATATATATATATATAAATTAGGAAAGTTCATTTTATAAAGCATCTTTTGTAAGTTAATATAAATATAGAGGCAAAAATGCCTTCAAAAACCATGTATTAGATGCGAGTAATTAAATCAAAAGAAAAATAAAAAATATTTCGAAACATTTAATAAAATATTTCAAAATACCTTCCGTTTTTTTTTTCTTCATCTTGATATTTTTTTTTTAGCTAATATATATATATATATATATATATATATATATATATATATATATATATATATATATATATACTTGAAAAAGTTTTAGTTACAGAAAAAAACAATTTAAGATATCCACTAAATCAATTAATAGAAAATGTACCTTCTGAACAAATCTGTATGTATGAATCTCCACGGATATATTAAAATACACAGATAGCTTATTTGCTCAATGACTAACAAGTTATGTTAAACAGCTTTCATATTATCATCCGGTAGGTTATAAAATTTATGCCATAATTTATATATATATATATATATATATATATATATATATATATATATATATATATATATATATGTCGAACACTCTCGACTAGTCTTCTATCTGTGTCCGCTTTTAGGTACATATAGATCTTAATTTACCTAAATTACGTGGCAGTTTCTGTGGGCCGAGTAGATATGGCTGACTCTGTGTACCGGGTTCGCGTCTCTCGACCGTCTGAAATTGTTACTTCCCTGCACTGATGAGAGCAATAAGCTTGAAACGCTAGCGTCTGTAGGTATAAATAATTTAATATTTATTTATAAATATTATATATATATATATATATATATATATATATATATATATATATAATGTAATACCTCTGATGATAAGATGTTAATCTTTGAAAACCCTTGGCTTAAGGAAATAATAATAGACATGTTTTTACCGAGTACACCTTGCATTGAACAATCAAAGTTGAAATATATTTGTCATTCGTACAGGTTTATCTCTCTTCTTTCATTTATCTTTATAATTGTTGTATCGCGTATATTGAGCTTAAACCATTTCAATATAGTTTCTATCTACTAAAACCATAGTTTTAGTTTCATATATATATATATATATATATATATATATATATATATATATATATATATATATATATATATATATATATATATATATATTAGATGACGAGATACTTCGTTGGATAAGTCTCGATAAAAATAAGTAAACTTTGTTATTTACTTATATAAAAATAATTTTGTATGAAGATATTATTTCAGAATTTGTGAAGATCTTGTTTCACCTGGAATTCATCAGAGAAGCATTATCAGCATCAATCGATGCGGATTGTAATTGATACAGAAGTTTAAGAATCGAGTACGCAAACTTAAATTCTAATCGGGTCGATTGCGTCCACTTGCACTTTCATACCATGTAGAAAGGCATGGATCTGCTCATAGACCTGCTCAATGATTTAAGATTGATATATTCGTAATCCTGTATCATAGTAATCAAATTAGAAATCGAAAATAATAAACATCGATTAAAAATGTAACTTATACTAAACGCAATAAAATTGTATTGTCTACCGACTTGTATACTTCTAACTTTCTGAAACTATTTTCAATGTTTTTTTTGTTTATTGCAAACACAGATTTCGTTCACAGCTGTCTTTTACGCACAGTAAACTATTAAATATTATGGCTTACATCTTTTGTTCAGCTTCGAGATCTGATAATTAGCAGCCGGAAAAAACTAACACAACTAATAAATTTTACCCAACGCATTAACATATTTTACAATGTTTTAACGTTTCGAAAGTGGTTTAAAGTTGTTGTTTGAAAAATTTCAATATAAGTTTTACTATCTCGAAGTTTAAAAAAATCTCGGAATTTTTCTTTAGATGAGGTTTGATAATTTGTAGAATTTGGTATATTTTGACAACTGTTCTCATCTTGGGTGTTTTTATCACAACGTTTCGGCCGATGTAACGTCTGATCTTCTTCGAACTACTGAATTACTGAATATTTCTTCACAGTCATGGAAGTTGGAAAGAGAGCATGCTACCCCCGTGTATTTAATAACGGGTTCCGTTCGAAATTCCGTCACGATTCCCGAGTTCGACAGAAAGAACCCCGAGTTCGATAAGGTACACCTGAAGAAAGTCGGAGGTAACATCGGCCGAAACGTTGTGATAAAAACACCCAAGATAAGAACAGTATTCCGAATATACACTATTCTACAGATTGAAAAGAATTGTACGCCGCCATGTTTAACATTCTACTCAGTTTGAAAGAGATTTTCATGAAATAACATTTAAAAATTAAAAGACTTTTAAACAGGTTAGGAACGATAAAATGATACAGGCTCGTAGAAAATAAAATTTATATGCGTTTAGGAAAATTTATTAGGTGTCATCTCAGCTCGTTACTATACTACAAGATAAACGATACATTTCTTAAAATGTAACGACTTTGTCTTTTCTTTATCTTTCTAGTTGAGGAGAAGTAAAGGAGCTTTATTCTGGAAAGTTGCGAAGAGCCTAAAATACAATCTTAACTCTAACATACAATTTTACCCCTAACTGTAACTTCTAATTATCTATCAAATAACCACGTCTCCAACCAAACGTTTACAACTAATTATTTACAATAGATAATGCTTTTCCGCATTAATTAACCATCAAATCGTTTGTCCTTTTTTAAAAACACGATACATGCGGTTAACAAAATGGCTTCATGGTCGCCATTTTTTCTATTTTCTATATTCTAAAGCTGAAGAGGCCAATATAAAGATATTCCCTTTAACTTTTTTTTATTCATACTTCTATTCTACCACAACAAATAAAAAAGTTTTCATAAATTGTCATATATTTTAATTTGAACAATTATATTTGGTTTCGTAATAGTGAGAGACATCGAGGACATTTTTTCTCCATTATTAGTCGTTACGGGTCTGCTCAACTTGAAGCACGTGGTTCAAGAACAAGTTAGAACAGGTTCTTAGAATTAATCTAAAAACTCATGTATTAAGTTACCTAAAAATGATAGATGTGCCATAATATAGAAATTTGACACTTCACTTGAAGAATATCCCTCCGAGTACGAATACAAATTAATTCAACGAACATAAGTTTTAAACCACTTTATGGAGATGAACATCAATATATAATCATACTAAACCTTACTATTAGATTCTTTTTTTTCAACATATAATTACATATGTAATGACAAACGAGAACAAGCGTAACTTAAGAAAGCTTTATTCGGCATAAACTGTCAGTACAGTATTAGTGCTGCTATTTATATTTGTTAAGACGAACAGGAGAATTCTCCAAAGGGGAGATAATTTAGAATAGGAGAATTATTCGTAATTGTCCATTACAACATAATTATGACTTTAGAAATGTCTAAAATATAAGGATTTTTTTCATTAGAGGTTATTCTTATATTATTACCCCAAAAGGCATCTTAAATATCCCTAAGGAACTTAAATCTGAGGAATATTTATGAATTAATCTTTAAGACATATCGATGATCGGCCCATTTGGCATACTAGTTAGTGTCTCCGCTTATGAGTTGGGAGACCAGGGTTCGATCCTTGATCGAGTCATAACAAATACTTTTGAAATGGTACTTGATGCTGAGAAAGAAATCGCGATCTCCACTATATCTTGGTGTAGTATTTAATATTATGGAGCTTATAACTAGTCCTCAACTATGTTTGAAGGAAGGTGACGGTGGTTAAGTAGATATCGACACGGACTGAAGACCTGGGTGTTCCAAATTCGAATTCACTCGGTTCCACAGTACTACTTTCACTTAGGGATGTTAGCAACCTTCTCGTGGGCCTTCCTGTAAGTACCCGATGCCGTTCCAGAAAGTGTTCTAACTAGAAAAACATCGGGGAAACTAATTCCAACACTAGAATCATCTAATTTGCACGAAAAAAAAACTATGTTTCAAAACTTTCTTTTTTTACCTATTATTTAAATGTGACACCCTTTTGCTTAAGACAAAATTAAATAAAAGATATCCCACATTACGAACCCTTATGCTAAACATCTCCCTACCAAAGTATAATGATCGGTTAGGTAGTTTAAAAGTGATGTATGTACGTACACATATATATGTACATATACACATAACAAACTTTATATATAGAGAGAGATGTCGGGGAGATGTCAACAGATACTGGTTATTTTTCGTCTGAGTGTACGCAGAATCGCCCCGTGTGCTCAGCCCTAAAAAAAAAATACTCAAATAAAAGAAGTGAGAACCGGATGAGAAATTACGTCATCAACAAAGACAGACAAATATGAAAAAGTGATCATACATACTCAAGTGAAACATTAAATCAACATTAATAAAAATGTATTAAAATAAATAAATAAATTAGGATTTTTTCTTATGTTCACGTAACATACATATTTATAACCGAAAATATATGTTTACATTTTTTTTAGTAATATTAAATGAAAAAAATTACATTAAGTTAACATCATGGAATTCATTATATTAAATACATTTTTTATTCATATTAAAAATAAATTAACGTCATGAAATTGTTTTATTATATACGTATTTCTTGAAGGCAATTTGTATGTGACAAAGAATATTAATTTTTTTATTTATTAATATTAAAAAAAAAAAAATAATGCAATTAACGTTATGGTATTTTTAAATAAAAACAATTTGCTTTGCCCCAAATTATTGCATTTAGATTTTTACCGAGATTATTGTTTTTTCGAACATCCATACTTGCAAAAGCTAGACGTACAAATTAAGTCTGGGTTATTGTTCCGAATTACTTTGTTTGCTGAAGAAGTTGGGTCGGATACTCTTCTGGTGTGCCTAGCAATTATTACATAAATATTATTTTCTATATTTTATATTTATAATTGTCGGGACACGTAGCTTTACTCGAATTCTAATTGCAAATTCCGCTTTACCTAATTCTGAACAGCAGCTAAAAATTGACCATACTAGTTTTACATACGCACAGCTAAATGTTAGTTCACTTAAACTGCACCCAATTTGATTTCTTTCCCTTCTGAAAGCTTTCATCTTCCCGTCAGTTAGTCAAAACCGCCACTTTTTTGCTAGCAGAAAAGATTTCGTTTCCTTCCCATGTCTGTTTTTGACACCAACCTTTCGCCCTCGCTAGACACACCTCAGATACCATTCGCCTTCTCCTCATTTCTGTTCGCTTCTTTGCAATATGCCGTTAAGAACAGACTTCAAGCGATTGCTTTTATTGCAGACACCAAATCTGACACTTATATCTTCAAATCCACCCAGATTCGACAAATCAATACCCAGAAACAGAAAAGTAAAAACATTTTGCCAAGTTGAAATAATTGGGAAACAAACTAACAAAATGGATAAGGTACTAAACATCTCGAACACATCGACACACATATATCTATATCTATGTATAAAGTCAGGCAGCTGTAAATATTTATGTATGTGTATGAACACGTTTGACGTTAATTTCTATTAGACACGCGTTAATATGTGCTCAATATGTAGAACTAGTTCATTGTCGTTTGACTTTTCAATGGGATGGAACCCTGTTTTTATTGAAAACTTCTTCTGGGATAGATTCACCCTCAGTCTAAGTTCATACTGGTTAGGGTAAGGGTTTAGGGGTTAGGCTTAGGGTTAGGGTCTGGGGTTATGGTAAGCGTTAACGTCAGGGATTAGGATTATGGTAAGGGTTTGGGTGAGGGTGAGGGTTAGAGTTAGGGTTTAGGGTAAGGGTTTAGAGGTTAGGGGTTAGGGGTAAGGGTTATGGTTAGGGTCTGGGGTTAGGGTAAGAATTAGGGTTAGGGTCAGGGTAAGGGTTAGGAGTTAGGGGTTAGGGTTATGGGTTAGGGTTAGGTTAAGGTAAAGAGTTAGGATTAGGGTACGGGTTTAGTGGTTAGGGTTAGGGTCTGGGATTAGGGTTAGAGTTAGCGTTATGTTCTGGGGTTAAAAGTAGGATTAAGCTCAGGGGTCAGGGGTTTCGGGTTAGGGGTTAGGAATATGAGTAGAGGTTAGTGTTAGAGAAAAGGGGTTAGAAGTTACGAGTTAGAAGTTAGGGTTATGGGTTCGGTTTGAGTTAGGGTTAGAGTTAGGATTAACGTTAGAATAAGGATTTAAGTAAGGGTTAGGGCATGGGTTAGAGGTAGGGTTAGGGTCAGGGTTTAGGGGTAAAGGGTAAGGGTTAGTGTTAGAGGTTAGAGTAAGGGGTTAGGAGTTAGGAGTTAGGGTTATGAGTAAGGGTTAGAGTCAGGGATAGGGTTAGGGTTAGAATTAGAGTTTAGGGTTAGGCTTAAGGTTAGGATCTGGGGTTAGAGTTAGAGTAAGGGTTATGGTCAGGGGTTAGGGTTACAGTTACGGTTTGAGGTAAGGGTTAGTGTAAGGGTTAGGAGTTAGAAATTAGGAGTAAGGGTTATGGGTTAGGGTTAGGGTTAATGTTAAGGGTTATGGTTATGGTTAGGGTTAGGGTTATGGTTAAGGTTATCGTTTGATTTACGGGTTAGGGGTCAGGCGTTACGATAGGGTTAGGTGGTAAGGGTTAGTGTTAAGGGTTAGGGTAAGGGTAAGGGTTAGGGTTAGGGTTAGAGTTAGGGGTAGGGGTAGGGGTAGGTGTTGGGGTTAGGGTTTAGGGTTAGTGGTTAGGGGTAAGGGGTTAGGGGTTAGAGTTAGGAGAAAGGAAACTTGATGTAAAACGTGAGGTCTCATGTTAAGGATATCTGTGACAAATCTTTGTACAGACTGCGTGTTATCAGTAGTTTGAAGAAGTACATATAGTGCTACACGTGCCTTCACCACTGAAAACACAAATATTTGTGCGAAAGTCTAAAAGCAATACTCAATTCGATAAATTACACCCACAACTGTAGTATTAAAAAAAGCTGGTTTTACTTTTGGACACATGTACGTCGAAATAAACAGTAGGGTCAATCATCACAATCATCTTCATGTACAAGATTTACTTCTAAATCATTTTATTTTGAACTTAGCTGACCCCAAACAAGACAAGTTGCCACTGTAGACGTAAGGGGCTACTGAGAATTAGGGCGACAGTTTAATGGGTCATCCTGAATTGGGAGCTATGCAGCGATGTGTTTGTTCACATTAGATTCTTGAATGTTGATATATTCAGAGAAATAGGGAGCAGGAAGAGAGTTTCAGAGGCCGATAGCTCGAGCAAAGAAGCCATTGGAGTAGAAAGCTCGTCGGCATCTGGTGGCCTCTACAGGTAATTGATGGGATTTTATTGATGTTCGTATTGGTCGAGGTTATTTACGTCGAGGGAGCGCCAAAGCAGATTCTATTGAAGTACTTTTGAAACAAGCACATGTGTGCAACATTGCGGCGATGGGACAGGGGCTGAAGCTTGGTGGATAGTGAGAGACCTATTAGATTATATACTCTTTTGGAGATGTTGTCTAAGATTGAGAGACTAATGAATGGTGCACAAGCACAGATGTGACAATAATACTCCATGCATGGGCTGATGGTGGCATTGCAGAGATATAGGTGAATGAAACACCCACAATCTTTTCAGCAGCCTTGGCCATGTCTTCAATGTATTTGTTCGAATTCATGTTGAAAGAAAGACGCCTCGCCCTAACACACCATTATTGATTTGTGAGCACAGCGGCGATGCGTAAGGAGTAACATTGTGGGATAGTTGTAGTTTAGTGTTGTTTTTCTTTAAAGTGTAATAAGGGGTCGGAAGTCCATACTAAAAATTGAGATATCCTTGATTTTAGTGAAATGTTAAGAATATGTATCTTACATAAACTAATAAATATTCAGACAATTCCAGTTTCGTTTGAAGCAATTTAAAGGATTTTCGGGAGCATAATAATGACACAACTTCCTATTTGATAATTCTGATATATCAGATTTACATTGAATTTGATACATACTTATTAAAACCATTGAAGCAAGATTCTTTAAATTTTAATTTCTTCCTAAGACTTATTATATTTAAACGATGAGAAAGGAAGAATAAGAGTAATCCGACGTAACGGGAAATGAAAAAGTATAAAACAAAAGGTATTTCATTTTATATATTCATCAACGTTTCGTCTTTATTGTAAGACTTCCTCATGATGATAATTTGATGACATTTTTCTTCAAATAATCATTTCCCATATATATATATATATATATATATATATATATATATATATATATATATATATATATTATTTCATGTATCCACATAAAATATTACAGGGAGATATTATTTTTGATATTTCAATTTTCAGTATTTACATCAACAGTGTTCTATACGTGAGTGGAGCTGGGTAGTTAGTTATTAACATATATTTATGGCAATTAAGCTACGCAGAGGCTTCCGCGTTTCACCACCGCAAGAAATCATCAAGCATTTTAGCCTGACAATTCCCTCCGGGGATTAAACGCGGAAGTCTCTGTGTAGCTTAATTGCTATAAATTTATTTTCATAACTTACTACTTATATATATATATATCTATATATATCTATATATATATATATATATATATATATATATATATATATATATATATATATATATATATATATATATATATATATACGTGTTTCTTCTACGAAGCAGGCCCTTACTTGTCTACTCCGATAAATAACAACAAGGGTGCTTTCGACTTTAAATTAAGTAAAAAATATTTTCCCGGAATGTAAAAAGACGTCCCAGCCGTTGGAAAATTAATTTTATAAAGAATAATTTTAAAATAGAAATTTAATTTTTAGAGACAGTATTATAGATAAATATTTTATATCTAGTATTTATGGAATTTTCTTAAAGGGGGTTTCTGCGGGATTATTGATTATTTGCATCGTTGTGTGTTTATCCCGAATGGGAGCAAGTCAGACCTAGAAAAAAGGTTCACACAACCACATACATTCCTAACGGACGCTTATGCTGTGTTTTTTCCTGATGGAATAGATGCGGAATGACCACACTACCAGTGGCTGTGAACGTTAAATGGTGGATTGTGATTTGACCATTTTATTTTTGTTTGGGAGGGTATGCCTTCATCGTTGTGCCGCCTGATGAGAAGGCGTATTCTCGACCATTGTTCCTGTTTATTTTGGACTGCATTGGGACTAATTTCTTGTTGGTTTACATAGTAGCAACCATAATGCAAAAATCTTACGAGCCACTTTTTTAAGAGGTCTTTTCTCTTTTCCTCTTTTTTCTTTTGTTTTCTTCTTAAATGATCTCAATTAGGGCAACACCACATTGGGTATTGTCAGTTGTTGAAATTCTTGTTCCAGGTGCATAATTCCCCTGATGATGTGCCAAGCAAGGACCTGCTTCGTAGAGAAACACGTGTAGGGAAAATACTATTTCATTTTGATAAACCTGATGAATAAATAAATAAACTTTGAAAGGAAAGAAGTCTTTTGCGGTGAAGTAAAATTCAGTTCTAAGCGACGGTCATCTGAAGATTGAAGGTTCAATCCTCAGTGCGGGCAATACGAAGAATTGCGAACTACTGAAGACTTTTCCCAGTCTTTACTAAGTAAAATTCAGTTCTAAGTGACGGTCATCTAAAGGTTGAAGGTCCAATCCTCAGTGCGGGCAATACGAGGAATTGCGAATTACTCAAGACTTTTTCCCAGCCATCACTAAGTAAAATTTAGTTCTTAGTGACAGCCATCTGAAGGTTGAAGGTTCAATCCTCAGTGCGGGCGATACAAAGAATTGCGAATTACTGAAGGCTTTTTCCCAATTATGGCATATGAACTGAGAGCATGCTATACCCGTGGATTTAATAAAAAAAAAGGTTACGTTCGAAATATAGTCCACATTCCCGAGTGCGACAAAAACATTCCCGAGTTCGAAAAGGTATACCTGAAAAGGTCAGAGGTAACATTGGCCAAAACGTTGTCATAAAAACACCCTAGATGAGAACAGTAGTCCGAATATACCAAATTCTACAAGAAACACATGGAACTTACATACAGCAATTTGATTTAAACACTAAATAGACCATTCTGAAAATTGAAAACATAAAAAATGTCTTATTAAGAAAAAACACTCCGTGTTATTTAATAGTGTTTGCCCAAATATATATATATATATATATATATATATATATATATAGTGAGTCATGATATATACATATATACATATATATATATATATGTTCATATAAATATATATATATATATACATATTCATATATATATATATATATATATATATATATATATATATATATATATATATAGAGAGAGAGAGAGAGAGAGAGAGACAGAGAGACAGAGAGACAGAGACACAGAGTCACTTAGATGGGTGGGGGACATAGATGCTTGCGTAAAGATTCGTGACCACTTCCATTGTCTCCCCCGGAGGATCTTATACATATGATATAGCTTTCATCCAGATAGAATATATTTTTTGGTTGTAAATGTGGTTAAACCGTAGTAACTTCCTTGCGTTGAAAGTCTACTTCAACATTCTCCTCAACTTCAATTGTCTTCTCCCATAAAATGTTATACAGACGATTAAAATGTAATAAAAATAGGAGATATTCGACGTTTTGAGGGCGTTTTGCTCTCATAGCTTCTAAGAGGCGCATTTAAATTTCAGAGATACATCCATTGTCTTTCACGCTAAATTTCACATAGGAATACACGTTTAGATTTTATGCAGATTCTCTAACATTTATTTCTATGGGGAACACAAAGAAACGTGGACAGACATACGATCGTTATGCCCTCATAGTCATTTTAGACATTCTGAATTACAAAATTTTACATAAGAATACACTTTTAGATTTTCTTCAGATTGTCTTACCTTTATTCCTATAGGTAACACACACACACACATACACATATAGTTTTATATATTGAGAGAGATTACCAAACGAAAGTTATTTATTTGTATTCTCAAAAAAGCTTGATTTCAATAAAATATAACACCCATTTCTGAGAGTAATATTCCGTATGCATAAATCTGTCCTAACGTACCCTGCATATATATATATATATATATATATATATATATATATATATAGAGAGAGAGAGAGAGAGAGAGAGAGAGAGGGGGGAAGAGAGATTCAGAGAGAAAAAGAAAAAAGGGGAGAGGAAGCGAAAAGAGATATATAGAGAGCGAGTGTCTAAGAGAATTCTATATATATGCAGGAAGACTAAAGGAAAGTACTAACTCTTCATTTATTTCCCTCATCGATTATTACAGCGTAAACATAAAGACAGACCAGAGAACTCAACTACAAGTTTTGCTTTGTAGCTAAGGTAATGCCTATTTTAAATATATTTTAACAGTGCTCTACTTAAATTTTCTTAAAGGGGCTTAATAATAATATTTTATAATTAATATTTAATTATATTTACTTACAGACGACCGCGTTTCGACCTTATTGCTCTCTTCAGTGAAGTGTTAATTTCAGAAAGTCATAAGGCGCGAAACCGGTTCACTCTCTCCTCACGTTTTTATTAAATTACCACATATGCATGTGTGTGTGTGTGTGTGTGTGTGTGTGTGTGTGTGTGTGTGCGTATGGAACATATTGGACTATTTATTCTATATGCACCAGTGTTTTGGTGTGTGGGTGTCATTGTGTTCTCCTCCCCTCCTATGGCTCTTCCTGTCAGTGGATGTTTCTCTAAAACATGCTTTTTAATTTTTTCTGTGACTTTCTGTAAGACGTGTTTTTGAAGGCGCTGATGGAGACGTTTTGGATTAGCTTTATTAATTTATAAAATAAAATAAAATAAAATATTTCTAAAATGTTTTGGAAACGATCGTACGCCATACTGGACTTGATGTTCTAATTCTTAGAACAATTGTTATGTTTTAATTCATTGAATGTTTTATATATATATACTTAAGACTTTTTTTTCAATGCAACTTTTATTCCTATATAATTTTATAGCTGGCTACCATATCGCAGAATGGTTCTTGGGTGTAGTGGGTAGATAGTTTTACTATTATTATTGTTATAATTAATGTTATTTGACATGTAAATTACCACATCACACGGTGGTCTTAAGGGTAATATATTATTATTATAATTATTATTATTATCATCATCATCATCATCATCATCATCATCATCATCAGCAGCAGCAGCAGCAGCAGCAGCAGCGGCGTCGTCGTCGTCGTCGTTGCTGCTGCTGCTGCTGTTGCTGTTGCTGTTGCTGTTGCTGTTGCTGTTGCTGTTGCTGTTGCTGTTGCTGTTGCTGTTGTTGTTGTTTGTTGTTGTTGTTATTATTATTATTTATTTATTTATTTATGTATATATTAGTGAAATTTAAGCTGAATTATTTCTACACTTGATTATTGGGGAAATTGTCGTTTGATCAGTGTGATTGGAGAGCCATGAATATTATAAATGTCCTGTTTTTAAATCTCCGAACCAGTTTCATGGTAAACAGCTGATAATCCCCGTTTTAATATTTCACGCTTAAATTAAGGTCCCCTGTTTTTGTTTCACTGTTTTATACTTACTTGAATCCCCTTTTTTATTCATGAATTTTCCAACGAATGTTAAGTCTGCAGTATCTTGGATTTAGTTAATTTCTCTGGGAATTTAAACTGCATTTTCCTTTTTTTTTAAAATGTTATTTTGTTTAAAATGACTCCAAGCTTCTTTAGACGATATATATATATATATATATATATATATATATATATATATATATATATATAGAGAGAGAGAGAGAGAGAGAGAGAGAGAGGAGAGAGAAAGAAGGGATAGAAAAAAGGAGAGAGATAGAGAAAGTCAGAAAAAGAGAGAGTACGAGAAGGAGAATATATATCTACGTTTGTAAGCTATAAATTGTTTATGTCTGTCCCTCATCTGTCACTTGTAGGATTACAATCCTGTGAGGCCAATGCCCAAAATGAGCAAGGATCACACTATCTAAGCATGTAAGCGTTTCATACCTCACAGAAAACCCCTTTATCGGAATTTAAGGATTCTTAATTAAATACAATTACAAAACAATATATTAACACTTATTCTTAAAAACGCCTTTTTACAGTAAAACGAATTATTATTTGTCGCTAAGAGTTATTTTTGTATGTATAGAAATCTGTCCTCAAAGACGTAACGAACTCTACATATATAAAGATACCAAGAAAGAAAGAGAAGTAAACAGAAGAAACACAAAGAGAAAGACAAAGAGAGAGAGAGGGAGGGAGAGAGTATGACGTGAATATATATGCACGTGGGCAAACACCCAAACTATACAATCTTCATTTTCTTCTTCTCATCTATCATGAGTAAGCTTCCAATCCTTTGAGTTCAAATCATCATACACTGGGCGAACGTTTAAGTATTTTTATTTTCTAAACAAAACCACTTATTTTTAATAAGCACAAGGCGCCAACGAAAGTCTCACGAATTAAAAAGAATATCTCATACTCAGCTCTGAGCCAATCAGCACGTGCGATAGACACTTGCACGGAAAGCTGATCTGTGATCTTTTCAAAAACTAATATAAAACACTGAATTTAGCAACCCAGGAGTCAACGTTCTCAATTGCCAAGAAAGGAACGTTGAAAAGGATATTTACGTCTACAAGTCTTTGTCATTAAACACTTGGGTTTGAAAGATAGACGGCAAGTGTAAAACTACAATCCTACTATGTTTTCATTGTAGAACGGTGTCACAATAAAAAGCAGTAACAAGTTTGACAATTAAAATGTAGTGTTGTATATTGCTGATGTGTGTCAAAGTAGGACGACGTACACTTATGCATATATATATATACATATATATATATACATATTTATATATATATATATATATATATATATATATATATATATATATATATATATATATAATAGAAATTGGTAGTTTGCTGTAAGCATTGCTGGGAGTAATAATAAAAGTTTTTAAAAAGGTTGAAGGCAATGTTTTTGTTCTTCACAGCTTCCAGCAACCCGGATCTTCGCATTGCCTTCAACCTTTTTAAAAACTTTTATATATATATATATATATATATATATATATATATATATATATATATATATATATATTTCTTATACAAGCGTCGGTAAATACCACGTAGTTTTCTCTCTTCAGTATCTTTCTTGTTAATTTCTCGACGCGGCGAGCGATTCGTCGGTGTTCTGGGGTTAATTAGTGAAGTATGGCACCTATCGTTGTATTGTGGGCCATTAATAAATAAATAATCAATAAATGAATAAAGATATATATATATATATGTATCCAAATTAATAGATATATAACTAATAATAAAACTATAAATACGGCTCTTAGTAACAATAAGAAACAGCCTGCCGAAGAAGGTCGAGAGACCGAAAGCGCTAGAGGAATGGCTCACGATACAACGTTAGGTGCCATACTCCACCAATTAACACAATAAAACCGACGAATCGCTCGCCGCGTCGAGAAATTAACAAGAAAGATAGTGAAGCGAGAAAACTCCGTGGTCTTTAACGACGCTGATATAAGAAATGACTTGCTGCCGATATATATATATATATATATATATATATATATATATATATATATATATATATATATATTAAAATTAACATAGGTTGAGTACCCGACAATTGTTTCAGAACCTCTTCGACTTCTTCCCAGATATATATATATATATATATATATATATATATATATATATATATATATATATATATATAATTAAACATATTTGCTTCTATCTACATACGTATAAGTTTCATACTTACGGGAGTCTTCAGTGTAGAGAATACTATTCATACCGGTTCCCGGAACACAGGCCATATACTAAAATCTAATTCCGACGTCTTCGCCCAATCATTCGTTATCAACAAGACGGTACATCAGCGAGAGATTAATCTTATTTAAATGCAGCTGTCGTAAAAAGAACATACATTGAAGCCACAATAACCGATGTGTTAAAGATGAAACGTTGATGAATACTTAAATAATATCTTTGGTTTTCCTTTTTTCAATATATATATATATATATATATATATATATATATATATATATATATATAATTATGAATAAATATTAATTATTTATTACATATATATATATTATATACATATATATGTATATATATATTTATATATATATGTATATATATACATATATGTATATATATATATACATATAAAGATAAATAGATAAATGAAGGAAGAGAGATAAAGATGTGCGAATGACAAAACTATTTCCTCTTCGATTGTTCAATGCAATGTGTACTCGATAAAAAACATGTTTATTTTTCTTTCCTTAAGCCAGGCTTAACAAAGATTTTAATCTTATCATCAGAATAATTACATAGACGGATATGTGTGCAAGGGAATAGCTAAAATTCAAAATTTGAAAAAATTAAAGAAGCAATATAAAGTAATAGAAAATAAAAGTATGTGCGTAAGAAGGTTATCAAAATATGGTTTCTGTCCACTTGGGAACAGGTCCGTTGACAAAGTGTCCGGTGACAAAAATTTAAAAGATGGAATATATATATAGGATAGGAAAGTATACCTAGTCACCGTGCAAGCACGCTGCTCTACGGAAGTGAATTATTTGATATCTGCTTCTGTCAAGAGAACAGACTCAACACTTCCACCTGCGCAACCTCAGGAGAATGCTAAAAATCACTTGGCAGTACAGCGTCTCAGAAAATAGTGTCCTTGATCAGGCAGACATCCAAAGCATGGTCATCTGCTAAGCTAACGACAACTCCTGTGGCTTTACCATGCCAGCCAAGTGGACTATAGAATGATCAAAAAGGATATTCTTTATGGCGAGCTCGTCGCCGGCTCTATTTTACCATGGACCTCCGTCCTACGCTATGTCTGCAAGAGTAACATAGGTGCAGGTACCATCGACCTAATAGGCTGGAAGTTAGTGGCTGAAGACCACATACGCTGCAGAAGAGCTGTAAAAGCATGCTCCATGAGGAGTAAGGAGAGAAGAGACCAACAGTGGAGGGAGAGGAGAGAGCACAGACAGCAGATGGCGACAACAGAGTACTCATAACCAGACCTCACCTATATATGTGGCAACTGTAACAGATTGTAGCGATCCAGGATAGGCTTGCAAAGCAACAGCAGACGCTGAAATTCGGCAACGGACTCATTTGTAACGCAGAACTCCATTGTCTCTTGAGACAGACGAATGACAACAATAATATATGTTTACTAATGAATCACGACTTATTAAGTCCTGCGAGTCACTCGAGGATGAAATGTAAAGGTATTTTCAGTTAGACGATCATCGCCATCACGAGATGACTGGAAATAATTAGTGGAATAAGCAGAAGTTCTTGCCGCCCAACCGATCGAGATGTAGGGACCAATCTAAGCTAATCTTGCGAATCATTTGAGAACGCTTGTTTATTTTTACTTTGCCCAGGTGTCTATGAACGCTGATTAAGCGATTCACATGTACTTAAAATGATATTTACTAATCACATAAGACTATTAGTTTATGTAGCAGCCTCGTGGTATTGTTTTCCACATATGAGATGTTCTAGTAATGAAACATTAGAAGTTTGGTTTGGTTTTGGGAACAGAGAGAGAAAGAGAGAGATAGATAGAGAGCGAGAGAGAGAGAGAGAGAGATACAGAGAGAGAGAGAGGGACAGAGAAAAGAAAAGCATTTGCTGTGGTTGTAGCTAGGCGAGTTCTTGCCGCCCAACTGATGTATGGACCACTGAAGACAAATCTTGCGAGTCATTTGATGACACTTTTTTATTTAATTCTTCCAGTTGTCTATGGACGCTGATTAAGCACAACACATGTACTTTATTAAACGTAAAATGACATTTACTAATCACATAAGACTTGTATGTGATGTTTTGTGGACATTACATGTGGTTCTTTTGAAATCAATCTCATAGATCTTTTAGGATTTCTACCAACGGTATGCTTGATATACTTTAAGACGACCATGTTGTAGTCGGTTGTGAAGCACCTTGTGGTATGTTATTCCACATATGGGATGGTCTAATGAATTCACATTGGAAGTTCTGTTTGGTTTTGGGAACAGAAAGAGAGAGAAAGAGAGAGAGAGAGAGAAAGAGAGAGGTAGGGAGATATATATTATAGGAGTACAACCAAAGGTGTGCTTGCCCTGCTTAGAAAATTCTGCTGCTATCAGTGTTTCGAGAATGCCTCTTAAGTTTAACTGATGTTAATAACTTTCCATTTTTTCTGTAACTCTTTGTAGACGTTGTAATCGGAAGATCTGGCTTCTTTTGAAAATTGTTCTATTTTTTTTCTAGAAACTCTGCAACAAAGCACTGAATTAAGCAACCCAGGAGCCAACGTTCTCAATTGTGTAACAAAGGACTTAAACAAAGCTTTCTTTTATATTAATATGGCGCTGAGAGAGCAGAACATATATTTATTTTCATGTATGCATTTAACTCTAAATATTTAGTTTCTAAATTTAGAGTGTTTACTCTTACAATTTCTATCTTATATCATATCATATGCAGAAAAATGAATTGCGCGAGCACGGGGTCCGTCATAAGTAAATATATATAAGTGCATTATCTTTTCTGGATAGGCTACAAAAGCAACTTTTGTCGTTATTACAACAGCAGGATAGAGCAGACGGTGTGTATTTTGAGCCGGACAGTGTACCGGTTCATTATGTTGCGCTTGTGTGAGAATAGATGCACGAATACCTGCTCGGTCGATGCATCGGAAAGTGTGATCCGATCGAGTGGAAGTCTCGTTCGACAGATTATATACCATCCGACGTTTTCTGATAAACTCTACTCAACACAACCTCGTAGCATCATTTAAGTTTAGAAAAAAATCGGAGCTGCTATAGCTCAAGTACCGTTGGAGTTATGCGCTTAAGTATGTCACTGAGTCCTTTGAATGATTAGAAAATTTAACTGGGTTTTATGCAGCATACACGCGGCTTTAATACCGATCATGTTTTATGTTGCAAAGTACTACGTACACCCTTTGTTTGTTTCTGTAATGCTGTTGCATATAGCTTCCATATTACTTATATTATTTTGTTATAAAGTGATATAGAAACTTATGGTGGACCCTATACATATATATATATATATATATATATATATATATATATATATATATATATATATATATATATATATATATAAAGGGTGGGTGTTCTAAAATGCTATAGTAACTGCCTCGAATTTAGATCGGCAAAAAGCGGCGGGCAAGCGATTTCGAGATATCAACTTCTGAAAATTCCCGTACACTACTAAAACCTATACTCGTCTACCACACCAAAATATAAACCTATATCATTATATTTATATACATAAGCGTTTGTCGTATTGTTTTTAAGTACAACAAAAATATAGAATACTATATCTAAATGGTTAGACGTGTCAGTATTTCTATCGGTACAACGTATATCATTGGAAGCGTAGAATGACGAAACATTATAGTTTGAACCTTTCCCTTTTACCCTTCAACCCAATGTTTACTATAACAAGGACGTGTAGACCTCGATATCCGTTTCAAGTCCCTTGTTACACAATTGAGAACATCGGCTCCTGGGTTGCTAAATTCAGTGCTTTATATTAGTTATCGGAAAAGATCACAGATCAGTTTTTCCTGCAAGTGTCTATCGCACGTGCTGATTGGCTGAGAGCTGAGTATGAGATATTCTTTTTAATTCGTGAGACTTTCGTTGGCGCCTTGTGCTTATTAAAAATAAGTGGTTTTGTTTAGAAAATAAAAATACTTAAACGTTCGCCCAGTGTATGGCGATTTGAACTCATATGATTGGGAGCTTATTCATGATAGATGAGGGGAAAAATGAAGATTGTATAGTTCGGGTGTTTGCCCTCGTGCATATATATTCACGTCATACTCTCTTGCTCTCTCTTTCTCTTTTTGTTTCTCTCTTTCCTTCTCTTTCTTTCTCGGTCTCTCTATGTATGTAGAGTTCGTTACGTCTTTGAGGACATATTTATATACATATAAAAATAACTCTTAGCAAAAGATAATAATGCATTTTCTGCAAAAATGCGTTTATAATAATAAGTATAAATATATTGTTTTGTAATTGTATTCAATAAATTATCTGTCAATTCCGATAAAAGGGCTTTTGTGTGACGTATGAAAAGGTTTACATGCTAGTATAGGATGATCCTTGCTCATATTGGGCATTTATCTTACAATGAAGAATTTAGAGATTAATTAGTGTTAATACGGTTAGCTCTTTGTGGTATTTAAAAATAAGTAGTTTTTTTTATAAAATCAAACTGTGTTAACATTCCCCCAGTGTATGACGTTCTGACCTCACAGGATTGTAATCCTACAAGTGACAGTTTAGCGGCAGAAATACACACTTTAAATCTTATTAACGTATTCGTCTCCATATATATTTATGCTCTCTCTATTTCTCTATCTTTCTCTCACTTTTCCTCTCTCTATCTCGGTGTATATATATATATATATATATATATATATATATATATATAGAGAGAGAGAGAGAGAGAGAGAGAAGAAAAAAGAGTGATAAATATGCGACGATTGTCTAAATTTATTTCAAATTTCAATTGTTCAATGCAATCTCGTATATTGAGCTAATCCTTTTCACAATAGGTTCCATATACTATAAGTTATCACTTTGGTTTATTTTGATCCTATATATATATATATATATATATATATATATATATACACACACACACAAACACACACACATGTAGTAATTTTACATGGCCGATAGGATAGAATGAACTGGGTTCGCGCCTTATTACCGTCTGAAATTATCACTTCCCAATAACTGAAAAGAGCAATTATCTGGAAAAGACATCGTCTGTAAGCAAATATAATTGTATATTTATTTATAAATTATTATAATCTCGCCTCTTTTAAGAAAATTAAAGTTGAGCACTGTTAGGAAATATTTAAAATAGACATTAACTCAGCTACAAATAAATACTTTAAGTAATTTTGTAGAGTTCTCTTATCTGTCCTTATGTTTACACTGTAATGAGCATAAATATAATTCCCCTGCACTGAAGAGAGAATAAGCTGGAAACGGCGCTGTCTGTAGGTAAATATTATTTAATATTTTTTTATAATATATATATATATATATATATATATATATATATATATATATATATATTTATAAATATATATACATATGTATATATATATGTATATATATATATATATATATATATATATATATATATATATATATATATAGAGAGAGAGAGAGAGAGAGAGAGAGAGTATTTGGGCTGGTGCATCTCTGTCACATTTGAGGATTCTCGATATATATATAGATATTTTATGTTGTGGTTTGCTTGAAGCATTGTGCGTTCTATGTAAGAAGTTGTGTTTGAAGGTCATGGCAATGCAGTTTGATAGAAAAAAACCGTTGGATACGAGACGAGTTAAACCAAATAAATGACAATATTGAAAGATTTTATAAGTTTTGGTTATTAGTTATTTATGTACCAACGTGATGTGTCGAACCAGGATGGTATCATTTTGAAATTTTCGAAATAAAACCTTATCTTGAGAAAAAGAAGAAAAATATTATAACACTAATTCAATAATGTCAAACATACATACAAGCTCACACTTCGACAAATTATGTCGACAATTATTTACTTTCTACGAGATAAGTAACTATTTTCTGCGAATCTGATGTAACAGATATCCATTAACTTCCGACTTCCTGGCAAAAACACATCTAAACCTAGTTTCATAAATATGTTCTCTTCTTTTTCTGATACTATACATATTCGTAACAACAAATAGAAACGTTGTCGTCAATTAGTATTGAAACATGCAGCAGCTCGTCGAGAAGTTGACCTTGGTTTAGTTGTGGATTGGGGTACGAAATTGCTTGTTTCGTTTTATCCCTTTAAGACTCAGCTCGCGTTTTTCAATTGTCGGCGTGTCCCTTTTCTTCATGAGATTCTCATGGATTGCATTGCTCTCGAAGAGAAATCGACTCTGAAACTTCTTGGTCTTTCTTTCTCATCAAATCTTTCGTGGTGTTGACACAATAGATCCATTGTTCTTTCTGCTTCTCGTAAAGTCGGTTCTCTCTATCACTCTAAAGACTTTCTCACACCTGGGGATATTCTCTTACTCTACAAATCCACAATCAGATCATGTATTGAGCACTGTTGTCATATTTGGGCTGGTCGAACCTCTGTCCAATTTGAACGTTCTTGATGAGGTGCAGACACGTGTCTGTAATTTGATTTACCTCATCTCTTCTCCATTACTGCACCCTCTCTCTCACAGACGTGATGTTACTAGTCTCAGTCTTTACTATAAATACTACCATAGCATATTATCTTCATAATTAGTTGATCTATTTCCTGCAACTTTTGTTCCAGCTCGTTTTACGCGTTGCTTTAGTGGTTTTTATCAGTGCACGGTTTCGATACCTCATTTTAATACAGCTTTCTATTCCCATATCTTTTTTACAAGAACTGCAGGGTTTCCGAACTCTTTTTCTGCCGCCAGTTTTTCTCCTAACTATAGCCTTGGACTTTTCGAAGACTAAGGCCAATGGGAATCTTCTGTCTTTGCGGTAATCATTTTTGCTTTCTTGTTAGCTCCTTACATCAAGTGGCTTCATCCCTTGTCTTGAGCGATTTCCATTAAAAAGAAAATATCAAATCTTATTGGACTAATTATATTTGTTTTTGTGAGAGTCAGAATAATACGTGTTGCCTTAATTATTAGTATATACAGGCCTTTTCGGAAATAATCTAAATTTTAAAGCACATGCTTCTCTGACAGGTTAGATCAGCTACATAGAATTTCTGCAAAAAAGAATCACGAAAGAAAGGGTTACAGAAAGAACAAAAGAGTCGTTAAATTCGTGCTTTTTGATAACTTTAATTCCCAGCCTCTGAGTTCTGGCCCCTTGCCAACATTTCAAGCTCAATTTATTTCTATCCAATTCGATTCGTGCCAAAGCCATTATACCCTATTATGAGATTTACTTATATCCTCCCATGTGTCCCCTGGGGGAAGAACTCCAGGGGGTAATCAGCGGCGATGGGTCTGCACGTTCCTTTCGTTAATTGTCAGTTTGAAAAAAATCCCTTGTTTTGCTCGGGCAGTTTACCAAAATATAAACGGACATAGTCTAAAAGAAAATGTAAAGCCTGGTCTATTATAGTTCCCATTTGTGTAGTCAGAATTGAAACACATACATTTACATTATATATATATATCGAAATCGCTCCAGACAAGGCATATAGCCACTGTATGTAAAGAGCTAAGAAAACATACGACTTCAAGGTCAAAAACTAGCTAACAATAAGTGTTCGATAGATAAATTCCGACCAAGTAAACAGAAATTTATCATCTGCCAATAGAATGTGAGGACAACACATTAAATAAGATAAGCGATGCTTACGTGGCTGCCGAAAGTAAACAGAATGTTCACTTTCTACTCTCCCCCCTCTCTCTCTCTCTCTCTCTCTCTCTCTCTCTCTCTATATATATATATATATATATATATATATATATATATATATATCACCATGACTATCAGGGGTTTCCGTCCAGTTTATTGGTGACTGTCATTCAGGGTTTTTTTTGCAATAGTCGAGACGCTAGGCCCTGTGGGTTTGCGACTTTATTTGCCCATAGCTCTGTGTCCACATACAATGGTGGTATTCCCAATGTTGTACTGACCAGTTGCTTAACTTCGGTGATCAAACAATAACCTGTGTGTCAACGTGATCATATATATATATATATATATATATATATATATATATATAAATTTGCATTTTTCACTTAGAAAAAACGATTGTTCAGTGAAGACCGGGATTATTCCAATAAAAAAAGCTCGATGATACTCGATTACAGGATACAGAGCATTTATATGTGATTTTTTGAAAGCTTACCAAAGCATTCCGTTCAGGAGCCAAAACAATACCACAGAAGATATTTTCATTCACAAATCATTTATTGATCATTTTTCAAATTAAAGAATTGTTTACCTACACGTGTTTCACTACCAAGCAGAGAAAATTAAGCACCTTGAATAAGATTTACAACACCCTGCAATACACAATGTGGGGTTGATTTTGTTGAGGTCACTTAAAAAGAGAATAAAAAATAAAGTAAGATAGAGAATAAATAATATAAAATATAAAGTAAAATGGAGAATAAAAAATACAGATAAAAAATATATGTTAAAAAATATATTCTCCATCCATTTTATTCTTCATCTTACTTTATATTTTATATATTTTATTAGTTATCAGAGTTAGAATCCCATTTTAACCTTAGATCATATTTCCAAATTTGATCTAAGGTTAAGATCGGATTTTAACTCTACCTGATGAGATCTCAGTTTATATTACCTGTTGATCGATAACATCGACATGCCACTCTCGGGGATTTTGTACATGTCTGTGTAAATAAAATAAATAAATATATATATATATATATATATATATATATATATATATATATATATATATATATATGAGATATAGACAAGACGAAAACTTACACATTTATTAATATAAATGGACATTGAAATGTATTAATTAAAGAAATAAACGTTTTGTCAATTCTAATACAAATATAAATATTTACAAAATAAGTCTGCCAAGAAAGTCAAAGAAAAAGAAAATCCTGTGTACTTTATTTGAACTTACAAATGCTTTATTAAATTAAAATATATATATATATATATATATATATATATATATATATATATATATATATATATATATATATATATATATAAGAAAACGTTACGTCAGTCGGTAACAGGATGGAGTAATGAGTAACCTTTGTTTTTTTCCTTTCTCTATATGACGTCGCTAGAAAGAGAGGGAGACAGAGAAGATAGTCAGTCAAGTTGCGTCTCGGAACTGTTGCTTAAGCGTCATTTATCTTTGCTTCAGAGTTCGTTAAATTTAAATTGATTACTCTGACAATTAATCATCAACTATTTTAAGAAAGGCTGTCAATTTTTTTATTATTAAATAACTTTAATTAATAACTGGGTATATCGACAAAACTATTGCATATTAATGGAAAAAAAATGAAAAATGAATATTAATCTATCGTGAACATGAATTTATTCTGAACAATTTTTAAAAATAGTTATGCAAATTAGACATTTAACGTTCTGTATTGTAGACGTTCGTCTCTACGATATATGCAGTATTTCAAAATTATATGTTAGATTAATCATTTATATAATGTTTACCTTTTTTTATGTAAATATAGGAGTGATCAATTAAAATAACTCATGCTTTATAAATTGTTATATATATATATATATATATATATATATATATATATATACATTTGTTTTGTTTATTACGTCTACGTTTCGTCCTTTATAATTGGGACTCATCAGCATAGAAATATGACTATAAACTACCGGTCATGCGATTCGATACACCGAATTCCGAATATTTTGCAACTCAAATCCCGACGCCCAGAACCACTGGGCCACCGCTGAATAGCGAATGAACAGTGATAATTTAAACACTTTATCTGGCGACTTTACGCCATAAGAGGTTTTCTACTTAATGAAATGAATGATATATATATATATATAAATATATATATATATATAAATATATATATATTGTGTGTGTGCATTTAGGCAGCATTTTCTAATTCATGCAAACATTGTTAAAGATAACAGAATTCGTTTGTTCAATTATACCATTTTTATTTTTAAAATTTGTCTGATGTTTTTTTTTTGTATTAAAATAAAAAATAATGAGATGGGTAGTGCTGCAGCAAATAATACATCTATAAATTTTAATATTCTATAATACACATTGATAATACCTATATCTATATTTTTTTGTTTCTTTTTGACAAAGAGGTCGTCTCTCGAAATATCAAATGATTTCCAATCATCCAGAAACTATACACAGTTACTTTAGGCCTTATTTTCTGTTTATTATGTAAGATTGAAAAAAAAATAGATAATTGTGAAATCCTACCTTTGATAGTTTATTTTTGTTCTTTCCCGGTTTCATCAATCCGGATCTATGCATTGCCTTCGGTCTTTTTAATACCTTTATTACAATTTCCAGAAATTCTTCAGGCTAACTATCACAAACACACAAACACATAACTCCCACATGTACATCTCTCTCTCTCTCTCTCTCTCTATATATATATATATATATATATATCTATATATATATATATATATATATATATATATATATATATATATTGTGTATTTAGGCAGCATATTTTCATTTGTGCAAACATTATTAAATAACACTGAGTGATTTTGTTTGATGCGACTTTGTTTTTATTTTTTCAATTTTCCGAATTGTCCATCTAATGTTCCGGTCAAATTGATGTAAATATGATCCATGAGTTTCTTGTTCCATTCTTTTTTGCAAGTACTTTCGATTTGAATCGTCAAATCATCTTCAGGCAGTATTAGTTTTAGTGTCTTTACAAATTATTACTTTACTGTTGTGCTCATTTTTGAATTATAACGGCAAGTAGTTTATAACTTGAAAAAAGCGTCTGTAAAGTTGAAATGTACATGAGAGCATCACGCTCTCATGTGCTTTTCAACTGGTAGGATTGATTTCCCTGTTGTATTGTAGATTGGTGGTAGGTTTTTTGATCATCGTAGCATTTAGGGATGATGAATCACCTACCGATTTTAATTTCTTTTATAGTTAAAAGTATAAGTTTTAGTATTTATGTTGTATTTCTACTTGTGCTAAAACGGTTACAGTTAGGGTTAGAGTTACTGTTTTAATTCTACTTGTGCTAAAACGGTTAGACTTAGGGTTAGGTTTACTGTAGTATTTCTGCTTGTGATTAAAAGAATTACGACAAATGCTGGTGTATAAAATGTAATGATACATCTTTATTGCCGTTGGTGGCAAACGAGTAATGTGAGTTAGATTATTGTATACCCATGGGAATGGACGGGTGCTTATTAGAATTAATATTATATTATTACTCAATTTAAAAAAATAATAACGTATAAGTTACTCGTGGGCGGGAAACACACACACATACACAGAAACCCGCAGCGTGAGTAAAATCTTTCCCAGTCGATATTTTCCCAGTTATTGCGCTATGGGGTGAGAGTAACTCTGTAATTTCCGGGAATAAAATAACCTATTGTCAGAATCAATTTAAATATTTTAAGATCTATTTCCTAGGTGTTAAGGTAGATTGATTTCAAGCTGAATGTTCATTGTAGCATTAAGAGAATAGTGTCTCGCATATTTATGTTAATTTTTTATCTTTTATTTTTAATGGAAATTGCTTCGGAGAAGGTATAAACCCACTTGATGGAAAAAAGCTTACAAGAAATAAAGATGATTATCGCAAAAACGGGAGATGCATATCGACTTTAGTTTTGAGAATACATGCAAGGCTATAGGTAGAAGGAAAACAATCAACAGGAAAAAAGGTTCAACAAGCATGAAATTCTTGTGAAAGACCTACTGGGATCAGAGGCTGTATTACAATGAGGCATAAAAAACAGCGAATTGATGAAGACAACTAGACCAAAGAGTAAGACGAGCTGGAACAAAGGAAGCAGAAAAGATATCAGACAATTCAGAAGAACACATGATATATTAGTATTCATAGATCAGACTGAGCGAAACAATATCACCGATATGAGGAGAAGGATGCATAGAAGAAGAAAGGGTGTAGCCAATCAAATCACAAATACGTTTCTGCACCTTATCAAAACCCCTCAAATAGAACAGAAATTCACCGGCCAAAATATGACAACAGTACTCCATACATAGTCTGATAATAGATTTGAAGACATAGAGAATATCATCAGGTGTGAGAAAGTGTTTCTAGGGTTAGAGAGAATCAACTTTACGAGAATCAAAAAGAGCAATACATCTAGTGTATGAAATCCAAGTTAGATTTTATAAGAAAGAATGGTCCAAAAGTTTCGGAGTCGATTTCTACTCAAGAGCAGAATAAAAATATTTATTCATTTAACATTATTGTTATATATGTACTGTATTTAAAAGAATGATCACAAATATTAGTGTCTTAGTTATACAGATACCTTTTTATTGTCGGGGACGGCGAACTAGTTGGTGGTGTCAGACGGGTTGATGAATCACGGGAATTGGCGGGGGTTATTTCAATGAATATTGGATTACTACTCATTCAATAATAATAATGTGTTACTCACGTTTGGCAAGAAACCCGCATATACACAAGAACACGCGAAATGGTGATATAATTATATTAATATAGATATAGGAAATATAATAATGTAAAAGAGACAAATCCCGTTTATAACATCGGAGTAAATACACGAGTTACTCTCTGATATTATTTGATTTATTCATAGAAAAAATGAAGCAGTTTTCTTGGACATTATTTTTTTTTGTGTGGAAGTTACTCCAGACAAGGTTTGAGGAGCTAAAAAAACTACTTTAAAGTCAAAAATAAGCAAAATGTTTCATTGATAGATACTTACTTTTTGTGGAAGTTGCTCCAGACAAGGCATACATCAACTTGATTTAAGAAGCAAAAAAATCTACTTTGAAGTAAAAAAAAAAGAAGCAAAATGTTTGATGGATAGATACTGAGAGCGCTAGACTTCTCCCAACCTGGACCCTGATCTAGCGCTAATAGTAGCCACGGCTACTTCTTTTCCTCATCAACCCATCATATAAGCCCAATATTTCGATATACTTGCATAACATTTTTCTTAAATTTATCATCTTGAGGAAGTCTTAAAATAAAGACGAAACGTTCATGAATATATAAAACATATCTCTTGGTTTTTCCTTTTAATTTCATATATATATATATATAACAATAAAGAATTGCTTCCATTTTAAGTAAGATATTGTTGATAAAAACAGTGATCAGAAAGAGAGATAGATAGATAGATAGATAAAGAGAAAGCGAGAAAGAGAAATAATTAGAAGAAGGGATAAAGAAAAGGGAGGTCAGATAGAATAGAATTATATATATATATATATATATATATATATAGTAGAGAATGGTAGTTTGCTTGAAGCATTGCTGGGTATAGTAGTAGTAAGTTTTTGAAAGGCTGTGGGCAATGCAATTCCGGGTAAGATGCAAGTTGAAAGGAAAGGAACAAAAACAATAAAAATAAATCGAATACGATATAAGACTTACTATTTATTTTTCCTTTTTTTTCCTTTTTTTTTTTTTTCCTTACATAACAGCAAGAGTGTATTAGCTGTCCGGGTGATTAAAAATCACTATTTGATATTTCGGGAAAAGACATCCCTTTTTCAAAAATAATTAGACCAGAAGAAGAATAATATTTTATTCTTCTCCGACTGTGTAGAGAATAATACAAAACAAAATGGCTGCCAGATATAGACCGCAGCAAAAACAGTTTCACAGGGAATATAAATTAAGTTAAGTTTTATTTTAATATTATGTTAAATATATGATTGGTGTTTAGAATATTAGTGTAATGTTGGTTAGGTGTATGGTGTTCGATAAACTGTTATTTTTGATAATATATATATATCATTTTTTTATTTATTTATTTTTTTTTTTATATTTGAATATTTACTTTTGTTTTATCTTCGTATTTTTATTTTGTTTATCTTTCTATCGTAATTTAAGAATTTTAATATAAATTAAAGTAATTAGTCTCATATTTTAAATATTCTAGATCTATCTACTATTGATTTCGATTATCATCTATTAAAGAAGTGTTATTAATTACTAATTGTGAGTTTCGTCAAATTAGATTAACGAATTAACTTATTAACTTGATATATTTATCATAAGATAAAGGGGAGTAACTCTGGATTTTTAAAAATATTTTTTTATAATTAATTTTTTTTTTTATAATTTTTTTTTTTTTTTAATTTTTTTAAATTTTTTTTTTTTTTTGGTGGAGATCTGTATAACAATATTAGTATATATATACAACATATATACACAAATGCATATATACATATATATATACATATCTATGTATTATTGTTTGTTTAATTGTTTATCTATATATATTCATCAATTTCTTTACATATTTGTTTGTTTGTTTTGTTTTTTTTTGTTTTTTTTTTTGTTTTTTTTTAATTTTTTTTTTATTTTTTTTATTTATTTATTTTTTATTATTATTATTTACTTGTTTAATTTATTTTATGAATTATTTATTTAATATTTGTATGTTATTTGTATACATTCTATATGTGTTTGGATTTATTAATTAATAATGCTAGGTTATGGAGTGACTTATTTTGGTGGGTTAGACGAGTATGCTGAATATGGTTTTTGGTTTGTGGTTCAAGTGTGTAAGGATGGGAGTTCATATGGGGAGGGGCCTGTTTGATTGTTTGGGTGTATGGTGAGTTTATTATGGGAGGTGAGTAATGGGTGAAGTGGTGGAAACGGACTCTGTTAAGTGTTAGATATGGGGGTTGGTTGGTGGATGGGGGGTAGATATTATAGAATGAAAGGTGAGTAGAGCTCGTGACGTTGATTGAGTGAGGGGTTTAATCTGGAGATGAGGATTGATTCTGTGATTCTAATTAGATTAGAATCACAGAATCAATCCTCATCTCCAGATTAAACCCCTCACTCAATCAACGTCACGAGCTCTACTCACCTTTCATTCTATAATATCTACCCCCCATCCACCAACCAACCCCCATATCTAACACTTAACAGAGTCCGTTTCCACCACTTCACCCATTACTCACCTCCCATAATAAACTCACCATACACCCAAACAATCAAACAGGCCCCTCCCCATATGAACTCCCATCCTTACACACTTGAACCACAAACCAAAAACCATATTCAGCATACTCGTCTAACCCACCAAAATAAGTCACTCCATAACCTAGCATTATTAATTAATAAATCCAAACACATATAGAATGTATACAAATAACATACAAATATTAAATAAATAATTCATAAAATAAATTAAACAAGTAAATAATAATAATAAAAAATAAATAAATAAAAAAAATAAAAAAAAAAATTAAAAAAAACAAAAAAAAAAAAACAAAAAAAAACAAAACAAACAAACAAATATGTAAAGAAATTGATGAATATATATAGATAAACAATTAAACAAACAATAATACATAGATATGTATATATATATGTATATATGCATTTGTGTATATATGTTGTATATATATACTAATATTGTTATACAGATCTCCACCAAAAAAAAAAAAAAAATTTAAAAAAATTAAAAAAAAAAAAAAATTATAAAAAAAAAAATTAATTATAAAAAAATATTTTTAAAAATCCAGAGTTACTCCCCTTTATCTTATGATAAATATATCAAGTTAATAAGTTAATTCGTTAATCTAATTTGACGAAACTCACAATTAGTAATTAATAACACTTCTTTAATAGATGATAATCGAAATCAATAGTAGATAGATCTAGAATATTTAAAATATGAGACTAATTACTTTAATTTATATTAAAATTCTTAAATTACGATAGAAAGATAAACAAAATAAAAATACGAAGATAAAACAAAAGTAAATATTCAAATATAAAAAAAAAAAATAAATAAATAAAAAAATGATATATATATATTATCAAAAATAACAGTTTATCGAACACCATACACCTAACCAACATTACACTAATATTCTAAACACCAATCATATATTTAACATAATATTAAAATAAAACTTAACTTAATTTATATTCCCTGTGAAACTGTTTTTGCTGCGGTCTATATCTGGCAGCCATTTTGTTTTGTATTATTCTCTACACAGTCGGAGAAGAATAAAATATTATTCTTCTTCTGGTCTAATTATTTTTGAAAAAGGGATGTCTTTTCCCGAAATATCAAATAGTGATTTTTAATCACCCGGACAGCTAATACACTCTTGCTGTTATGTAAGGAAAAAAAAAAAAAAGGAAAAAAAAGGAAAAATAAATAGTAAGTCTTATATCGTATTCGATTTATTTTTATTGTTTTTGTTCCTTTCCTTTCAACTTGCATCTTACCCGGAATTGCATTGCCCACAGCCTTTCAAAAACTTACTAATATATATATATATATATATATATATATATATATATATATATATTATATTGATCGTTTCCACATGATTTTGTCATGGTAATCCATGCCAAAATCAATCAAAAGTCATAATTTTCACGCGTTTATTTTAATTTCAAAAGGTTAAATATGAAAAGATTGATTTTTATATATCAGATGTTAAGTGGAATTATTAACATCCACCGAAGTGATATAATAAATATAAAAAGATAACCAAAAAATCTTTTTGAAATTAAAATTTCAAGTAACTGATGAAAATCATGACTTTAGATTGATATGTAAATGATCATTGAAATGAATCAATATATATATATATATATATGTGTGTGTGTGTGTGTTCTGAATCTTGTAATATAACTTTATTAGACCTTTAATTGGACATTTTTGGATACTGTAAGGGGTATAAAATTAAAAATATACAATCCTTATAAAAACCTAAATACACACACACACACACACACACGCACACACACACACACATATATATATATATATATATATATATATATATACTTTTCACTCTTTGTGAATTCTTCTGATGATTTTGTAGTGTTGCAGAGACGATATTGACTTAAAAATGTTGTTTGGCACAAGACAAATGAAACGGACCGTAAAAATATATCTCACAGAAATGTAATGTTTTTTTGGAAATGTGAAAAAGCAAAAATAATTAAATAAAACCATGGTTATTGGAATATAATATGAACTGATATATATATATATATATATATATATATATATATATATATATATATATATATATATATATATATATATATATATAAATATATGGGAAGAGAAGGATGAAGGTAATCTGACGTGATGGGAAAATGAAAAAGGAAAACCAAAAAATGGATGTTTTTTATGTGTACATCAACGTTTCGTCTTTATTTATAAGACTTCATCAGGATGATAAAATAGAGAAAAAATGTCATGCAAGTGCAGATACATGTAGGGTAGACATATTGGGAGGAAAAATTT
>OY744542.1:1905000-1980000 GCA_963556195.1 Sepiola atlantica
CCGTCTGTATGTTATCGATATGGAGAGAGAGAGAGCTGTCTAGTAATTTATATATATATATATATATATATATATATATGTGTGTGTAGAGAGAGAGGTCTAGTTATCTAGTCTATTGCGCCATTAAAACTTCCCGACATTTTTACTAGTGATGATGGTTTTAATATATATATATATATATATATATATATATATATATATATATATATATATATATATATATATAGAGAGAGAGAGAGAGAGAGAGAGAGAGAGATAGAGAGATAGTCTCTGGCAATCCATTACTTCTGTACTTTCTGTGAATACATACTCTTGGACAATCTATATTTTTGTCATGTTATTTTTTCCGCAATTTTAGGCCACAATATTCATCCTCTGATAAATTATTCTAAGTGAATTTTCAGTATGACCGCGCACCCATTTTCTAGGATAAAAGTTATCTTGCCCTTTTGACAGATAAAGATTCTTTCTTTTTTCACAATATTTTGTTGTCAAAATATATTGATCGTTCTTTACCCCTTGTCACTCCTTTATCAATTCTTATCTTTCCTGAGAAGTATCGGAATTTCTTCAGAGCCATTTTTACAAAAAGCGTCAGTAGTACAGTGTCAGCCCTAAAATACCAGACAGTGAAATATAAACATTCATAATTTTTTTCTCAATCAACTTGAGACGATCGTTGTCTAGGTCCGGTTGAATTTCCATCTTATGTTATATGTTGACTTACTGATGAATGTATGAAACTGTATACAAAAGTTAGGAACTTAGGTTTTGTTCGTCTGCTGACAAAATAACTCGGACGCAGATGTACATCTTAATTCATTACATACGCTGTTTATGCTGTTTTAAATTATAGTAAATGGAACAGAATGAAGAGGAAACACTAAAAGTAACAGAATCTAAATTTATTACATACGCTGTTGATGCTTTTGGTAATAATACTTAAATGCCACAGAATGAAGAGGAACCACTAACAGACTGATTATTTATTACATACGCTGTTCATGCTTTTGTTAATCATATTAAAATAGCACAGAATGAAGAGGAAACACTAGAGGTAACATAATCTTAATAGATTACATACGTTGTTTATGCTTTTGTTAATTATACTAAATGGCCGAGAATAGAAAAGGAAACACTAGACGTAACATAATCTTTATTTATTACATACACTGTTTATGCTGTTGTTAATTGTTATAAAATGGCACAGAATGAAGAGGAAACACTAGAGGTACCAGAAGTTTAATTTATTACATGCACTGTTTATGCTGTTGTTAATTATGTTAAAATGACACAGAATAAAGAGGAAATACTAGAGGAAACAGAATCTTAATTCATTGCATACGCTGTTTATACTTTTAAAATATATAAAAATATATTTAAAAAAACATAAAGGTATATAAAACATCAAACATGTCGGCCCAAAACACACTTTTTTGTAAAACTTATACAATTCATCCAAGTCATGAAGTTTAAAACAATTTCAAGAAAAATGTCAAAGAAGTCGATTTAAAAACAATCCAGCTGGTGATTGGTAGTCCAAAATGAAAATAAAAAAGTAATCCAGGCGGGAAATTTGCTTGCTATCGATGCAATATATGACAGTGTAGAATCTATCTAGGGTGTATGCAAATTAATATTAAAACTATGGAAAAAGCAAAATCACACAAAATGTTCCGGAGACTTACTCAGTGTTGAATATTATAATGTTCAATTTAGAGTTCTTAGGAGCTGATGGTAGGGCTGTTGTAAACCATAACTTCCTGGTCTGACGTATATATAGAAAAATGTGATGGAGTAGAAATATGCAGTAAGATCCGATCAAAAAACAATGGTTAACAAAAACAGAATAGGAATATATATATATATATATATATATATATATATATATATATATATATATATACAAATTATCTCTCTTAAAGGATACAAACTTCTTGCCTTCCTTTGACATTAGTAGTCTGTTTACCAATGTACTATTAGCTGAAACCATAAGTATATGTGCAGATTATCTTTACCGTCGCCCCTTAAAATCTCCACCATTTCCTGAACGAATTTTTGTTGAACTGATGGAACTTGCTACTAAATCAGTTTCCTTCAGTTGCAATGATATGATGTATCGGCAAATTGATGCTATATCCATGAGCAGCCCTCTTGGTCACTCGTTAGCCAACATTTTCGTTTGATTTTTGGGAAACCAATTATTTTCCAAAGTGACCAAGCCGGCTTTTTACACACGTAATGTTGATGACACTTTTGCTTGTTTTCCCTCACGGAGTGATACTGAACAGTTTTTCCGCTTTTTTGTGACTTGCATCCATCGTTGTAATTCACTATCGAGGTCGAGGATTGTGGTTCCCTGCCATTCCTCGATGTTTAGTGTCTAAACCGGGTTCATCGTTTGAAACATCTGTGCATAGAAAACCAACGTTTACAGGCCTTTATCTGAAGTGGTTTTCCTTCGCCCCAAGATCAAGAAACATAAATCTTATTGGTACTCTCAGTCATCGAGCACTTATGATTTGTCCACCAACACGACTCGATGCAGAACTTGGTGAAATTACAAATATTTTTCTTGCTAATAGATCTCCCATCAATATAATAAAAAGCACCATTGCACGCAAAGTTGCTATATTTAATGGTGGTAAATTTATTGGCCCGTCACGTCGCCCTATTTATTTGAAACTTCCATGGTAAGGTTCTGACGGCCTTGACATTGTCAAAAGGATTTCTTCTTCTACTAAACGTTGTTTTCCAGCAATCATGCTGAGAGTAGTTTACACGACTCGAACCTTTTTCTCTTCTTTTCGTAATTATGTTTTGCCAGCCATTCAAAATAATTCTGTTGTTTATAAATTCCTGTGTCAGTGTCGAGCTGACTACGTTGGCAATACATCCCAGAGATTAGAAATTAGAATATCCCAACACATACCACGTGATATTCGCTTACACAAACTTTCAAGATCACCCGGGAACTTTCAGGCACAGGAATCAGCCATCGGTAATTCTGACAAATATTCCGATGGGTAGTTTTCTGTTTTACACAGTGCCAGATCGAACTACCATCTCAATATTATTAATCCGTTAGTTATTAACAATTCTCGACCTAGCTTGTGTAGACAACGATTTTGAAGTATCAGTTGGCGATATACATACACACACACACACATACACACACACATACATATATATATATATATATATATATATATATATATATATATCGCATTGCCCCTTTACCTATATCACATTGCTTTTGCCTCGGATTACGAACTTATATATATATATATATATATATATATATATATATATATATATATATATATATATATATATATATATATAATGATTTGTTGGAGAGTACACAGTTTTATTATCGCGAGCATGAAGGGAAGACGAAAAAAACGCCAGCCGACCAGTTTTGCCCCCTTTTAACAGAGGCTGTATCGAGGGATTTAAAAAACGAGAGATTTTAAAAAATGGTGTGAAAAGATAGAGTACAGAATATACAATAGCGGTAGTATATAGTCACAATGGAGGATGAATCTTAGAGACTGATTACATCTAGTCCTAATAGACACTCCCTTTGTTTATAAAGGGACGGACGTTTAAGACGAACGTGGATCGTCTCCCCGATTTTTAGATGGTATAAGTGAGCATGACTGAGAATGGTGAAGGAGTCCATGCTAAAATTCCTAGCGCACGACGGGTTTTTAATGGTCTATAATGGAAGACCCATATGTCTTTGAACGTATGGCTTTGAACGTACGTTGACTTGAAGGTTCCATTCCTGATCTTACTCGGAGTGTTCTGTTGGGCTCTACTATCAAATCTTAACGTCGTCCTACCAACGTAGTCAGCACTACGACTACATTTAACATGATAAATTACATTATTTTTTATGGTGGCGGGGGTAAAACGTCTTTACGAGAGGACGCCAATAAAGATTTTGTAAAAAACACAACACGCACATTTGAAGAAACATAACAATTTTCTAACTGCTGAGCTGATTAATATATATATATATATATATATATATATATATATATATATATATATATATATATATATATATATACATATATATATGTTAATTAATAAGGTTCTAATATTAACAAAATGAACAAAACCAACACTTTTCAAAACTGCTCAATATATATTAGAGCTTTTTATATCAGAATAAACATAGTGTGAGTATCCGACACTTGTTTTAGACCCTCTTCGACATTTTGACACCGACCTATTGACGCATAAGAAAGTCTGTCAGCTCAAACTATAGGCAGGAAAAATGTCATCTTGTGCAAAAGAGTTCCTCGTCTGAAAATTTTGAAATTTAATTTATCTGTTTGTGTTTTGTCTTTTGTTTTTGTTTTTATGATTGTGTATTGGCGGATCTAATCTTTGCTCATCAGTATATCCCTGAGGAAGAGCCGAAGAGGTTCTGAAACAATTGTCGGATACTTAAACTATGTTTATGTTAAGATATATGTATATATATATATATATATATATATATATATATATATATATATATAGGATTAGATCAAATGAAAGAGTAAAATACGGTGCGAATAAAATTTTATTACAATTCAAAGTTCAAGCAAAGTTTGACGTAAATATTTTGACCCCTGATTCTACTTTAATCAATATAATTTCTAGCCGTATGTTCTTGGCCGATACAATTTGTGTTGCATATATTTACTTTTTTATTATTAATTTTATCATTAATTTGGTTCATTATTATTATATTTTTATATTTTTATCTTTATGTTTTCAAAGTAAAGTTTTATTTACTCGCTGTAATTCCACTGCGGTAATGATCCTCTGACGAGAATAATTTTCTTTGAATACCCATGGGTTAAGGACTTTCAATTACTTTGCTTGAACTTTGAATGGTAATAAAATTTGATTCGCGATTTATTTTATTCTTTCACTTTATCTAATGCTATTAATGCTCTATCCAGTATATTCAGCTTCATTTTTATCCGGATGTTAACTAATCAAAGATATTAGTTGCGTCTTATATCTTTTGTTTTATTAACCTTATATATATATATATATATATATATATATATATATAAATATATATATATAATGTTTCTATTTACATCAATGTCATTCTGTTCTCATCTTTAAACCTTATGAACTATCCCATATACTTTCTAATCTAAATACACGTCTTTATAAAAACTAACATAATTATTCCTGTATCTATATCAGCTTTTTATCATGGCTTTATTCTCATACATTTTCAGCGGTTTAGATAAATTATCTCACATAATCTATAAAGAAAGATGAGCGTTTTATGTGTTTCCTTTATTTTTCGGCTTTTCTTTGTTTATCTCATTGCGATATTAACATGCACATCTTCTCCTATTAACAAGCCATGTTTCTCTTATCCATCCACCCGAGATCAGTAGGGCAACGCATTTACCTGCGCCATTATTATTCCGGTAATTCACACGAAATTGCGTTTTTATCTTTGTTTCCATGACATCACAAATACATCAGCACGGCGTTAACATGCATAACGTGAACACTGTGTTGTCTTCATGTTGTTTGTAAGCATATTTTTATAAATTATTGAATCGTAAAAAGGGCCCTGGAATTACGTTGCAAAATCGCCGCGGATATATTTTACCTTAATAACCGTAATTTCATTATCCTTAAAAATATCTTGTAGATACTCTAAGATGGGTGATCATGTAGAACTATTTGTACACGGTTGCGCTAAAGACAGGATTTCGAATGTTAGCTTCGATTTAGTAACAACACGAAATTTTCTATTCAATTTTATGTTAGAGGTTCAGCTAAAATGTGCTGAGAGTTTCGACATGGCAGGAAATCGACGGGGAAAAGACGCCAGATAGAATTTGTGTCTGTGGTGTTATAGCACGACTTAGCGCACTGCTCTACAAGACGAAACACTCAGGCATAATGGTCAGAAAATCTCGTCGAGCTGACTAAATCTTACATCTGGCAGCCCACTTCGATTTGTTTGCGTTTGGTGCGACGGCTCCAGACGACGAAAGATGCAGCTACAACACGAGTAAAAGGCAAGGGTCACCATGGCCTTTGATAGGATTAGTTAACTCTAGCCGCACTGACAAGATGTGATACAGCGAAACAGTCTGTATGTGGATGACTATTATAGCTCCCTTTTCTCGGTTAGAGCTTATCGTAAGAGAATCGCCATTTGCAACTCTCTGAAAAAGCATAGCTCATTGAGTAAAACCAATTCGAGCTCCCGGCATTTGACAATGTTTATATTAAGATTCTACTTACATACAGCCAGTGTCGTATGATAGCGTAGGGGTAGGAGCGCCAACTGTCAGCTCAACGGTTGAGTTTCCATACCGGCTTGAGGCATTAGCTGGACTTGTCGCACTAAAGAGCGAAACAATTTGTATGTGGATTACTATATATATATATATATATATATATATATATATATATATATATAAACACCTCCCTGAACAGTAAGATTTAACACAATGTAAGGAATATGCGATTGATAAGCCAGCGCCCTAGTAGAGACGCCTGGGGCGATTAGCAATAAACTAACCCCTTCTCAAAATGTAAAAAGGCAGAACCGTACAGAACAATAGGTCAGACCGGCGGACTCAGCATCCGTAAGCCAAAACAGTACCGGTATAAAGAGGGTAACATCCATCGAAACAGATACTACACTCTGATCCTAGCCAAGAGGTTGCGGAGTTGCATTTGTATTTTCGAATAACCAATATATATATAATTAAATATTATTTATTCATTTATAGACAAGCATTTTTCGGTATAGATTAAACGCTATAGATTAAACGAAACGGCGTACTTTCCAACGGACGCGAACACACAAACCTTGACGTTTGTAAATCAACGTCGTTAACCCCGTGGTCATTGAGTTAGCTGAAACTTAGACGTGTAAATACAGATTTAATTCAAACTCCTACCAGTATATACTAGACGATGTAATTATTATGTCCTTTCATTAAGAGGGTCATTTTACTATAATAGGTAAATAATTGAATATTAGTATCCTAAGTATTCCTGGAAACAGATGAAACACACGTCCATGTGGATAAGATTTTTAAAATATTTAACATAATATTGTTTATAGAATAGCTATTTAAAGAAAATTAAGAAAAGGCTGTCAATTAATGCGTAATGCAATGTTTTGCCCATTGTATCTTAGAACACTGTTCTGATGCCCGACTAAATTATTTTCACTTATATATATATATATATATATATATATATATATATATATATATATATATATATATATATAGTCTCGGAAGTTTCTCAACCATTAAAACTAAAAAAAAAAATAATAAAACCCTTAAGTCCCAAGTCGTTCAGTGGAAAATCACTCATTTAAGTCAATTTGGTTTTTACAGTTATTATATTAGTTTGCTTCTAACATTATTTAAGGGATCATCAGTTGTTTACCATGAAAAACTGTTTCGGGAATTTAAAAACAAGACTGTATTTAATTTCATGGCTTCCCAGCAGAGTTGATCAGCCCCCACTTCCCTTAAAAGGCAAAAACATAAACGTTCCGTATACTAAATCTAAGTTTTGTTCCGTATAAATGTTTTGCTAACTTATATTAGTTATTAAAAAAAATAAAATAAATAAATAAATAAAAAATAAAAATTCCTCCTTACCTGTGTTGTTCGTTTGTTTAATAAAATTTATCCGTTACTTACAAAAATGTTGCTGCATTTTAAGGGTTTAGACGAATCCATTACACTACTTTTTAGGTGATTAATGTATCTTTATGTGATATCTTTATGTAAATTCCTTTGTGATTTATTTAAAGTCCTTTAATCCAGGATTAAAATTTGAATATGATGTTGTTCATTTAACCTTATATCGCTTCATAAGTATAACCCTTAAACCTATTTTCTCTCCCTAATTCTTTTAAAAGACACATCATTAAACCCCAAAACAGTAACGGCCAAATATACGCTACTCATAAATATTGCCTCACAGGATTTATATAGAAATATTTTATTTATTTTTTTATTTTTTCTTTAAATCTTTTCCGGTTTAAATCTCAACTGTTACTTTTCACTCCTACCCCCTTTACATTTCCCAAACAGATGACAACAGAAGCGGAAGAGAGCCGGATGACTAAGTCCTTCTGTGCTTTAAACCGACAGTAGGAATGTTGTACTAATCTTTCTGTACCGATATATATATATATATATATATATATATATATATATATATGAGTAAGGAAGGATGAGAGTAATCCGACGTAATGTGAAACGAAAAAGGAAAAAACAAAATATGTTTTTTTAAATGTATTAATCAACGTTTCCTCTTTATTGGTAAGACTTCCTCAGGATGATAATTTTAAGAAAAATGTCATGCAAGTACATAGAAATATTTGGTTAACATGATGGGTTGATGAGAAGAAGTGATAGCCACTACTGGGGGCGCAGGACCAAGGTCCAGGCTGAGTTAAATCGGTGGCAGAGAGTTAAATGAATGTGGATGGCTGTGACTGAAAAAGGGGAGGGTGGGAGTGTTAGTGAATTTGTCTTAGTGTGTGTGGAAGGGGTGCTGAGGTTTTGTCGAAGTGAGGTGAGCACAGATTTTGAGGGGGCTGGGGAAAGAGGAGGGTAGGAGTGGAAGCTCTGTATCTTTTGTGTGTAGGTAGTATCATAGTTTTAGAAAAAGATTTGACTAAATGAAGATGATTTTGAAAGTAGGCGGGTCTATTTGAAACCGAGGGTATCGATGTTGTTCTCATCTTATATAACACATATATAAATATTTATTACGCTCTTAACTTTGGATGTTCGAGCATTCTACCGGAGTTCTCTTCCACTAACTTTACACATGCACACAAATATATATATATATATATATATATATATATATATATATATATATATATATATATAAATGTTTCTTTAGTCTACATACGTATACGTTTAATCCTTACGAAAATCGCCTATGTAGAGAAGATTATTCATACCAGTCGCCGGACTCGAACCCCGTAACACAAGTCATCTTTCAAACTCAAATTCCGACGTCTTAGCCAAAAGTGCAGTTATAAACAACCCGGTAAATCAGCGAAAGATTAAAGCTATTTAAATGCAGCCGTCGTCAAAGTGGTCTACTATGTAAGGAGCATGCATTGAAGCGTTCTGAAAGAGGTCAAACCACGATTTGACCTCATCTAGAACGTTGACAATCTAATTAGGCATATAAATTTTAAAACAGGTAAAAAGTAAGCCCATCTGGATGAAACCGCAATACGTTTCGGAAATATTTATCATATAGTTTTCAAATAAATTATATTAGCTCTCACTGTTCAGCGAGTGAGTACTGTAATTATTTCTTTTAAGTATAACTTGAGACACACAATATATATATATATATATATATATATATATATATATAGAGAGAGAGAGAGAGAGAGAGAGTGAGAGACATACAGACAGAGAGATAGATAGATAGATAGATAGATAGATAGATAGATAGATAGATAGATAGATAGATATTGTGTGTATTTAGGCAGCATTTTCTCATTTATGCAACCATTGTTAAAAATAACAGAATTCGTCTATTTAATTGTACCTTTTTTATTTTTTCAATTTTATGATGGTCTTTTATATTAAGATAATAAAAAATAATATATCTCCCATAGGTTTCACGAACATTTTCGATTCTTCGTTGAATACTACTCACGTCTCAAAAGCAAATGAACAATACAGCTGAAGAAAGAAGATATTTTTCAAGAGACAGCGGAGAAAAGCGCAGAGAAAGTTTTTCGCATTTTTTCAGGAAAGTTGTTGACGATTCAAATTCAGTTATGCTGGAGTGGCATCACAGAATTAAATCATATTACGTTAAGCATTGTAAAATTCATATACGCATATATATATATATATATATATATATATATATATATATATATATATATTAGTACTTCATGTATCCACATAAAATATTATAAGGAGATATAATTTTGTATGTGTCAGTTCTCAGTATTTACTTCAACAGTGCTCGATACGTAAGTAGAGCTGGGTAGTAAGCAATGAAAATATATATGGCAATCAAGCTACACAGAGGCTCCCGTGTTTCATCCCCGGGGGGAATCGTCTGTGTAGCTTGATTGCCCTATATATTTTCATTGCTTACTATATATATATATATATATATATATATATATATATATATATATATATATATATATATATATATATATATATATATATATAATTAACTTGTTACAAATATCCAAGGGGTATAAATCCGAAGGAAGTTGAAACCGGGTTCATGAGAGTGCTCAATGAAAATTCAGAGCAAAATATTGGAATAAAAACATAAAAATTGGAATAAAAACATCAACAAAGAAGTTATATATATATATATATATATATTTATATATATATATATATATATATATATATATATATATATATATATATATATATATATAAATGAATGCATGTGTAGAGGGGATGATTATTGACAAATGATAAGATTGATGTCTTTGTAAATACGTTTATGAAGAAAAACATCTTCGCCGCTAATGTCGGCATGTGGTGAATATTTGCGTATTTTGTCAAAATGCCAGATTCGCCCAATTGATTTTAGCTGTTCCTCCTTATCGTTCTCTCATCAATTATCTTTTTCGCTTTCCTTTTTATGAAGAGCAGATGCCATGATGATTTTATGCCATTTCCTCATGCAAGGGCTCTTCATTGCGATTCTCATCCTCTTGTATCGATTTTATTCTTTCAGACGCATATCGTTGGAAATTAGGTAGTCAATTATTGCATCAAAAGCTTGTCATGACAACTAAAGAGTTATCTGACCAACATACCTATATATAAAATGAAAATTAAAAAAACTACTATCTTGAGACTAACTGGCTTTGCAGGTTATCTACCGTTTTGATAAGATTACTGATTAGACTAAATAATAAACATTTACTTAATAACGTTGTTGTAAACACGAAACACAAATAGTAATGGTCTGTATTTCTGAGATGAGGTGTTTTTATGATAGATTTCGGTGTTTGGACTGACTATCTCACATTGGCTGCCATGCCCACAACGTTTCGGTCGTTCTATCTTCCGGCCTTCATCAGGTGTCTTGTAGCGAACCCGGAAATTGTCTATTTGGATTCTCAAACCTAATAATCTTATTGTCACGTGGGTACCACACCCAGAGCAAAAAAAAATGGAATTCGAGCGTGGTACCCCCGTGACAATAAAGAGATTGTGTTCAAGAGTCTGAGTTCGATACAGGCCTGATGAAGGCCGGAGGGCAGAACGGCCGAAACGTTGTGAGCATGGCAGCCACGATGAGGAAGTTAATCCGAACACTGAAATCCATAACGAAACACAGTGTTCGGCATTTATTCCTAAAGATTGATAAACAGGAACATTTCGGGGATATCGAGGCAAATTTATTTATATTTTCAATATGACCGTAGGGAAATAGAAAATTTAAAAAAAAATCACGAGTATGCGGATACGAGTCAGGGAAGGGGCATGCTTTAATTAAATATTTCAAATAGATTTTTTTTAGATGAGGATCGATAATTTGTATGATCTTGTATTATTCGGACGACAGTACGAATCTTCAGTGTTATTCTGTGTACGAGGCAGCTTCTGGTGCTTGGTGCACCAGCCTAGATGTGACAACACAACTCTATTCATGGACGAATTGTTTTATTTCTGTATTTACCCTCTTCGCTTCCCACCAATAACCCAATCCCATGCTCTATTTCATATTTTCATCTGAATGAATAAACACGGTGAAGTCGGCAATCATGCAGATTAGACCCTAAGCTAAAATCGACCTGGCGTCGGTCATTTCCGGATGTTAACGTAGACGACCGGAAAATACCGACGCGCGAATACAGAATGCGAGACAAAAAAGCAATACAAAAAGTGAACAGTTTAATTGATCGAATCGCGAAATTCATCAATTGGGAATAACAATTGATCAGTACGATATCGAATTTCAACAAGTTAGCACAGGTTATTACGTCTTCCGAAAGAGTTATTCAATCTTGTCAAGGGGGAAAACACTATAGTTAAATAAAGAAAATTCGTAAAAAAAAACAACTTTTTTATGCAGAACAAAAACAGTTTATAACTCTAACCTCTCACCCGATACTTGTCCAGATTAAGACTCAAGCAAACCGTAACCCTAACCGACGGCAATCCTAATCTGGATAAGTCCCTCCTAACCCTAACCCTAACCCTAACCCATAACGCTAACACTAACACCGTTTTAACACTTGCTCAAGTTATACGTTTCTTTAAAAAAAAATTACGTATAAAAAAGACCAGTATTGTTGTACATTCAGCCTCGTTTTAGAGTTTTGTTTGCAGAGAATCGACTTTTCATTCAGCTATTCTATTATTAGTCCCTATTACTAGTAATCAATTATCGATTTCTATAACTAGTAATCAATTATCGATTTCTATTACTAGTAATCAATTATCGATTCCTATTACTAGTGTTTAATTACCGATCCTAATTCTTATGAGAGATGCAATTGAAAACAAAGACGTATACAAAGATAAAACATAACTTTTCCCGAAGTATACAACGGTGGTTCTTCTTCTTCTCTCGTGTTGACAACCTTCTCGTGGTCTTTCCCGTAAGTAGCCGATGCCTTTCCAGAAAAGTTTTCAAACTAGAAAAACATTGGGGAAACTAATGCCAACACCAGAATCATCTGATGTTGGCATTAGTTTCCCCGATATTTTTCTAGTTAGAAATCTTTCTAGAAAAACATCGGATACTTACGGGAATGACCACGAAAAGGTTGTCAACATCCCTAAGTGAAAGTAGTACTGTGAAACCGAATGGATTCGAACTTGGAACACCCAGGTATTCAATCCATGTCGTTATCCACTTAACCAACGTCACATCCCACGACGGTGGTAATCATTTTGTATTAAGTTGTTTAGAATATTGTGGAGTAAACGCTGGGCATCCATAAACAGTAAAGGGTATTATTTTAAAAGCAATTTATTTTGGTTTACCTACTCATTTGTGATATATTGACGTTAAAAATATATTAACTATTTTATAAAATATATAACAATTTTAAATTATCATAAATATTGCTTGTGAGTTAAGTGATAATCTTGTTATTTTAGGAGGTATGTACCGGACCGGACTGGAAGGAACTAAGATACATTTCTTTATTAAATAGTCCATATTTAATTTTATTTTTTAAAGTTAATTTCCGGTCGGGTAAATTATATTTCTTCCTCTGACTCAACCAGATGTCTGTGTTTCCTTTGAGCTTATTGATACCGCCAATATTTGTAATTACCTTATTCTGTGTTTTATTGTTTTGTTTTGTAAACAAACAATGGGCCGTGAGGAGCCACTATTTACTTAAGGGTCCAGCGTTAGGCAGGAGATCGGTTTTTAATGTAGAGACTCTCCAGCTCCCATAAAAGAGAGGCACTCTGGATTTTTTTTATGGAAATCGCTCCAAACAAAGAGCTAAAAATACCACTTCAAGCTTTACATCTGGCCAACGATAAATGTTAGATAGATAGATTCCGACTCAGAAGACAGCAATTATTCCCCCTTTGTCAGAAATATCGCGCATTGTACGTGAGGACTAAAGAGCACAGTAAAAGAAGCACGAGTTACGACGCTGCTGAAAGTAAACCCAAGTTAGTCACTTTCTACTCTACTAATTGCGACAAAATAAAAATTGCGTCCATTTTGAAGGATTTCCGTTTCATTGACTGAGAACAACAACATATAAAGTGTAATATTAAAACATATACTACACTTTGCTCCATTCCAAAATACGAGTAATCTAAATGAATAAATCTGAAAGTAGAGTCAATTTCTTCGCACTACCGATGATGTCAATACGCCCTATTTCAAGAGACGTACCAAATTTGCATATTGGTTGTGAAACGAATTATTTTATGAACAAACAATTTGCTGTGATGGTATACAAGACTCCCCTCAGTCACTAAATAAGTGAACTAGTCTGGCCAATAACCGTAATATCAGGTTATTCAATTGTATTCTGTTGAATCATGTTAGTTTACCTGTAGTTACTGTTGTTTGTACAAGATATATACGTTGTAATAAACCATACAATTTTAAGACCTTTAAACTTTGGGTTATTTTGTTATTTATAAGTACTTACTAAGTTATATCACAATTATGTGCTACTGTTTTTCATTTTTTTAAAGATTTCATTTAATTTGAATAAAACAAATAGTTCTGTTTTACAACATTATTTCGATTTCCTAGGCACATATGTAATATTTTCGTTCAAATGTTCCTTTTTTTAGAGGGAACTACTTAATTTTCAAAAAGGTTTGATCTATTTCTAATTTGTAAGTAAAAAGGAAAATTGATTTATTCCATTCCTTTCATTTCTTTAGATAACATTTAAAAGAGATTTCTTTGAAATTCTAAATTGTTTATATAAATGAATGAATGAGAAAAATGTTTTGTCTTTACACGAATAAAAAGTTTATTATTTTAAAGTATTTCGAGTAGCGAAATTTGCGAAGCGATAGCGATCTCGCAGAGCCAGCTAGTTCACGATATACTCGTCTGTACAGGGTTTGCGGATCATGACTGACCTCGTTATAAAATTACTTAAGTTGAGAATTATGTATTTAAATGAAAGGTAACATACACTTTCATCTGTTTGTTAGCCAGGCATTAGTATACACTTGCTGAGAGTCTTTCTGTCACTGGGACATTTATAGCACCCGGAATACGAAAGTGGTGGCAAAATGGCCACAGTTAAGATTTGCGAATTTAAAAAAGATAACGTGAAATTATTTTTTTATAGTTAAAAAAAGAAAGAGTTTGAAGATAATATTTTTTATTAATATTGCAGATGGATAAAATTGATCGCCCATCCTCTAGTCAAGACGATACATTATAGAAAACAAACGTTTTAGGTACTCAGAAAGTAGACTTAATCGCTCGAACTAAGGCGTCCTTACTTCCAGATTTTGTGCTAACCTTGTGTAACTCACTGAATTCCCGTTGGGAAAGGAAAAAACAAACTTATACAACGAAACTATTGTATACTAAGCAGGTAGACTAATCGCTCGAACGAGACCTCCTTACAACCAGACCTTGTGCCAACTTTGTGTAACTCACCGAATTGCAATTGGAAAGGGAAAAAAATAACTTATAGAATGACACTATTGTATATTAAGGAGGTGAACATGACCTCCTTAAATTCAGCGTTTGTGCTAAGCTTGTGTAACTCACCGAATTGCATTTTGGGAAGGGAAAATCAAACTAATACAACTAAACTATTGTATAGTCATGAGGTAGACTTAATCTCTCGAACTAAGACCTTCTTACATCCAGACCTTGTGCCAATCTTGTCTAACCCTCCCAATTGCCTTTGAGAAAAAAAACACCAACTTTCACAACGAAACCATTGTATAGTCATGAGGTAGACTTAATCGCGCGAACTAAGACCTTCTTACATCCAGACCTTGTGCCAATCTTGCCTAACCCTCTCAATTGCCTTTGAGAAGGAAAACACCAACTTTTACAACGAAACCATTGTATAGTCATGAGGTAGACTTAATCGCGCGAACTAAGACCTTCTTACATCCAGACCTTGTGCCAACCTTGTCTAACTCTCCCAATTGCCTTTGAGAAGAGAACCACCAAATTTTACAACGAAACCATTGTATACTCACGAGGTAGACTTAATCGCTCGAACCCAGACCTCCTTACATCCAGACCTTGTGCCAACCTTGTCTAACCCTCCCAATTGCCTTTGAGAAGGGAACCACCAAATTTTACAACGAAACCATTGTATACTCATGAGGTAAACTTAATCGCTCGTACTAATACCTCCTTACATTTAGACCTTTTGCCAACCTTGTGTAACTCAGCCATGTGCCTTTGTGAAGTTAAACACACACTTATACAACGAAATCATTGTATACTGAGGATGTAGAATTACTGTCTCGTAATAAAACCTTCTTACATGAAAACTTTATGCCAACGTTTTGTAACTCACCAAATTACGTTTGGTAAGGGTACAAGAAACTTATACACCGAACTCATTTATAAATAACTGCAATTTTGTCAACCAATCCAAACTATATTTACATTCAAACAAGTTATGCCTATTTAGTGCAACATAAGATTTTGAAATACCGTATGTATGGTAATCTGCAAGCAGTCATAAACTGCTTTAAGTATTTCTTATTTGTATATTTACCTTTTAAAACGTTTCTAATAAATTATAATTCTCTAATATACATTTGTAATTTAAAGTGTCACATTTTCTTATATATACGCAATAGATTTGTCGATAGTAAAACTATATGTTGTCGCTGGGATTCAGAGAACATATAATACACATTATTCTTTAGCAAAAAGGCCAAAGAACTATAAATAAAAAATGTTTGTATTACTAGGAATTTTTTAAAATGAAAAAAATAACCCCTATTTTATCTATTATGGAATTATACTTAAATGACGGTGGGTAGTGTAGTATCAGTTATTTAACAGAATACCGTCTTTCCTGGACTTAACTCGTACCTTATATGGGGATGATCGTACTCCTCACCGATATTACATCCTCTTTTTTTGTGGGGGAGTGGCTTAATGTAGTATATGTTCCGTTGTTATAAGGCCAGATTACCAGGGATTACCCTTTTTTAGGAAGGGAGGTATTAGTGTACCATCTATTCTGTATTCATGATATAATCTATCCAAGCATTAACTCCTCCATTTGTTTCTGGAATGTATACTGCTTGTTCGTCATGATATCATCCTCTCAGTTATTACCTTATCTTTTAGAGGTCAGCGTATTATGTGTTCGGTATCGATGCTATCATCTTCGCAGCTTATATGCAACCGGGAGGAGCATATATTTGCTAGTATAAAAATACTTATTATACGATATTGGAATCGATCCATCTCTACTAAATATTGCGATGCATTACCTCCAGCCATTTGCGAATTCTAACTACTGTTAGAAATTCAGCCTTCATCCTTTGGATCATTATCACAGCAGCATGGGAGAAGGTGTGCTAAACTTTGATCCTTTGAAGATAACATCACAGGAATTTTGTGACCAACCATCCAGGAGTGACCAGCAAATGGGTTTTAATCCCGTTTACGACCAGCGCCATAGTTGCAGTGTGTACGTACGCGCGAACGTTTGGTTATACATAAAACAAAAAATACAAATTAAATTCTTATTTACAAAGAGGATGTGAAACGCCAGGTATTGGAGGATGCAAGTAAGTGTAGAGTAATTTATTTTAACTAAATAAATTCGACATAGTCACAAATAAGACAACACATAAGATAAACATAAGGACGTATATGTATATAAACTATACATAAAAACAACACTTATTTTTAATGAAGTGCGACATTTCCGTATTGTTTTACAAGAACTTTTATGGAATGTACTATTGCTACCTTGCCGCTCTAGTGCCTCGTCAACGCAAATACCCCCGAGATTCCAACAATCAGCAAAATCAAAACGTTTCACTGTAGAGGTCCCTAAATGCTGGAAAGTGTTCTGCTCTAGTTGTTACTTTTCTCGAACCTCTTGTATTTGGAATAAATCCCTGCTGTTTGTTTTGGGAACTGTACCAGCATGTAACATCGTAAATGTAATTTACACAAACATCTTGCTGCACAACACCTCACTAAGCCTGCCCCAATAAATATGACCCCAAATTCACAGTAGTTCCTAACGTATCAGTGGCACTGTACCTTATTCAGGGTGAAAGTAAAGAAAAAAAGACTAACGTTAAGAAATCGTGTCTAAAATCTTAAGATCACATCAACTCATTTGAATCACATAACTAAAATAACAATTGAACAACTTCTTCTACTGCTATGAATACACTGTAAGATCGCAATACACACCATTTAAATCTAACACTCTTTTCCCAAACAATGCTAGGCGATCTTTGTAGGATTAGGAGTTCTAGAGCGTAGGGTTTAAATAGTCTTACGAATTGAATAATCAATTAAATATATATTTTTGTATTGATTAATAGGAATAAACTTAAAATGAGCTATTCCTGTATTGATTAACCCGAACAGCTATAAAAGCGAATACAATAAAATAATAATAAACACAACAAAGAGAATGCATGTGCTGAAACCCGGATAAGTCCTTCTTAAATAAAATGTGGCTTATCGAAAACAGTCTATGAATCAAAAGTCAGTTTCGCAGCAAAGAAAAACTTACACGCGTTTTTAGTAGAATTCAAATCATACTTTAACAAATTACAGTAGCGACACATTAAACAACTTTTAGAAATTGACTTACAAACTTACCTTATAAACTAATGCTCATACGATTTCTCTTCATGCAACGCATGTCAGCAACCCTCACTGTCCAGGTTTCACTTCCATGCATATTCACCCTACGTATACATACCTGATAGACGTTTCCCTTGGTCGACAGTGGTAACGCTTTGTGGGTTAGTAATGACATACGTTCTCTGAACTTACTCCGTCTACTCATAACTTGGTTTTTATCTGTGAACTGACTCTGCTACCTCAACTGTTCTACATCTACTCAACATTACATCACAACAGTGGCATACACACACTATGAAGCCAACACTAGGATTTGTGGTCGTTCTGTGTAGGGTTAGTATTGCTAGGACGTTGGTTTGAAATAGATTTACTTATTGAAAGATCAGTCACGATAATCCATTAGGTACAGGCAGACAAAAGAAAATGATTGTAAAACTGATCATGATTGGGCGTTATATAGCATCAGTCTTATTGGCTAAGGTCTAAAAGTTCAACGGCCTGGTAAACGGCGTTCTCAACTCTCGGCAAGAATTGACGAAACCGACATTATTAATTACCGCACCACAATGAATGAAAACGCGCCTTATTAAACGTAATCAATATGCGATTATTAACTGGAACGTTTAAAGTTTAATCAAGCCGAGAAGACCAACGGGATATTGGCGGCGATCTGGTCCCCTGGGGAAAGCGTAATATTGCTTATTCTCGCTGTCATATCTTAACATTCACACCATGGAAATATTAGCAATCGTAATCAGACACCTATCTTTAGACTTCCATATCTCATAAATATGAGATATCTAAATATGAGATATAATAAGGCAGCCCAATTGTTAGCGATGCGGACGTTGTGCAGACATGGTCGGATTTACTACGTTTCTATAGACACTAGTGATCTTATTATCTCTCAAACAGGTGGACTATTGAAGATGGTTGTGTTTTAATATTGCTATTTCATTTCATTTTACTACAGTAAGCTCTCACTAATCAAGATACCCCTCTTTAGGGCTTATATTTTGATTCTATATGACATACATACGAGGCCTGCCTTAAAAGTATCTGACCTTAGGCCAAAAAATATTTCCGAATAAGTGACGGGGTAGGGACCATAATCCCCTTCAAAGTAGGACCATTGTGCTTTCACGCACTTAGCCCACCGGCCCATCCAGTGCCGAAAACATCTTTGGAAGTCTTCTTTTGGAATGGTGTTCATCTCTATCGTCGCGTTAGATCCAACAGGTGTTTCGAGAAGATGCTACGTGTGACACAAATTAAAAAATGGTTCAACCGATTCAAAACTGTCCGCACATCAGCGGAAAGTGACCAGCGTTCTGACAGGCCCCAAACTGATCGGTGTGCAGCTGTTGTTGAGAGGTTGTGAAAAAAGAGATCATGCGGAACGCGACGGCGTACATGAACACCATTCCAAAAGAAGACTTCCAGAGGTGTTTCGGACAGTGGTTGGATCGGTGGGCTAAGTGTGTGAAAGCACAAGGGGTCTATTTTGAAGGGTGTGAGGGTCCCAACCCTGTCACATATTTAAAATATTTTTCTGGCCTAAAGTTGAATACGTTTTAGACAGGCCTCGTATATACAAGAGTAGTCAATCAAAAACCTATTCTAACTCTCAAATATTGAGTTAGTAAAGCAGTGAAGAACACATATGTTTCTTCTTCTTAATTTACCAGTTAAGTATGTTCTAGTTTACCTTTATTTCTGTGGTCTTTACTTGGTCTTGGCGGATTCCAGGACAATAATTCATCTTGTCTGGTTAAGTATCTAGCCATGTGCTGTTAATTGAGGTAACATTATTAGAAGAACGTGCAAATTCTTCATATAAGCCAGTTTATAGTCGTGCCGAGAGAAGCTTATTTGAGTTTTGGAAACTATACTATTTTAATATTTAGTCATGGTTTTTTTTTCAGGATGAAGTAAGCTCATGTCGTATTGTCTTGACAAATCTCTGCAAGAGAGACCGAATCCACTCGAGTGTAATGTTTAGGGTTTGGGTTAGGGTTTGGGTTAGGGTTTGGGTTAGGAATTCAACTTCTTAATGAGTCACCATTTATCAAGGCCAAAACAACTAAAGGATGAGAGTTAATGATGCGGATAAATTGTCAGCTAGATTAAGAAGAATATGATGACATGGTTTGAAAATCATGAAGAAAATTAACAAAGTTTGATTACATATGAAGATTTTTCATTTCAACTATTTTTGACATTGCTCATGGAGGCGACCAATTAATAAACATGATTGTGTTCATTTTAATTCGCACCACAATAATAAAGTAAAAACGGACATAATAATTGGATTTTACCTCCAAGCGCTGAGGACATGCAGCAACACATATCTACACGAGGAACATAAATACATTAAACACACCGTCAAAACATTACACACAACTCAAAAAATAAAGGCTCTCAAGATTCACTCGAACCGCTAACAAAAATTTCACCAATCAGCCTTTAAATAAATAGACATTTACGTTTACTGACTAAGACAATTAACCATCTAACCCACACAAAACTGAATAAACTAGATAATAATATAGCTCAAATAACATATTCGACTATTATTTAATAGTCTTTAAATCTACAAAATTTGAAGCTACATCCACAGTCATAGCTTGCATATATTCCATCATTTGTATGAATTATAATATGGTTTACATTGAAGAGACCCAACGCAACATCAACATGAGAATACCGAGTACATAACTAACAACACACTGAACGCCGTATGTTCTTATGCTATGGAATATGATCACCTTTTGAGCTTTAAAAACGCCACATTAATCACAGCCATACAAAACATATATATGCGACGATTAATCGAATCAGTTCTCATAGCCACTAAACCAATAAAATTATATAATGAATGGGCTTCTATTATGTCTCTCCCAACCTATCTAAATATATTGTCAATGAAAATACTATAAACTTAGACACCGACCGTCACCATGTCTCTATCACATTTTCCACAAAAAACTCAATTTCTCCCACTGCTACCATCTATTTGTAGCTCATAATTTCTCTTTTCATAAGCTGTCTTTTAAACTTCTCTGCTCCTACTACCACTGTTTACAATGTTTTGTATATTGTGTGTTATTTTCTTAATACCTATCATCCTGAGAAAGTTCTGAAATAAAGACGTAACGTTGATGAATACATAAATATTATTTTTTGGTTTTCTTTTTTTCACTTTCGATTACATTGGAATATTAGTGCTATTTCTCATCATATGTATATATATATATATATATATATATATATATATATATATATATATATATACATATACATATATCTCTCTCTCTCTATATATATATATATATATATATATATATATATGCACATAAATACACATTGCGCTTTATTATAAAGTAAATCGTTCTGGGGATTCTCATAGTTAAGTACTGTAATAAATCCGTGCGAAGAGGAATGTCATCATCAATATAAATGATGAAAAAAGGTTTTTGCTAAACTGTTTTTATTATTACGTGAGCTTATATTCCTCTCAACGACAGAACGAAGACACAGAAAACAAGAGAGATACATAATATCAAAGACAGAGAAATGAAGAATAAGAGAGAGAAATACAGAGAGAGGGGAATAGAGATAAAGAGATGGGGGAAAGAGCGAAATAGAGAGAGAAAATGTATCTTGAGAGAACGACAGAGAGTATATGGTTAAGGAGCAATATATATAATGTCTGGTAAGAAAGAGAGAAAGAGAGAGAGACGAAAAAAAGAGAAAATAATGAGTCTTTCAAGTAAGGGAGAGAGAGAGAATGTTGTTTGGGAGAATGAGTCAGAAACAGAAAGGGCGGGAGAGAGATATACTTTAAAGTTTGAGATACAGCACCAATATGTTTGTTTACCTTCTCTCTAGGAGGTTAGGCACAAGGCCAGTTTTATCTTACTCCTCCAAGGTAAGATGTGACCCAAGGCCGGGTCGGGAAAGTGAGGCTTGAAAAGCCATCGCCCGAGAAGGTGAGCACTCTGGCAATTAAACATTGTCTGGGCAGCCCCGCCGGCATTCCCCGGCAGGGGCGCTTCAGGCAGTAAGCAATAAACTTACTCCTCCCCAAAGAGGGGAGGCAAATCCTGGGAGGGTAGACCTCCTATAACTGCACAGGACAAACCCACAGACCGGCGGAATCAAGCCCCGAAAGACAAGATGACACCGGTCTATAGGGTGCAGTATCCATCGGAACAGATACTACACTTTCTTCCTAGCCAAAAGGCCAGAATATGATCTGGGGAGAAATAGGGAGTTGTTAAGGGGAGGGGTAAGAAACGAGAGAATGAATATAATGCTTGGAAGAAAGACAGAGATGATGGGACTGAAGAGAAAGGGATTGAGAGAATTGGGCTGAAGAGGAAGAAAGGTATATAATTGGTCTAGGGAGAAGAAGAAGAGGAAGGTGTTGTGGAGAAGAGAGAGAAAGAGAATAAGGTTTGGTAGAAAGAGAGAGAGAGAGAATGGGGCTGGGATGAAAACGACAGAGAATACGGCTATAGAGATAGTGATATGGAGATAGAGATAGACGGAGAGATAGAGAGATAAATAGAGAGGGGAGAAAGAAAGATAGAGAGAAATAGTGCTGGAATGAAAATTAAAGGGAAAAATAAGAAAAAAGAGTACAGTGTTGTGGAGAGCAGAGTGAACAGTGAGAAAGAGAATCAGGGATATAGAGATGGAGATAGAGATAGACAGAGAGATAGATAGAGAGAGAGAGAGGGAGGGGAGAAAGAAAGATAGAGAGAAATGGTATTGTAACGAAAGGTAGAGGGGAAAATAAGAAAAAAAAGTACGGTGTTGTGGAGAGCAGAGTGAACAGTGAGAAGGAGAATCAGGGATAGAGAGATGGAGATAGAAATAGATAGAGAGAGAGAGGGGGGGAGAAAGATAGAGAGAAATTGTACTGTAAAGAAAAGTAGAGGGAAAAATAAAAAAGAGAGATAAATATCGAGAGTGCTCTGAAAGCCCGTATGTAAATCTTGATGTCATTGTAGCGAACGATATAAGATAAAAGCTATTTTGACGAAGAATTACACTCTAAATACTGAAGAGCCGAATTGATGGCTTGCGGTCGAGATGTCTTTGGATGATAAGTTGTCCCTGGATTAAAAGGGATTATAAAGATGGCACAAAGTAACTGGGGTCAGATTAACTCTGATCAAAACCGACAAACCGGAATAAGAACCATCTGATCAGAAGTGGACAAGACATTAATATGTCAGATGGATTTTATTGTTAATCCGCTTCCATACATTTGAACGTAAATAGGATTTGCTGAGAACGCCGTTTCGATTAAAATACAATAAAGTTGTGACAGAATGAGAGTAAATGATGACGTCAGAGAAAATAGTCACAAAAAAATCTGGCGTTTCCCGGAAACAATAAGATATTCTATTTTTTATGTTTTACATTTTCTGCAAGCTTAACGTTAAAAAAACAGTTTTCAAAATTAATTGACTCCAAATAAGGCACATTGACCACTGAGACGTAATACGCTACTGAGAATAACGGGCCAGATTTTTAGGGGCAACTTGAGTGAAGAGTTGTGCAGCTAGATGTTTGTTCACATTACATTTAAATGTATGCAAGCTTAACACTACAATAAAGTTTTTAAAATGTAATTCACTCCAAATAAGGCACATTGACTACTAAGACAAAATACGCTACTGAGAATAAGGGGCCAGATTTTTAGGGCAACTTGAGTGAAAGGTTGAGCAGCTATTTGTGCACATTTACCTTTAAATTTCTGCATGTTTGTACAGTCAGAAAGCTAAGAGTAACGACTGAATGCAGTTATGGGAAATAAGCTATTAGAGTAGAAAGCCCTACGGCATCTCGAGGGCCTCCCCACTGTAGGGATGAGATTTAGCTACATGTCGAGTTGGTCAGGTGTATTTACGTCAAGAGAACACCTTGGCTGCAACTTTGTCGGAGCACATTCCATATGTAATAGAAACACACGGATGCAGTATTGCGGCGAGAGGGTAGGAACTGTAGCTTGGTGGACAGTGAGAGACCTATTAGATTATAGAGTCGTGTTTGGACCCTGGCTAACAGGGGGCGACTATATATATATATATATATATATATATATATATATATATATATATATATATATTCACTATTACTCTGACAACAGAATTTGTAACTTTAATTAATTTATTGTATAATTTCAAAGCGTAAATCTATGGAAAATATTGGATTATTTTTGGTTGTTTTCGTTTTTAGGTACCATTGTGTTCTCCCCCCCTATACTACTAACATATCAAGCGGTGAGTCTTTCTGTCAGTGGATGTTTCTCTACAACGAGTTTTTTAATTTTTCTCTGACTTTCTGTAAGACGTGTTGCTAAAGGCGCTGATGAAGTGACGTTTCGGATTAGCTTTATTAATTTATAAAATAAAATAAAATAAAGTATTTCCAACTGTTTCGGAAACTTGATATTATACTTATTAGAACAATTGTAATGTTTTAATTCATTGAATGTTTATATATATATATATATATATATATATATATATATATATATATATATATATATATACTAGGTTGGATACCCGGCGCCGCCCGGGATTATCATTTCTGTAAATTACATAGATTACAAAAAAAGGTGAAAGATAATCGAAACGTGTCTTATGGAAATGTCAAAATCAAAGTAATAATATATTTGCCCCAGGTGAGGTTTGAACTCACAACTCTTGTCTCTAAGTATGACATGCTACCTGATTTATTCACGGAGGCACGTACACACTAGTTATGCTATTAGATAGATTAAAAAAATGTTTTTGTGTTTTTCTCTTCTCCCCACTTTCTCATTCTCTTTCTCTCTCTCTATCTATCTCTTTCTTTAAAGTCGAGTGTAGGTAAGCCACTTTTTCAAAAAGGAAGCGGAAAGAGAACGTCATAGACAATTACATGGTGAATATACAAAATGATATTTTAAATAGTTTCCCGGTGCCCATGAGAACAGTAAGGTGTAAAATATTTTCTTACTGTTTTATAATTAATAACATAATTTAAAAAATGAAAAGGTTTAATTATTATAAGTGAAATGGGTCGAAAATAAAATTCTGTTTTAACAACACGCGAAACTAACGATCATAACTGATGACAAATAAATTTTGGCCTTGAAGACATCAAGCAATGTATGTAAATCTGAAAGTCACTATTCATCAACTACCAGTATAATTAAATATCATATTATAGTTACCGGGAAACACATAGATAACAAAATACAAAGAAGATATTTCTGCATTTTAACACACGTGAATATTGAGCACATTTTGGTTACCATATACCACTTACCAAATGTAACATTGAAAACTTATATTACATTTTTCCGTTCTTTTTTGTTCAGAAGTGAATAAATAAAACTCCAGAGCGCTAATGTAAAAACCTGAATTAAATAAAGGATGTCTCCAGAGGACTACAAAAAGCTACTTCCGAGTTTCTTGCGTCTCTACGTTTTGAGAGTTTTCTTTCCAAATCACACCTGACGAAATTTGCTCCATAGGTCCTTAAGCGTGCACTAGTAGATTCAGAAACACTTCCTTTCTTTTCCCCGGGTGACTTTACATAATAATACACTTTCAATACAAATACACAGACATTGAGTTTTATATATATAGATATACGGAAAGAGAGCGACATAGAGAGAAATAGAGAAAGAAAGAAGGCATTATGATGATTTCTGAGAACATTTTCTTGAAAAAATATTAAATTATTTATTAGGATATTAATAAAATATGAATACGATATTAATGATTTCCCCGTATGAATCATTAATAATTAATATCCTAACAATAAGGGCATCGTTAGAGCTGTCGTTACTCAATTTATTCATTTTCATCTGTTTATATCTATATATATATATATATATATATATATATATATATATATATATATATATATATATATATATATTAGTACTTCATGTATTTACATAAAATATTATAAGGAGATATAATTTTCATGTGTCAGTTTTCAGTATTTACTTCAACAGTGCTCGATACGTAAGTAGAGCTGGGTAGTAAGCAATGGAAATATATATGGCAATCAAGCTACACATAGGCTCCCGTGTTTCATTCCTGGGGGGAATCGTCAGACTAAATGCCTGACGATTTCCCCCCGGGGATGAAACACGGGAGCCTCTGTGTAGCTTGATTGCCATATATATTTTCATTGCTTAATATATATATATATATATATATATATATATATATATATATATATATATATATCAGTTTTTATAAAAATATATATTTAAGTATATACCAATCATAATATCGGAAAATGTCTAAAATTACAAGCTCAATAATGATGGTACTACAAACTTCAGAGCATATATACTTTATAGTTTTATTTATTTCCCTTTGACGTTGCTGTGAAACGCGCGTAATGAAAAGTATACAATTTTGAAAAAAAATCAGACGAGGCAGAAATACAGGTATTCACAGACATATAAAAATATAAAAAGTGAATCAATAAATGAAAATTATGGTTTTGGATTGATTTTTCTATGGTAATTGGAATGCAACTATAAAGTATTAATATATATATATATATATATATATATATATATATATATATATATATATATATATATATTTGTGGGTTCTACGAAAAATCTATATTTTTCATAATATCAAAAAAAAAGTTCTACAAAACGTCTACAAAAAATGTATATCTTTCATAGTATCCGAAAATGTTCCAATTAAGCTTCAGAGAATACGTATATATATATATATATATATATATATATGAAGCAATCCAACAAAAGATATAAGCGTCAACTAATATCTTATAATTAGTGAACCATCCGGATAAAAAAACTGAAGCTCAATATACTGGATAGAGCATTAATATTATAATATAAAATGAAGTAATAAAATAAGGTGTCAATCAAATTTTATTAGAATTCAAAGTTCATGCAAAGCATCCTTAAGTCCTTAGCTCATGAGTTTTCAAAGATAATTCTTCTCTTCAGAGGACCATTACCGCAGTTATACTACTACAGGCAATACAATTACGCTTTGAAAATATATAAAATTATATACACAAATATATAAAAAATACATAACATCAAACATATCAATCCAAAAACATACTTTTGTTGAATCCATACAGTCCATCCAGGTCATACAAGTTGAGAAGCATAATCAGGAAGGACATTACTCCAAGATACAAACAGCAGTCCAAATATGTGAAATTGAAGGGGCCGGCAAGGTTATCCATTCGCGAAATGTGTCCATATTCAATGTTAATGATAAATAAATAAATAAATCAATCAAAATAATACAAAAAGTCCAATCAAAGTTCCGAGATCCCAACATGTGCAAATCCAATCAAATCCAAATTCGTTGTTAAATTAGAAAACCAGCTAAATCCGAATTGAGCAAAACAAGACGGACTCCCATCACATCTAGCCAGAAGAGCGAAAAATATATAAGTGATCTTCTCACCAGACATGACAAATCCCTAACGAACAGAAGGCGATATTAAATTGTCTACATCTCAGAATGACTTCAACGGGTTCAGGATTATGTCTGTCCTACTTCCTGTTTGACAGGTTCAAGAGAAGACAGCAACATACAACCCCGCCATCCATCCCACCCAAATTAGGTTTTCACTGTCTGGGTCAGTAAGCTTATTCCATGTCAAAAGGGAAAGGAGCTAAGAAGTTAAAAAGTTAAAAGAAAACTAAAAGGGAGTTAGGAAAATTAGGTCAAGTCATCACGTACCCATCCAAAAGTATTACTTAAAATCTGGCTTACAGTAAAAAACCGACTTAACAAATCTAGCCCCATCAAGTAATTTAGAATATTTATGAAGTTAAAAATTACGAAGTTATTAAATTCCAATAATTTTATAGTTTAATTCAAGATTTAATTTTTAAGATTTAATTTTAACAGGCTAGAAATTATTAGTAGTTTAATTTAAGATTCAATCCCATCAGCCCAGGAATTCCAACTCAAGGCCTGACATTCCCCAATTAAAAAAGTTTAACCTGCCCTAAGGTTTAATTTTTCCCAATTAAGATTTAATTTTCCCAATTACGAAGTTATCTAAATAATTATAACTTAATAATTTAATAGTTTAATTTAAGATTTAATTTTATCAGATTAGGAAGTTTAATTTAAGGTTAGGTTTGTTCAATCAAGAAGTCCAATCCAAATTAGGGCTTAATTTTTCCTAATCTAGAAGTTGTAAATATATTCAAGGTTTAAGGTTTAATATTTCCCAATTAAGAGGTTGTAAAGATATTGTAAAGATATTGTAAATATATTTAGAAACTGAAAATTTAGGTGTATACATTTAGAAACTGAAAATTTAGGTGTATAAACCCTTACAACCTCGGAGTCTAAATCCCTTAGGCAAAAAAGATTAAAAATCAAAAAGGACCCATCTCGAAGTCTGGACACCCCCGGTTTCATTGCTAGCCCAAACAGCTACGGCAAAACTAGTGGTGGTTTCCATATAGCATATTTGAATTTCCTTCTGTGTCGACATTTGGAGACTAATTCACTCCTAGAATTTATCAGATTTAAATGTTTAGGTGCAGTAGCTATCATTACAGCTTCAGAGTTGCATAGACCACAAGATCTGGATCCTGGGCTGTAGGAGTTTGATTTTTTTAAGATAGACCATTTTATATTGTGTGGAATATTATTTGATCTTAAATTTTTAACTAAAGTGGTCAGGGATGTTCTGTTGTTACCGACATCGTTATTGAAGGAGTAGTTATGCATGGAAATGCGGGATTTAATTAAATTTGCTGTGGCCCCAATATATGTGTGTACCCTAGGATTTACCCTTATTCCCGCGCCATTTATATTCCTATTCACAGGTCTATTTCTATTTACTGTATTTATATGATGTGGATTAGGTTGGTTGATTGATTGTATATTATTGTTATCGTTACCTTCCATTGGGAACTCATTACCGGTTTGCTGAGGTAGAGGATGGATATTAGAATTGTTAGGTCTAGAGTTATGGTGCAAATTAGTTGTGGTGCTCAATTGTGGAATTTGATTAGGGGCTGTATTTATGTGGTCTCTAGGATTCATTATATAATTATTTTGCTCAGTTACAGTACAAGCATATACAATATCAGAATATGTGCATCTATTGTCCAATGGGCAATCACTGGTGCGCCTGCAGTTGCATGTATTTATAGGATTGGAATAATTAGAATTAGATTGGATATTTTTTATTTTTTTGCTATTTGCTGAGATTATTGTTTGGGCTATATTTGGCATAGTAGAGTATGAAATTTTAATTGAATTCTTATTGAGTATGGAGCTATATTTATGTGGGTATTTAAAAGAGTTTTCCAATATTTTAAAGAATTCCTTCGGGATATTGGTTTTAACGTTATTATTGAAAGGTGGGTTAAACCAAATATTATTTTTCCTTCTAAGGCGTTTACGTGCAGTAGGTGTAGGGCTATCTATATGTTCTTGATTTTCATCAGGTATGATAGAGTGCCTTAGGGGTCTTTGTTTATTTACATTTCTTTTGGTTCGGTTCCTATTGCTAGTTGTCATATTATGTGTAATAATATTTACAGTTCTATCATTCTCTTTGTTTTGGTTATAAGTTATTTTTTTAGAATATCCAGAGTTGAGCAATGCATTGTTATAAAATTGTGCGTTTTGGTTGAAAATGTTTTTATTGGCAGAAAGCTTAGATATTCTATTGGAAACAGACGGTACTATTGAATTAATTATAGCTTTCGGGTGGTTAGATAGTTTATGTACATAGAAAAGAGTTAGATTGGGTTTATGGAAAGGGCTATATGATCCGTCATTGAGGTTAAGGGTGATATCAAGGAAGTTAGAAGTTTTTCTCTCCGGATCAACAGTTATGGAAAGGCCGAAATTTCTGAAAAAATCATGTAATTCTTCAATTGTTTTGCTATATCTTCTAGGTCTTTCATCTGAGACAAATAGGGCATCGTCTCTGTATAGGCCCCCTCTTAAATTTTTAAACCTATGTTTCATTTCATTTAAGAGGAATAAACCCACTAGATCCGTTACCTGAGCAGAATCAGAAGCTCCCATAGTAATATCGAAATCGTTGGGGGTGTCCTTTCTGGTCCATAATTTGCCTTCGAATTGGAGAATAGATCCTCTTGCTAATGTGATCAGTTTAATTTCCTGATCAGTAAGGTCTGAATTATTTTTCGCTAAATTTAGGGCTTTATTTAAGAGAATTGGGGTAATAGATTGGTAATAGTTGTCTATGTCAAAAGTTATAAAACTTAATCTATGTTTATCTTTAAGGTTCATAAACCATTCAATTACGCTATCTGAAGATTGCCACAATGAAAAGAAAATTTTATTTCTGATTGTCGGGATGACCCTATCAAGAATTTTTTTACTGATTATGCCTAAGTCAGATTTTGATGGGCAAATTAACCTTATTGATGGGTTTTGTTGAAAGTTAGTCTTATGGTCTTTAAGAGAAAATCTAGGTGTAGCTGGCGTAACTATTTCTGCATGGTTAGTTAGATTCATATATTTGCTGTTTGTATCTTGGAGTAATGTCCTTCCTGATTATGCTTCTCAACTTGTATGACCTGGATGGACTGTATGGATTCAACAAAAGTATGTTTTTGGATTGATATGTTTGATGTTATGTATTTTTTATATATTTGTGTATATAATTTTATATATTTTCAAAGCGTAATTGTATTGCCTGTAGTAGTATAACTGCGGTAATGGTCCTCTGAAGAGAAGAATTATCTTTGAAAACTCATGAGCTAAGGACTTAAGGATGCTTTGCATGAACTTTGAATTCTAATAAAATTTGATTGACACCTTATTTTATTACTTCATTTTATATTATAATATATATATATATATATATATATATATATATATATATATATATATATATATATATATATATATATATATGATAATTTTATTACACAGACATGTACAAAATCTGCGACACTGGCATGTCGATGTTATCGATCAACAGTTACTATAAACTGAGATCTCACTATGCAGAGTTAGAATCCGATCTTAACCTCAGAGTATATTTGGAGAGAACCTATGTATATATATATATATATATATATATATATATATATATATATATATATATATATATATAATTAGTTTTGACAATACATGCATTAGCATATACTATTAGTGCTTTTTTATTTTTAGTCTGTTTTTAAGATTTAAATCGATGATTGTCAATCAGTAACAACAAAGCATGTATAAGTCAGGTTCATTTTATCTCCCAATTACAATGTTTTTATTTTTATTTTTTTCACATTTCCAAAAAATATAACATTTCTGTGAGATGTATTTTTTACGGTCCGGTTCATTTTCCCTGAGCCAAACAGCATCTCACAGAAATGTTATGTTTTTGGAAATGTAAAAAAAAAATAATAACATGGTTATTGGAATATAAAATGAACTTTAGTCATTATATTACGTCGAACGATCATGATTATAGTTTTCTGTTCTGTACTTTTCATATTTTTACTCTCATATATTAGCGAACAAATAATTGCCTCTTGTCGTACAGGCAAACAAAATTCTCTTAATATGTTTATATTGAATTTTAATGTTTCCAAAATTATTGCTTTCGATACATCCTACGCGCGTTTCGCAGCAAAGTCGACAGAAAATTAACGGTTTTCATCTCAGCTATGCAGCTCACTAAGGAAAAACGTACGTGCAGTAGCCATAGGAAACTATCAAATCAAAATACATAGTAAAAGAGGACAGACAAAGTTAAAAATGAACTCCTGACAAAGTCAACGACAAGTCCAAATACTTGAAAAAAATATATATATAAAAAACTCACTTGAGAAATGGTGATGAAATCGACCCAAAGAAAAAACTAATCTGCAAAACTTCAAATCATGTGTTTTATAGTCAAATTCATCTGAGCATCAACAATCCACCCGATTTCAAAACTGCTGCGAAACGCGCGTACAATGTATAGAAAACATTAATTTTGGAAAAAAATAAAAATACACTATAAACATATTAAGTGCATATTTTTGCTTATAAGGCAAGGGGGACATTTCGGTATTCACTGATATATGGTTGAGGTCGTTTGACGAAATGTGAAGACTGAAAAAATAAATAAACAGTGAGGTGTTTCCTCCTCATGATGTGTAGTTCTGGATCCGGTAGCGGAGCAAAAAAAATTTGTACCACTTGCAAATATTAAAACTAAGATGTAATTCAACTAACATCATCATTTTAATTTGGATCAAAATACATTACATGCATTTATAGTAGAACATCTCTAAAATGTAAGGGTCGTCAAGAGAAGTTTAAATCCAGTGAATTCTGTTTAATTTGGGTCTAATAACTATGGATCAAATCTAATGAAAATCTGAAAATCTAAATTCTCAAATGAACAGTGGTGCCTATAATATGCTCCCTAAAACCCTTTAAAATACTCCATAGCAACTGAAATTAGGGAAATATTTATTAACTGATGTATAATAATGAGTGTTTAAATTTCATAACAATCGAAGTTAGCTACATTTTCAGGAAAGGTTCCATCCCGCTTTTCTATACATAGCATAGAACTAAATGACACCAAATAGAGACCATATTTTGACTCCTCACAATTACCAGCATTTTTTGAAAACTCATAATGATCGGTTAACTTTTAGAAGTAAATCCTGTACATACAAATATATAACTTATACACACACCTAATATTATATATATTGTATTACACAAGTTAAGAAACTATGGTACAGTCGGTTTCGAATTAACAAGTGATTAACAATTGATCAACATGTTATCGCCTCTCGTTGACCCTCGTCAGCTATTTTTGTGAGTACTGGTTGCAAAAAGGAGACTTACCTGTCGCTATATCCGCTTTATTAGCCTTTTTTCTTTTAAAGGTTTTAATTGGCATATTTTACAAATGGTTCTACTTGTAATATGAACTCTGACCTTTTATTAAAGAAAAAAATAAACTATTTCAACATATGACTTCCATAACATTAGGTATAGACCGTTGATTAAATAAAACAGGCTAATTAATAAATAAAGTGCTGGGCGAGCTATCGTGACATGTGCTTCCTCATTTTCCAACCAAAATTCATAAAAATGGCCGACGAAAGCCAACGAGACGCGAACGTGCTCAGGATGCCCACCTAATCAAGGGCGGCCTTGTTTGAGGGGTAGTCCTGCGTTGTTATTCTTAGGATTCTCCTGAGGTTGCACAGGTAGAATGTGTTAAGTGTGTTTTCTTGGCAAGACTAGTAGGTCAAAGATTCACCGTGGAGCGATACGTCATAATAATTAAAAATTACATATATTAAATATTTACACGATGATGGCTGACTGAATGGGAACAATCTATACCCCAATTGATGTAAAACTTTTCGTAGAGATTCATCTGTTCAATTAGAAGGTGTGAAAGTTAAAAAAAAAGATCAGTGAGAAAAAGGCCAGAGGTTACATTGGCCGAAACGTTGTAAATATAACAACAAAGATTAGAATAGCAGTCCGAATAATCCAAATAATCCAAATTATAAATATTGATATAAAAAGTTTTGAAAAACGTTTATATCTCCACTTTAATTGTGTTTTTGTCACATCGATTTTATTCAGATATTTCTCTCTTAGTTTATATGTGTTTCTGAACGTATGTATGGAGAAATACAATTTTTAATCTAATAACAAATCATTTTAATTGTTTTTGGCAAAGTGGACAAAATATTATGATGTGATTTACTATGATAAAAAAACTACCTTCCTTAATTACTTTTTTGATTTTCTCGAAGTTAATTTACATTAATATCTGATTAGTTTTCCTTCAATGTTTAACCTTTTCTTTTTTAAACTTTGACGTAATAAACTAAAAACGAAATATTTTTGCAATATTCAGAAAGAATGAATAATAAAATCAATGTTGGTGTTTATGTAAGCCATAAGTTTATCAGGGGGTTTGAAAAGACAGCTCACTGAAAGAAGTACACTCTCGCATGCGAAAAATGCCTGAGCATCCATTTTTACCCTCTTTACATGAAACTTGATTAAACTCAATCTGGTACATATTACGACCCTTAAATCCTAGAAGTGTAAAATTAAATCAATATTATCGGTTAATTACTGAATCTACAATTAGTTTAGGATTACATCCTGAACATACACATGTATAAACACATGTTTGATTATAAACAGAGGATTTGCTTTTTCTTTTGAACATAGTTCACCGCAAACAACGCAATTTGCCACTGTAGACGTAAAAGACAAATGAGAATGTAGGCGAAAGTTTAGGGGGTTATCCTAAATTGGGAGATGTGCATCGATATGCTTATTCACGTTAGTTTAAAATGTCTGCATGTCAATACAGTCGGGGACACACGGGGCAAGGAGGGTGTTCCAAAGGCTGGCAATTCGAGAAAAGAGCTATTGGAGTAGAAGGCGTCTGGGGACCTTTAGAGTGACTGGATGTGATTTAGATGATTGTCGGGAATTGTCGAATGTATTTACGTCGAGGTGGCACCAGAACATCATGTTCATCGGAGCACATTCCATTGAAGAACGTGCTAGTGTAGATGTTGGTAGAAGTGAATAGTTACGATCACGATGACCATGCCCATACGTAAAACAATAACCTTCTCAGAGTCTATTTTAGAGTGATCTGGCATAGAGGTCAAAGTTGACGTGGCTGGCTCAGAATGTCAAGATTACAAAGCGATATTCTGATGGGATAACACAGATGTGACGTCGCATGAGAAAAGCAACGGAGAGGGATCATATATAAAACAGACTGTTGTGGAAACTTTAAACGAACAGTCGTTAAATAAGATGCCTTAAAACTATAACTTACGTGACATCAGCGCTATCTCTCTAGCTATGTGTAAATATGTATATCAGTCTATCAGTCATTATGTATATCTATCTATCTATCTATCTATCTATCTATCTATCTATCTATCTATCTATCTATCTATCTATCTATCTATCTATCTATCTATCGCTCTATAGTATAGTTAAGAATATAACTATCTCTCTCCTTCATTAACACGTCTAAATCGTAATTGTGTTACTTAATGTTTTCCCCTGAATGAACCTGCATTTCGAATCTCTGTCTTAGCTTAATTATTCTTCTATAAGGCAATGAAGAACGTACAACGGCGAACGTTGCTAATAGCCGCCGTAAACGAGGACAGACCGAGAAACAAAAACGACGAAGAAACTTGTCGACAAATAGAAAACAAGGACAGTCTACTCACGCATAATTCGATATCGAAGACAAAAGGATAAAAGTTCGAAACATATTCTAGGAGGGAATAATAGAAAGAAAAAGGACTATACTCACCACACATTGACATTATCAACTTTATATATATATATATATATATATATATATATATATATATATATATATATATATATATATATATATATATGAAGCAATCCAACAAAAGATATAAGCGTCAACTAATATCTTATAATTAGTGAAACATCCGGATAAAAAACTGAAGCTCAATATACTGGATAGAGCATTAATATTATAATATAAAATGAAGTAATAAAATAAGGTGTCAATCAAATTTTATTAGAATTCAAAGTTCATGCAAAGCATCCTTAAGTCCTTAGCTCATGAGTTTTCAAAGATAATTCTTCTCTTCAGAGGACCATTACCGCAGTTATACTACTACAGGCAATAAAATTACGCTTTGAAAATATATAAAATTATATACACAAATATATAAAAGTACATAACATCAAACATATCAATCCAAAAACATACTTTTGTTGAATCCATACAGTCCATCCAGGTCATACAAGTTGAGAAGCATAATCAGGAAGGACATTACTCCAAGATACAAACAGCAGTCCAAATACGTGAAATTGAAGGGGCCGGCAAAGTTATCCAGTCGCGAAATGTGTATATAATTTTATATATTTTCAAAGCGTAATGTTATTGCCTGTAGTAGTATAACTGCGGTAATGGTCCTCTGAAGAGAAGAATTATCTTTGAAAACTCATGAGCTAAGGACTTAAGGATGCTTTGCATGAACTTTGAATTCTAATAAAATTTGATTGACACCTTATTTTATTACTTCATTTTATATTATAATATATATATATATATATATATATATATAGCGTAATCCATTATGGCAGATTCTCTGCACAGACGGAGTTTTCCTCTGGTGTTTATTATTTTTGACAAAAGGAAGTTTCTTTTCCCGAAATATTAAATAAATGATTTTTATAATCATCCGGACATCACACAAACAGCTAACACAACACTTGCTGTTATGTAAGATTTTAAGAAAAAATAAATAGTAAGTAACATTTCGAACTCGATTTATTATTTTTGAACCTTCCAGCTTACATCTTACCCGAAATTTGCATTGCCCAGAGCCTTTTAAAAACATACTACTACTATTCTCAGCAATGCTTCAAGCAAACTCACATTCTCTCTTTCTCTCTCTCTCTCTCTCTCTCTCTCTCTCTCTCTCTCTATATATATATATATATATATATATATATATATATATATATACTATATTAATGCTGTTCTAGTCTTCTGTTGACAATTGTACTACTGCTCCCTGGTTCCCCAACTGTATCGACATGCACAGATTTAAAACTAATGTAAACAAACATCTTGCTGTACAGCTCCCAACTTAGGATGACACCTAAAACCTACCACCTAATTCTCAGTAACCTTTTTACGTTTACAATGGCGGCTTGCCTTGTTTGGTTTGAAACATGTTTTTAAAAAATTCATTATCATAATACACCTGAAGAATGTCGGCGGTTATATCGGCAGAAACGTTGTGAGAACGGCACACACGATGAGAGCAATAGTCCGAACAAGTCAAGTACGTTGCATTAATGTTTAAGCATAACGAGATGAATCTATTTTCTGACAAAGAAGACATTATAAATGAACAATGTCGTTTTAATCGTTTTTAAATATTCGAATATGGCTGCTAAGCAATGAGAAATACTCATTACGCCAGCGAAATGGGTATTTTGAAAATAAAAATGTCCGATTAACGAATGTTATGTGTTTGGAAATCCATTTAAAATAGAAATTGTCATTCTTATAGATTATTAAAATATGTTTAAAATATGTTTTATTTTTTATTATTATTTGGAACATTATTTTCATCTTGGTTGCGTTAGCTCCAAGAAAAAAAGATTTATCTGGTAGGATATATTCTCACACTTAAATAAATCACAAAGTCTTGAAATTACTTAGATTATTTTTACTACTATTGTCATTTTGTTTGGCATGTTAAAATGCCAAACAAAATGACAATAGTAGTAAAAATAATCTAAGTAATTTCAAGACTTTGTGATTTATTTGAGTGTGAGAATATATCCTACCAGATAAATCTTTTTTTCTTGGAGCTAACGCAACCAAGATGAAAATAATGTTCCAAATAATAATAAAAAATAAAACTTATTACGGCCGATGGATCTTCTGATGTTCTTCAAGATCATCATTCCATATTTTGAACTTCACGCGAAATTTCGAACGGAACTGCATAGTTAACCAAAAGCTGTAGAATATTTCATCAACCATGGTCGCGTAGAAATATTAATTAATTATTATTATGTTAATTTTGATTAATTATTATGTTAATCTTAGTTATAATCATATGTAGTGAGGATTGAACCATTAGCATTTAAAGTGTGTGTGAGGGTTTGTGTATTTATGGTTATTTTATACATGTGAGTTTGTATCTCGGAGTTATAAAAATCATTGTTTTTCATCAATGTTTGTTTTTGGAAAATATTTTCTTTTAGCGAAATTAGTATTCGCGTGTGTGTTTATTCTGTGTGTGAGTGTGTATTTATTGCCCGTTGTATGTGAGCGTGTTTGTGAATTTGTGCTTTTTTCAATGGGTGTTAATTTGTGAATTTTTTCTGAATCTGTCTTTATGCTTACTATAATCTGTGTGAGAATGTTTTTATTTTAGTTGCTTACGAGCCAGTGGCAATGGAATATACTTGTGTTTTACAAAAATGTACAATGATTAATATCAAGATATAATGATACTAAACTTTATGTCTTGACTCCTTATTCAGATTTGGGTCGAAATCAATGATATAAATTCGATTATAGAAAACGTGTAACATTTAAGGCTTAAGCTTTGGGGTTTCAGAGGAAATAGAAATTCATTGAATTTTTTTTTAATTTGAGCTTCATGAATATGGATTAAATTCAGTGTACATCTGAAATGTTTGAATTTTCAAATTGGAAGAGTTGCCAATGTTATGCTCTCTAAAACTTCTTTAAAATATTTAAGCAACTAGAAATTAAGGAACATTTATTTAGTTATGTCAATATTGATTATTTAAATTTCGCTAAAGGTGGAGTAATCTGAATTTTCACAAATGGTTTCCAACCCCTTTTTTCTATTTTGCATTTAACTAAATCAAACTAAATACACTTAACATTTTAAACTCCTTACGTCAGACTGTTGATAATGATCGGTTAAGTGTTAAGGAGTGAATTCTATACACACACATATCTAAACATATAAGCATACATTACTTTATAATGAAGTGATGCCTCCATTCAAACATCATATTTTCTTTGTTGTGGATGTCAAGCGCGGATAGAGACAATCTTGTACTTCTTTTAATTAAAATCAAATATACTTATATGAACGCTTGATGTAGTTTAAGAATATATGTAGTTACTAAAAAGATTGGAACAGCTGGGTGTTTCATGACGTTCTGGTCAGAAAAATGTGAGTTCGCAAAAGAGTTAAATTCTTTGGTCAATTTAAAGACAAAATCTAAAACTAGTTTTTCTGTTTGTTTCTCTCTTTTGTGTCTCTGTTCCTCCTTATCCTTTTCTCTTTTTTCTGTATTTCTTCTCTATCTATCTCTCTCGCACTTTTGCTCTCTATCTTTGGCTCTCATGTTACCAGGTCATTCTGTATATAGTAGTAATACTAGCAATAACATTACATACCTTTTATCATACACATATCCAGTCTTTTGTTTTATCTATAATTATAATGTTGATCATTTATAAAAAAAGAGAAAGACAGAGAAAGAAAAGAGAGATACCTAGAAGTGAGGGTTTACAATGTGGGAGCCACACAACATACGTTGAGAAAAGGTGAGAGAAAAGAAGAGTACAAAGTGGACTCTGGGTTTATTTTCGGCAGCCTCGTATTTCCATCAATTCACTGTTTTTATACTTCATTGTAATACAGCTTCCTATTATAGTAGCTTTTTTCTAAGAACTGCAGTCTTCTGGAACTGTCTTCTTGATGACTGTTTCCCCCAGCTATAACCTTGATATTTTCAAGACTAAGGCCAATAGGTATCTCCTGTCTTTACGATAATCATATTTTGTTCTTGGGAAAAATAAACTCATGTTGAATAACACTCAACTCATCAGTCGTGAAAAATCTCCATCCTTAAGAAATATAAAAACAAAATAGACACTTAATAACTTTTACCAACCGCATTAACATTAATTATCTACCGACCTGTATATCTGTAATGTTCTAAAACTGTTTTTAATTTATTTTTTTCAGAATTTGTTTTAGATCTTCCAATAGCGAAATAATAAAGTTACTGCACGCATGGCACTATAAGCTTTGAGATACTGCAAGATATTTTAAAAGATGAAAAAAACACTGAAAACAGTTTGAGAAAGGAAAAACTATACAAGTCGTTAGAAAAGTAAATCCCAATGCATTCTGTGAAACTTATTAGTTGTATTTTTATTTCCGATCTCAGTTGTAAACTATGAGAACTCGAGGCTGGACGAAAAATGCATCATTCATGTTTAATTCTTAATCAGTTTGAAAGGCAGGTAGCGACAACATCTTATATTGAAATAAAAAATACGGTTTCAGAACGTTATCATTTTACAAGTCGATAGAAAATACAATGTAATTACGTTCGGTGAATGTAATTTGTTGTATATTTGTAAATATGTCGTTTTTATTTCTCGTCTGTTAATTATACTTAACGATTGCGACGACAATAAATAAGCTTTGCACACTCATAAATGTTTGGTTAACATCGTATTGTTTACAATAACTCTTACATAGAGGATAACCTTTGTTTGTGGTTGTCAGAACGCAATCATTTTTTTGCGTCGTTTCTTTGTGCAGGGAAGTATCGACGCCCTCCCACATATAGCCTCTGGTATTCCAGAACGGTCGCCTATATGTTTTAGCTATTGAAACGTGCCAGACCGACGAGACGACCAAAAAGGAGAGAAAACCGATGTCGGAAGTTACGTCACTTCCGTTCAGAGCCGACGTCTCTCTCTTTCGTTCCAGACTCTCGGTTGATACAGATGTAGAAACGACCGCTGTTGGCAGACCAGAAAGTCCGAGACAAAAGAGGATGCAGCGGGCCCAGAATGGCTAAAGTAAATCTCTTCCAGTAATTTCTTTTCGATCGGTCTTTCATACTATATCTCTCCCTCTCTCTCTCTCTCTCTCTCTCTCTCTCTCACACACACACACACATTTTTCTACTACTGACTACTCACATCGCTTAACTTCGACGATCTAACGTGAACCAGTGTGTCAATGTGTTTATACCATATATATCTATAGACTATAAATATGCATATCTGTCTTTTCGTTGGACGAAACCACTTTCAAGTTGGTAAGGGTGAGGGGGAAGCGAGTAGACCGTAACCTAACCGAGAGCTACACCGCTTCATGTAATGATTTTTTTTAATGTAAATTTCCTAAGACAAGACATGAAGCCACTTGATGTAAACAGCTGAATAAATATTACTTCAAGGTCAAGAAATAACCAACGATATGTATTAGATGGATAGAATAAAACCACAGAAAACAGCAATTATTTAGCCTTTCTCAAATATGTTAATGGTTGTATTAAATGTTATGTTGAAGAGAATTACCCCAGAGATATCTGTAATACAAATGCGTATATGCCAGTATCATGTTGCTTTATTTCCTGTAAGTATGAATATATCTAGTCTACATGATACATATGTGACGTAGAGTTTGTAATTTAAGATGAAACGACTCCATTTTGTTTTTAAGATTTGATTCAAATTACGGCATGAATTCCAATTCATGTCTTCACACTTGCCGGGAGAGAGGTATTCATCTTCAAAGAATTCAGAGTTTTTTGTAATTATTTTCAAAACTCCAAATGCGATTTCATTTTTCTCGAAATCACTTTGAACATTTTAAGGAAATCTTCAGAAAACAAGTTAGTTTAAGCTTTCAAAATGGAATTTTCTTTATTGAAATGTTCTTTCGATTTGGAGATACACTTAAAAAACGATTGTTCTTTTTTATTTTTCACTGGTGTCTTTTAATGAACGCAGGGTTTCAAATAGAGCCATGTAATGATCTCTTATTTTTTCAAAATATACAAAGTCCAAAATCTTTCCATTAATTGTAAAAGTTGTGACAGTTTATTCACCACCATGCGTGGCACACCCTCGAAATCCGTCAACATATTTTTTGATAAGAAATAATGAAAACCCTGAACATTGAATTATACATATTATTTACCACAATTATACAATCAATTCAAACAAATATATCATATATCTGTTCTCTCTGATGCATCATTGCATGCGTATGTTGTCTCCTCCAAGGACTGAGGTTATTTTCGTAAATGTAATTAAGAACGATCTCACGTATATCACATTGATTATTCAATTATTCAATTATTTGATTATTCCAACCCATGTCTACGAAAAGGAATGATTTATACAATGGGCAGCGAAATGATGGTCCAGTGAGATACAAATTCAGAGAAGTCGACCGAACAAAAAACAGAAAAAGGAAGTACTTATTTTAAGGGCTATTACTACGTAATTTGAAAGCTTCGTCCGGCCATCTAAAAACACGTATTTTCTCACCCATGATGCGATCCAAACTCTAGATTGCAACCACTGCTCAGTCAATCACCTTTAAGACTTAATGTCACTCGAATAATTATCATACTCGATTCTCACAAACTCTACTGTAATATATTCATAATCTCTCATTCTACAATATATCCGATTTAATTAAATATATTTAACTAATAGATAATTAAATGTATTTAACTAATAGTTGTAGTATTATTATTATATTGTACTGTGACATATTCATCAAGAACATGAATATGTACGATGCATGTCTAAATAGTATCGGACCCAGACCAGAAAAGGTATTTCAAATACCTGACGAAGTTAGGATCTTAATCCGCTTCAAAGTAGGCCCCTTGTGCTTGCACACACTTAGCGCACCAAACCATCCACTGCCGGAAACACCTCTGCAAGTCTTTTTTTTGAAATGGTGTACATCTCCTCCGTCGCATTTCTGCATTATCTCTTCTCTAGTCTCAAAACGGGAACCTTTTAGACACAGGAGAACATTTTGATAGCACGCCTTTGTCACTGTTTGTCCTTCTGATGCGTATTCGTAATGCACAATTCCACGGATTTTTAAGAAGACAGTCAGAATCAGCTTAATTTTGCTTCTTACCTGTTTCGCTGTCTTTGGCCTTGGTGACTCGGTATACTTTCATTGTGACGACTATCTTTTTTGTTTCTAGGTCGTACCCGTACACCCATAACTCATCTCTCTGTTATTTAGTAAATAAATACTTATTATTTATGGTGTCTTTTTCATGATTTAAGCTGCAAGGACATTTTAATAATAGCAACTTTAATATTAACCCTAATCTTAATATTTACTAATAGTATTCTCTTCTTATTCTATTTACAGGTAAGTCATTTTTTTCCGAACAGAGAAGTCGACAGTTGTATGTAAAACAAAAGACAAGAAATGTTTAATTTGGGTAAGTAAACATTTAAATATGTTTTATGCGCCCGTCGGTCGTTTGTTAAATACCATTTTTATCATGATCCGCAGAGGTTTAATGAACTATTCTTATGTCCATCATTAGTCACATTTGGTTTTAGAAAAATGATAAATTCTATATAGTATGACTGCGAAAATAAACACCAGTTCTAACAACTCTACATTTGTTAACCGTTATTAATTTCATATTTTCGCAAATGTACTATTGCGAAAAATTTCTTCATGACCATAATGCATAACTCATCTTAGAACGGTTATCTTCGTAAAAATCACCAAGCGTATAAACAAATTATAGCAATATAACCACGTGTTTAAAACAGCGTAAATATATCGTAATCAAATAACGTAAAAAAAACTAAATGTTTTATATATTATTAAATTATGCATATTTTTCCAACTCTTTTTGAAAAAAATGAAATAAATGTACATGTAATACGATGGTAGAAACCTGTCTAAGAAAACAGCGAAATTCGCTTTTAGGAAGTGACGTAAGAAAATGAGTACGCGGCAAAAATCAAGAGTTGTAAGTCTCTTTAATTTGAGCCTGGAAAGGATGAAGACGTATTTTTGGGGAGCTTCTTTCCTCTACCATATCGAGTGTAGGTGCGGGGGAACCGACCGCTGTGTATTAATGTTGTGTAATGCTAAAACCGTTAAATAAAGGTAAACTTAAAGAATTAGTAGCACCTAAAATATGCATTGTTCTTATAAGCTGTCAACCCATATTCGGAGGAATGCTTTACTCAGCTATTACGAAGAAGGAGAAAGAGGGACGTAAATACTACTACTACTACTACTACTACTACTACTACTACTACTACTAATAATAATAATAATAGTTCTACTACTACTACTATTTTTGCTGTTACTACTACTAAAAATGCAACTTCTACTACTACTACTACTACTACTACTAATAATAATAATAATACAATTACGGAAAGGTAACTTGGCAAGTGTAGAGAAAACAGACGACATGCGCATGTATTATTTGTTTATGTGATGCAGATTCAGCTTTGTTAGATGGAGACGAAATATGAGATACTAAATTCAGATGTGTAGTAGCGGTAACTTGAACGTAGATTTCTCTTTCTTATTGATTGTTTCCGCTTGCTTGGAAACGCTTGTCAATTTGTACGTATAAGAGTGTTTATGCTTTTCATTTGTCAATACCACATCATCATCACCAGCATCACCATCAGTAGACACGAAGTCAGGATCATCGTCATCATCATCATCATGATCGCCGTCGTCATCATGATCATGATAATCATGATCATCATGATCATCATCATGATTATGATCATCATAATGATCATGATCATCATAATGATCATCACCATCGTCATTGTCATCACCGTCGTTGTCATCATCATCATCATCATCATCATCATCATCATCATCATCATCATCATCATCATCATTGTTGTGGACCTGGGTAAAGCTGAATGAATGACACAGGAACACATGGTTTAAATGAACAAAGGTATATATTATATAATAGAAAGAAAGATATTACAAGGAGAGGTTGCTCTCAACCGCCATTGCTGGTTTGCCTGGGAAGAAGAGAGCAAGTGTCACGTGCTTCCCGTATTTATAAGGTGGACGAGTCCATTAGTTCTCTGTAGGTAGGTACAGCACCATAACACCCCCCTTCCAAGCCTTACCTCCTTAGGAGTCTTAATAACGTTTCCTTTTCGGATCTATCTCTAGGTAGTCCGGAGCCATTCGTTTTCTTTTTGGTTGTCGTTTACGTGTGACTACCTGGGGTGCTGGTAAGTTGAAGGTGTCATATATCACGTCCATCACGTCTTCTCCTTGTGGGGCGCTGTCAGTGTCATCTGACAGTCTTTTTCTGATCTGATTTAGATTTCTCTTATGCGAGAACCGTGGTCCTTTTATGATATAGACCATCGATCCGATCCTCTTTTCAATTGTACCGGGTTCCCAGAACGATGCATTGTTTTTGAACATCTTAAAATATACCCTATCTCCTGGGTTGTATTTTTTCTTCGGTACCGTAGAGATTCGGTCATACTTATTATGTTTAGGTAATAATTTATCAAACACGGACTTCACATTCCGCGCAAACATCATCTCTGCAGGGGATAATGATGATGCTATGTTCATGTTTTTTGTAATTCTATATACCTGTAAGAATTGTTGTAAAGCCTTCTCCTTAGGAGTATCACCGGCCTTTTTTAATGCTCTTTACAATGTATCTACGAAGCGTTCCGTCTGGCCGTTTGACCTAGGATGATACGGGGGCGTCGTTATATGTCTGATTTGAAACGTCGCGCAGAACTCCTCAAAATCTGATGACGTGAACTGTGTCCCATTATCACTCACCAAACAATCCACTACCCCAAAACGGGCAAATAGTTCATGTACGAATCTTATCGTAACCTCTGACGTGGGACTCTTGCAACGTAGTACCTCGGGCCACTTTGAAAAACTGTCGACTACGATTAAGTAGTAAAATCCTTCCAATGGTCCTGCGAAATCCACGTGAATTCTTTCCCACGGACGGTCGGTCTTTGGCCATGGGCTATGCTTTATATGCGGTGCTTTTGCCGCTAAGGCACAGCCTTTACAAAGCTTTACTGCTTTTTCAATGTCATTGTCCATACCCGGCCAGTACACAAAACTCCTCATTAACCCCTTCATCCTGGTTATCCCTGGATGGCCAACATGAAATTCTTTCAGAATTTGCTTTCGTAGTTTTTCTGGGATGACCACCCTTTCGTTATGCATGAGTACGTCATCACAGAGTAAGAAACTCTTTGCCGCATGTAAATCCTTATCTACCAATTTCATTTTTGTTCTGGTGATAAATTCATCCTCTTGAGCTTCTTTTTTTATCTCGTATAGTGTCACCGGGAGCTCTCTCACTGCGTTGCACAACATCTCTTTAAAATCTCTTTCTGTTTGAAGAGACGCAATCACTGTGTCTTCTAGAGTCTCTCTCTGTTTTGGCACTAATCTCGACAATCCATCTGCATGATAGATTTTATTTAAATGCAAATGTTGCATTTTAAAGTTGTAGTTTAATAAGATAGTTCCCCATCTTTGTAGTCTATTAGCTGTATATACAGGTAGGCCTTTTTTAGATCTATAAATTGTAATTAGAGGCTTATGGTCTGTCTGTAAGGTAAATTGTCTACCATGTATGTATCGGTGAAACTTTGTTACTGCAAATATTATTGCTAGGGCTTCTTTCTCGATTTGAGAATACTGTTTTTCCGCTGGGAGCAAAGTCCTTGATGCATGTGCAATGGGTTTATGGGTTCCATCAGGCATTTTGTGTAGGATACATGCTCCTAAACCATATGAACTAGCGTCGCTAGCTACGATTATGTCCAATTCTGGGTTGTAATGCGTTAGAAATAACTCTGCCGTAAGTCTTTCTATGATTTTATTAAATGCATCCTGACATTCAGGTGTCCATACCCAGGCTTTACCTTTTTTTAATAGCTCATTTAATGGAGCACGCAAATTATGCATTTCTGGGATAAAAGCCTGGTAGTAATTTGCTAGGCCCAGAAAACTCTGTAATGTCATGACGTTTTCTGGCGCCGGCATGTTTTTTTATTGCGGTAGCCCTTTCTGGGTCTGGTCTTTTGCCGTCCTTGTCGATCACATGACCCAGATATTTTATTTCCTCCAGGAAAAAATCACATTTTTCTTCTTTTACTTTGAACCCATAATCTTGGATTCTCGCAAACACTTGATTTACATGTTTTTGGTGTTGTTCGATATCTTTGCTGTTGATCAAGATGTCATCGAGATACGCTATTGCGAAATCGAGTCCGCCCAGCATTGTGTCCATTACTTGTTGGAAAATGGCTGGCGCGACCTTAACTCCGAACGCTAATCTTTCGAATTTATATAAACCACGATGTGTGTTTATACATAACAGCTTAGAACAATCTTTATCCACCGGTATTTGTAGGTATGCCTCACTTAGGTCTATTTTTGAAAAAAATCTTCCTCCATTTCAGCTTGCAAACACTTCTTCCGGGGTATGGAGTGGGTAGTGATAGTCCGCGAGGGCAGTATTCAGTCCTGTTGAAAAATCTGCACATACACGAATCTCATTAGATTTTTTCTTTACATAAACCGTGGGTGCTGCCCACTGGCTGTGTTGTACTTTTGATAAAATACCCATCTTTACCAGTCGGTCTAATTCAGCGTTTATTTTTTCAATCGAGGCGAAGGGTACTTTCCTTTCTTTCCTAAATACCGGCAGTACATTTTCTTTTAGACGGAATTTTGCAGTCATTTTAGTGCAGCATCCAAGACCGCCAGAAAAAAACCTCTGGAAACGAGTTTTTTAATTCTCGTTGTAGTTTTTCCGATTCTGTTGCGCGACTTATTATTTTTTTACAAAATGTATTTATCGGCAACTTCCATAAATCAAATGCCTGCATAAAATCTGAACCAAAAAGATTATTCGAATCCTTCAGTACCAGTAGTTTGAGTTTTTTAGTATTTCCCATTAGGGACACATTTGTGATTAATTCTCCTTCAAATGTAATTCTTTCACCAGTAACTGTGCTTGCCAGCCTGTTTGTTCTTGATAGAGTAGGTTTATTTAATCTCCTCCATGTATGTAAATTTATAATGGAAACGTCTGAACCAGAATCCAATTGCAATTTTATATTTTTATCCAGGATTTTCACCTGTACATATTTTCTTATGTTCATGCCAGTTTCCTTCTTTGTCCTAGTGGCTTGAATCCGCATTTTATTTCCTCTGCCCGTTCTGCAGTGTGAACTTTTATGTCCAACTTTTTTGCATTTCATACAGGTTTTAAAACGGAATGGGCACTCATTGTACCAATGTGGATTACCGCAGCGTGAACAAGGGCTTGGTGGCAATTTATTTATTTTTTTACTGGTTTGGTTTGTCTTTGTTACATCAAAATTATTATTTCTTATTTTTCTATAAGGTTGAGCTTTTGTTTTTTGATGTACCTTTTTTATGTGCGCAATGCCGGACAATTCAATGTCTTTTGAGTCCTGTTTTACATTTACAAATCTTTGACAGTCCTCAGCCAACTTTTGCAGCGTAAGGCTTGGTTCATTCTCTAATTTATTTAGAACTCTACGCCTTATCTCCGTGTTATTTCCTGAGATTAAACCTTGTACAAAAATTAGACACTTGAAATTATCTGCACTTAATTCAGCTAGTCTAAAATCGTCACAATGCTTGTTCACTATCGATGCAAAAGTAGCGTAGTCTTCCTTGTCTTTCTTTACCAGGTTCATGCACTTCCATCGTTTGTGGAATAGTGTAGTTCTTGGACTAAACAGTTCTGTCAATAAACCAACCGCTTCTATGAAAGTTAGCTCGCTGGTTTTCCGAGGCAAAATGAAATCCACGAATTTGGTATGTTCTGTGGTATTTAGTTTTCTAAGAAGGAGGCGTAGCTTCTTCGCATCACTCCAACCACCGCAGTCAATTTTATATAGGTCTTCATATCTTCGGAAATATTCTTCAAATGTATTATTTTCCGTGTATGAGTAATTATCAATACTGTTCCAAATTTCGTTCTGCGAAAACGTGTCGTCTTTTTCATTTTTTTGATTACTGCGCGATATTGTTTGTATCAGAAATTCCAATCTTTTATCATACTCTTTTTTGTGTAATAAAATATTTTGGTTCTGTTGTAATAAAAGCTTTTGAAATCTTTCCTCAGATTGTTGTTGCTGGGAGATTTGGAATTTCGTTAGTTCGGCGATTATAGACTTAATATCTTCCATATTCAACCATTTAGTTTCTGATTTTATTTAGAAAATTAATATTTTCTTATTATCTTATGATTTTATAAGAGTTCTTTTCTTTAAATTAGCGTTTGCTAGGCGCCGTTTTAATTATGAAAAGATTATGAAACTTTTCCTTTTCTCTATATACGCGTATATTCACTTATTTTTTTATTTTGAAAATTAATATTTTCTCGTTATTTAATGAATTTATAAGAAGTTCTTTTCTTTAAATTAGCGTTTGCAAGACGCTGAGTTTTAGTTATGAAAAGATTATGTAATGTTTTTTTCTTATACACGTTTTTAATTTTAACGAAGAGAAAAAAAAATCTGTTTCACAATTAATTCTTTTTGCATTTTAAAATATTTCAGTACAAGTCGGAAAAAAAAGAAGAGAGAGAAAATAAAACTGACCTTTTTTTTTTATCGTGCGTCTTTTTTTTTTATGGAGTAACGCATGTGTTCATTTCATGTTTTTGTTTCATATCTGTTCTTAAAATTAAGCACGTGGTGTCGGTTTCATTTTTTTTGTGTGTGTGTTCGTCAAAAAAAAACTCGCTGTGACGTTCGTCTAAAAAAAAACAATACTCGCTTAATCTTGGTGTTCGGTATTTCTTTTGTTTTGTTTTTTTTAGTTTTCCAACCCAGAGAAAAAAGACGCGCATTCAATTTCAGTTATTTTTGTTTTGTTTTTGGCTTGTTTTTTAACTAGTTTTCCCAAACTAGAGGAACGCGCACCCAATTTCAAGCTGTTTTTTTTTCGATAAGCAGTTTTAAAACTTAGAGCACATGTCTATTTCAGTTTTCTTTTTCTTAAAAGAAAACAAGTTTCTCGCACTTAAGAATTCAACGTGTTTTTTTGTTTTGTTTTTTTTTCAGTTGAGTTCTCTTTTCTTCTCTCGACCGTACTGTTTGTTTTTTTTTTGTTTTTTTTTTGTTTTTTTTTTGTTTTTTTGTTTTTGCGTGCGGCTTGCTGCATTAACCTTGTGAGTGCATTTTCACGTGGTATTTTCAGTTTTTTTTTTACCCAAGAGTTCGAATTCCCTCGTCGCCATTTGTTGTGGACCTGGGTAAAGCTGAATGCATGACACAGGAACACATGGTTTAAATGAACAAAGGTATATATTATATAATAGAAAGAAAGATATTACAAGGAGAGGTTGCTTTCAACCGCCATTGCTGGTTTGCCTGGGAAGAAGAGAGCAAGTGTCACGTGCTTCCCGTATTTATAAGGTGGACGAGTCCATTAGTTCTCTGTAGGTAGGTACAGCACCATAACAATCATCATCATCATCATCATCATCATCATCATCATCATCATCATCATCATCATCATCATCATCGTTGTCGTCGATTTTCTCCTGCTGCTGCTCCTCCTCCTCCTCCTCATCATCATCATCAGCAGCAACTGCAGCATCACTATGATGATCATCAGGGGTCATCCCACTCTCATCACAATCAGTATGTATTCCTCTATCTGCCCAACGAATAGTCTTGTTACATGTATATAGAGATGGAAGTGTAACAGCTGCTTAATAAACTAAAGAAAAATAGAAGTTCAGTTCCAGTATACATTTCAGAGTTATTTTGATTCCGCATAATTAATACGCAGGGATATCCAGATGTTATATATATATATAATTACCACGTGACGACTCACAGGAACAAATCAGAAATGTAAATAAATATGTGTCGATGGCGGTTAAATATTGCTACTATTATGTAAGTATGAAACTATCTACGGCATAAAGATTTCAGATGAAGCAACGCTATTTTGTGTTGGGTATATTATTCAAATTACAGTTGAAACAACTGTCGATCTTCAAAGGAATCCAATTTGCCAATTCTTTTCGGCAAATCCAATTTTATTTCAATCAAAATCACTGAACATTTTATAAAATCTCTTTATACTCTTACATCAGAGTTTGCTTTCATTTTTTTTCTATTCCGAAATTGTCTTTGAATGTTTTAAATGCTGTCTAACATCCAACTCAATTGCCCTTTCTATAAATATTGACCCTATCATCGTAGCCCCGAAATTCAACCCATTAAGTAATTAATGAAATTTGCATCGTTATATAGATGGTACAAATAAGTCTATTACTGACTTCTCCACCAAGTTTCAGCCAACAATATCCAACAGTCTTGGTATTGCTCTTGAAAACTAATTAAAATAATAAAACTGTTTATATATATTTTCTGTTAGACGGATTGAAAAATCACGTAAAGTCTCGTTGCAACGATAACAAATACAAAAAATGTAAATGCGTAATTGGCAGTATCATATTATTCTTTTTTGTAAATATATATATATATATATATATATATATATATATATTGTGTGTGTGTATTTAGGCATCATTTTCTCATTTATGGAAACATTGTTAAAAATAACAGTATTCGTCTGTTTAATTAAACCTTTTCTTTATTTTTTCAATTTTTCTGATTGTTTTTTTTTTGTATTAAACTAAAAAAAAATTAATACATTTTCCATAGGTTCCACGAACATTTTCGAATCATCCTTAGGTGTCAAAATGAAATGACCAAAAAAAAGCTGGTTAATAACACTAAAATTATACATTTCCGAAACCAATTTAAAAAACGTGAAAATACTGGAAGCTATCTACATTAAAACACAACTACCTAAAATTAATAACATCACATATGAAACCGGTGGTAACATTTTAAAATGCTTAACGTGATGCGATTTTGTTCTGTGACGTCATTTAAATCGTCAACGACTTCCTGGAACAATGCGAAAACCGTTCTATGCGCGTTTTTCCGCTGTCTTTTTAAAATTCTCTTCTTTCTCCGCTTTCGGCTATAATCGCGTCACACCTTTTTCTCTGGCTGTTGGTGAGAGGCTGTTCCTATTTACTTGTCTAGAATTATATAATACTGAAAAGACTACATAAAATACACATTTAAAGCTTAATACATTGTGTTGTACTATTAGTAAAATTTAAGTTTATGTTCACCAATTTATTCATTTATTTATTTATTTATCATCGCTTGTGTTTAGTTTCATGTTTTGAAACATGACGTAAATCATTAACCGATGATGTTACGCCAAAACTATAATTATTTTCTTCAGGGAATGTTTTAGGATTTATTCATAAAAAAATGCAGTTGGTAAAACATCTGACTGAAGATCTCAAGGTTTTGATTTTCAGTCATAGCACCCGTTGTTTTTTGGGAATTTATTGTTTAATATTTATGCAATATTTTCTATTTCTAAAAGTAGTAAGGATCTCTGACATTTAGAAATTAAACAAATTCCGCAGTGAATTTATTATATTAAAAAAAATGTGAATGACAGACAGACAAACCGGTATCGTCCGGGCCTTCGGGTCTGGATTTACGCTGGTCTATTGGTTGTCGGTCCTGTGCAGTTCTAGGAGGCGCACCCTCCCAGGCTTTGCCTTTCCTCTTTGGGGAGGAGTAAGTTTATTGCTTACTGCATGAGGCGCCCCTACCGGGGATGCCGAAGGGGCTGCACAGGCAATTTTTAAAAAAAGCCAGAGTGCTCAAATTCTCGAGCGCTGTATTTTTTCCACTTTCCCGACCTTGTTTCACATCTTACCTTGTGGGAGGAAGATAAATATAGACAGACAGACAGACAGACAGAAGACAGACAAACGGGCGGACAAAATCACTATTTATATGACATTAAAAAAAACCAGTTCCGATAAATATTTCAACTTGATTTTGTCCCGCATGAAAACAATAATGGCATAGACGTTTTAAATCATCACGTAAATTTTAGTGGGATCGTTGACTGATTAAAATTCGAAAGCGTCGATGCCAGTATCATATTGTTTCTTTTTAGTTTTTTTTTATAAATATGAATATATCTATGGGTGAATACTAAATAAATTTGAGTAGAGTGTGTAATTTAAGATGAAGAGATCCTACTTTGTTTTGAATAGCCAATTCAAATTCCAGCTTGCATTTCAATTACAGATTTCACACTTGGTACCGACCTTCAAAGAATTGCATTTTCCCATACACATTTTTAAATCCGACTAGAACGTTATTTTTTCAAATATCTTTGAAAATTTTATAAAAATTGCCAGCAATAAAATATGTTTAAACTCTGCAAATCGCAATTTGCTTCCATTTGTATCTTTTCTGAAATTGTTTTTTTAGAATTTTTAAATACATGATAATCCAAAAAAAATTCACACCTATGAATCTGGCTTTTACCACAGTAGCCGTAAAATATAGAATAATTAATACAATACACAACCCTCTCCGAAATCGAGCACTATTTGATACGAATAAACTTCATTCTATGCCTGAGTTGTTCACCAAGTTTCAGTTATGAATATCCAACAGTATTTGCATTGTTTTATAAACAAATTAAAACATTAAAAAACACTTAAAATATATGTCAAATTGTTCCTTTTGTTCTTCTGTCCTTTTTACGCCTTCATTCATTCATTTCGTATGAATAAGATGATTCTATCGTTGGCATTGGTTTTCCGAATATATTTTTAATGCGAATTATTTCTAGAGAGAAATCGACAACTTACAGAAGGGACCACGTGAAAGTTGCCAACATCTTAAATGAAATTGTTTCTGTGGAATTAACTGGATTCGAACTTTACACACCCAGGTTGTCAGTCCGTGTCGTTGACCACTTAGTCACTGTCGCTTCCACTCGATGTTGATGTGCTGTTGTGTTGTCCCTCGTTCATTCCTTTTCATAGCTGTGTTGTCGCTTGTTCCATTATATTGATGTCAACTATTTCTTCGTCGCTGCTACGTAATTTCTTGTCAGTTTTGTCTCTGTCTTGTCAGGACCCGCGTTGCTTGTTGCTAAGCATATAAACTCCCTGCATTACAGAAAAATAATTAAGATAAGACAGAGTTTCGAAATGGAGGCTTATTAAGAGAAATAAGTTAAATGCGTTAAAAGTACAATTTATACTTATGAACGATAAAATTAACCCAAGTAACTTTTTAATAGACAAACATATAGATCGATAGATAGATAGATAGATAGATAGATAGATATATAGATAGATAGATAGATACACAGAGTGATCGGCACCTATCACCGCATGCGATTCTCAATAGTTTTTCCGTTGTTAAGGAATTTTCAGCGACCATTCGCTTCGACTTCCAAAAACGGTATGTATTGAAATTCCCACCGTTCACTCTAACTTTAGTCCAACGTTACGTCACATCCGTTGGCCCTTCTTCGAATATCGCTTTGATAATACCCTTTCTTGACTCTCCGTCAAATCTTATCCGGTGGCAGATCGCTCCAGAATACATTATGGGAACGTTATTGTTTCACGCAGGAGCAAGGTGACTGTGACCGTACTCATTGACATCTGCTAAAATCTATACTAGATGATTTTCCATCTATTATGCAACACATACATATCCGAGTCATTTTATCTCTAATAAATACGTAGTTATTTAATGTAAAATGGATAAATTGATCACGTAAATCTTAAGATCAAAATAAGAAAGTATTGATTGCTGTATCATTATTTTTTGTAAATATCAAATATCCATACGTCTGCTTGATAGATACTTGAAGTAGAATGTATCATTTAAGATGAGGCGACTCAATTTTGGTTTGAGCATCCGATTCAAATCACAGCTTGCATTTAATTTACCCGCCTTCACACTCGACAGGAAGAAGTACCGACCTTCAAAGGAATCATATTTTTCTAGTTCTTTTCAAATGCTCAAATCCAATTTCACATATCTCGAATTCACTTTGAACATTTTATAGAAATTGCCAGAAAATAAAATTACTTTAAACTCTTAAAATTGCAGTTTTATTCAATTACTAGCAAAATCCGTGTCCCGGTGTTGCCCAGGGAAAATATAAAATGCGTATTTTATATTAAAAAATAAATAGTAGAGTATCAATCCTGAAAAAGAATAAGAAAATAATCCATTTAACTGTGAGTAATATAAGTGATTTTAATAGTATTTAACATGGACTCGTGTCCCGGCGTTTTCCGGCGAAATATAAAATACTGATTTGAAATACTGAAATGTGAACTTTAAACATGTTTTCTCAATGTACAAGTATTTTCTTTCACTTGGCGTGGACAGAAAAGATAAAGTATAGTATACAACACTTCAACCGTAATTCTATTTCGAAAAGAACATCAGAAAGAAAAATAAGCCGAAAAGAAAAAAAAAATGTAAAATCGGCAAATATTTAAATCGATGGAAAACTTAGACACAGGCAGTGGCGGTCGTTAAATATGCTGCGCGTTAAAATCAATGTAGTACTACGCATGAAATATGAAAAAACACATTTTTAAATGAGAAAATATGCTCATGTTATCGGCTTATTTCCTAAAATTATAATATATTTCATTGGATCAGGTTCGATAAAAAAATTAGTAAAATTTGTTAGCGACTTATATAAAAATAATTTAAATAAAAATTATGTATGAATAAGATTATTGGTTCAAAAACATAATTATTATGTTTTCGCAACACAAGTTAATTGAAGAAAACAATGAAAACATTTAAAAGTTTTTTTTCACATTTTAATAAGCCCGAAATCTGAATATCAACTTTTGTTATCCAAATAATTGTATAAATATTTAGATGTTTAAAATAAAATATTGGTGTAGAACCACGTGTGGCCTTTCAACAACCATTAACCCCCCCCCCATTGTGTGTCCGAGGTCTTCTTCTTGTCTTCATCGTCGTTTTAGCCGAGTCGTCTATTCGCTGATGAATCGTTGAGGGCATAGCAATGGATTACAAGTTTATAATACAAATAAAAGCAACGCAACTCACAAGAAAAATACACAAACTCATATATGCCGTAAAACTGAGTTACTGTCGTAAAACAAGTCGTAAACCCTATCCTTAAATCTCTTATCTCTGATCGTTTTATCTTAGTCACGACAAGCTCTCGCCTCTTAACAATAGAAACGCACCACTGCTTGTGTATTGCCCATCCTATTTCAGACCGCCTTTCTGTGAGTTGGTGAATAATTTACACTCCACCAACAGAGCTTCATCCCCCGTTGTCTATACTATCACATTCGTATAACTCACTAAAATACTTTTAACACTAAGTTTTAAATATAACGAAAGTCTTATTTGTTAGTTTAGTCAGTGAAACATTCGAAGAAAAATAGTTTTAATTAAGTATTTATTGTTTTCAAGCATATAAAATAAAGAAATAATAGTACAAAAATGAATACAAATGATAATGAAATAGGTTTTCAATACTTGATTTTGTAAATAGTATACTAGTTTTTAAAGTACAAACTAAACTAAAAGAAACAATAAATTGCAGTACTAAATAAGTATGTGTGTTTATAGTAAATTGATTCTTTTTTTATTAAAAACACATGCTAAATATTTTATATACAAATTAGTGTTTAAATAACGTATCTGATACAAGATATTTCAGCAGAAATTTGTTTTTAAATAAATGCTTGTAGATTGACGCAAGGAGAGAGATTTTCCCAAAATACAATTGACTATTTGTAGAATTTGGTACATTCGGACTACTGTTCTCATCTTGAGTGTTTTTGTAACCTCCGACCTTCTTCAGCTGTACTTTGTCGAACTCGGGAATCTGGACGGAATTTCGAACAGAACCCTTTATTAAATCCACGGGGATAGAATGCTCTCGTTCCATCTGCCATGACTGGGAAGAAGTCTCTAGTAATTCGCAATTCTTCGTTTTGCCCGCATTGAGGATTAAACTTCAACTTTCAAATGACTGTCACTTAGAAATTTATTTAACTTAGTACTATGTCCACTGCGTCACGTGTCCTTGCGGATAATTCTATTATGAATTTTGAGAGCCTTAAACCTATTCTTGTTGTTGATCTAACTACTTATTATTATAGATCACTACTTATCTATTATTTATAATAATATTGTATTAAATTCTATACTAGGTCTGCTTAGTAATTCATTATTGTCCAACATATGCGCTGCTTCTTTGAGTTGTCTGACGGCCCACTCTTCTTCTCTGTCTATAATTTTTACTTCATCTCATAAGGTTAGATGGTTTCCCTCTTCCTTCCTATTGACTATTGTTTTAAAATACTTTATATCTATATATAGCATTTATTTCACTTTCGATGCAATTCTTTTACTAATGTCCTATAAAGTCTCATACACTTAAATTTCTGCCGGCTGAGATGATACGATTTGTAGAAATAGTCTGCGAGTAAAATTCAAAGAAAACGGCCGAATACTTCTATTGCATCTATTCCACAAAGAGCCTATTAGATTTTCTTTTGCAAGAGCGAGCCGGCCAATTTTCTATCTTTTGTAGCAATGGTTAGAAAAACCACAAAGATAATTGGATTTCGCTTTCTTAATCAATAAATAATGATGCTAATCGATACCATCTTAGACGGAAAGGACTTGGCCGACACAGATCTGTCGACTGTCGACGCATTCAACATAACAATTGCATAGACGAACTCTTACAGAATAATACCTTTGCCATTATTACATAAGAAAAGTGCATACCACTTTCGACAGCCGCTAGGTTCGTATTTACTAGGTAGAATCGGGCATGCTCGAAACCAAATGACCGATAGCACCCTCCCAAAAGTCAAACGTTTTAAATTCCTCGGTCAGACATTTTTATATTACATAAAATGAAAAAGTACATATCAGATATTTTATTTCGAAGAGATACACCTAAAGAAGACCGGAGGTTACAGCGGCCGACACGTTGTGAAGATAACACTCAAGATGATAAATGTAGTCTGAATAATTTAAATGATGCATACATATAAGATGTTGTCAAGTATGTATCAAACAAGGTAACCTCCCTCTACCGGGCTAGAAAACTTCTAACACCTGACAGTATCCTATACCTCTATAGAGCTATTATCTACCTGTGCATGAGTTAGTCTTGCCATACCTGTGTTGCTGCATCGAACATTACTGTTTCTCTCTTAAAAAGTGTGAAAAAATAATGTCTTGCATATCTTTATTAGTTATTTAAGACGGAGGGTGTGCCTATTTGAATATTCAAAATGTAAGCATTCAGAATTTTAAAAAAAGTTATATTATAAAACTTTAATTCATTATTAACATTATAGTATAACTTTAATTTATTTTTAAATGATATTATAACTATAATTTCTAGCATCACGTTTTTAGTTATTTTGAACGCAACGTGTCATCATCATCATCATCATCATCACCATCATCATCATCATCATCATCACCATCATCATCAGGGTTATTTTAAGTTCACTCCTGGTCGGGGAACTCCACCCTGTTTTATACTTAGTAAAGTGTGGTCAAGTAGGACCTAGTTGAGTATCGAGGTCGTTCATCCACTGGGTTTTTAGGCTTCCTCTAGGTCTTTTCTTTTGCTTCGGGATCAATTCTGTCTCTCGATATATCCAACTGTTGTCTGTATATCTCGAAAGGTTACCCGCCTATCTGTGTTTTGCCGTTCGTATGGTAGGTTTGATGTTATATTTTCCAGTTTGCTGGCTTATCCAGTTATTTGTTTCTATCATGTAAACTGAGGCCGAGCATAATGCGTTCCATTTGCTAATGTGCCACTCTTACCTTTTCTATTGTTGCATTATTAAGTTCTGATGCTTCGCTACCATATGTCATAACAGATTTGATGTATTCATTGAACACTTTTTGCTTCATGTTCATCGTAGACTTTCTACTCTTCATGATGTTGTCGCCTTCGGAAAAAGCTGTCCGTCCAAACTTTTTGATTTCAGGCATGATATCAGCGTCACTTCTCACTTTCCTCCCTAGGTAAATGTAGTTGTCAACTTATTGACATTTTAACCTTGCACTATGCCTAGGGCTTTTGTGGTCTGCTGTTTAACATGACCTTGGACGAAGGGTGTTCTACTATTTTAATATTCCAAAATGTAAACATTAAGAACAAAAAATGTTATATGATATCCTAACCCTAAACCTAACCCTAACCCTAACCCTAACCCTAACGCTAACCCTAACCCTAACCCTAACGCTAACCCTAGCCGCACAAGGAAACTGGTTGTCTCAGTCAATAGCTGGCAATGTTGTTTATACCTGCTCGCACAGTTATTAAAATATTTGGATTAATTCAGTTTTTACTGAGAATATGGAAGCGAGATTTATACATTTTAAACTTTGATTTTTAATCTTTTTCGTTCAATCAACTGTCCATTGAATAAATTGTGATCGCGGTTTAATTTCGAAATCGTTCAAACATGGGATGAATACAAGATTAATTGAAAAACGATAATGAAGGTCTGATTTACGATATGATAGTGATCCCTACTGAATCAGTTAAAGCTTGTGTTGCGTGCGGAATTATCGTCAAATTAATTCAAGAAATAAAATCAAAACACAGCGATTAGAATCACATATTTCTCCGTGCTATTTTTGAAACTCGGTATTTAAAAATCAAATATGAAGATTTGAACTGCAGGTCAAACTTACAATTTAAAGACAGATGAGAGAAAGTACATTCTAACATATAACGTTATCTTGTCGGATCTCTTAAGTCAGACACAGATAGCAATCCGCCTGACGTATTGATATTTGATTCAAACTAGACTTTTAATTCCACTCTTCATTCAACTATAATATTCGCACGGATAGTTTTGTCTCGTGTTAGTTTTTTTCTGGAAATATTAACTCCGGAACAAAAAATATTTTAGAGCGGACACCTTTTCTATTATTCACCAAATATTTTTCTATACATCAAAGGGAACTAATCATGCCATGAATTATTTTATTTGACATCTGCAAAAACATATCAAACACATGATACATTTTTATACATTCATTACTTTTGGAAGATTATCAAAGTTGGACACATATAGCAATTTCTTCTGACATGTCGATACTTTCGTTACTTTCTGTATTGGCACAAATATATTTTATTTCGCGTAGATTATTTGTTCTAAAAATAATTATTCCACAAAAGTAAACTTTTAGAGTTGACACTTATTCTCTTACTCACCGAATACTCTTATACATTTAAGAGAGGCAATCATCTTCTTACTCTCATGACGTAATCACGAGCTATAACGGGATCAGCAATGATGGATGTTCGTCTCTACTTAACACGGTCACAGGCTTGGTCCGGCTGAAGTCCGACTTTACAGGTTTTTTTGTGCAGGGTCTTCTCTTTATCGGCCTACCTCTTGCTCGCTTTCTGGCGACTTCTAATTCAGAAATGTCGCGATAGTGGCGCTGTTGGCCTTCCATCATCTAACTTTCACTCGGTGCGATGCCGTAGCGCCTTCGGATATCCTCAGTGCAGATGTGGTCGAGCAGGGCATTTCCAAACATCCAGCGGAGCATTTTGGTTTGCAAAGGGAAGACAACATGGCATGTGCTAATACTAAACGATATCTTTCTTGGTTGACAAAACAGAATTGATTTCTCTTATTGAAATTCTGACATCTAAAATAATCTGGCCAATTTTAGAAATCAAACCTAGATAGCAATCAACAACAGAACTTGGTGGTAACTACTCTATTTTTCGTCACTTCCCTCTACTATGTTGTTGGCACAAGTATATATCTTTTGCGTCATTTCCTTTATTGAAAATATTTATATAAAATAAACGAACCTGTAATAACTGGTGTGGTATTTGCCCTGGTCAGGCTATGTTATCTTTCTCAGAAAGAGGAAGTTTACAGGAAATATCAAATTCTAGTCGCATGTATATCCCGGTTATATGTAGATGGCACAGCGCCTTCCTTTCAAAAAGTGTCACCCATCTTGTACTGGCTAGGCTCGAACTTCAGTGATTTTATGAGAACCGGTGTGCAAACGCGATTATGTCATACTTATTCTGACAATGAAATCAGAGTGGAAAATGTTTTTTGTCACACACAGATATTCTTGTACATTAAAAAGGAAATAATCATGTCACAATTTATTTCCCTTCATTTCTGAAAAAAAATTTAAAAACAAGTCATATTAAAAAAAATAAAGTTTCCACATTAAATATACATTATTAGTTGTTTATTACTAATAGTTCATAAACGTAAAGTACTAAAATTAAGTTTAGAAACATTGTTGTACAAAATAATTGTATTACGGAATTAGTCACCAAAATTGCTTTCACTTTCTTCGTAAAGAAGTCCAACATGTTTCCTTTTCTTCGCGTAGGTCTAATCTAAATTAATGAATTAATAAATGCGAATGTTTTTCCATTTTTTCTAACGATACTAACAACAGTTTATGTTATTTTAATTTCTGGTCGTCTTCTTTTACGGCATATCAACCATTTTCGCGTTATTAAATGCCGAATGAAGTCATTTTCGTAAAAGGTTTAGATTCAAGTTCTTTATATCTTTAAATATGTATTCATAGTGCTTGTTTTTTTGGTTTTTTTTACAGCATATAAAAAATCTTGGGTTATTTAATGCCGAATCCAGGCATTTTGGTAAAAAATTTTTATATGTTTCAAGTTCTTTATATCTTTAAATAGTTATTTATAGTGTTCGGTCTGGTTATTTTCTTTTACGGCATCACAACCCTTTTCGGATTATTTAATGCAGGATCCTAGCATTTTGGTAAATGTTTTTATGTTTCAAGTCATTAATATCTCCAAATATTTATATATCGTGTTTTGTTTTTTTTGTTACTGTTTTATGGCATATCAACCCTTTTAGGGTTATTTAATGCCGAATCCAGTCATTTTGGCTAAAGCTTTTTATAATTAAAGTTCTCTAAATTCAGAAAATATAGAAAGGAAAACATAATAACATGAATATTAGGTGCTTTTGGGGGCAAGAAACCAGTAACTTCAAACAACCTGACATCATCAGTTATTTGATTATGTGATACAACATAAAATGTTGAACTACTGTACTAATAGTAATCTGCAAACACACATTCTTTTTACTAATTAATTAATATTCTGTATATATATATGTATATATATATATATATATATATATATATATATATATATATATATATTCAGAATTTGTATTTATAATGTTTAAAAGTGGGTCCTGTAATATCAGTTCTGTCGTCATAATAACAGTTAATAATATTGACGTCCAAGAAATACTTTCCTCTTTTTCAGAAGAGCGGGGCTAACCTCACAGATATTACACCCCACTTTGTAGAAGAAATTAATGTAGTATCAGATATATTGGCATGATCAGACCATTTCTCTAGGGACTACCTTCTCCTTTTTTGGGGTTACTTTAGTAGTTGTTTTGTTTCCATAATACCATAGTCATAGTCATTACGATCACCTTTTATCGGGGGATGCTCCCGGGGATTACCTCTTCTTTGGTGTGAAGTGCAGTATAGTTTATATTTGTTACTAATGATACAATCCTATTATGGTTATCATCTTCTGAAGGACACCATTCGATCTAATTCGTACCTCGTCTTGTTTGGAGTGGATTCTTTTACAAAATATCAAGGTCCTGGGTATAACCTTAAAATACATCTAGTAGTGATGCCTCTATTTGGGAGCTTTGGGGAATGTTGAGTTGCCCATTAGTTGCCATTGCTCCCAGGTCCACTTAGGCCGGAGTGCTAGTATATATTAGAGCCCCTTCTATGGGTCAAATAAAACCTACTCGTGCTACTAGATCAGGCTGTCTGAAGTTATTTACTTCTATACTCAAAATGCACCAAACATTGATGTTTTATTGTTTTTTTCTTTGCAAAACTCAACTATCTTCTGCAAAATCCAAAACAAAAAAAACAATTTCCCTCCCCTTGCCACTTTCCTTTTTATCCTTTCCCTATATCCTCCCCTTTTCACTTAACCACACACCAAGAATAAGTACTTTAATATATAAAGAAATTGAAGCATTAAAACCTTCACCAAAATGACCGGATTCAGCATTAAATGTTCCGAAAAGGGTTTATATGCCGTAAAAGAAAACAACAGCAACAACAAAATATCAACCTTTTTTATACCGATTTTAGTTATTTTGGTAAAATATGTTCATTTCCAAATTCTTTATAACTTTAAATTGTGTAATTTAATTAAGTAAACAATGGATTATATTTAACCCATAAATCGAATCATGGCATATACTAAGAGTATGTATCGGATAGAAAATCGAAGTGTCGTACGTAATATCAAACTGAGCGCTCGGAATAACAACACCGGAAGTTACTCCTTCGACAGCTTCGGCAAATGTGATAAAAAATTGACATACTTTTGTCTTCGCATATCTGCCTCATCATGTCTTACCCAAACACCTTTAATAACAAAAGCTAGAGGAATTAATTTCAAATTGCTAGACACACATATATATATACGGAGAACTACAGCAGAAATCTCGTATCGATTTCACATTCCTTATATTAGTTCAGTTAGAAATTATTTATTATTCATGATTCTAGTTGAAACGCTCCTCGTTTGAACGGCAATTGGCACTAAAGCAGGTTCACATGGACACCGTGTAGAAAACAAGAGGTTTCGTAATGTGTTATATGAGACGCGATTTCTTCAACACAACTTGGCACACAACGCATTCGTCAGATATAATTGTTGGTCATAAACGAAAATAACGTCTTCGATTTCACTCTTTGGCATCATTTACTAACAGATTTTCGCAGGGTAACTTAAGTATTACATATCCAGGAGGTTTAGTATTAAATTATATAAAAAGTATCTCTCTCTTTCTCTCTCTCTCTCTCTCTCTCTCTCTCTCTCTCTATATATATATATATATATATATATATATATTAATCCCACTTTCTCTTTCTCTCTCTCCTTATATATATATATATATATATATATATATATATATATATATATATATATATATATATAATATGAAACTAAAAGTGTACTTTTAGTAGATAGAAGCTATAATGAAATGGTTTAAGCTAAATATACGAGATAGAGCAATTATAAAAATAGATGAAATAAGAGGAATAAACATGTACGAATGACAAATTTATTTCAACTTCGATTGTTCAATGCAAGGTGTACTCGGTAAAAATATGTTTATTATTCTTTCCTTAAGCCAAGGCCTTTCAAATATTAAAATCTTATCATCAGAGGAGTTACATAGATAGATAAGTTGGCAGTGGAAAAGCCAACATTCAAAACATAATTTTTCCCAATTATACCTAGCATCGAAGTTGAAATAAATTTGTCATTCGTACATGTTTATTCCTCTTCTTTCATCAATCTTTAACGACCATTCTTGCCTCTGATCGGAATTCAGAAACTCTTAGTAGAAAATAACAAAATATTAGAATTTAGTACTAACAAACAAAAACTACATATATTAGAAGCCCTATATAAAAAAAAACCCAAAAAACCCTAATTAATACAATTGATTTGAATATCAATAATAATATTCTGAAAGGTTTATAGCTCCAAATACAATTTCGTACTTAGTACATAATTCCCGAAAAAACCCTTCTATAAATAGTAACACATGGTCTAGACCTGATTAACCTCATTCCGCCGAAGATGGACCCATATGCGTCCAAATGTACTTGGGAGACAAATCCAAACTATGGTGAATTCATCAGCCAATTCCCCTCTGATTCGGACTATTGAAATGATCTACCGAAAGATATCTAGAAACGAGTTGTTACTTATATTCAACAATATATATATATATATATATATATATATATATATATATATATATATATATATATATATATATATATATATATATATATATATATATATATATATAAGCGTGTTAGTGAATGTTTAAAAAATCAACAAAATATCAGTATTCATTTTTTTAAATTTCAAATCAGGGCAATTTAAATTATTATTGCTTGGAACACGACTGTATTTTTATGAAATGTATATGCCCTCTTTATCAAAAAAGATACAACTATTAGTGCTACTACTATGATTAATACAACTATTAGTAGTACCATATATAATTAGAATTATGGCGTTATATGAGACTGATTTTCTTCAAAATAGTAATATAATGGTCAGATGTAAACTTTGTTCGAATAAAATCAAAATGGACAACGGTGAGATGGGGGTATGGATGAGTGAGCAACCGTGAAAGACAGAGATAGTACTTTTAATAGAAATGTGTTACACTTTTGGCCCGGGCAACACAGAGGGAGGGATGAGGGGCAGGGGAAAGGGATAGGCGTGCGGGGGCGACCGGGATAGTGTGTTAGGGGCGGAGATGATAAGGCAACCGGTGATAAGACAGTTTTTACCCCGGGCAACAGAGGAAGAGAGAGATGGTTACACAGAGATGGAGAGGAACACAAGAAAGCTAGCCCCGGGTAACGCCGAGTACTCCTGCTAGTTTCGAATAAATTCAAAATAGAACGACTAACTGTATTTGTTGTAACCCAACATGTCACGGGTATGCCTAGAATATTATAGACTTTGAAGTTATTTGCTATTTATGAATGAAGTTGAAATGATCCTCGGACGAACCGCGATTAACCCTAAAACAGGTTCCAGCGGACACGATGTGGATTAACTTTTTTGTAAGCAAATATTTTATCTGCATATAATTTCATATTATCTACCTCTAACATAAGATCCTGACAGGTACTGCCACTTAGTATCAGCATTGGGACATCAGAGTGTTGTGCTTGTCACTCCTAGTTACAAAACCGGAAGTTAATCCTTCAGCAGCTTCGGTGCATGTGACAAAAATAGACATAATTCTATCTTTCTTTGCACATCGTTCTTTACGTGTAACAGCTTACGTATGTTATTTCAGTTTCAAGTTACTTATTATTCATGATTCAAGTTTAAACGACCCTCGGTCGAATAGCAATTGCCACTAAAACAGGTTCCAGCGGATAGCGTGTGGACATCACGAGTCTTGCTTGGGTATTATACGAGACGGGATTTCTTCACAACATCTTGGCACAACACGAATTGGTAAGATTTAATTGTCAGTAATAAAAGACAATAAGGTTTTAGATTTCACTCTTCAGCACCATGTCCAAACAGATTTCCACAGAGTTACCTGGGTATCAGATATCTTGAACATCTATTATATTATTTTCAATCATGTCTGCATCTATCTGCCTCTCTCTGTCTCTTTTTCTCTCTCTCTATATATATCTTTCTTTTGGCTTTCTCCATTCTCTTTTTCTCTATCCCTTTCACTCTCTCTCACTCTTTCTCTCTCTTTCTCTTTCTCTCTCTCTCTCTCTCTCTCTCTCTCTCTATATATATATATATATATATATATATATACATATATATATATTTATATAAAGATATATATATATATATATACTTTATTTAGATACTGTAAATTACATAATTCAGCAATGTACCGCGGTTTCATCCAAAAGGGCAGATTTAGACCTCTTTAGTGAACATCTTTAGTCTAAATCTTTAGTCTAAATCTGCCCTTTTGGATGAAACCGCGGTACATTGCTGAATTATGTAATATACAGTATCTAAATAAATTATATCTGCTCTCTTATATGATCGAGCATTTTATTCGATTTTTTATCATATACAACCTGACACACTATATATATATATATATATATATATATATATATATATATATATAATGTTCATATATAAATATTACATTATATATTACTCACATACGACGTCGTTTCAAGGTTTCGGCTGTCATTAGTGTAAGGAAGTGACAATTTCAGACGGTCACGAGGCCCGAACACAGTTCACAGAGTCACGTTTGACTTTGTACTATTTTGCCTTATCCTCTGACTACTGAGTAAAACATGCCTTTCGTATTGGGGTTCGTACCGTGTGACCGGCGGGGATTGTCTCCTCCCATACTGACGATTGCAGGTTTAGCATTAAACACTAGTGTATATGGATTTATTTGGAAAATAATATTTATTAATAAATAATTATATATATATATATATTAATGTATATATATGTATATATATATATATATATATATATATATATATATATATGTATTTATATATAAAGCTGATTTAATAAAACATTCTTAAAAGTAAAAAGATAATCAGTATTTAATTTATTATATTTTTTACTTTCCAAACAAGTAAGAATCAGATAATATTTGTTTTGTTTGATGTTGTTTTTTTATTATTTGACAGTATACCAATTGTTTATAAAATGTAACTGCCATCGTAATTGAAAAAAGATACAACTATTAGTGATGCTAATATAAGCCGGAAACTATTTGCGCTACTTATGATAAAATGTTTAGTATAACACTATACATTTTATTATAAGTAGCACAAATAGTTTCAGTGTTTATATTAGCATTACTAATAGTTGTATCTTTTTTTATAGGAGACAGGTTGTCTTTACAAGATAGTGACAGACATTGGCAGATTTAATTGTTGTTCATAAAATTCCTCTTCAGCATTGTTCACAAAAGTATTTCCCCAGCGTTTCTTATCTGTGTGCATCTTCCTTTACTTGTTCTAATCCGACACTACTAGTAACTGATTCCTTATGTTAGTTGACTTTAAAGTTAGTTATTATTCATGATTCTAGTTTAAACGATGCTCAGTCGAACAACCACTGACACTGATACAGTTTTCAACAGACGCATGATCGAACACATGAGTCTTGAGTGTGTGTTATATGAGATGGGATTTCGTCACAACATCAATGTATCAGATATAATCACTATCTATTATTATATACATAGTTTGCAAACGATATATTCTATAAACCAATCGAGAGGACTCAGACCGCGTTTGAAATGGTACATTGGAATTTCATACTTGTTCACAACACATCATGTATAGTACCAAAACCGGAAGATAATCCTTAGATAGCTTCAGCACATGTGAATGAAATAGACACAATTTCGTCTCTTTTAACGCATGTCTTTTTTTCACAAACCAATAAGTGACACCAAGGCGCATTTATCAGCAGAAACCACATGGCGGGTATAAAAAGAGATGCAGCCACAACGACATATATTTTGCAACTTAATTATTTGTGGGGATCTATCAGGTATTACAACTCTATGTTTTCAAAATGACTTGAAAGTCTGACCCTATTTTGAACTCATGACTTCTGGTAAAAAAACGGGAGGAATATATTTCCAATTGCCTGCTTGACATAGAAGTTTGGTTTGATTGTTTTGTTTTATGGCAGTTTATTTAATGCTGTAACCTGTCATTTTGATAAAGGTGGAAATGCTTCAAGTTCTTTATATCTTCAAATATTTATTCATGGTGTTGGTTAGGTTATTTTGTGTTACGGCATATCAACGCGTTTCGGAATATTTAATGCAGAATCCAATCATTTTGGTAAAAGTGTATATGCTTCAAGTTCTATATATCTCGAAATATTTATTCATGATCTTTGGTTTGGTCTTTGTTTTACGGCATATCAACCCTTTTCATGTTATTTGATTCCGAATCCGGCCATTTTAGGTTAAAGTTTTTTATGCTTCAAGTTCTGTATATCTTCAAATATTTATTCATTGTGATGTGTTTGGTTGTTCTGCAGGGGGAAATGTTTTGTTTTGAGTTTGAAGAACCTGATTAAGTTTTTCAAAAGGAAATAAAATACACAATAAAATCAATTTTTGGTGCAATTTTGTCAGGAAGTATGAAGTTTCAGACAGCCTGATCTTGTAACATCAGAGCTGGACATAAATGAAAAAAGACACCAAAATATTGTATCGATTTCAGATTTCTTATTTTAGTCGAGTTTGAAGTTTTTTATTATTCATAATTCTAGTTTAAACGATTCTCTGTTGAACAGCGATTACCATTAAAGCAGGTTTCATGGACACCGTGTAGATAACACGAGTCTTGGTTGGGTGTTATATGAGATGGTATTTCTTCACAACATCGTGACACAAATGGAATCGGTCAGATTTGATTGTTGGTCATAAAAGACAATCAGGTTTTAGATTTCACTCTTCAGCATCATTCACGAACAGATTTTCACAGCTTTCTTGGGTATCAAATATCTTGAAAATTCTATTATTATATTGCATTAAATTCTCTTATTGTAGTTCGTTCTCTTACTTTATATAACATGGTTTCGGTTTAGTCTTGCGAGACATTGGACACCTCCTGTAAGTGTAGCTGCATGTTATTTTGAAGAAGGGTTGCAGGATCCCCAAACACACTTCTCCTGAATCGGCACTGCTTGATTCCAATGGCAAGGAGATGTCTAGTACGACTGAAAAAAGTGTCGAGATAAAAGTAGAGCACATGCAACTGATGTTATTCTTAAATGGTCACCCATCTTAGTTCTGCCCAGGCTCAATGTCGCTTAACTCCGGCGATCGAACGAGAACCAGTATGTAAACGTCATTATGCCTTATACACTAATATAGTAAAGTGTATTATCTGTTCTATTACAACGCTTTATCTATTTAGACTGAGGCATCTTTTTGTGTCTTAGTTATACAAAGCTAAGTTCATTGTTTCAAAAATCAACAAAATTCAATGTTTATGTTCTCATTTTTCTTTCAAAAATAAATAAGAATCAGATAATTTAATGTATTATTGGTAGCACTGGACCAATTGTTTATAGAATGTGCATGCCGTCTGCATCGAAATATACAACTATTAGTGCTTCTACTATGTCCAATACATTTTCTTTACTCATAATCAAATACATGATGGCATATGAAACAAGCTTTCGATTCCAGTCTTCGACATCATGCCCTAAGATATTTCCATAGCGTAACTAGAATAGCGGGTATCTTAAACATAGAATATTATATTTAATTCTACCTCCCTTTCTCTGTCTCTGTTACGGTATCGTTAAGTCTTTAGCATTTAATTAATTATAATGTTTCTTTATTTCCAAACGAAGTAAAAATTCCATAATCGTATTTATTGTTTGAAATTTGACTGATTGTTTATGAAATTTAAATGCGCTGCATCGGAAAAGCTACAACTAGCAAACGGATGAAGCATTGTGGCGATACAACATGGGCTGGATCTTGATAGACAGTGTGTGATCGTTTAGGTTAGCGACTCTTTTTTAGACTCTGCCCGAGACGGAGAGACATCAGGTTGGTGCAACAGCCTTAATGTAGCTACAGTAGGTCACGCACAGACGATGGTGGCAATATAGATGTATAAGATACTGGTTAAGAGATACACGTTCATAACCTTCCTTGATGCAGACTTAGCACTGTCTTCAAAGTATTTATTCTTAGTCATGTGAATGTGAATGTTAGGACGAGGAGTTTGAATGTTCGACTCTAAGCAATAGGTTTATCAGCCATGACAATCGGTTGTTGGTAAGGTTCTTTATAATTTTTAAAGAAGAGGAGATTTGTCTTGGCAGCATTAAATGTTACCATCCATGTATGGCCCCATTCTACTACAGAGTGAAGGTCATTGGCTAAAGAATTCCGCATTTGCTTGAGATGTGTGCGTCCAATATGTCCTCATATCAAGAATGGACTGTTGTGTCATCAGCAAATATATAAACTCGAACACGATTGCATCAGTCGATTATTAAAATCAAGAATACTAATGATCCAAGAATCGACCTCTTGGACACACTCGCATAAATGGTGATGCTGTTTAGATGCCCGGCCGTTGAGGACGACATATATCTTTCTTTACGCTAAGAAGTATCTGATTACATTAAATATTCGTCCAGCGATAGAGTACGGATTTATTTTCTTGAGAAGACCTTAATGCCAGACCTTTTCAAAACATGTGAGTATATCAAGAGCTACCGCTCTAGCTTCACCTGCGCTATCTAGTGTATGGTAGATGCATTCAGAGATGACTCTGATGATATCCACCGTATAACGGTATTTCTTAACTCTATACTGTTGGTCATAGAAAATCTTAGCATTTTCTTGGCTGTGGAATATCGTTAGATCTATTATGGATACAAATATTTAAGCAAATAGCACGAGAAGACGTATGGGGCTATAATTTAGTGGGTCAGTCTTTTACTAGAGTTTTTGAAAACTGGTCCCAAACAGGCAATTTTCCAGCTATTAGGAAAACAAGATGTGTTGTATAGTTAACAGAGGTTGAAGGCAAAATCAGAAGAAGTAGTTTTATTATCATGAAAGGGATAAGATTAGCGCTAAACTTTGGATGTGTCAAGCTTTATTATGACATACGGAACATGAGAAATATTGTTTAAATTTGAAATCTATATTTTAAATTCATCCGCGGGTAAAAATAGTAGAAAACTAGAAAAATATTATTAATACTAGTAGCTTAATTACTAACTATTTTCTTGTCCTATTCATTACTAAATGCAATGGTCCATCTCTCTTATTTTATGGTTTATGAAATTAAATTACCCATTAATCAGTCAACTTAAAGCTCAATTTGACCGACGAAACATACGTTTTAACTATATTTGAATATTACGACTACTATCGCCTTACAATAAGAGTAAGTCGTATCTAGTTTATACATAAGACAATTTCGATTACGCAAAGTCACAACCTGAACATTCTTTTTATAGAAGTCGGTCAAAACAAAGCATCAAACCATTTGATGTAAGGAACTAATCATAATCGTAAGAACGGAAGAGAAAAGTAGAAGCACTTCAAGACAAACTAAGCCCGGGAGAGACACCACCACCGACGTGCTATCCCATGGGCGCCAAACAGGCTAGCCCAAATGTAAGAATCTTAAGGGCCCCATAGTGAACGAAGAAATTGCAAGGCTGGCTGATAAAATACCTATCTCTAAACTGGTTAAATCGCTTTCCAGTAACCGTTTTTTTATTATTACTTTCGGTCACCCAAAACAAAGCAGATTACATCTAAGACATAAGGGGCTAATATAAATTAGAGGCACCTAAATGGCGAGTTGTGTCGCTAGATATTTGTTCACATTACATTTAAACTTCTGAATGTTGGTACCGACAAGGAAACAGGTAGCATAGAGGGAATTCCGAAGGCTAGCAGTTCAAGTAAAGAAGCTATAAAAGTAGAAAGCCCTCCAGCACCTGGATACCTATACAAGAGGGGCAGAATTTTGCTGACTGATGGGTTGGTCGGTGGTACTTACGTCGAAAGGTCAACATGCATCGTTATTTGGAACATATTCCATTAAAGTACTAGAAAAACCAGCACAGAGATGCAACATGTGACAAGGACTGAAGCTTCGTAGATATGTGTTTATATACAAGAACATACTTATTCAGTACGTTAACAACCCTAACGATAATCAGCGGAATTTTCCGGAACTTTCATATATACTGTATTTTATATATGATTTCTCCAGAGATGATGCATTTTTTCCGGGTCGCGATACAATGATTTGATGAATGCTACTTTCTCTGATTGAGTAATGCGAGTTTTTTTTTTGTTGCGATATTTCAATGTAAATTCGCTCCGTTTGAAACGTTAGATTACATTCAGTAGCCAATGGCGACCGGAAATGATTTCATTATAAGCGAAAGAGGGAAGCATACATGCTTAGAAAAGCATGACGAATCATTTCTATGTGATTGAATTGATCACCGGAAATAATTTGAAAAGACATATTAAAATGTATTGATAATGTATTTATATAATGTTGCTTATGAACGATACACGTTTCTTAATGCCGCAATACATGATGAATAAATGCATGTATACTTAGATACATGCAAATATGTAACTTGCATTTATAAAGTAGAGAGGGGTACTTAGTCGTCTAGTTGGTTGTCTGGTATATTTGCAAGTGTTATGGTTTAACCTGACTTACCTATTTCGAAAATACATAAACTTACCCAGACTCAATAAATTCAGTTACGACTATGCGTCGAGGCAGTTATTGGTGACATCTCTAGCATTCGTTCTCGACAATCAGTCCAACAAGAATTGGACCACTTCGGTGGCCTTTTATCTGTCGGGCTGATGTATTAGACTTGGGTTGTCCTAGGAGGTGCACCCTCCCAGGCCTTGCCTCCTCTCTTTAGGGTGAAGTAAGTTTATTGCTTACTGCCTAAGGCGCCCTGCCCAAGGAATGCTGATGAGATTGTCCATGCTATTTTTGCTAGGCCAGAGTGCTACTCCTTTAGGGGCGCTGGCTTGATTCTACCCCTACCTTCCGACCTTGTGTCACATATTGCTGCGGTGGAAAGCAATTAAATGCCTGTATTTGTTCACATTCATTTGCCGTCCGGTTACGTTAACGGACACATATCAATCGAGAATCCGATCTCAACCATCAGTTCGGTAGAAACTGGGTCATTTCGGTAGTGTTTTCTCTGTCAGGGTGAGGTATTCGTCCTGAGTTGTCTTAGGAGCTCCACTCTCCCAGGCCTTGCCACCCCTCTTTGGGATGGATTTAGGTTATTGCTAACTGCCTGAAGTGCCCCGACCGGTGAATTCCGTCAGCACTGCCCAGCCAATTTTTAGAAGGCTAGCGTGCGTCTTTCTTTAGAGGCAGTGTCTTGATTCTTTCCAACTTCCGACCTCGTATCATATCTTCATGCGGTGGGATGGAAGTAATTCTTGTTATTAGTGACAATTATTGCCTCAGAATCAGCCGCTCATTTGCTATAACATAGTTTTTTTTAATACCATTTTATAAATTCTACTGCTCTGTCTTGAACATGACCGATCCTGCAAGACCACAGCAGTAAAATTAAGTACTCGATTTTCCATGATGTAAGTTTAAATAGAAGAACGTATGTTCGATGCAATTGTGTTACAGACAAGAAGTCACTAGTTACACGTAGCGTGTGAGCAGATCTAATTTTGTCGTTGTAAATGTATAATGTTGTTTAGGTGATTTTCAATCTCGATACTGCGTCTATTTCGTGTGCAAAATTTCAGTAATCGCAGTAGTGATGCGGCAGCCCAAGTCCCCATCTTCTTTTCTCTCTTTCCTTCTTCTTATTCTCCTCAATAACAGCTTTAATACATGTTATTAATAACAAGTACATCACAAATACTTACGAATTTCTGTTCTTATGCTTTCTTTATAGAATACATGTATACGCATAAATACCAAACTAATTCCCCTGTGGGGAGAGTGAAGTCGCTATCGAAACCACTGCTCTATCTCTTTCCATCGCGTTCTGTCAGCACGATCGAAAGAGAGAGAGAGAGATGTTCACTTCCTAGATTCGCAGATTATGTACATGTCTGTATAAATAAAATAACTCTCTCTCGCTTTCTCTCTCTCTCTCCTTCTCTCTCTCTCTCTCTCTCTCTCTCTATATATATATATATATATATATATATATATATATGTATATATGCATATGAAAAAGGCCAAATAAATTCCTCGAACATAAGTTTTTTCTCTAAATTTATTTCACCTTGCGAATATGAAAACGATTTCATTATACTAAAACTTATGTCGAGTATCCTCATTCCAATTTTTATCAAAATACATTAAATAATTCTGATTCTATGAAATGTCTTAATAAAAACTTAAATTGAGGAATATTTCTTAAGAGGCTGATAACATTTCTATAAATGCAATACACATCTGAAATATATTAATTTTAAATTAGTAAATCGTCCATATTGTTCTTCTTCAACCCTTTAAAAGACACAAAAAAGTATATGTGCGTAATATTAAGTAAGTGACGTGTTATGGTTAATTTTAAAATTTCACAAAACTCGGAAGTAGTATTTTCTCTTTTTGCATTAAATAAATTAAACTAAATATAGCCCATATTTGAGCCCTCTACGCTTAAGAGCTGTGTTCAAAAAATCATAATGATCGGTTTATTAAGTAAGGAGCGAATCCTACACATATAAATATATAAACATATATACATATCTAATTCATATGGATAGAGATAGTTTTTTTTATGAGTACACAACTGAATGCAAACAACACACCAAGACAAACATGGATAGGAAATAGTTGACTTGAGTTTCGCTTTCCTTTGGGCTCTTCAGTAGAATACATCTCGTCGCAAAAAAAGCAAATTTTGCTTTGTAATCTAAAATTATGTTTCTGCTTGACTTTTAAAATCTGACAGAAAAACTTTATATGTTATATATTAGAAAGAGTAAACATAAAACCCCCTTACATACAGAAGACTTTTATAATTTGTATATACCTTGATGACGATTTGTTTTCTCTGAGATACCAATTCAGAGTTTTACAAACGAAGTAAATAACATCTAAAAACATTGTTAATTATTCCCTAGAAAGTAAATAAAGAGTAATGTATATTCTCCGAGGATTCATGACAATATCACAATTCATATCTACGCTCATATCGCCGCCATCTAAAACAAAAATCCTCTGAACAAACATGAATATATAATTATCTTGTAT